>CM077593.1:31207500-32407500 GCA_039654915.1 Aquilaria yunnanensis
GAATTAAATAATTACGATAAATTAAAATAATTTCCATATCCGGATGATCCGGCAGGATCTACGGTTTGGAAAATATCAACCTTTAAAAATAAATAAATTAAATAAAAAGGTAAAAATCCATATTTACGATATGGATTAAATTATTTAAAATTTTGTAAAATTTCGTGTCCGGGTGACTCGGCAGAGTCCATGGTTCGGAATCAAATCTTCCGTGTCCAAATGACTCGGCAGAGTTCATGGTTCAGAAGTATAAAATTCTATACAAATTAATTACCAAAAATTCACATCCGATTAATTTAGTTAAAATTTCTAGTTTGAAAATTAACTGAATATTTTCGAAAAGCAAAGTAAAACAAAATTAAAATCAACTAAGATGCCAGTTTTGGGCGTTTTAACAATGTTGTTTTAGCGTAACCGTACTCCCGATCCCCGAACTCTCGCAGACCAATTTTAAGGTATCCAATCGACCTAGGTAAACTGATTGGTGGCGACTCCCGAAAACCCGACGTTGCCACAATCGCTGGGAAGGATTCCTAGCTTGTGGGACTCCTTCGGGAGGAAGTTTATTTCGAGACCTTTTTTGAGCGTGAGTTATTTTCTAGTCTCTTTGTTATAACTTCGTTTTGCACTCACACTGATGTCTTCCTTCTTTCTCAGAAATGGGCGAGGACACGGCTGCCTTCTACAAACCCCTTTTCACCGGCCAAGCCGAGAAGGGTGATCCGACAAAGAAAGTCGTCTCCCGAAGGCGTAAGACATCTGGGGCCGGTCCTTCGACGGCAAAACGGGCGAGGAAGGCCACTCCCGAGGAGGCTATCGAGGAGCCGGGGGTTGTTGTTGTTCCTCAGCCTGAGGTTACTGCCGAGGTTCCTCCTCGCAGCCCTACTTCGTCACAGGCTCTTCTTCTGGATGCCGTGGTGGAGTCCCCTTCTGCTGAAGAACGGCGCAGAATCAAAGGCAAGGGGGTCCCTGCCGAGGAGGTTCCGGCTGCCGAGGACGACGTGGTCGAAGTGCCTTCAAGTTCGGTTTGTGGTGCCTTTTTCCTTTTTCGGGTTCGTTGGCGTCCAGCTGCCTTAATCCAGCTTCATGTCTTTTTGCAGAGGAGTTACTCACTCCGGGCTGGGTGGCCGATCATGCCCAAAGGAGAGCCCTTCGGGACGCCATTATCCCGAAGGGGAAGGTCCCAAAGGAGCCTTTTTGGACATTCACGGAGGACATGAACATGTACTCCAGCGATTGTCCACAGATGGCTAAGGAGATCTCTAAGGGGATCCTTACTGAGGCCTCCTTTAGAGCCATCGCCGAGGCCCATCCGGGCGATGACTCTCTTGCTGCAAAGCTTTCCGAGCACGCCGCCCAGGTATACTTCGCGCCCCATTTTCTTGAATTCTTTCTATGTGCTTGGTTTTCTCTCTGTTTTAGTGACCTTGCCTTTGCCCTTTTACAGCTACTGGGATACGCCGGCTTTCTCAGAGTTCGGGTGGCGAGGCAGACGGCCTTCCGAACTCAGGTCTTAGGTTCTTTAGAGAAAACTAGGGCCATGTGTTCGGATCTAGCCGTCAAGAATTTGGAGCTGGTCAATTCTGCGGAGAAGGAAGTTTCCGCTCTTCGGGAGGAGTTAAAAGAGAAAGAGAAACTATCAAACGACTCCTCCCAGAAAATTTCTGATCTCGGCTCCCAGAAATGATGCCCTCCGGCATCTCTGTCCAGTGACATGGTGAATTCCGAGGGAGCTTCCGGGGGGGAAGGACGTCTTGCGGAGATATTCCCCAGGTGGGAAAATGCCTGAAAAGCTCAGAAAAAAGGGTTAGGAGGTCCCCGAGATGGTTTTCCAGGGAGGAGCCTCCGACGCCCAAGTTAGTAGTCTGATAATGAATAAAGTAGGCCCACTAGAAAGGTGTGAGAGTTAGCCTGCATATATTTTCAGCTATGGGTGAAGGCTGCCCAGGAAGAAGGGATGGCCCCCTTGCTAAGTCCTTTTTCTCAGTATTTATAGAAATGCCTGGCCCGTTCAGATCCTGACACTTGTTCGGCTGGATCCTTTCTGGGCGTAGGGAACAGGTAGCCGTCTTCAGGCTCCTGGTTTTGTGGCTGAGATGGGACTTGGACGGCGTCAGTGTGTCACGTCGCCTTTTCAGGCGGAGTGTGGGTTTCCTGTCAGAGGCTCCTTAAATGCTCATTAAATGCTCATGCCGTACTCCCGAAGTCCATGGCCGAGGTCGTGCTTTGGTACGGACGATGCCCTTTGGGAAATATGCCCCAGTTCGGGGGAGTTCCCTGTTTCATGTTCCGCCTTCGGAGAGATCTCCTTCGGCTTTCAATAGCTGATTCTCCATTTCCAAAGGCGATTTGTTTCGTACCTCGGGGGGCTAAAAGCTTCCTGTCGCTCCGGGTTCGAGTTAGATAGAGGCTATAGCCTTCGGCTATCAGGAAGGGGCTTCCATATTTAGTAAGTCCCATATTTAGATTCTTCCAAAATAAGTAACTTTTATATTTAGTAAGTTTAATGATTTTAATAGGCAATTGTTAAAAACTCAACACTCATTCTAAACTTTTACGTATAGTGCAATAAGGTACCTAAATTTTAAAAAATTTCATTTCAGTCACCCCTAATAATTACAGCATGGGTCCCTGAACTTTTGAAATCTTTGTACTTTCACCCAAAATTTTTCAAATTTTACATTTTAGTCATTAATAGTGAATTTGCTTTGCATTTCATAGTAATTTCAAAGAAAATTTATCAAAACATAAGTATATCAAATTTTTCGTAGTGCATGTCTGAGTGATAGTTAAGTGAGGATCTAAATGACTTGTACAGTGATAATTGAAGGGTATGGATTTAGAAAAATAATCATGTACTACCAACAATGTTAAATTACCTAAATATGTCCTAAACTATAATGAAGAAAATTTTTATGAATATTTGAATTAAATAAACTAAAAAATAAAAATTAATTTAAATTAAATCACACAAAAAATCAAATTCTTTGATTTAAATTTTAACAATTTTTTTTTTAAAAAATTTCAATTGATTTAATCATTTTGGCCTATACACCAATAACCTGAGGGAACACAAAGGTCAACCCGAATCTGACCCGAAACCTGGCTTGAAGTTACCCGAGACTGAAATTAACCTGATTTGCGGTGAATCTGAACTCAAATAAACCTGGCCTAACCTAACCTGAATACGAAATCAACTTAATCTGAAATCAACTCAAACCCAAATGACCCGACTTGAATCTAAGCTGAACCCAAATTCATACTAATTCGATTAGACCAAAACCTGAATGACCTTACCCAAACCTGACCTAACTCAGTCAATTGCCATCTCATTCCATGGGCTTATAATTTTTATTAATTGATAAGGTTGTCACTAAAGTTCAACCATAATGAATCTACAATTATGTCATCCCATATTTTTGTTCAAACTCCCATGGTTCTTTCTATATTTCCTTCCTGATTCTTTCTATATTTCATTTAACATGTTCTCATACAATCATTTCCTTTTTTTTTTCACTTTCCTATTTTCAATAATTTGTTCTTCTAGTACTTAGAATTTTCATGATTATACTACATGTTCCTTCACATGAAGTTTTTGTTCCCTTTAATTCAATATTCTTTTTTATTTTTATTTTTATTTTCTTGTTTCTTAATATTCTAATTACCATATTGTTTCTTGTTCCATTACACTTAATTTATCCTTAATCGTCTATTCCTTGGGGTTCTTATTGTAAATTACCAATGTTTTATATTCTTGGATTTTTTTCCATTTTTCAGTGTTCTTTGGTTCCTACACATTCCTTCAATGTAACAACATTAAGGTGATGCGCCAAAAGCGACAGAAGTCATATGAAAGACATAAAGGCCATGTTTACTCATTCTACTTGTGAGAACTTCCTTGGTGTTTAAATCCTTAACATGGAAATGAAAAGCAAAGTGTTCAATAGAAACATTTTCAAAACCACAACATTTTGAGGTAGAAATTAGATTTTTGTTTAGCTGAGGCAGAAAAAGAGTGTTATGCAAGAAAAAGTGGTACAAGTATAAGTGATAAGTAAGATGCACAGTGCCAAGATGGGAAATTTTCATACTCAACTATCATGGACATTAAGGCTGAGATTGCAAGATCCATAGTGGCATAGTGACTGGCACTAAAGGTGGTAAGCTTGGAGGTAGAAGAGAGTTGATTTTTGTTGGTCATGGTTAAAGGTGGTTGGCTCAAGTTAACTTTAGTGCTATGATACTATAACAAGAAGCGAGAAGAATGATGGAGCAATCAAAACTCATATATTTCATTAACTTATTAGCTATTAATAGAAGGCATGCATAAAATCAATAAATGAAGATGAATAAAGATATATATTCATATAACCACATTGCCAACATTATTTATACCTATTAAAATGAAATTTTTTGCTCCATTTACTGATCTTCATGTTCCATTTGTGATATTTCCTAGGTCTACTAGTGTGAATATATACAAAAGTTAACAGGTTCAGATAATACATAGTAGTATTTTACTTGTCAATCAAGATTATGATTGTCCAGTCCTAGAATTATATTATTTGCTCCTAGATTGCTATTATCTAAATCAACTAATTTGCTTTTATGTTCACGTGGATGGATACTATGTTATCTCTCTCCTTTGTATCATTTCATGTTCATATTTTCCTTTTTGGTTATTGTTCTTCCTTTTTTTTTTGTACCTCATTAAGTTCTTTTGGCATTTTTTCTTTTGTGGGACCTCTTTGTCCATTTGCTAACCCTTTTATTGAGTTTGTATTTATCATGCTCCTTTAAACCTTGTTCCTCTATTAGATCATATTGTTGCTTTTACTGATCTTGTTCCTTTTGTATTTCTACATATTTGCATTTTCATTATCCTCATTATCCTACATGTTCCTTTGCTCTACCTCTCTATTTCGTTTGCTAGCCTTCTCATTCCATTTGTACTTATTCATGTTCCTTTGGGCCAATTAACTTATAATGAAAAAAATGTAACTTAAATTTTATTTTATTTGAAACCTTGGACACATGGAGCTCTATCAGGTGTCAACAACTATCTTCCTCCCCTTATTGGTCTTACACAAATAGTTTTTTACACAAGGCAGCTTTATAGAACAAAAAAGGTAACTTCTAACACGACCATGAACTTGCCAATGTAATCACTTGATATAGTCAAGCTACCTAGCAACTCTCAATCCATTTAGGGATAGTTTAATCAAGTCTCAAATGTCATTTTGAAATCACTAGAAATAGGTCTGGGCTTATAAGACTTTAATTCCTTTAAGTAAAAGATTTAGTCAAAACTGCAATTTGCATAAGAAGTTCAAAAGTCCAAAAACCTTGTTCATGAAAAAAACACTTGTTCGAGCAAGTAAATTTTTCAGAAATAGTTCAAACAAGTTTCAAGTGAAGTTTAAGACATGATAGTGCGAAGCAAATGCAAAGTAATCCTCCATTGGTTTAAAGTCAAATCTAAGTCAAATATACCATTTTTGTCGAAAATCAACAAAAAACAAAATTCTATGATTTGCTTGGCAAAACTTACCGTACTTATTTTCACTGATGTAGAAAAAGTAAAATATGTTATGATGGCTAAACTTTACATAAAATAAGTCATTTTACCATATTTAAGTCATAAATACCATGCATTTACAGGAATGAGGGCTCCAAAGGCCTTTTACCAAAACTAATACATAACATTGCAGGAAGCATTCTCCTACCTTTAGAACTCAAGTGTCCTATTCCAGCAACACTAGGTACCACTTTTTGTTATTCTCCACCATAGTGACTCTACACACTTAACCAAACATAAGTTAGTACTCAATTTGCCAGTGCTATCAGCAAAACATCACAAAACCAAGTTAATTCACAACACTGCAATTCCTGCATAGTTGAAAAAGTAACACAAAAAAGTCCTACAGTTTATGGATTTCGTTCTTGTTTGGGATTTGTAGTGGTTTAAACATGCAAGGGGTAACTCCATATGAACTTAGTAAAGAATATATTATAAACTTGTAAAGCAGATAGACAGAAATACAAATACACATCCTTAATCACACATCACATGCTCAACCAAGGATCTTAAGATAACTTGAGCTATCAAAAGGTTTCTGGGTAATAGGGCCATACTACAAGGTCTAAAAATTCGTAAACTCCCTATCCATGAATCTTCACATGGGATAAATCCTGCTAGGAAATAATAAAATTAATAGATGTGCGTGTGATTTAACATAATCCTCATTAGAGGACCAAGATCATATTTAAATCTAGAATCCTTTGGTGTCCTACCTTCTTTACTTCATGCATTGAGCTGTAAATAAGCTCAGAACCCTGGAAAGCTTATTGGCACTTGTTTCTTACTTGATCAGGAAGTTACTATGTTCGCATGTAAGAATCCATGTACAAATCTTGCTTCCCTACTATTTGTTTCTCTAGAACTCTTATAAACCATTTACGAAGAAGCTCTAGTTTAGATTGCTTCATTTGACCAAGAGCTAGCCGAGCGTGAGTGATTTGGATTTAGAAGATGGTAGTGGGCTACAAACTACACTGCCATCCTTCAATTCCCTACATTTTGTCAGTTTGGTCCTATTGTTTATTCTGTGTTATAATCTAGTCCCTTGAGGCTCCTGCCAGAATTTTTACTCTCTTTTAGTCCAAGCCTAAATTTCTTTATTTTGTTCAATTGAGTCCCTTAGTCCTTAACCTAGCTTTCCAAATCCCCTAAACCTTATGCTTTAAATTACTTACCAAAATTCTAATCATACTCCCTTACTAACAAACACATATAATACATACACACACACACACACACACACACACACATACATATAAATAAAGTAAACATAATCAAAATATTAATTAATTAAACACAAGTAAATGAATTACTTGCTACCAACCCCTGACCATTAGTGAGAGCGGCATACCAACCACTATGTCTAGTGTACTATTTCAATAAATTTCAATGCAAATTTTATTAAAAGTAAATAGTATGAAATACATCTTATACTTTGATAGTATAATATTCTAATTTAGTGCACTAAGATTACTTTGACAAGCATTATGTAGCACATTTCAACATTTTGAAATATATTAAAATTCTTAATGTTTCAAACAATATGTATAGCTTACCTAAAAATTTTAAAACTCCATTCATACAGTAATAAGAATATAAGGATCTTCATTTTTTTAGTAGTTTTTTTTTGTCTTTAAATGTTTGGTTGGTCTTTTGGTGCATTGAGGTGTATAACATCATGTTACTTTATAGCTAGGACTTAAACATTACTTTTAAGAATGGAAAAAGCTTCAATACATAGTACATACCAATTACATGACTTTCAGTTGTTTACAATTTTACCATTTATTAAAAACCTTAGGTACTTATGGGTTGGACCCATGCATATTGAAGGTTGCACTATTATTAGGCAATAGTGCTACCAAAGTCATCTCATATGCCATCAGCCACTCTCAAGCCCTGTTTTCTGCCAACTTTGACTCGTTGCCATTAGAGACGAGATAAGAAAAATTTTCATTTCTACGTCCATGGCATCGTCAACCAAATTTTTGTTTTTCTTCCTCCTCACCATTATTGGGCCTTCTCTCAACCTTTGCGACAACCAAACCTTGCAACTATTTTTATTTTCTTCCTACTCTTTCTCCTTCCCAAACCATATGGATGTCCCTACCTCATTTGGCTTCATCACCATCTTCACCAAAAAATCCTAGTTAAACCAAAGGCCCCTTGATCTTCATGTGCTACACGTCGCTATCTAGACCCTTAGATCCGTGGTCTAATGTTCTCCTCCCTCTACTATTGCATCAAGGAAATTATTAATGTTACCATCTCTCTCCTATTTGGCACCAACTGCGAAGCCCTCATAGCTACCTCTATGTCCCTCCTAGATTGTCTTTGTTAGCAGATTCAAGGATTACAAATCTTTTGGAAAAGATAACAATGTTGAGAATGTCTTCAGCCCTAAGAAAAGGGCATTCTTATTCAATTAAAGCACTAGAGACTAGAGAGGAAGAATTTCAATTTCAGCATCCATGGCATCATCGACCAAGTCTTCATCTCTTCTCCTTCTCCTCCTCCCCATTCTCATTAATCTTCTCTTGACCTCTACAACAGCTAAACCTTGCAAGGCTTTTCTTGTTTATTCCCATAATTGTTAATGAAATAACAACTAAAAGAACAACAATATCAACTAAAGCTCAAGAATTGTAAATGGAACAATAAAACTTGATTGAAGTAACAATATCTTGGAGCGTAAGAACAATAACATGAATCAAATAAATAATAATAGTCAATGGAACAACAATATGACTAAGAGAATAGTAATATCAACTAAAACATAGAAATTGTAAATGAAACAACAAAGCCAACTGACTAAACAATTGTTTGGAGTAAATAAACAAGAATACCAAGCAAAGAAAGAAAAATTGTATAAAGAATAGCAATATCAACTAAAATAATATCAATCTTTAGTTGAAACAATAATATCAATCAAATGAATGACAAACTGTATAAATGATTAATAATATCAACAAAAAAATAATAAAATAGTTTTTTTAAATTTCATAGAATGATTAAGGATCCCTATAATTGTCAAATAGCTTATAGTCAGAAAAGAACTCTCTTAAGCTAGAGAAAGAGTTGGGATTAGGTATGAAGAGTTTGGATGAGGTAGACTTGGATGATGATTTTGTTGGTTGTATCCCCCAAATACTCTATAATGCTTCTAAGGAATATAAAAAAAAAGGTTCAAATGTTCTTACCAACAAGTCCTACCTCTTGATTTTAGCTAAAAAAAAAATCCTGCCTCCAATTTTGGCCATTAGAATTCTTCAAAAATGGTTTTCTCACCTATGGCATTTGGTTCCATGGCTAATAGTTTTGGATACTCACAGTCACTACTAGGAGTCAAATCTTATCGATGCATTTATGTGCTGCTATACAACTAAATTGTGAATTGGTGCCCTTTAGGTTTCAAGAAGCAAACAGATTTTCTCCTAACTTAAATGGGTAATCTATTAATATACTTGTAAAGATGCTTTTAAGTATCAAAAAAAGAAACTGGTTTTTCCAATTAAAAGATTTGGTTCCATTATGCTAATTATGTCCTATACTAACATTTTAAAGACAACATCTTATTGTCAAAATGTCATTCCAATTAATACGAGTGAACATGGGTTGGACACAATAGAAGTAGGTTGGGTTGGGTTGAATAAAACTTGATCATGGTTTGCAGGTTCATTCCATCCTTTAAAAAAATCATTGGTTTTTAGACTAGTTCTTGTTCCATGGAACCAACCCAATGTGGAACCAACTCGAGATATATCTATTACTACTATATTATAAAATTTATGATTTCACATATATAATTATTTATTGAAAATCATATTACAAGATTTTTAGTCTTTTAGTTCTAAACCAAAATCTAAGTCCAATTATCTTAATCCCACTCCACAGATGTATTCCTAATCTCATAGAGCATCTTCAGACAATGGGTTGTGGGTGTAATTTTATTGTATTTTGGCGTTGTTATTGATATATGGTAAAAACCAAAAAACCCGAAAATGACAACAAAAAAACTCAAAACTGGGATTCTAGTTTTGTTCAATTCTTGATTCTCAAATTGAATAGAAAATTTTTAAAACTAATCCTATTTCATATCAATCAAGTTCTACCAGAAACCCGAACCAACCTGAATCATATGAGTAAATAGCGTTAGACGTCCTAAAAATTTAGTTTTGTTACAAATCCATTCCTATTCTCTTAGACAGTTCATATTCACCCCTTACCTTTGCCTGACATTGCTAATCAGCTCCTTGACCAACAGTTAGAATTAGTCTAGACAGAGATTGGCAATCAAAGCAGTAAGTTGAGATGTGCTAATTAAGGAGATGGTAGGGAAAAGAACATGAGGTGCCAAGTGAACTTCATTTGGAGTCCATCCTATATGATAGCCGAAGGACTATCGCCTCTCCTAGAACGTACCTCCTACCAAAAGCATGCTCGGGGAACCTGGCACCATCCGAGGGAGGCACTGGTACTGACCTCGGACTAGGCGAATTCCAATGCCTCGAACTCGGGATTTAGCCTAGTACCCTAGAGAACTCCAAAGGTGCAGACAGCCCCCTCGGGAGATTAAACGGATCGCCTTCGGCATAGAAGAGCCAGCTACCGCAAGCAAGAGAGGATCTCCCGAAGGCGGAACCATCGAGCTAGGCAGCTCCCGAAGAAGGGTGTTCGTCCCAGAGAACGACCTCGCCCGAAGGACATCGGGAGTACGGCAGAAGCATTTAAGGAGCCTCTGACACATCGCCCACAGACACACCATGTCACCTCAAACGACGCTCTAACACGCCGACACCGTCCAGGCCTTGTCACAACCTGTCTCGGACCAAGGCTCGAGGGAGCCTACAAACAGCTACTTGTCCCCTATGCCCAAAGGTACATAGCAGATCTGGCCGAACACGTGTCACGATCTGAACGGGCCAGACACTTCTATAAATACCAAAGAGCAGCTCCTTGCAAACGGTTATTGGTCAGTCAGTTGAGAGGATACGAACAGGCAAGGTCACTAAACCCTTAAGTGCTCTCTTTCCTTCACCTCTCAGAAAACTGACTTGGGCGTCGGAGGCTCCTCCCCGGAAAAACATCCCGGGGACCTCCTAACCTTTCCTTTTGGGCTCCTCAGGTACCACTCCCTGGGAAACCTCCACTCCGGGCGTTCTCCTCCTCAGGAAGTCCCTCCAGAAACCACCATGTCCTCCAGCGAAGATGTCTCCGGACATCATCTGGCGCCGTCTGTGGGAACCCACCCTCAGGTTGCCGTCGTTGAGACTCGGCGTTCTAGGGACAAAGGACTCCCGAAGTCCCCGTCCGCGCCTGAAGTCCAACCGGCTGCTGAGCAAACTCTTCCAGGGACTTCCACGCCCGAGGAAGAACGTCCTCTGGTCATGACCATGAGCTTCCTCCGTGACTTCCAACGCTCTGTTGTGGCTGAGATGACACAACAGATAGACAGAAGATGGCCACAACAAGCTCAAACCCAAAGGTCTCCTTCACCGGTACGCCCTCGGGAAAAGAGCCCCAAAGCAGTCTGCCACAGTTCGGGGAGTAAAGACCCACGTGAGGAGTCTTCAACAGAAAATATGTCCCTCGGGGCACGCCGTCCAGGGCAAACGGGGCCCAACCAACCCAAAATTCGACGCCGAATGAGCCCTTTGCCTGAGACGAGGTCAACCTCTCCCCGACGACGAAGCCATTCTCCGAAGAGGCGCCGTCAATCTCCTCCACCTGAGGAAGAACCTAGCGCCACCGCCCTCATGGAGAAAATATTGGCAAGGCTGGACAGAGTCAAGAGGCAGGTGGCTCGCAAACCAGTTTGGGCCAGACTGTCTGAGTCTTTTTGTGGGGATCAGTCTCCTTTCACCCGAGCTGTGGTCGAGGCAGCTATGCCAGGTGACTTCAGGGTACCTCGGCTAGAGACGTACGATGGTCGGACCGACCCACAGGCCCACCTGATGAAGTATAGACGCAGCATGATGATGCACGGTGCGGACGACGCCACCTTGTGCAAATGCTTCGAGGTCACCCTCTCTGGGCCAGCAACCGCGTGGTACAACTCCTTGGCTCCAGGAATCATCGGAAAGTTCCAGGAGTTATCAACAGCCTTCACCCAACAGTTCATCGGGAGTCGCCCAACGGCGAAGATGCCCGTTCAAATGTTCGACATAGCGCAAAGAAGCGGAGAAACTATACGCGACTATGTCAAGAGGTTCAACAGAGAGGCTTTAAGTGTTCCAGATTTTCGGCCCGAAATACGCATCCTCGCCATGTAAAGGGGCCTTCGGAGGGATTCCCAACTCTTCTATGAATTCTCCAAGGACCCTCCAGACACGCTGGGTGAATTCTACCGACGGGCCGAACAGCACATGACGGCCGAAGAACTAAGAATGGGCGGACCCAGGCCCGAGCACACCCGTGGCGAGGGGTCCAGACAGTAGGCACGCTATCCGACCGACCAGCCACCCCGACCTCGGAGAATGCGAGGAAGGAAACTCGCGAACTTCACAGCGCTGAACATCACGAGGACGAACATCCTCATGACTCTGGAGAGGCAGGGAACACAGGTTCAGAGGCCAAGGGCCATGACCGCTGAAAATAGAAAAAACATGAAGAAGTTCTGCCAATTTCATCGCGATCATGGCCACGACACCGAGGATTGCTTCCAGCTGAAGAAGTATATTGAATCGCTGATAAAACAAGGCCAATTTCGGCGGTACCTACGGTTGCCTTCCCCGAAGGGGAGGAAAGAGGAGGAAGGAAAGGTAGAAGATGAGGACTACGACTCCGACAGGCGGAGAAACCGAAGTCCGAAGAGGCGCCCTCCACCCCCTGCGGGAGTCATACAAACAATCACGACGGGGCTCCCATCCTCGGAAAGGAAAAGGAAGGCTAGGGAAATAGCTGTGATGGACTATCAAAGTCCGGTGAAGAAGCTATCCCGAAAAGATGGTTCCACAGTCGTCTTTCCTCACGACGACCCACTCCTGATCATGGCAAGAATTGGAAACTGGGATGTCAAAAGGGTATTACTTGATGACGGATCAAACACTGACGTCTTATTTTCACAACTGCTACCAAGCTTGGGCATATCCATCAGCGATCTCAAGCCTGTCACTTCGCCGACCTTCGGGGTAGGACCGTCCGAGTTACCCGTCCTCGGATGGATCGACCTTCCATTAATGATGAGAGGGACTTCGGTCAACGGACTAGCTGAGTTGTTTGCCTCGACAATGGCGAGGTTCATCGTCATGGATGTCCCCTCATCATACAACGCCATCCTTGGAAGGCAGACACAGGGAAATCTGCACATTCGCCCTGACATAAGATATTTGACTGTCACTTTCGCCACCAAGGAAGGAGACGCAGAAATCTTCATAGATCAGGGCGAAGTAAGAAAGGTGTTCGTCAAAGCCCGAAAAGCTCCAGCAAACAATTCCACACAAGCTGTAGAAGCAGGGGCTTCAAAGTCAAAAAGTGGCGAGAAAGAAGATTCTGGCAAGGTAGAAATGGAAGAAGTGGAACTTATCCCAGGACGAAGTACCCGAATAGGGAAAAACTTGTCCAAAGGAGATAAGAAAAAACTTGTATCCTTTCTGATAATGAATAAAGACCTGTTCGCCTACTCGCCGAAAGACATGCCGGGGGTAAATCCGTGCGTAGTACAACATAGCCTCAAAGTAAGTCCGGAAGCAAAACCTGTCCGGCAAAAGAAACGGGGCATTTCAGCCCATAAAAATGACTTCGTCAAAACTGAAGTCCAACGTTTATTGGAGGCAGATGTAATCAGGGAGGTCAAGTACCCCAAATGGCTAAGCAATGTGGTGATCGCCACAAAAGAAGGAAGCAACAAATTTCGGATGTGCATTGACTTCAGAAACCTGAACGATGCTTGCCCAAAAGATTCATATCCTCTCCCGCCAATAGATCAACTGGTAGATTCAACTACTGAATACGGGCTCCTAAGTTTCCTAGACGCCTTCAGCGGCTACCATCAAATAAAGATGGACCCCGAAGACGAAGAAAAAACAGCCTTCATCACCGAGGGGGGGACGTACTGTTACACCAAGATGCCCTTCGGGCTCAAAAACACAGGAGCCACCTACCAGAGGATGATGAGCAAGGTCTTTAATGGCCAAATAGGGAGGAACATGGAAGTCTACGTAGATGACATGATAGTCAAAAGCAAGCTGCCTGTTGACCATGTCACAGACCTAAGGGAGACTTTTCACCAGCTCAGGACCTTCAGAATTTGCCTTAACCCCGAGAAGTGCACCTTCGGAGTAACTTCGGGAAAGTTCCTTGGGTACATGGTATCAGAAAAAGGCATTGATGCTAACCCAGAAAAAATTAAGGCTCTGTTGGAATTCCGAACTCCTGCCACAATAAAAGATGTGTAGAGACTTACTGGAAGAATAACCTCCCTTAGCAGATTTATTTCCAGATATGGAGACCGGTGTCGAGCATTCTTCAAAGTCCTCACTAAGGCAGCAAAAAGGGAGGACGACCTCGAGAGTAATGATCATCCTTGGAATGAGGACTGCCAAAAAGCTTGGGAAGAACTCAAAAACTACTTGGCTCGCCTGCCCACTTTGCGACAGCCCCGCGAAAGAGAGCCACTTGTATTGTACCTCGCCGTCACAGAAAAAGCAGTAAGCTCAGTCCTTGTGAAAGAGGAAGGGCCGAAGCAGTGGCCAGTCTACTACGTGAGCAAGTCCCTACATGGCGCCGAAATCAGATATCCTTTGTTACAGAAAGCTATATATGCCTTGGTCCTGGCAGGAAGAAGGCTATGGCCATATTTTCAGGCTCACCCCATCATCGTCCGAAGTAGTTTACCCCTGCGGGACGTCATGAAGAAGGTTGACCATTCGGGAAGGCTCTTCAAATGGTGTATAGAGCTTGGCGAACACGACATCACTTATGAACCTCGAAAAGCCATAAAAGCTCAAGCCTTGGCAGATTTCATTGCCGAGGTCCCCATTACCGAGGACAGCCACCCAAGTCCCGACGAAAATGAGCCAGAATGGGCCTTGTACGTTGATGGTGCCTCGAGCGCCGAGCACCAAGGAGCAGGGGTAATCATCAGAGGCCCCGAAGGCCTGGAAGTAAGGAAAGCCCATAGCGATTCCCAACTAGTAGTTCGACAAACAGCAGGGGACTACGGGGCGAAGGATCCAACACTGGCAAAATACCATGAATTAATGACGAAGCTTATTCGAGAATTCGACACCGTGCGAATCGAGAACGTGCCTCACAGACATAACGCTGAGGCAGATGAATTGGCAAAATCAAAAGCATATACTGAGGTGCTAAGCCAGCCGAGCATTACAGTGCTGAGCATAATGACTTCGGGCAGAAGCTGGAAAGACCCAATAAAAACATATCTCAAAACCAATACGCTCCCCGAAGACCCCAACGAAGCAACAAAAGTGCAGAGACGCTCCGGTCGTTTCTTTCTGATTGGAGAAGAGCTATATCGGCAGGGATATGCAAATCCGCTACAGAGGTGTGTTGGCGAAGAGGATATTGAAATAATCCTCCAAGAAGTTCACGAAGGCGCTTGTGGTTCGCACATCGGAACCGACGCCCTGGCAGCAGTGATACTTCGCCAAGGATACTTTTGGCCTACCCTGAGGAAAGATGCCAGGCGGTTCGTCCATAAATGTGGTAATTGCCAAAGACATGCAAAAATCCAGAGAACACCCTCGGAGCTGGTGACTTCGGCAAACTATCCCTGGCCCTTCGCAGTTTGGGGCATAGACCTTATCGGGCCGCTCCCGACAGCGCCTGGGGGCGTGAAGTTCTGCGTAGTCGCAGTGGACTATTTATCTAAATGGGTCGAGGCAGAACCTTTGACGACTATCTTGGCAAGAGAAGTGCACAAGTTCGTGTGGAAAAACATAGTATGCAGATTCGGCATACCGAGGGTACTAGTGGCTGATAACAGATCCCAGTTCATAGACAAAGGGTTCCAGAAGTTTATCAGCGACCTCGGAACAAAGATGCACTTCGCCCCGGTAGCTCACCCCCAAAGCAATGGGCAGGTGGAAGTATCTAACAGGACCATAAAAGATGGTCTAAAAAAGAGACTGGGGGAGGCAAAAGGGAAATGGCCAGGAGAACTCCAAAGCGTACTATGGAGCTACCGAACAACGCCCCGAAGGGCTACAGGGGAAACTCTTTTCTTGCTCGTCTTCGGTACAGAGGCCATAATCCCAATAGAGGTAGTGCAACCATCAATACGAGTACAGGTATTTGATGAAACTGGAAATGACCTCGGCTTAAGAACCAAGCTCGACCTCGTTGGCGAACATAGAGAAATAGCGGAACTAAGAAGGAAAGCTTTCCAGCAAAGAGTGGCCGCTACTATAAACTTGCGAGCTAGGCCAAAAGGAATAAAAAAGGGTGATCTCGTTCTCCGAAAGGCGGAATTTGCACCCCGGAGGCCATCACACAGCGTACTTCGCGCGAATTGGGAGAGACCTTATCTGGTTCTTGCCGAAGTACGAAGAGGGGTGTACAAGCTCGGTGACGCTGAAGGCGTGGAATTAAAAAACACTTGGCATTCAGATGCCTTGAAAAAGTTCTATGCTTAGAATCTTGACGAAAGGGTTTACATTGTAACAAAGTTAGAAAAATTTTCTAGGTACACGGGCTTCTGAAAGAAAGATTCTTGAACAAAAGATGTACTAAAATTCCGCGAAGATGGTCGCCAGAATAAGCATGGGTGTGATTTCCTGAAGTCCCTCGAGCAAGCATGTTCGGGACAATAGGAAATGTAAAACCTTGCGAGAATTTCTAAATACAAAGGCTCACAGAGAACCGATCTAATCTTCCGAAGTCTCTTGAGCAAATGCGTTCGGGGCAAAAAGGAATGAACAATCTCACAAAAAAAGACTTAACCAAAATTTCTTACAGGAAAGAAAAAAGTCTTTATTAACAAACAAGATCGGTTTACAAAGAAGAAGGACTACCAAGAAAAAAAGAGAGTACAAGGAAAGAAGAAGGCAGAAGGGGCCTGAGATAAATTAGGGATTCTCGGCGTCCCGGGAGCCACTAGCCCCTGCATCCTTTTCCACCACCACTGGCGCCGGAAGAGTCTGAGGCAGGTTCAAGTGCTCGAGCTTGGACCAAGACCACCGAGGTCCCTCAGGGATATTTAGGGCCTCCAGGAAAGAAAGGTCGAGATCTGGAAACCTCAGAAGAACTTGATGACGAACGAGACAAAACCCGTCTTGAAAACCAACTTTGGTCATCTCATCGGATTTCCTCTTCTCGACGTCAAGATCATTAAGCTCCTTCTCCAGGTCTTCAACCTTTTTCCTTAACGCCTTCACCTTCTTTTTCCTCGGCTCATCCTTCCCCTTCTTCGAAGAATCGACCTCGGCTTGAAGTGCGGCTTTCTCGGCCTCCGCCTTCGCCAGAAGAGCCGCAGAATCTGACTTCTTCTTTTGAAGTGCCTCATTAACCGAAGTCAGCTCCGCCACTTTTCCGCTGAGGTTGGAAATCTTCTGGGAGGAGTCCTTTATGAGTTCTTCTTTTTCCTTCGCAAACTCCTCCCGAAGGGCAGCAATCTCTGACGCCGAAGTCTGGGCCAGCTGAGTATTCCGAGTGAGTAGGTCCGAGCACTGGGTCTTGTATTGTTCTATAGTCTTTGAAGCGGCGGCCCGGTACATCCCCTGCCTCGCCACCCGAACTCTGAGGAATCCGGCATATCCCAGCAGCTGCAGAAAAACAGAGGCAAGAATGAGACAAGGCAAAAAAGGAAAGGCAAATACTTAGAAGAAATCATAGGGAAAAAGCAAGGTGAGAAACACACCTGGACGGCGTGCTCGGAAAGCTTCGCGGCGAGAGAGTCATCATCTGGATGAGCCCCCGCAATGGCCCTTAAAAGAAGCTTCAGTAAGAACCCCCTTCGCAATCTCCTTGGCCATTTGCGGGCAGTCTTCGGAGTACATGTTCATGTCCTCCGTAAAAGACCAAAATGGCTCCTTCGGAATCTTCCCCTTCGAGATATGGGCATCCCGAAGGGCCCGCTTCCAGGCGTGCTCGACAACCCAATCCGGAGGAAGAATCTCCTCTGCACGACAAAAGCAGAAAAATTGTCAAGCACAAATAACTGGCAAAAAATTCAGAAAATAAGTGTCTAAGGCATAAAACCTGGTGGCACTTCGGCAACGTCGTCGCCAGAATCCAGGGCCCCCTCAGAAGAAATCTTCTTCCCTTTCCTCTTGCAGCGATCTTCAGCAGAAGGGGCTTCCACCAAAGCATCCAGAAGAGCCGCCGAAGTAGGGCTTGAAGGAGCGACATCTGCACCGACCTTGGTCGAAAGGGCAGCAACGGTTACCTCGGGCTCCTCGCACACCTCCTCGGAAATCTCCGGTATAGGAGGGGGCACGGTCTTCTTCGATCGCTTGGTCGCCGGAGGCCCGCCGCCGGCCGCCTTCCGTCTTCGGGAGGCAGCCTTCTTTGTTTGTTCACCTTTCTAGGCTTGCCCGACGAAAAGCGATCGGTAATAGGCAGCAGTATCGTCGCGCATCTCTGAAAAAGAGAAAAAACATCAGCGTAAGTTCAAGATGAAATTGAAACAAGGGGACTAGGAGATGGCTTACTTTCGAAAAAATCAGCATAAGTAATGTCCTCCCGAAGAAGTTTTACCAGCTAGGAGTCCTTCCCAGCAATGGCAGGAGCCGGCATTTCGAGGTCCGTTTTGTGCTCCTTTACCACCTTCAACTCCCGAAGGACTTCTTCGGTCATCAACTTCCAGTTAATTGGAAAGGGGTAAAGGGACCGCGGTGGGACCTCGGAATCCCAGTTAGAGACCGCTCGGATGCGCTTGTCAAAGTCCGCAAAAATGGGTGTTAACTCGGGAGTTAATAGTATCTTCGGGTCAACGACATCCATCATGAGCTTTCCCTGAGCCCACTTCGTCGGGACGTACGACCAGGCCTCCTCCTTCTTCATAAAGAAGAATTTCTGTTGCCACCCTCGCCAGCTGTCCTTGTTGGCAAAGGTGAACTTGTATTTTTTGCTCCCTGACCCCCGAGGTAGCATGAAATAGAAGCCACCCTTCGGGATCACGAAGAGCTTGTAGTACTGCAGAAAAATGACAAAGTGTGGCTCTATACCGAAGACACCACACATACAAAGAAAAGCATTGAAATAGCAGTACGAGTTCGGTGGAAGTTGGTTTACGGCAATGCGATGGAAATCGCAGAAATCGCAAACCATCTTCGGCGGAGGATACCGAAGTCCGGCCTTCAGTTGGGCACGGAAAACAGTAACCTCATCACTACGGTTTGAAAAGCTATATTGGTCCGAACGAGGCAACCTCGTAGTGACGTAGGAAGGAAGGAAGAACTTCTTTTTCCATTTTTTAAGTTTTGCAGAAGTAGTGCAGCAGGGGTGAGAAAAAAGGGGTTCCCAGCTTTCAGGAATAGGCATGACTGGAAAAAAACTGAGTTCGGGAAAAGGTAAAAAGCTATTTCGAAGAAAAAATTTGGAAAAACAGAAGAAACTGGACGCTAAAACCCACCAAACGTTTTGCCAAAATCCGGATTTGAGGACGCCGTCGTGAGATGATTGCCGGAAAACCACTCTGTCAAAAAGCACCGCCGTAAGAGAGCAGGAAAAACACTGCGGCAGTTGAGAGACAGACGAGAGCAAAAGCAAAAGCAAAAGGGGGTTATGAAGGATTGAGGGTATATATAGACCGAGGAAGGGTAGGCGAATCGACGTCATAAGTGCTCTGTGAAGGCGAATCGTCGCCATAATTGCCCATTCTGCATAAAAAGACGCGCCCGCTGTAACCGATGTAACCCTCTCCAATGACAGCATGCCACGTGTCAGCAACCATGGCAAATAAGGAACACACTTTCTGACGAATAGCGCGCCGCCCCAGACTGACACGCCTGGTCACGAGACGAGACGTTTCAGTGACCTACAAAGATTACAGATAATAGGTTACCTCGGAGACACCAAGAGACAGTCTGTGCTACGTCTACGGACAGAAGGTGTATCTTTGGCACAGGTACCGTGCATAAAGCCCCGAAGGGTACCCTCCAAAAGCTGACAAAGCCAAAGTCCCTACTTCGGCTTCTAGGGGGGGGCATGTGATAGCCGAAGGACTATCGCCTCTCCTAGAACGTACCTCATACCAAAAGCATGCTCGGGGAACCTGGCACCATCCGAGGGAGGCAGTGGTAGTGACCTCGGACTAGGCGAATTCCAGTGCCTCGAACTCGAGATTTAGCCTAGTACCCCAGAGAACTCCAAAGGTGCAGACAGCCCCCTCGGGAGATTAAACGGATCGCCTTCGGCATAGAAGAGCCAGCTACCGCAAGCAAGAGAGGATCTCCCGAAGGCGGAACCTCCGAGCTAGGCAGCTCCCGAAGAAGGGAGTTCGTCCTAGAGAACGACCTCGCCTGAAGGACATCGGGAGTACGGCAGGGGCATTTAAGGAGCCTCTGACACATCGCCCACAGACGAACCATGTCACCTCAAACGACGCTCTGACACGCCGACGCCGTCCAGGCCTTGTCACAACCTGTCTCGGACCAAGGCTCGAGGGAGCCTACAAACAGCTACTTGTCCCCTATGCCCAAAGGTACATAGCAGATCTGGCCGAACACGTGTCACGATCTGAACGGGCCAGACACTTCTATAAATACCAAAGAGTAGCTCCTTGCAAACGGTTATTGGTCAGTCAGTTGAGAGGATACAAACAGGCAAGGTCACTAAACCCTTAAGTGCTCTCTTTCCTTCACCTCTCAGAAAACTGACTTGGGCGTCGGAGGCTCCTCCCCGGAAAAACATCCCGGGGACCTCCTAACCTTTCCTTTTGGGCTCCTCAGGTACCACTCCCTGGGAAACCTCCACTCCGGGCGTTCTCCTCCACAGGAAGTCCCTCCAGAAACCACCATGTCCTCCAGCGAAGATGTCTTCGGACATCATCCTATATATATATAATATGCATAATTAAGCTGTACAAAACCTTGTCCAAGTGGTAAAAAAGCTTATTTAAATTGTACAATGTAAGAACTTGGCTTGTAGAAGGCACATATACCCTCTATACAATAGTATACAAAAGCAATGCCATTTCACCTATACAAGCATCACTTGGACATGTTCAACCTCATATACAAAAGTTTACAAAAGCAATGGCATTTCACCTATACAAGCATTACAAGGAGGCCCTAAACTTCCCATCTAAAGTATACAAAAGCTTAACATTTGACAGATAATTTGCACCCAAAGCAACCATGTTGCTTTAGTTACCTTCTATACAAAAGCATACCAAAACCATACTAGAAGCGTTTATGGATATCATCTAAATGTCACGATCACTTAGAGTACTCTTATATGACACAACCAAGCTTGTTTTCCTTTTTGGTTGCCCTAGCTTTCTCCGCAGTCCATCTCCACCCATTGTAGCAGTTTCAACAATATAATAGGGTATCTAAACAGAGCATTTTTATTCATTAATTCATTGGTATATAGCTCATTACCTAAGCAATGTCTTAATGACAATTTTACCAAGGTTTTGTGTTGTTCAACAAATTGAAAACTGCCAGCTCCTGAAGTTGATTTGATTTTTTGAAGGCATGCAGACCATGAAGTTGATATCCAAGTACTTGTCATAGTTTGACTCTATAAAGTGTCCTACATGAATATTTTTATATACCAATTAGTCATAGATTTATTTTAACTTGTAAAAAGCATAGAAATATGCATTGTCTTCTTTTTAAAAAAACACTTACATCAAATACTAGTCAAACTTCTTTGGGCCACGTCCTTTGTTTTGTGCTAACATGGAATTGTCCATCACCTTGTATATTCTTTGTAGGTTGTAAGCTAACATTTTGATATGCCTAATTTTCTTTTTTACATGTCCTTTTATTGTGCCTACCTAGCCCATATTTAAAGCATGTTATTTTCATACCATGCCTTCACAACTTGCCAATAGTACTTGGTTCATCTAGTTCTTTCCTCCTCATTTTTTTGGGCTGTCTAGCTATCACTACTGGTTTTGGAGGAGGTTGAATTGGGTCATGTTAAATATTTTTCCAATGGTTGTAATGCGATTGACCACATGAGATTAGATGTTCTTGTAAGTTATAATGCGGTGGCATTCATGAACATGCTCCCCCACCTTACTACTATTTTTGGGCAAAATAGAATAAGCATGAGGGTAAGGGATGCCACTAATGTCCCATTTTTTACAGCTACATGATTTTTTCATCAAATCAACCACAAACTGCCTGTATAAGGTTGTAACTTGAGATTGAGGACCTCCATAAAGAATAGCCTAACAATGTGCAACTTGGTTCTTCATTTTCTCAACCTTATTTTGTATCTTGGAACCTAATAGCCCTGTCCATTTCCCCATGGCTTTTCTTTTATTTGCAATCCTTACCATAATCTTTCACCTTATCATCTCAAGCATTGTCAGTATAGGCTTGTCTTTGGCATTTAGTATAAATCGATTGAAGCACTTACTTAAGTTGTTGAACAATATGTAACATTTGAAAAAATCTCTAAAATCATCCCTTGACCAAAATTTTGGGTTTAGAAAATCTAACCAAGTCCATGTTGCTGCATTAGTTGTCTTTAGTTCTTCCATATGTGCATCAAAATCTGCAATATGAGTACTCCTTGCAACATTCCATAACATATCCTTCAACACCAATCCAAGAAACCGTTTCTTGAAGTTTGAGTAGAGGTGTCTCACACAGAATCTATGTTCTGCATTAGGGAAAAGTTCATACAAAGCTGGTATTAATCCTTGAACGGACAAGTAAACTATTAGTCACTGTAAAATATATATAGAATAATTGACTAAAGATATTTATAAGTAGGATACACACAGAATATTACCTTTTACCTATCGGACACGAAAGTCTATACCAAAAGTCTACCCTAATGCACTTAAAAACCATGACCATGCATCTTTAGACTTAACTTCCATGACTGAATAAGTAATTGGCCAAATGCAATCATTTGCATCAATTCCAGTTGGAGTTAGCAACTGTCCTTCGTATGTACCTTTCAAGAAGCAACCATCAATGTTGATAATTGATCTACAACCTGCCAAAAACCCATCCTTACATAGACCAAGACACATAAACATTATCTCAAAAACTAATCCTTCTAAGCTAAATTCAATAATTGATTGAGGATTAGTTCTTTTAATCTCACGTGCATACGAAAATAGTTTCAAATATTGGTCCCTTTCATCACCTTGTGTAATCGTCAAAGCCAACTTTATTTTTCTCCAAGCCTTGTACTTAAATATAACGTGGTTGTAATCCCTCCTCACATGAGCAACCAAAGCTAAAGTGGACATGTTTTGTTCTAACTTAATGTGTTCCTGGTTTTCAAATGCCACCCAATCATAAGAAGCATTCTTGTTATAAAAAACTTTGCTACAAGTATGGACATCATGCATTATCCTAATCTAAACTTTCTCTTCCTATTCAAAGGTGTTGCGTATAATTCCCAAAGGCAATCATCAGCACATTTTACCTTGAGCTTGTTCTTGTCATTCTTTTTAAACCAAACTGGATACCTTGTTTTTATAGAATACTGTTGGAAGCATTTTTAAGTTCATGTAAACTCTTGAACTATAATCCAATGATGAATAGTGACTTCTGCATATATACTTTACCATTGAAAATGAGAAATTTTAACCTTTTACCATTGTCAGACTTAGCACCTTTGTCCATACTATACAGCTTAGCTGACTAACTATGCTCATATTCAACATCAATGGACTTGGATGTATAACTAGTCATCTTAGTTTTAGCTGCCTGTATTTCTGTACTTCCACCATACAACTTGACTTTCTTGATTTTATTGTGTAGATTCATATCAACATTCACCTGCACGGTTAAGTTTTCATCTTCACACTACAAGGATGAGGAGTATTTGCTACAACAATTTCCTACGAAAAAAGCGTAGGAAAATTATTCGCAGGAAAACCGTCGGACAAAATATTATGTCCGACGGTTTTCAGTCAATAAATTTCTGACACAAAAAAGTGTAGGACAAATATCAGAGTAAAATGGCGGGAAATAATGGCGCGAAGTTGTCCGACGGTTTTGATGCGAAATAATGGGTAGGGACCACATATGTACGAAAAGCGTTGGACACATTATCCGACGCTTTTCCTGCATTTTTATTTCCTACGGTTTTGAGACAAAATAATGTCCGATGTTTTTCCTGCATTTTTTTCCTACAGTTTTGAGACAAAAAAAGAGTGGGTGTCTTAAAAATGTAAGAATTTTAATCCTTCAATTTTCCTACAGTTCATTTTTCCTACATTTTTTTGACGTTAGTTACTACAAATTTCCTACACTATTCTTGCAGTTTAACTTTTCATATATACCTACGATATTGCTACAGATTTTGCTTATAAATACCTCCCACCCCCTCTTCTCCAGCTCGTCCCAGCCACAATTTCAACATCTTCTTCAACTCAATAGAGGTATTTAAAATTAATTTATAGATTAGTGATTTAACTGTTAATTATTTATTTGTTATAAGATATACTTATGTTGTTTTAGGTAGCTGACTTTAGAGGTTAGTGATTTAAATGGTAATTGTTTATTTTTTATAAGATATACTTATGTTGTTTTAGGTAACTGACTTATCACAGCATGTAGTTGAATAATAAGTATTTATTTATTATACCTTAGATTCTCCATCCATGATTATGTTGATGACAAATATAATATTGGTCCGATTCAGATTGTTGGCAAACAAAATGTATTGGATTAAGTTATATTTGTAATTAACATAATCATGGATTGTCCAAGTTGGACAGTTGAAACTTGTATAAGCAGTATTTCAGTTAATGTGTTCCTGTCGTAGTAGCAGTTTGTGAAATTTGGTAGAGTATTTCCCAAATTGTTCCCGTCGTGTGTTTCTCAATAAGTTGATATTATTGAGAAACACTGTGAACGGGAACTGAAGGGAAATGCGGCCAAAATTTACATAAAATGCTACTAACATGGAACAGTTAAAATGGTTTACTGCTTATACAACTTTCAATGGAGTAGGGCCCTTACCATAATGGAGTAGCTAGGTAGTTCAGTTATGGAATGTTGACATGTATGCATGACATATATAAGTAATTCATTTACATTTTCATTATATTTATATTATATGAAATGTAATAAATATATTATGTATTTATGTTGAGGGTTTTTACTGTCTATTTTACAAGGGAACCAAAATGGCTGCTAAGGGACATGAGTGGATGTACCAGAGGACAAATATAGATGGATATATGAATTCTGCATTTATGGCTGGTGTTAATGAGTTTTTACAGTTTGCATTTAGTGGGAAGGAGTCAGAAATGATTAAATGCCCTTGTCGTAAATGTAATAACAGATTTTATAGAATAGAGTTGAAAGTAAGAGAGCATTTGTTTCGATATGGATTTACGCCAAACTATTACATATGGCACTGTCACAATGAACAATATGATAGCAATTTGCACAATTTCAATATGGCTCGTAGCTATTTTTCATCGCAGTTACATGGAGGGACAAGTGGAGAATCAAGTAGTGTAAATGCATATGAACAGATGGTATGTGAATCAATGGGTCCGTTATCATTGAATGTAGGATCTAGAAATAGTGAAAGAATGTTGGTGGATGAAGAGTTTATCGATGCTGATGTCGAAGAAGCTGATAATGGCAGTGATAATAATGATAATGTGTTCGATGTGTCTAAAATGAGAGAGGGGTTACCTAATCCAACCGCAGAATAGTTTTATAATTTGTTGGATGATGCAAATGCACCATTGTGGGATGGGTGCACTAAACAAACACGATTGTCTGCAATGACCCAGTTGTTAAGTTGCACAAGTGAGTTTAATATGATAGATCGTTGTTTCGATAGAGTACTGGAGCTTATGAAAGAAATGTTGCCTAAAAATAATAGACTCCCATCCACTTTATATGATGCGAAACAACTCACAAAAGGACTTGGGTTGCCATATATAAAAATTCATGCATGTGAGAATAACTGTATGCTATTCTATCGGGAAGATGAGAAATTAACACATTGTCGTGAATGTGGAAGCAGTAGATATAAAGAAAGAGTAACCTCCAGAAGAAAGACGTTAATTCTGAAAAAATTGTTACGATATCTACCAATAACAAGCAGGTTGAAGCGCTTGTACATGTCATAAAAAACAGCGACTCACATGACTTGACATGCTTATAATAAATCATGCAATGATGGAAGTATGGGTCATCCATGTCAGTTTGAAGCACGGCATCACGTAGATCGAACATTCCCATCATTCGCCGATGAAATTAGAAATGTTAGGCTCGGATTGTGTACCGATGGATTTAACCCGAATAATGTTGTTGGTGGAACATACACGATATGGCCAATCTTTATAGTTGTGTACAATCTTCTGCCAGAACTGTGTATGAAAGAACCCTTCATCTTTATGACTCTCCTAATTCCTGGTCCTAGAGCACCAGGACGCAACATTGATGTATTTTTACGACCATTGATTGAGGAGCTCAAAACTTTATGGTCGAAAGGGGTTGTTACATGGGATAGTTATCGACAACAAAATTTTCTTATGAAGGCATGTTTATTATGGACAATTAATGATTTTCCTGAACTAGGAAACCTTTCAGGTTAGAGTACCTAGGGTAAGCTTGTGTGTCCATATTGCATAGATGAAATTGACACATTTATGTTGAAGAAATACAAAAAGCTATGTTGGTTTGATTGTCACAGGATTTTCTTACCCATAATCACACATTCTGTTCGAATGTAACATCGTTCATCCCAGGGAAGAAGGTTAGTGCTGTCGCTAGTCCATATAAGTCAAGTGAGGAAATACATGCTATGTTGGTTGGGTATTGTTTTCCTCCGTTTGGCTCTTCATATGATAAACACCGAGTTGCCAGGTTTGGAGAGTGGCATAATTGGTTAAAGCGGAGTATATTCTGGGAGTTACCGTACTGGAAGCATTTGCTTGTTCGTCATAATTTGGACGTCATGCATATTGAAAAAAATTGTTTCGAGAATATTTTTAATATTGTTATGGATATACGTGGGAAAACAAAAGATAACTCCAATTCTCGCCTTTCGCTTCAGGAGTTAAAAAATATACGGCGTGAACTACATTTACGAAATATTAGGGGGAAATGTGTAAAACCAAAAGCATCTTATACGTGGAGTCGGGAACATATAAGAGATGTTACTCTGTGGCTGAGAATGATAAAGATGCCTGATGGGTATGCCTCGAACTTGGGCCGTACGGTTAACTTGAGTGACGGTACATTCTATAACTTCAAAAGTCACGATTGTCATGTGTTAATGCAGAGGTTGCTTCCTATTGCATTACGTGGGTATATGCCAGGTCCTATATGGGAGATGATTTCTGAGTTTTGCTCATTTTTCAGAACCTTATGCACAAGTAGGATTCGATTTGATGACATACAACAGTTGGAGCGGAATATAGTGGTTACCATATGTAAGCTAGAAAAGATATTCCCTCCTACCTTTTTTGATTCGATGGAACATCTTGTTATCCACCTCCCTCATGAGGCAAAGTTGTGTGGTCCAGTTCAATTTCGATGGATGTATCCATTTGAAAGGTAATTTTTTAATATGCATTCATATTTCTGTCAATAATTTTCATATATTATATGTCAATAATTTTCGCATATTATATGTCATTAACTGTTATATTTTTTTAACTTGGCAGACTAATGCGGTCATTGAAGCGAAAGGCTAGAAATAAAGCTGCAATTGAAGGATCAATTGTGGAAGCATACTTGGTCCAAGAAATGTCTACATTCTGTAGCCATTACTTTGAAGTAAATATTCCTACATGGTTAAACAGGGTCGCATGAAATGATGATATTGCTATTCCTGTGGCTGATGTCGAGGGTCAATTGTTATCTATCTTCAATACAAGATGTTGTAACATACCCAACTGCGGGCGACAACGCTTACTTGATCCCACTGAGAAACATCAAATGCATATCTACACTTTACACAACTGCAATGAGATTATACCGATTGTCAGGTGACATATATGTAAACAACTGTAAGGGTTTTTATATCAATATGATTGCTTTAATTCATTATTGACTAGTTATCATTTCAGGCACTTTGACTCTTATATATCAACAAGATTTCCCCAATTAGGTGAAAGTGAATTACAAAGTTATCGAGATCAGCATTTGACCGAATGGTTCTCATCATACGTGAGTTTCATGGCGTGATAATTTTTATGTTCCTAATTGTGTTCTGTTTGAATATACTGTGCAATTATGTTATTATATTAACTTTATATTTTCAGGTTAACCGTTTCAAGGATAAATTAGATCCTCGTATTGTACAATTAGCCCGTGGTCCTATTCGAGTGGCCACTTCATACAATGGATGTATTGTGAATGGTTTTCATTTCCACACAAAATCCTACGGCAAAGACAAAATGACACAAAATTATGGTGTTTTCGTGAATGGTGAGACATGGGGACCCAGTGGGTATGATTTTTATGGCCTTATTGATGAGATTATACGTATTGAGTATCACGGGAATGGGTATGAAGTCATGACGCTGTTCAAATGTACTTGGTTTGATCCGACACGTGGTGTTAGAAGTTGCGCACGTACTGGTGTTGTTGACGTTAAATGGAAGTCAAGATTATCACCACCTGAGCCGTTTATCTTTACGACATAGGCTCAACAAGTTTACTACTGTGAGTACCCTAACAAGACTCTTCATCATTGGTGGCCGGTGGTTAAGACGAAGCCACGAGCTTTCATCGATTGTTCATCGAATAATTTAAGTATTCGATCTGATGAGAATGAGGAAATGTCTGATGACCAAACATGTCAGTTAGAAACCACAAATGAGCCGTTCCAAGAAGTGATTTCAAGTGAAGTACTAATGGTAACAACTGATGGCATTGCCCTTGATGAGATTAACATACTTGTCGATAGAACGTGTGTTCCTAAAATTGTGCAACACATGGATGAGAACATCGAGGTGACACAAGCCGGTGGGGATACATCAGATGATGAAGCATCGCTCGATAGTTTAGAGTCAGATGAAGGCGATGATGTTTGATTAAGTGTAATTGTTTAAAACATTTGCATGTTTTATTTGAAATCGTAATATAACTTTGATTTATGTTTTGGACAGAAAAGAAAAAATTTATGAAATTTAATCATCACATATCTAATTACCTGTGTCGTTGAAATGAAAATATACATTTTGTTTCTCACAAAAATTTATTGCATGTTATTATACAAATAATAATAATATTAATAAATTTGGGAGATTCAATCTGACCATATACATTAAATCCATATATTTAATTTCCAAATATAAATATTTTCATTCATTCATCAACAAAAAAAAGTTAAATAATTAACTTCCAACTATATATATATATAGTAATTAGTTCATATATATACACATTATAAATTATATATATATATTATATTACCTCTGTCCGATGGTTTTAAGTTAGTAATTAAAAATCATAGGAAATGTGTAGGAATATATAACCTAGGGCATCGTAATCTGTGACGCTTTTGAGTTAATATTTAAAGTATGTAGAAAAAGTGTAGGACAAGACCGACGGTTTTGAGTTAATATTTAAAAGCGCAGGAAAGATGTAGGACCATAATCACCTAGGGAAGCGCTCCGTCCGACGGTTTTGAGTCAACTTTTGAATTAAGTAGCAAAACTGTAGGACAAGTAGATGTCATAAAACTGTAGGAGTCTTCGTAGGAAAGAAGGCGGGAAACGAATCATTGGCGGGAAGATCAATTTTTTTAGTTTCCTACGCTTTTCATGCATTTCATATTTTTCGTAAGAAAACTGTAGGAAATGTTGCTACAGTTTTCCTACAGTTTTAAAAAGTGCAGGAAAATCGTAAGTCAAATTGGTAGCTGAATCGCTAGACCCTCCCTTTAAATTCGTGGGAGTTCTTCAGTTTTCACCACTCCATTCCTTCTCTTCTGTGACGCCCCTTCCATACCCACTCCCAAAATCCCCTCCATAGCTATTTAAACTAGGTATTTTTAATTTTTAAGTACTTTTTCATATATAATTAATGTTCGTTATTACATATAGTTGTTGTTTACATATATAATGCATGTATTGCATGTTATATTTTTCAAAGCCAGTTTTTATATAATATGTTTTAGGTAATTTTATATATGGTGTTAGTAATATGTATGTGGTTAGTTATAAATAATTTTTTATTAATAATGGTTAGTTCTATTTGAACAAAAGCATGTTAGTTATAAAAAACTGTTACATCAATAATGTTAGAGAAATATTGTTATCACTTCAATAATGTTAGTGTAAGTAGTTAAATTTATTTCAGTAATAATGTTAGAGAACAATAATGTTACTTCAGTAATATTAGTATAATCAGCTAATGGTAGTTTCATAAATTTATTTCATAAATAAGTATATATCGAATAATTGGCAATTTTAAAAAGTGTTACTGCACAAATGGTATTGAAATGATGGCAATTTAAAAATTATTGAGTTCACTAAAATAATGAAATTATATGTCATTAAGTGTAATAAACATGCGTTAAACTTTAATTTTAGGATGGTTCGCCCCAGACAGTCTGGCTCGGGCAAAGGCCCAGCCAAGGACTTGCATGATCCGCGACGTAGTCGGGGTCGACGACACCCTTCTGTGACACCTACACAAGTGTCACATACTGAGACTCAGACCCAGGTGCCAGATACCCAGGCTCCGACACCGGTGCCATAGACCCAGGCACAAACCCAACTGCCACATACTCTAGTGCCACAACCTGTTGTGCCCCAAACGTTTGGCGCATCGAGCTCCGCATTTCATCAGTTTCGAGACACGTAGACTGATGCGTATTACCCGGATATGAGCGGAATATCCGGGTCATTTCAGTACCAGCATACAGGGATCGGGCAGCCCATATGGGAGGTCGATCCTAATTCATTCCTTGATCCAGATGAGCTCGGTATATCCAGTCATCATCTGTCTGGTGGTTACCCGACTCAGCATCAGCAGCAGCTGCCTCAGCAGGGCCCATCCATTGGCTACCCAGCGGTCACACCTGACGCGCAGCCAGCTGACGAGGCCCCATTACCTAGAGGGCGAGGCCCACAGGTAGTTGACTTACCACCACCTCCACCTCCGCAGGACCGTCCGCTGATCGTCCCTCGAGAGTAAGTGTTACTGACTCTTACAAAATTAATTGTGATATAATTATACGTTGTTCTTAGTTACATCAGTTTATATATATATATCTTACTATAATCATTATTTGTTACAGCTTACTCACTGATGACTCCCTTCGTTCCACCAAAGCCTCTATTCATGTGAGGTTGTGGGACGAAAGTTCTATATCTTGGTCACATGCATCTCGAGCTGCATGAGAGGAGCACGTGACCACATTAGAGGTAATTGGTTGTTATACATTTTTAAACAATACTTTGTATATGGAAAAATTCATAATTTTTTTTCTTCTCTGTGAAATTGCAGAACTACTATAGATGGGACCCTAGAGATTTCGATGCCATCCGCCGAATTGTGTTCGACTACTGTTCGCGGTCCGTGCGGAACCGCGTCTATCATTGGAGGTCCATTGCGATTCAGAAGATCCCTGCCTTCTTCGACAACCCTGACTACAATTTGCTGCGGCCACATGTTCCACCCTGCTACAGTCAGCAGGTATGGAATCAGTTGTGTGACCAGTGGGAGCAAGAGCGATGGAAGAAGCTATCCGAGGTTGGTTCCCATGCCAAGCACTTAGCGGATAGCTCAGGCCTTGTTCCGAAGCACACGATGGGCTCAATCCCAGGCGAGATGCACTGGGATCGTATGGTACCAACTTCAACCTTCCATACATTATAAATTTTGTATGATTTATTAATTACTTAAATTTTTAATGATATCTAAAATTGTGCAGACAAAAGCAAATGATGGAGTTGAGCCATCATTTGATGAGTGGTGGTCTCATACTCATAGACGGAAGAAGACCGGTCAACCCATCGATATGATTTCACAGCAGCTGCAGGTAATAAATGTTCATTTACCACTACAAACATTGTTTTAAAATTATAATATTTGTCTTACTAACTATAATTTCTTTTTCTTGTAGGATGGATATGTCCAACGGATTCAACAAAAATACCAGAATCCGGATGACCGCCCCTAGTTCAATGCAGAGGTCTGGAGCACAGTACGAGGCCCACCAAAAAAGGGCCGACTACCGGGTGTTCCGCACCGACTATCTGATCCCCAGACCTTTGGACCAAATTGGGTATTTTTCATTCGTATTTAACTTTATTAATTAATTATTTTTATCACTTTTATGTTGCTAATTGCTACCTACACAATTTTTTAGGCTCCACGTGCTGATTCGGAGGAGATTGCTCAGCTGAGGGCTGAGAACACCCAGCTACAGAGTGATTTTACGCGGTTACAGGCAGACGTTCGCACTCAGGTTCAGCGAGAGACCGAGGCTGCAATGAGCGCCATGCTTAACAGGTTGATCCAGTAGGGGATTATACTTACATCGGCGCTCTCAGACGACCTACGGACCGGATCCTCCACTCAGCATCCTGCCGACGATCGTAGCCAGCGAGATGACGATGATCAGCCCGGCACTGCATCTCATTGATTTTATATTAGACCTTCAGCTCTTTGTAATTAACTTTTTTCTGTAAAATTTGATTACTTTTATGTATAGTAATTTTATTGATTACTTTGATCAATTGTTATATAAAAAAACTAATAATAATAATAAAATATTAACAGAATAATAATAATAATAATAATAGCAATAATAATAATTTGTGTTTTATTATTATTATTATAATATAATGCAATATAATATGTTTTTACTTTGTGTATAAATTAATTTACTAAAATCTTTAAATTGTCACAAAATCGTAGGAACAATATTAATGACAGAAAACCGTAGGAGATATGAAAGTCACAAAAGCATAGGAAAGAATGACGTCACAAAAGTGTAGGACCAAGGGGTCACAAAAGCGTAGGACAATGTCGTCACAAAAGCGTAGGACATTTACATCACAAAATCGTAGGAAATAGTTTTTTCAGAAAACATTAGGAGTTAATGCATCTCAAAACCGTCGGATATAATGGGGACCACATGCATCATAAAAGCGTAGGACCATTTTACGTTTATCCGGCGGTTTTTATTTCCGACACTATTTTTTCCTACGGTTTTATCCGACGATTTTAATTGTAGGAAATGACCATTTCCTATGGTTTCCCTACATTTTTTCCCGACTCAAATGCCTTATTTTCTTGTAGTGTCATTTTCTATTTCATTGTCAGATTCATTAAACTTTGTATCACAACTTTCATCAGACAAGGCTACCATATTTTCTAAATCTGAAACATCATCATTGTCCCATTCACACAATACGGCGTCTGGTTTTTTACGAAGCAAGTATTTTCCTTTTTGACCTTCCATTGCCCTTCTTACCACATGTTCTAGACTTGGCACTTTTCTATTTGCTTACAGCAGGTTCATCTAACATGACCACACATTTCTCATTCGGCTATTCATACGCATTGCCAACCTGAGATCTGTCAAACTCAAGGATACTCTCTAAAATTTTTTTATCATTTCGAATAGCATCCATTACACCTTTTTCAACCACATAAATGCTTACCCTTCCGTTGATGGGAATATTCAGTAGCATTTCTATGACATTTGCTGAAATTTATAATCGACCAAAACATCTATCAGCTGGTGCATTCTTACTCTTCCAATAAAACTACATCATTCCCTTATACCTTAAGTCACACACTAGTTGTTCAATAACAGCTATAGTCATACATTCAAGATCACAGTATTCATAGATGTCTGAAGTTCCACCAACATAATCCTTCGTGGGATAGTTCAAAAAGAAGCCAGTATGTTTAATCTCCATTTCAAAGAACCTTGTTCCTCTACCTGCCAGATAACTTCAAAGTAAACTATACAATTGTAGAGATGTCGCTCAACAATTGTCCCTCTATTGCAAGACAAACCTCGTTTGACAACGAAAACACATTCAATTACACAACTGCATACAATTGAATTGCCATTGATTCACACACATTTAAAACAAACCCATATGGAAGTAACAAGTTTTGTGATATCTTGTACTAAATACAACTTGGGTCATCAAACCCACACATTCCCTAACCATATTTCACCAATCTATTCAGTTCTTAGACAAATTGTCATAGAAATTAGCAACATTTCAAAATATAACAAACTCACATTTCATTTTCGGTATTTTTGATCTTTCACCATCATCTTCTTTGCCTATTCTCTGTAGTGACAGAAAAAATGAGGCTTCTTTCAACGATCAAATCGTGTTGCAGTGTGTGTCATTGCCACTTAGGGCATTTCTTTTGATTAAGAACACCAACCTAAGTATTTACACCAACCCTAGATTCTTTTGCTCCATTTTGTTATTTTTTCTGTAATGGTTGGTGTGGTGCTCTTAGTTGTTTTGGGTTTTGAGTGTGGTTCTATGTTTTGAGGGATATTTTGGGCACTTTGACGTTAATATCTGTCAAGACTAACACTAATTATTGGTCAAGGAGTTAATTTGCAACACCAAGTAGAGGTTTGGGGCAGATATGCAATGTCTGACAACTTAGGGATGAATTTGCAAAAAAAACTAAAGGTTTGGAACCCCTGATCCTATTTACCCGAACCATTAATGTATCGTACGTTGTCATCAGCCCAACTAAGATATTTAATATTTTACTCCCTCCGTCCCAAAAGTTTTTCTCCATTTGACTTTTTATTGTATTTTGACTTGATTTTTTTTTTCATATTATTGTTTGCTAGAAGAAATTAAAAAAATATATATTTAAAAACTAAATGTCTTGATTTATCATTTGTATATAAATATTTTTCATTTATATATTAAAATGTTAAAAATAAAAAATCCTAAATTAATTACTAAAAATAAATTGAGCAAAGATTTTGGGACGGAGGGAGTAGTTTGTTAGATGATGGTTGTCATAAAACCTTTTTGACAATTTTACACCGTCTCGGGGAATTGAAATAATTACAATAACACCCCCTTGTAGTTTGGCCTAATATACAATTTACCCATTTTCTTTTGAAAACTTAAACTTTGTCTTCTTCCTCTTTTATACTGTCTGCAACAACTTTTAAAACCTTAATTTAAACTATACAATAGTCATCTTTCAGCAATTTAAATGTCCCCAATATTTTTTATAGTTCACATATAATTTAAAATTATCACTTTTTCTTTTCTGTAAAAACATTTTGCTTTCTGTAAATACAAATTAGTATTTTTAAATATCAGTTAATTGCATAAAAATACCAAAAAATTTAAAATTACTTTAATACAATTACAAGATAGTTTAAATTAGAGCTTAAAAAGTTATTGTAGGACAATGTAAAATAAGCAGAGATAAAGTGTATGTTTTTTAAAATAGACAGTTAGGCAAATTAAAAAACCACATAAGGGGTTTCTGTAATTTTTCAGAAAAATTTTACTCTTCTTTGCAATTTTACCCTCCTACTTTTACATGTAATTTAAAATACGCAATATATATCTTCTAATAATTTAAAAGTTGTTTGATAATAGTGTCGTTGGTACTAAATAGTTTAAATTGTTAATTTACACTTAATCTGTGAGTAAAATATTTTTTTCCCCTCATGTTAACAGTACTCCTAAGTATTGTTTGAGGGGATAAAATGTGGGTTCATGAAATATGATGAATCAAACTGTGTATTAACAAGACAAAAATTAAATCACACTCTCTCCATCCCACTTTCTTTGTTCGATTTGATTTTTTGTACTTGTTTAACTTAAATTTATTTAAATTATTTTTTTGTTATATATATATATATATAAACTATAGATCTTAATTTATTATTTATATATAAAAATATTTTATTTACATATAAAATATTAAAAATATAAAATTATAAATTAATTATAAATAATAAATAATGCAAAGAATTTGTGGAGGGGAAGAAGCTGCATACAAAAGTCAAAAGATGGTGACAATCCATGCAGGACAGATTTAATTCGTACTAATTACATGTTTCAGCGTCCACGGGGATATGGAAAATTGAGAAAGTTGGTTCACGAGATGTAGGAAACCGTCAGAGATTCTTGTTGCCATCTTCAATATGGGTACCGAAGTAGCATTGAATGCTGCGGTATAAGTGTCATTTTTGTGGTACATCAGAATACCGTAGAGTATATAATATATATTACAGGTATACCACTTATTATTAATTTTTAAAATATTTTAGATAATTTATCATAGTATATCATAGTACGGTGGTATCACATACATACTACATGTTATGTGTCTTTTTTATTTATTTTATATGAATGTACCAAACACATGTACATTATAAAATACCAAAATATATTAATAGACTTCTATAAAATGATAAAATATAATTAATACGTAATTCTCTTCTTCCATTTTAATTTTCACCATTTTAATGAATATAAAAAAATATGTGATAAAAAAAAAACTACACATGAAGGTAGTTCATCTCTAACATCTCTGAATATTGCTTTCATCTTTGAATTAGTATTTTTTACTGAATTAATATTTAGTTTATTTTATATATTTCATTTTTTTGTGTTTTCCTACAAAAATATAGACTTTTATATATTTTTTATTTATATCAGGAAAATTATTTTAAAAATAATTAGAATACTTATAAAAATGTGTAAAAAATTATATTTGATATTTTTCATATTTTACTAATATTTCAATATTTTTTTTGTGAAAACAATAATGGTATACAGCATGGTATACCATGCAGTATACCTGTAATTTACACAGCGTAATATATCTAGCAGTAATAGTATTAAATACCTTGGGTCTCTGTACTCAAATCCTGAAGTATTTTTTAGTTTTTTTTCTTTAATTTTGTTTTTTCTGATGGTATTATTTGGTCTTCAAGTTTTTTGGCTACTTTATCATAATAGAAGATGTTATAAAATCTTAGTTTTTGTATTTTAGATAGCCAAACTTTTGTGAATTATAGTGAAGACCCCAATTTGTACTGAAATTTCAAATATACTATCTTGGTTTTATGTCATATATTTTCTATTTAAGAAATTGGTCACTAACAACTTTAAAACATTTCAATTTTTTTAAAACTTTTGAATCTATTCACTATGATCTGGTTTTGAATCCATAACTTTTTTTAAAATAGTTTTTCCTCTACAATTATAATTAGTATAAAAAATTTGAGTTTTCATCAATTGACCCATAACAACATAGGGCTGCATTCTAGGTCATGAATTATAGAAGATAAGACGTAATTCATCATATACTCTCTCCATCCCCGTAAGGATGAAATGTTTATCTAGATACAATGATTAAGGCATATGTAATTTATGATGCTTTTCTAATTTTGGCCAAGAAACTAAAATTAAAAAAATATTTTTTTAGAATTTTGTATAATGAAAGTTTAAATAATACTTAAAAAAATTTCTTTTAATATTTTTGTATAGTGTGAGTTTAAATGAAGATTAAAAATGAAAAGATTCCTAATTAGGTTTTGTATTGTAAGAGTTTAAATTACAATAATAAAGTAAATTAAATCTTAAAAACTTTTCAAAAAAAGAATTTTAATCTTTGAGACGGCCTTACCATGTTTTATCTTTTTCTAACACGGAAGAAGTATTTATTTTGATGAAAACAGATGCATGTGGGAAAATGAGAAATTGGTGGGATACATTTTTGGTGCGAGACTTTAGTGGCATGGGATGGTTAGGGAATGGGTCTCACTGACTATTGTGGTCCGTCCGCCGTCCCCAACATAATTGTAATGCCGTCTGCTTATAACACGTGTCAGAAATTCGGCAGTCTTCCTAACGGCGCCATGATCTCATTCTCAACTGCACATATTACATCCCATTAAATCTTTCTGCTTCGAATTCAATGTACAAAACTATGGTCTCGTTTGATTTTGATTTATCATTCACAACTTCTTGGTGGAGGCTGGGGCCGCCGGCCACTTCTTAATTAGGAGTACGGCTGCTTTTGGTCCATTTCCATCCATGACGGGTAGTTTAAGCTTGAGTTTGGATACATATTAGAGGTATTATGGAGCCCAAGCCTCAAGTTGAAGGACAAATAGGAGGCTCGAATTCGGGTTACAGGTGTGGAAGAGCCATTTCTCTTTAGTGTTGCTGTCATCTGACCAACAAATGTGAAACCGAGCCGAAGGTATTCGAGCTTATTAAATTTCAATATGTTCTAATATTAACGGGGAAATATAATTACATAATATAAAATATCTAAATCTAGCGTTTTGAGCAATTCCTACCAGGACATTAACATGAAACGCTCGTTGATATCACCAAAAATTACTATAAGAAACATATGACGATTTTTTTGTTATTTCCCATTAATTGCTTGGCCGTTTGGTCGGAAGATTGACGCCGGCCTTCATGTACTTCATAAAGTTAGGTCATAACCGCATGTGAATCCCTTAAGGTCTGAAGCCTAAGGTTACCAATTGGTTGAGAAAGCACCATTTTTATACAGGATCAATTATACCTGTCCCTTTAAATTTACTGTAAATCTCACACGTTACTCTATAAAGTTTTAAAAGCTACAATTTGCTATTACTACTGTTGACCATAATGAGATCACGAGCTGATTTTGAAGTTTTTTTTTTTATTTAGTTCAGTAGGGGCATAGCCAGGATTCTCGACTAAAGGGGCCGGAGGCAAGAGTCACTACTAGAAAAATGCCATTTACCAACGGTGTTTTTAGCGACGGCTAAAAGTCTGGTGAAACATTAGTGACGGCTGTGAGTCGCAATATTTTAGTGATGGGCAACCATCGCTAAATTAGTGACGGTCAAACATCGCTAAATTTAGTGACGGCTTCCCGTCGCTAAATTTAGTGACGGCTTCCCGTCGCTAAATTAATGACAGTCAAAAGTCGCTAAAGTTAATGACGGCTTACCTTCGCTAAATTAGTGACGATCACGAGTCACTAAATTTTGTGACGGTTTACCGTTGCTAATTTAGTGACGGTTAACCGTTGCTAAATTAGTGACGATCACGAGTCACTAAATTTTGTGACGGCTTACCGTCGCTAACCTTAGTGACGGTTAGCAGTCGCTAAACTTAATAAAATATGAAAAAATTGTACTGGTTCTCATTTGTTATGCTAAATTGTCAACTATTTTAACATAAATAATTTTTTTTGACTATATGTACTGTACTGCAGATATGTACGGTAAAGTCGGATAAAAGTTTAGTAGTGGTTATAAGTTGCTAAATTGTCAACTATTTTAACATAAACTAGTGACGGCTCACCGTCGGTAAGTTAGTGATGGTTTGCCGTCGCTAAAATTAACAAATCCAAGACAAAAGTAATATGTCTTATGTGATAGTTATTTTTTATGCTAAATTGTTATCTACTAATACATAACTAATTTATTTTGAATATATGTACTGTACTGGAGATGTATACCTTAAAGTCATATAAAAGTTTAGTAGGGGTTATGAGTTCCTAAATTTTAATTTAACCTAGTGACGGTTAACCGTCGCTAACTTAGTGACGGTCAACCGTCGCTAAAATTAAAAAAATCCAAAAAAAAAAGTAATAGTTCTTATGTGATAGTTATTTTTATGCTAAATTGTTATCTACTAATACATAACTAATTTATTTTAAATATATGTAATGTAGTGGAGATGTGTACCTTAAAGTCGTATAAAATTTTAGTATGGGTTAAATTTTAATCTAACCTAGTGACAGTTCACCATCGCCAACTTAGTGACGTCTTACCGTCCCTAAATTAGTGACGGTCAGCCGTCGCTAAAATTAAAAAAATAAAAAAAAAAGTAATAGTTCTTATGTGATAGTTATTTTTTATGATAAACTGTTGTCTACTAATACATAACTAATTTATTTTGAATATATGTACTGTAGTGGAGATGTGTACCTTAAAGTCATCTAAACGTTTAGTAGGGGTTATGAGTTGCTAAATTTTAATTTAGCCTAGTGACGGTTAACCGTCGCTAACTTATTGACAGCTTACCGTCGCTAAAATGAAAAATTCAAAAAAAAAAGTTATTGTTCTTATGTAATAGTTTTTTGTTATGGTAAATTGTTATCTACTAATACATAACTAATTTATTTTGAATATATTTACTGTGTAGAAATGTGTATTTTAAAGTCGTATAAAAGTTTAGTATGGGTTATGAGTTGGTAAATGTTAATTTAACCTAGTGATGGTTAACCGTTGCTAACCTAGTGACGGATTTCCGTCGCTAAGTTAGTGACAGTTAGCCGTCGCTAAAATTAAAAAAGCCCAAAAATATTAATAGGGCTCATGTAATAATTATTTTTTATGCTAAACTGTCATCTATTATAACATAAATAATTTTTCTTTGAATATATGTACTGAAGTTGAGATGTGTACCTTAAAGTCGGATAAATATTTAGTAGGGGTTATGGGTTGCTAAATTATTCTTTAATTTAGTGACGGTTAACCGTCACTAATTTAGTGACGGTTAGCTGTCGCTAAAATTTACAAATCCAAAAAATAGTAATAGTTCACATGTGATAGTTATTTTTTTGTTAAATTGTTATGTACTTTAACATAAATAACGATTGTTTAAAATATGTACTGTAGTGGAGATGTGTACCTTAATGTCAGATAAATGTTTAGTAGGGGTTATGAGTTGTTAAAATTTAATTAGCGACTGATAGCGTTCATAAGTTTTCCATTATTTAATCTTTATCATGTGACTTATATTTATTCAGATTTTATTTTACTTATTCTTTATGTTAAATCTAGTTCAAGAAAACCAATTCTCGTTTTATATGTCAATTGTTTAATTGTATACTTATAACTAAATTTTAATGTGATTAATTCAGCATACAAATGTCAATATAAAATTTTTAGTAATTAAAAAAAATATATATTTAATGAAAATTAAATTCATGGACCAATGGTTTATTGTGACATTATGCTTAACCATTTAGTTATATTTTATCATTTTATTATGGATTAAGATAATATGTTAAGAAGTAGCGAGGGATGTTAGTCGCTAGTTTTAAGCGACAGTAAACCGTCGCTATTTATATCCCCTTTTAACACGCCTAATTCTCTCTGCTGTTGACCGTCTGCAAATTACCTAAGTCTTCGTTCACTAAATCGCCTTCTGTTTCCTCTCCATTTCGCACCTCTGTTTCCTCTCCATTTCACACCTCTGCTCCTCTAAATCGAAACCTCTGCTCCTTTAGTTCCCGTCTTCTCTTCATCCCCTTCCCCAGCCTAAATCAAAACCCTTACTCCTTCAGTCCCCGTCTTCTCTTCCTCTGGGTGAAATCAACGTTAGACCTCGCTCCCTTGGTACGGCGGCCCTAATCTCCATAATCGGTCCTCCCGACCTGTTGAAATGGCACCACAATTTGTGAGTTTGTCAGGTAAATATATCTCTCTTTCACTTTACATTAATTAATGCCTGGAATCATCTGTTTTATTTAGGGTTTCACTTTACTTGCATTTTGATTTTCTATTTGTGCGTTGCTAGTTTTGAACATATCTGTGGTGTTGTCAACTGGTTAATTGTCTCTACAAGTTGGTGCGACAGGCCTTCATTTCACCTACTTCACTCCCTCATCTGGGATTTCAACGCGTACACAGTAAGTCTGAGTTTCTTCTGTTGTTCTTTGTTGATAGCTAGTTAATTTTCATAACCATTAATGATATGTTTATTTGTTTATACAGATTGATTGTGGAAATTGCTTTCGTGTCTAATTTTTATGTAATTTTACTGGTTCTGTACTTTGAGCATGAGAAATTATAATCTTTCTGCTGCCGCTGTTGCACCTAATTGCTAGTCCTTTTGGTTCTCTATGACCATCCCACCATAACTACAAGTAACACACCTTTCTCTTCCCCTAACAACATTTTTGTGGTTGTGTTTGGATTCTGGTGTAGAGGGTTTATGGCTTTGGGTAAGTCATATTTGATGGTTAAGACACCAACACGAGTAAAAATTTGGTATGCTTCATTTATTAAAAACTGTTATATAGCAATGCACTTAAAGTCCACTCATGAATTTCAATGTTCCTTTTATTTTTTTGAGCTATTGTTTTGCAAAATGGTTACATTATCAAAATATGTTGTACTATAACTATCTCACGGATGTGCCTGAAGTTGACTTGGTAAATTATTTATGCAACAATATAATTTTGTAAAAGGTTAATTGGATTAAAATAAACTAGCAAACATATTGTGGGGATGAGTGGTGGTTGTCCCCGGTAACCTATCATTTACTTTGAGTTGTTTTTCCTAATATATTTATAGTAGCTTTTCAAAGGCAACCAAGTTGCATTTAGTTATTCTATCCTCATGTTCTGAAGTACCAAAATTGTTTCTAATATTGTACTGACTTCTATTGGTTGAAATGATCTTTTTAATGTCTTAGGGATTGAGGCTCGAGGCTTTATCTTTGGTCCTCCAATAGCATTGGCAATAGGAGCAAAGTTTGTTCCTCCGACGAAACTGAGGAAGTTGTCTGGTATTTTCACCCTTTCCTTGTACTATAATCTGTAGTTTGTATAAGATTAAGGCATTTTAGTGTACATTCAGTTGGTTATAAGTTTCTTCAGAATGGCACGACTTGAAACTTGAATGTTCTCATCCTATTTAGAGTTTCATTTGGATTTTCTGTAATGAGAATTGTTCTACTGCAACTGCATTTCGCAACACTGTGGCGATAAGGTGTTTCACTTTCCTGTCCCCATTATGTTTGCACATAGAGTTTTTACTTTGCAGTCATCTGTGCTCAACCTTATCTTGAGGTTTACTGTTTCAATTTTCAATTAACTTAGCCCTGATTTTCTTTGCTATGGTATCTGTGTTGTGCTTTATGATAGAATACAATGACAGTCTTGGTGATGTTGAAAGGATGACTGGTAGGTAGGTTCAATTATGGGCACGATTCTAACATTTTGAGGGAAAATCTTCCCAGGCTGTTAGAATTTGATTAATTCCATATTAAATGTCACTAAAATTTTGAAATAGTTGATCTAACAGTTACAGGTTTAGTATACAAGAAAATAGGTATTAATATGCTAAATAGAGAAGGGGATTCGGGACTCAGAGAATGTGATTGAACCAGTTTTCTGTAACATTTTGGTAGGGGGAGGAAGTGGGGAGGCCAAAGTCGAACCTTAGACTTTAGTGGGTTATAGGTCAACAGGAAAAAATTAGCCACTTGTAATTACTGTCAAATGTTTGCATTTTTTTTGTTCTTCTTCCTTTTGTTTTGTTGTCTTATAATTATTTTTAATGAGATGGGAAAAATGAAAAAGAGAATAGGCTGAGGAAGTAAAACAAATAGGTTTACTGGTGCTCCAAAGCCAATAGAAGCTAAATCGCAATTTGAGAAAAGCATGTAGTTCTACCTTAATACAACAAACTCTATTGCTCAATGACTATTAGAAATAGTATTACTGTTCTGAAATGGTCTTCTCCAATTCAATAAATGCCCCACCACATATGAAAAGTATATCTTTTGTGTCTATCTGCAACATCAGCAAACATACGTAACATAGACAACATGTACTGGCATGTAAATTTAGAACAAAGGAAAATGGAAGTAACTAGCAATCCATAATAGCAACTCTCAGATTGTGCAAATGGCTATTGTAGGCAACCCTATCACAATGATGTCACACCAAAATGCTCAATAAATACGAGTTGAGAACTAAACTGGCCTGCAATAAATATTGACTTAATTAAGAAAGCTTTCTCTGAATAAAAAGTTCAGAAGGCAAGCATATAACACGGAAAGCAAACATGGAAAAGCCCCTCAACTGAACCAAGAACTGAACTCTCACAAATATACAAAAAACACTTTTTAGATCCCAGTGTTCCTTTTATCCTAAGGTTGTCTAACTTCTTCATGTGACATTCTGCTGTCACTGTTTCATAATGAAACTGAATTCAAGCTAAAAGCATTCTGAATTCACTAAGAAAAATGTCTTCCCAACCAGTCAGAGATTAAGCTAAAAGAATTCTATAAAGGCCCCCTATCCCGAAGAAGAAAACCAAGACAAAGAATTTGTATTGTGTGCATTAAAACCCTATCACAAACTTAACATATGCACTTCTTAAAATACAGGAAAGACCTAAAATCTGCCAGACACCAGCAAAATGACTTAGCTTCATAAACATTCTGTTTACACTGCTGAACCTAGTAGTTTATTTGTGGAAAAGATTCACAGCAAAACTTTTCAAGATACATTTTTCATGTGATAGGTTTAAGATGAAGGGAAAATGCTGTTTACTTTAATCTCAAGTGGCAAAGCTTGCTACATTGATGGACATACTAGTCATTAAAAACTAAGACAAATCAACATTAGAAATTAGCTTTAGCATAAAAATATATACCTAAACAGAGTCCCCACAAGGATGAAGACTAATTCATTTGTCAGGAAGAGGAGCATTTACCACCTGAACAAAGATATTAAAACAATCATCAACTCCTTAATTGATTCCCATTCAGTTAAGAAACAATTCAAACTGAACAATGTATGAGGGACCCATCCCATATTCATTTTCGTACTGTTCCTTCCAGCATTTTCAGTAATGCTTGCTGAACACCTTCCCCAGATACATCTCTTAAAATGATGGAACTTTCACCCTGAATAAAATATGGTATGAACATAACCAAAATTCTCATTTTGACAGAAAAAAAAATGAACTGAGCAAACTTTATGCAAAACTTCATATGAAGCAATGTGCCTTATCATTGGTTTATTTGATTTCTTTTAACGCCTACATCATTGCCTCACCTTTATGAGAAGCTAAATGTAAAGAAGCTTTGAGTAGACAAATTCCACAAAATCAAACTGAATGTCATGAGAAAGAAAAACAAATAAAAAAGAATAGTTCAGATGAGATCCAAATTCCAACTTCTAATGAATCAACTTATTTCAACAGTTTTTTACTCTTTATCAGGTGTAAAGATGCAAGAAGAATCCCACATGAAAAAAAATATTCTATGTCCCTTTTCATATAAACATCTAATGAATTTAATAGCAAAATGTTCTAAGTCGAACCTTAGACTTTAGTGGCTTATAGGTCAACAGGAAAAAATAAGTCACTTGTAATTACTGTCAAATGTTTGCATTTTTCTTGTTGTTCTTCCTTTTCTTTTTGTTGTCTTGTAATTATTTTTTATGAGACGGGAATTAAAAAAGAAAAAGAGAATAGGCTGAGGAACTAAAACAAATGAGTTTACTAGGGGTACATTTAGTTGCCTGGGTATGCTTGGATGCTTGTTCTTAATAAGCCATATTGCAGATTTTACTTCATACTTAGAGACTATAGTTCTCAGCCAGGATTGCTTGAGTATCATGTCATAGAGCTACCAAAGACAGACACTACTTTCATTTCCTGTGATTTCCCAGCTTAAATCAGGCGGTCAGTCTTCCTATAATTCATTTGCAAAGCAATATACCTTGTCATAGCTGGCTAAATGGCCAAAAGTGGTTCACCAGGAATATCAAAGGGTTGTGAATGGTTTCTCTTAGCTGCAACAGTCTTTATTACTCCCAAAGCAGACTCTATAGTTGCAAGTACTAAATATAGCTTAAAAGAATATAAATAGAATAATAGCACATTAATTTCAGTAAATTTAGAAACAACATGGTCAAGGTAGAACCAAACCTTAAGCTGCCCATTGTCACTGACGAGGAAATTGAAAGGCAATGTAACATCGAGAACCTGATAAGTTATCTCATCATTGGGTCCATTTGGTTCATCTTTTTTCTTCACAGCTCTTAGGTTACCATAAATTCCTCTATTGATAACAAGCTCTCCTGCGAAAAGTTGTTTGGTTCGTTTCCTGTTTGCTACATTTTGCAGTAACTGCTGAGCTTTCTTGGCTGCCATCTTTGCCTCTCAAACCTATATAAAATATAGATTTTATGTACTCAACGTTTAATCCAGGCCAAGACTTGAGAAAAAAGCAGAAGATCCACAAATTTCTCTTTTCCTAATATATATATATATATATATGGAAACATATTGAACTTATCTTACATCTAACCAAATCAATTGGAACTATAAAGTCCATAAATTCTGTAGTTTTCTGTAACAAGTTTTCTTTCAGAAAAGGAACAAAGTTTGCAGAACTCTATTTCAAATTCCAAAAGGAGCAGTACACCCCAAAAGAAAATCAAACAATCTATGCTTTAACTCTTGCAATGCTTCTCCAATTATGATCAGTGCAAAGTAAGATTAAACAGTGGCCAGGGAAACTTGGCATAGTCAAATAGAAATACTAGGGTCAAAAGCTGAAGGAATTTACCATCTTCATGAACCACAGTCCAAGTACAAAACTACTTATTAAAGAAACAAGTAAACACTATACATCCCAGTACAAGTACAAAAGATTGCAGATAAACTAGTGCAAGTGCAAAGAAAAAAGAACAACAAATACGCCATTGCGACTACCAACAACGCACACCAACTAATCTAGAAGTGTAGTTTACTTCACTTGTCATTTACCAAGAGATATGGGTGTCATGGTAATTTTCCAGATATTCTGAATAAACTAAATTATACCAGACTTCTAAGGAATTAATAATAAATACCAAGCTACATTAAAAATTAACTAACAATCATATTCTATGTCCTACAGCTTTCTAATATTGTAGTGGCCATAGTCTGTATAATATATGGTCATGTCCATGATTCTAGATGTGCGGCTTTCGTAAACCTTGAGGAAACAAAAACTAACTAGTAATAATAAGAAAAAGGTCAAGTGTCATTTAAAAAAAAGAATTAACTAACAAGAAGACAGAGAGACGTCTAAAATTATATAACGTAGAGGTTTCGTCATAAAAACCAACCCGTATATAAGCTTATATATATGTAACGCGGAGTATATGGAATTATCTTTTATGGGAGTGGGGAATAGATGACTGCACGTATCCCTTAGTTATGAATTCTACTATCGGGTAGTTGGAAAGCCAAGCAGCCGCCACAAAATGAACATGTATATAATTGATGGGTTTCAACAACGAATCCAAAGCGACAAACTTAGAACTTGAACTTCATTCCTTAATCACCTCAGTTTAAGTCAAACATTGTTTAACTAGGTTCGGAACTTTGGTTTATTTTTCTTGTTTTATTCGTTTAACAGAAGCAGATAAAAACATTTAGCATAGTTATTCTAATTAACAGAAGTCAATTCTTATAATTACTTTCATTACTGTGGTGCAATATGTTGTTAAAAGGAGTTTCTACAGAATGTACAACATTGATGCTATTCACCTATTTGCTTAATCCCTAGAGAATTTGACTGTTGATTACAGTTTGTCACATACAACGTTAATGTTATCTATATATGTGTGAGCTCCATCTCTGTGGTGTTATTTGTTGAGTGATAATTATTAGTTATGTCGAGTTAGACAATTATTTTATACTTGTTGTTTTGTTCTGATCCATATAGTTTGACATGATCAGAAATAATAAGGGTTCAACGACTATACCATTACGGCAGTGTACGTGGACTGTAAGAGAATGGAAAATGACCGTACTTGGATGTACAAGAAATGTTACATCCGAGATAAAGGGGTTTTTTCGGAGGAGTGGAGTAGGGGAGTTGAATAGTTTATAAGCTTCACATGTGCTCATGTTCAGTTCATGAATGGGGACCAAATTAAGTGCCCATGCCGGAAATGTAAGAACCTTCAATTTAGATCTTGTGATGAAGTAAGGGTACATTTGTATAAGTGGGGGTTCATGCCGATGTACTGGAATTGGACATCTCATGGTGAACCTGTTAATTTAGTGGGTCTGCCTTAGCCATACCGGTTTCATGAGCATTACGAAGATAATTGTTCTTCGGTTAACCAGTTCGAAAGAATGGTGTTTGATGCTGTAGGTCCTAATCACCCTTCCATCGATGATGAGGTGAAGGAGGAGCCGAATCCTGATGCCCGATGTTTCTATGACATCCTTGCTTCAGCATCAACACCATTGTGGGAAGGTTGTGAAAAACATTTCAAACTCTCAGCTGCAGTTCATTTGCTAAATTTGAAATCGGAGTACAATATGTCCATGGGATGTTATGATGGCATTGCGAAGTTGATGAGGGATACTCAGCCAAGAGACAGCAATATGTTGAGTACATGGTACGAGACGAAGAAGTTGGTTTCCCGTTTGGGTCTATCACATATAAAAATTGATGTTTGTGTAAATGATTGCATGCTGTATTGGAAAAGTGACCAAGATGCCATTAGTTACAAATTCTATCGTGCTCCACGTTATAAGCCAAGAAATGGCAACGTGGGGAAAGATCGAGCATTGAAGACCATGCATCACCTCCCACTAATACCTAGACTTCAACGACTATATGCATCGGTTGCTACACCAGAGCACATGCGATGGCATAAGGTACATGCCCCTTCTGCAAATGTACTCAAACATCCTTCTGATGCTGAAGCATGGAGGCATTTTGATAGGACATATCCTTGGTTTGCAGTAGAACCTCGAAATGTGTGACTTGGACTATGTTCTGATGGGTTCAATCCTTTTGGACCCTCTGGTAGGCAGTACTCTTGCTGGCCTGTGATAGTCACTCCATATAACCTGCCACTATGGATGTGCATGAAGTGTCCATATATGTTTTTAACCTCCATGATACCAGGGCCACGTAGTCCAAGGAAGAAAATTGATGTTTACCTACAGCAGTTAATAGAAGAGTTGAATCTTTTATGGGATGACAGAGTTGAAACATGGGACATCTCACTTAAGCAAAACTTTCACCTTCGAGCGGCACTCATGTGGACTGTTAGTACTTCCCAGCCTATGGCATGTTATCCGGGTGGATGACTCATGGTAGACTTTCATGTCCCATATGCATGGAAAAGTTGAAGGCCTTTACACTGTAGCACGGCGGTAAAACATCATTTTTTGACTGACATCGTCAGTTCTTGGATATTGAACACCCTTATACAAGAAATAGAGTTTTTTTTAGAAAGGGAAAATTGGAGAATTCCACCCTCCTAAACGAATAACAGGGGAACAAATTTGGTCTCGTGTGTCTCAGTTGCCATCAGTCATTGGAACTGGGAACATATGCAAGATGCCAGGTTACGGGGAAACACACAATTGGACAAAGCGTAGCATCTTTTGGACATTACCTTATTGGAGAACCAACCTCCTCCCACATAACCTTGATATCATGCATATTGAAAAGAATGTCTTTGACAATATATTCAACACTATCATGGATATAAAGAATAAAATGAAAGACAATGTCAAGGCACGTACAGATATGGAGATACTGTGTAAGCGTCCAGAGTTGAATGTAATTGACTTAGAAGGTAGGGGTGCATTCAAACCTAAGGCTGCATTCACACTAACCGCATCGCAAAGGTCTGATGTGTTAATGTGGGTAAAGTCCCTCAAACTTCCAGACGGGTACGCGTCAAACTTCAGCAGGTGTATAAAAAATAACTCGACAAGAATGTTTGGGATGAAAAGTCATGATTGCCATGTATTTATGCAACGCTTACTACCCCTACTGTTTTAGGCACTCCTGCAGAACATATGGAAACCATTAACTGAATTAAGCCAATTCTTCCGGGATCTTTGCTTACCTGAATTACATGTTAATGATCTCCAGACACTACGAAGTAGCATCCCAATTATACTATGCAAGTTGAAGAGGATTTTCCCACCGGCCTTCTTCGACTCTATAGAACATTTACCTATCCACTTGGCATATGAAGCATTAATTGGTGGACCTGTTCAGTATCATTGGATGTTCAAGTTTGAGCGGTAAGCTTTAATTTAATAATATCCATATTGGTTCAGTTTGTATACTTCCTAACACGCTAGGTAATAAGCAGGTGTTTAGGGAATCTTAAGCATAGAGTCTCGAATAAGGCCCATGTTGAAGGGTCGATATACAATGCCTACTTGATCGAGGAGACATCAACTTTTTGCTCTTACTATTTTGAGTCCGACATTCCCTGAATGGGTACTAGGGTCCCAAGGAATGATGATGGTGGGCAAGTTCCACAAGATGGAACATTGTGGAAAATATTCACATATCCTGGACGTCCACATGGACAGGCAAAGTATCGGTACTCGACTAATATTGAGCTACAAGCTGCAACATTGTATATCCTTCTCAACTGTGATGAGATAAAACCATATATCACGTACGTAGTAAATGCATATAATTTGATCAGTTATGTTCATAGGTTTACTAAAATGCTAACTGTTTACCGCGTTATCTTCCATTTTGAGAACAGAAAATTTGTTGAATTCTTGCATCTAATGACACCAAACATATCTGACTTAGAAGATGATGAAAGAATTGAGAAGGATTTCCCAACATGGCTACAAAATTATGTAAGTCGTGTGACTTAGATATCATTATAAAGTACACCAATGACTCTCACAACATTGTTTTACTGGATTTGTAGGTTAGTGATAGTGGTAATGACGAAGTAAGTCAAATGCTATGGGATGTAGCCGGTAGGCCTTCACGTCGAGTTGAGTGCTGGCCCGTATTTTTCATAAATGGATACAAGTTCTGGACTAATGCATGAGGTGAGGGACAATCAACGTATAACAGTGGGGTGTGCATAAAATGCACTGGATCAACCAATAATGATGAGACTGATTTTTATGGAATAGTTCAAGAAATCATTCAACTGGAGTACCTTGGCATGCCTTATAAGAACGTTGTGTTATTTAGGTGTGACTCGTTTGACACAACACCGGAACATAGGACACGCATTCATAAACAATATAGAATTGTTGAAGTACTGTGCAACCGAAGGTACCCTAAGTATGATCCATTTATTCTTACATCGCAAGCGGATCAAGTGTATTACACCCTTTACCCAAGTAAGTCAAAAGAGAAGGTTGGTTGGTGGGCAGTGCTTAAGATAAAGCCAAGACGTATTGTCAATTATGAAATAACTGAAGATACTGAGGCTTTTCAAGACGCAGTTGGGGAGCGGCTTCAACAAGTAATTCATGATGACCCAATTGCCAATATAGGTGATATAAATGTCGGTGAAACTGTTGATGAGGAGATCTGTCACACTAATGATGTGATGGAAGAAGATGAGACAGAGGATGAAGACATAAGAAGCACGGAGGATGATGAGGACAGTGATGTTGAACTCAAAGAGTTAGAAACCGAAGATGAAGAAGATGATACTGATAATGTTTGAAATTGTTGTCCAAACTAGAGTTTGTGTTGTAAAATTTTTAATTTATGTATTAGCAAACATTAATGTTATAATAGAAACCATGTGAAGAACGAGTATGTCAATGAACAATTATTATTATATCGACAATTTAGTTCTGCTTGTAATGATTGTTTCAGTATTGTGCAAATGGCTGAAAGAGAAGACTGTGGGGGTACCCCACCAAACCAGTATAGGAGGCGGGGACTGCCAAAGAAGAGCATGGTGAAAGACTTTGCAAATGCTATTGGCCTTAGAGCAACGAGCAATAGTGGAGGCAAGCAACCGTCGAGGCGTACGGTTGTCAATATTACTCGGGGTATACATGGACCATCACCTCCCGCCGATATGATTTTACCAAACACGGGTGTGTCATTGGAGCATGGAGGCTCAAGATCATCGCACTCAAGTCGGCGTGGTGGTACGCCAACTGAGAGTAGATTGCCTAGGGGTCACTCCCACGAGTCCTCTGATCAGCCAGACTCCTTGGATGGTGGCATGGATTCTTTGAGCCCCGACCGATTTGCTGCCGTGGGATCCCGACGTATTCATATATCACCTTATGCTGATACATGGTATGGTAATTATTAAACCTTCTTTTGTTAACTAAATTTTTTCTTTCTGCACTGCTTATTGACAATATTGATATATGTTTTCATTGTCTAGCTTTGTTCCATACGCTGTGCAGGACCAGATTGCTCATTGCATCAAGGGTCATTTTCATGGACCATATAGGTTATGGGAGGAAGCTGCCATGGTCGGTGCTGTTGACCAATGGTTTAGCGTCTTCCAGGTTCATAGATTCATTAAACATTATTGCAATTATAACATAAAAGCAAACTTTAATTGACTTTGTTGATAATTTTTAGACTAAATGTTCGTGGGGGCCTTCTGATCATAATCGGATATTTGCCATTTTTTGCAAATTGGGAAAGAGGCACTTGATGCAGTCATATGAAAAAATAAGACGAGAAAAAGATCTGACGAAGTGAAAAGAAAAAGTGAACTGGATGACGACAGAGACATTAGACACACTTGAAGCTTGGTGGGCTTCACCTAAATTCAAGGATATGTCATCTACGATGAGCCAGATTAAATATGCATCTGGTGAAGAGATGGCAAATTATGCTGGAGGTAGAGTCTCAGTTTCGGGACATAGGCTGAAGATGGTAAGAAAAAAAATTTTGAGTTAATTGAAATTTGTCAAAATAAGTATGTAACTAACAAATTATGCCTGCTTATTACCATGCAGAAGGAGGCAGATCCGGAAAAAAAATGATCCAGGCTTCTTCAAACCATGGAACAAGTGCTACACAAAGAAAGATGGAAAGAAGATGAATAAGATGGAAAATTTTGAGGTCAGTATGAACGACCTATTAGATAGTGCTTAAAAAGATATTAACCATATACTATTGTTGCTTACTTGTTTAACATAGAGCATTATACAGGATCAATATCTTGCAGAGGTAGAGGAAATAACACAACGTTTAGACGGTGACACTGAGTTCGATGAGGCATTGCTGTTTGCAGAGATTGTTGGGGGGAAAAATAAGGGTCGCATCACAGGAATGGGTTCTGAGAGTCATTTGGTGCCTGGTCCTCATCGTCATTCATACTACGGTGATGGGTCTAGTGCACCATCTCATTCACTCAAACATCCCAATTCAAGAATGAGGTTAACCGACGGGTGGAGGAGAGAGTCTCCCAGAGAATGAGTTAGTTGCAGTCACAGGTACAAGAGGACATGGATAGACGTACTGCACAGATCGAGAGTCAGTATCAGGATCAGTTAGCACAGATGGAGCACAGACAACAAGATCAGATGGCGTCTATATGGCAAGCAATTGGGAAGACTCCGCCAGTTGGACCAGAGTCTAATGGTTAGGTACTATTTGTCATAAAACTTATTGTCATTTGGGTACAATTATATCCCATTAACTTGTTTGACTATAATTATTAGCATTGTAGACATGCCAAAATACATTGGGACACTGTATGCATTCTAAATATAAATTGTTATGTTTATGATTTCTGGACGTGTATTACATAACATTGGATTACTGGGAACAAGTTTTCTGTTTGGGTTGTATGGAATGGACACGTATAGCGGATGTCTGGTGAATAAATTTTTAGCAGGCATTAGCGACGGCCAAGCGTCACTATGTAGTGACGGCTAGTCGTCGCTAACTAGCGACGTCCTCCAGTCACTAACTAGCGACGGCTACGCGTCACTAATAAGACTAAATAGCGACACTCATGTGTCACTAACTAGCGATGTTTATGCGTCACTAACCAGAGAAACTAGTGACAGCTACAAGTCGCTAACTAGCGACAGTCATGCGTCACTAACTAGCGACGGCTGCTAGTCACTAACTAGCAACGGTCATGCATCACTAACTAGCGACGACTACACGTTACTAACTAGCGACGGCTACACGTCACTAACTAGCGATGGTTATGCGTCACTAACTAGCGATGGCTACTAGTGACTAACTAGCGACGGCTAAGCGTCATTAACTAGCGACAGCAAAATGTCGCCAACATGCCAGCCGATGAACTACCGAAAAATTTGTGACGGTCTGGGTTGCGACGTTTACCTGTCGCTAATTAGTGACGGTAGCCGTCGCTAATTAGCGCTGGTAATAATTAGCGGTGAGTAAATTAGCAACGGACCATTTAGCAATGGTGTGCTATCGCTATATCACGTTTAGCGACGGCTGGCCGTCGCTAAATCACTTTTTTCTTGTAGTGAGTGAAGATATGAATGAATTGTTAATATGTATAAATTTATAATCAATAATAGAAAACATCAAATAGTAATACATATAAACTCATGAAATTTAAAAATCTACAATAATTAAGTTCATTTCAAGACTTTATAACTCAAAGTCTAACACAATGCTACTTCAAATCTCTAAAATCATCTAGTATTGAATCTAAACTAAAAGTCTCCACAATATCTTTTTAAATATAGAAAAGAAGATTATCAACAAGATAATCATTGTCAATCTTGTCTTTCAATCTAATATTCACAAATTTTATATTTGAAAAAACACGTTCTGTAGTAATAGTTGACACAAGAAGAGTCAATATCAAACGGAATTATTTGTAATTTGAAAATATTTTTGAATATCAACTAAATGGAATGGTTTTTTTTTATCAACAAGCAGTAGCAATTTTTTCCTCTTAAAAACAATTTCAAGTCACTTAGAACAATTCAACACGTTATCCTTTTTCGTACCAACTAATATACTCAAAAGCTCTAACCCAACAACAATCAACACTTTTTCATTTTTCATACATAATAGATACTCAAAAGCTCTAACCCAACAATAATCAAGTCTTCTCTTCAGGAAACTAAGTCAATTAAACGAAATCAACAATAACAGTGGAGACAAGACAAGCTACTTCACTTACTTGGAAAATTAGATCAGCTGAAGAGTGTAAGAGACCAGAGATGAGCAAAGAGTGAATTGGATCTTAGGGGGGAGGGGGCTACTGTTGAAGGGCGAAGGAAGAGAGCGAATCGGCGATCACCCAACCACGCCACGTCCACAATGATGGAGAAGTTTCGCAACAAATCGCAAAATCAGGGGCAAAAGGGGACGAAGTTCTGTGAAATTGAAAAGGGCAAAGAAATGCGCTAGATTTAGGGGTGTTCGCGGGGTGGGTAGGACCGGGTTTGTGCTCAACCCGACCCTACCCGCATCATTGACCGGATTTTACATTTCACTACCCGACCCTACCCGTATACTTCAAAATTATATAAAAAACCGACCCTCATGAAAACCGGTTAGGGTCGGTTCGGTATGAACGGTTTTTTACATTCACCTGTAAGATAATAATTTTTATCCAAAATGACATATCTCAAGTCATATATCAATTTTTCTTTTCCTCTTCAAACTCGGGATTGGCAAGGAAGCTATATATAATTTTAGTGATAATCATCTTGTCATTTTATAAAATTTTCTAAATATACAAAAAAAAGGCAGAAATAAGTAAGGTAGACTCGTAGAGCAGAAAAAGAGATATTGATTATTGAACTCACCGAGAGGAAGAAGGCCACCGGATTGTTGACAGGGACCACACTAGGGCGGGATTCACATCAGCAGCAGAGTAGAAATAGTAGAAGCAGAAGCACCAAAAGCAGCATAGCCGGAGCGATGAAGGAAGAAGGCCACCGGATTCACTTCAGCAGCAGAGCGAGACAGCATTCGCTGGGACTGTTGATTGTTGATAGGGATGACGCTGGGATTCACATCAAATTGCTGGTCCTCGTCGCCGGGATTCATGTCAGCAAACAGCAGCAAAGCAGCATAGCCGGAGCGATGGAGGAAGAGGCCACCGGATTCATGTCAGCAGCAGAATAGTAGAAACAGCAAAAGCAGAAGCATTAGAAGGTAGAAGCAGCATAGCTAGAGTGATGCAAAGCAGCAGACGTCGGAGGTTGGATTCACTTCAGCAGCCGGACGAGCAGCAGAAGGTCGGACTTAGATGAGGTCACGAGGACTAGAGCACTGGAGCAGCAAATGCAGAAACCATAGAACAGCTAGGGATTTTCCATTTTGTGCCGATTTGAGATTTGGGTGACTGCCTGACTGGGTGAGACGGTGAGCACTGAGTAGTGCCATTTGCCAATTAAGCGGGTCAGGGCGGGTTTTACGGGTTTCAATTTTAAAACCCGACCCGCACCGCATAACTCACCGGATTTATGTTTTTACTACCCAACCCGATCCTAACCCTCATAGAACCCTCATCACTTGCGGTTAGTTTCGGTTTGGATCAGCCGGATTTACGGGTTATGCGGTTTGGATGAACACCCCTAGCTAGATTGGTTAAAAATATTAAAAAAAGATTAAAACATATAAAAGTCCCCCTTTAATTTTAGAACTTACACATAGGTACCTAACTTTATTTTTCCTACAATTATATCACATTATTACCTACCCCATATATTTTTCCAAAATTCTAGGCAGGCGGTTGCCACCCCTCGTCCCTATAATAATACGCCCCTACAGTTCAGCTCCAACTATAGCCTACATTTTTTGTTTCTAGGGGAGGTCATGAAAAAGGCCATTCATCCTCTATCCTTATTTGCTTGAATTTTTCTAGGTTTTTCATTGGGTTTCGATGGTGCTCTAGAAGGCCATTTTGCACCTCTCTTTGTTGGCTTCTTCCAGGAACTGCTCTAGACACAGATGTCCTCTTAGCCTCTAAATCTTTTGGTTCCACAATTCATCCGAGTTCATCCACCAGTTATAATGTATTAAATACCATTACTGCTAGACATAGGTATACCATATAGTATACTACTACAAAGAGATAAGATATTTCCTATTCAAAAGTGTTATGATTTTAATCATAGGAAAAAAGAATCATAGGAAAACCGTTTGAATTATAAGTGTTGATTAGTCAACGGGAACGATTTTACTACTAACTTTGGTGCGATGTTAAAAATCATCGAAAATGTGTCAGAATGAGTTGTCAGGAAATAAGAAAGGGAAAGTATGCAATGATTTTTATAAGAAACAAACTGAAGGAAAAAAAAATTGTCAGAATGTCATAGGAAAATATTCCTATGATTTTGTTGTGAATAATTTTATAGCAAAAATTTTTGTTTGAAAGTTGTATGAAGAAGCCTTATACGATTTTCCTTCAGTTTCATTTTTGTTGCTATAATGATATATTTTTGTTACAATATTATGGCTATATATGCCCCATCCCTCACTTTCCCAGCTGTTACTCTTTTTGCTCTTCTACTTCAGCTACTACTTCTACTGCTTTGGCACATTCCCTATGATTTATATATTCAATTTTTTTAATATATATTGTTGTTATTTGAATCCTAGATTTGTAAGACACGTGTAGTTGTCCTATAAGCATTTATTCATTGAACCTTAGATTCTCCATCTGTGATTGTATTAATAAATAACAAATGTAATATTAATCCAATTCAAATTGCGGTTGAAAAACTTGTATTGGATTGAGTTATGTTTGTGATTAATGTAATCATGAATTGTCCAAGTTGGATAGTTCAAAGTTGCATAAATAGTTTTGTAGTTCATATGTACTGTCTCTAGCAATAGTATGTGAATTTCAGTGAAGTTATCCAAATTGTTCCCGTTGAATGTTTCTAGACGCTACATTGATGTCGAGAACCATTATGAACGGGAACTGATGAGAAATCCTGCCAAAATTTGCATAATATACAATAGAAATGAAACAGTGAAATGTAGTACTACTTATGCAACTTTGGACAAAGTAGGGCCTTTATCCTTATGGAAGAGGTGGTGTTTTTATGGAAAGTAAGCATGCATATATGGCATTTATAGATAATTAATTAATGATGTTATTTCAATATTATATGGAGTATATGTATATATATATGGTGTAAATAGGTGAGGTTGGTTTTATGTTATCTATTTTACTAAGAAATGAAATGGCTGCTAGTGGACACATACGGATGTACTAGAGGATAGATACAGATTGGTATATGAATCTTATATTTGTTAGTGTTGTGCCCAAAATCCAATCATGAGATGATTGTATTTTTGCACATTAAGTCCTGATATTTTATTAAGGCATTAATCCAGCAATTATGTTTGTTGTTTTATTTTTGAGTGACGTAATAAACATAATTGTAACCCTAGAATAATGATATTCTCAAATGTTCCTAGTCTAGTATTATTGTGGAGCGGGTTACAATAATACATAATGACTAGCATATGTGGAAACTAATATGAGATATGTAGTCTACATATGGGTACGAGTTAGAGAACTTGTGTACTGGACTGACCCACCATGAAAATGCTAGATGGATTGTTATATGAGTGTCATAAGTGATTCTCATAGTGATCATGGTATATGCAGTCCTTTGACCTAAGGTCTTCAAGGTTCCTTACATGTGAGTTACATACTTTGATACTTCCCTTTGTTGCTCGTAACTGAGTGAATGTGAAGGAGGTCATTGTTATGTCACATATCATGCGGAGGGATTTGTATGATCAATATGGGATTTGTCCCTCCTATGTAACGGGAGTGATGTCTTCGGGCCCATTGATAGAGTGAGATTTAGAAAATGCATGGTCATGCTCAAATGAGTTGATATATGATGTCAATGTCATCAGTTTAAGTTCGGCGACTCAGTAATCTAGAAACCAAAGATTGGGCTATACGAGAGTGACACATTTCATGTCTCGTGCCTAGTCTTGATATCTTGGAAAAAGGGACAATGGCATATATGAGTAATGATCATAAAGGTTTAGTCCAATCATTGACAATCTTGTCACTTGGGTAGCAATGATGTGTTGCTAGACACCGCTCATTGCTTATGATCATAAATGTGATTTACGATCATTGCCAATGTGGTAAGAGCCTATTGGGTCACACACATAGAGCTATTTGGATTATTAGAGTGCATGGGCTAAATATTTGAGTTATGGTTTCATAATAATTTCGTGCTAATAATGGGCCCAAAAGTTGAGCCATTATTAAGCCCGAAATTAAAGCCTAATTGGATTAAAGCATATAGCTTGCATTTAGGTTGTGTTCATTTAGGGACCTAATGCATGTTTTTTATCATTTTTGGAGGAATTCATTTTCAATTTTTGGTCAATTGTAAGTTTTGTTAACTAGGGAAATGTTCTCACTTGTTATTAATGGTAGAAACAACACTTGGTGAGACTTTGGGCCTTGTGTGGTGCACTTATGCTATAGATTATTTCTTTTTTTAGAGTGGTGCTTGTTTTGTGTATGGAATCCTTAATTTGCTTATGGACCCCTTCATATCTGAATTGATGCATTCAAATTAAGGAAGAAGATGAAAATTTAGTACTAACTACATGCCTAAACGACTAACCCTTCATTAAAATCCTTAGTTAACCCCTTTGAGCCTTAAAGCCATATTCATTGTGTAAACCCATATAATGAGCCATACCAGTTCTCATTTATCTTTTTTTGGTCCTTAAAGTAAGTTGAGCAATTTATGCATGGGCTTAGGAAGTGTAAAGACATATGTGTTATGTGAGTGAGCAATGGATAAGTTTAGGGGAGATGTTGGGTTATGGGCTTATTAATGAAATTATGTAGTTAAGGTTTGAGTGTTTTGTGGATAAAACATGCATGATTGTTTGAGCTTGAAAGATTGAGTGAATTTCTAGTTTATTAACAGTTACTTTTTCTTCAAGAAAAAGGTAAAAATGAGTCAACGTGAAAAAGCCTTTGTTTAAAAAAAATGAAAAAATGAAAATGAACAAATAAAAATAAGAGGAAAAGTAGAAGTACTTTATTTATTTGATAGAAATTCATTCAAGTGTTTTGTTTGAACTGTGCATGTGATGATTGTTTAGGAAGTTGCTTAGAAGCTAAAAAAAGTCTTGTTCCTTATTTTGGATACCTTAAGGTGGACTTTAGAGTGATCATTATGCTTGTTGGTGGTGTTTATGCTTGGCTTCCTTTTTTAGCTCCACCTTAAAGCGTTTCCTACCGATTCCCATCCATACCAAGCCTAGCCCCAATATAGCCTTGGATATATGCCATTGGACTTGATTGTACGTGCACTTTCCTTAGGGACAATTAATGGGTATTTTGGGTCCCCTTGCAAATTTGTGGATGAAGTTGCATTACAAGTCATAGATACCTTAAGCAACCTTAGTCTAGGGAGTGAAACACTTAGGGAGTGATTATATACCATTGGTGACAAGATTTTTCTTTCCTTACCCACCTTAACTTTTCTTAAGTTGAAATTCTACTTTGGATGACTTCATGGTAAGATATTGACTATGCTTTGTTAGCTTCTATGTTTTGTTTTTTTTTTATATTTTGTAGGCTAGTGAATGCTAGAGACTAGTATTTTTCTAAGTTTGGGGGAGTTTGATAGGTGTTAATTTTGTGGTCGAACATGTTGACTTTTTGTCAACTTTGACCACCATTTTCTACCTTATCACCAATTATTGTTTGCCAATTCTTGCTTCGTTCTTTCATTTTGTAGGTTGGAGAAGAATACCAAAGCATCGAGATGGCATTGGGATGAGTAGAACAAAAAATAGGCAAGCAAAAGTCAAAGTTTGATTATAACTGTGAGGCCTAGGCCCCAAAACTGATGCTTAAGCAGCACCATTCAAATGCCACCTTCATAAAATTGCATCTTCTAGCGCTGAAGCACAAGGCACGTTGAGGCCGGGCACTGAGGTGCCAATTTTGGCCTTTCTTGGTGCCTAAGCACTCCTACAACCAGAGATAAGTGGTCCATCATCTCAAATTTGGATTTAAGCATACTATTGGCTAGGAAATTTTATCCAAATGGATAGGTTAGTGACAAAGACCCCTCCAAGAGGAGAGAAATCTAGAACCAAACATAACACATGAGACATTCTTTATCTTCAAGAGCTAAAGTTAGGTTTTCTTAACCATCGCATCTTGCATTTCTTCATCTTCTTGTGGAGTACTTGTGGATTCTTACTTGGAGAAGGCTTGGGGGACTTGAAGACTTGTAGAAGCCTTGAGGATTTAGACATCTAGAGTTTATTGGGTTTCTTCTTTCCCTTCTTCTTCTTCTTATATTTAGACATGGATGCTCTTTTATATATTTTCATGAATGTGTTTAGTTTAGTTATGGAGTCATCTTCCTTAACACTTTCTATGGTTGTAGCTACTTGAATTGATTATCTGGGCTGGATTAATGACTATTTGACTTTGGTTTTCTCTCAAATGCTTGCTTATTCTTCTCCTGAGTTTATTGTTGTGCTAGATGGCCACAATTGCTTGCACCATAAATTCCTTTTAAACTCTTACAAAATATTAAAAGCGATTGGAATGAGGAAAATAGTGTGATGACTATGGGCTTGTTGGGAGACTAGTTTAGGTCATTAGATGATGGTTAAGGCCAATTCATTTTAACTTAAGTCAACTGACTTATTTTTACTTTTACCTCTTTTTTACTTGAAATCAATTTCATTTGAAAGCCAATGTTATGTAGATATAATCATCTATTTGAAAATAAATTTTCATGATGTTGCTAAATTTTTATAAATTTTTCTTCTTTAATGCCTTAAACTAAAAAAATTCATAAAAATTTAATAAGATTACAAAAAATTGTATTTTCAATGAATTATTGTAACTACATAATATTGGCTTTTTAATTAAAATTAATTTTAGGTAAAAAAGATATAAGAATAAAAATAAGCCATTTTGAAGTCAATTAAAAAGCTTGATAATACCTCTCTTGAACTAGCAATTCAAATGGGAGTCCATTTATGTTTAAGCTAAGGAGAGTGACTCTTTCACTTAGGAGAGTAAGGACCCAATTAGTTAACTTTACCAACAAGCAGGAAATAAAACCATTAGCCTTAAGTCACTAGCTAACAAAGTCAAGTAGTAAAAGCCATAGGAGGTGTGTTTCATAAATTCATTAGAAAACCCAAATTTGCATTGTGTTTGTTGTATTTGTTTAGTGGTAATTTAAGTAAATTTGAAAACTTAGTTATTTTTATAGTGAGTAAATCATCATTTGTTGTTTGTTTAGATAAAGTGAGCCTTAAGGTAGTGGTAATTGCAAATAATACAAATTAATCCTTGTGGAAATGATATCTTACTCATCCTATCTACAAGCATCCTGTGCGCTTGTGGACTGAGGTTTTAAAACTTCATAATACTACTGGCATAAGAAATGTTAGGCTTGGGTTATGTACAGATGGTTTTGACCCGAATAATATTATTGGTGGAACATACATGATATGGTCTGTCTTCACAGTTGTTTACAATCTTTTACTGAAACTGTGCATGAAAGAACCATTTATTTTCATGACTCTACTATTCCTTAGACCTAGAGTACCAGGTTAAAACATTGATGTATTTTTACGTCCATTAATTGAGGAGCTGAAAAGTTTATGGTCGAAAGGGGTTATCATATGGGATAGTTCACACCACCAGAATTTTGTTATGAAGGCATGTCTAATATGCACAATTAATGACTTTCCTACCCTTGGTAACCTTTTGTATTGGAGTACACTTTGGAAGCTTACTTGTCCATATTGCATAGATGAGCTAGACACATTTTTATTGAAGAAATGCAGGAAGTTGTGTTGGTTCGATTGTCACCGAGTATTTTTACCGCACAATTACACATGCTGATTGAATGCACCATTGTTCATCCCAGGTGAGAAAAATTATGAAATGTTGGCTGGTTATCATTTCCTTTCATTTTGAAATGCGTATGGTAAAGATCGAGTTGCCAGGTTTGGAGAATGGCATAATTGGTTGAAGGATTCTATTTTCTGGGACTTACCATATTGGAAACACTTGCTAGTCCATCACAATTTAGATGTCATGCGCATTGAAAAGAATTGTTCTGAGAAGCTTTTCAATATTGTGATGGATGTGTGTGGGAAAACAAAGGCTAACTCAAGTTTGCATCTTGCCCTAGAGAAGTTAAAGAATATGCATCCTGAACTACATCTTAAGAATGTGGGGGGACTACTGTGAAACCAAAATCATCTTATTTGTTAGCAGAGAACATGGAAAAGAAATATGTTTATGGTTGAAAACAATCAAGATGCTAGATGGTTATGCCTCAAACTTATGTCATACATTTAACCTGAATGACTACACATTCAATAACTTCAAGGGTCACGATTGTCACATGTTCATGCAAAGGTTGCTTCCCATTACGTTATGTGGTTACATGTCAAATCCAATATGGGAGACAATTTTAGAGTTTTGCTCATTTTTCAGAACATTATGCATGACTATGGTTCGAGTTGATGATATAGAACTATTAAAATAGATTATTATGGTTAGATTTGTAAGCTGGAAAAGATTTTTCCTACTACATTCTTTGATTTTAGGGAACATCTTGTCATCTACCTCTCCCATGAGACAAAGTTATGTAGATCAGTCCAATTTCACTTGGATGTATCCTTTTGATAGGTTATTTTCATACTTTGTACTTCACCTCTATAATTATCTTTGCTTCATTCTAATTTTATGTATTAGTCCATTGAATTAACATGATAAGCACATTTGTATGTTAAAGAAAAAAGTGTGAAAAAAAAGCTGCAATTAAAGGCTCAATTGTCGAAGCATACTTGGTCTGGGAAATGTCTACCTTGTGTAGCCACTATTTCAAACTACACTTTTCATCAAGATTTAACATGATCCAAAAAAATCTTGACATTGATCTAGCTGCGGCTCATGTTGAGGAACAAGTGTTGTCTATTTTTAGTACTTGATGTCATAATATCCTTAATCATGGGTGACAACATTTCCTGGATGCCACTAATAGACATCAAGTACACATTTATGCTTTGTGCAACTACAATGAGGTTTAAGTAATAGTGAGGTACATTTCTATGGGTTATGTATATTATGCATATTGTATATATATATTTATTTGTAATTTCCTGTAATTCCTTGTAGTCACTTTGACGTTGTAATATCTTAGAGGTTCCCCTAATATAAGGAGCATCAACTACAAAATTATTGGGACAAACATTAACCAGAATCATTTTCATATTACGTAAGTGCATACCATGAGTTACATGACTCACTTACATCAACTATAATTCATTTTAAGGACAACTTAGATCCCTACTTAGTCTTGCAGCCCAGTTAGAGTTGTAACTTCATACAAAGGGTGTACTATCAATGGATTTCATTTCCACACATAGGATTATGGGAAAGAGAAAGTCACATAGAATTATGATGTATGTGTGAAGGGTGAAATGTGGGGTGCAAGTGGTTACAATTTTTATGGCTTGATCAATGAGATACTATGTATTGAGTACCATGGCATTGTACTTGGTTTGATCCAACACGTGGTGTTCGCACTTGTCCATATTCTGAACTTGTGGGTGTCAAATAGAAGTTTAGATTGTCTCTACTCAAGTCATTTATCTTTGCGTCCTAAGCTTAACAAGTTTACTATTGTGAGTACCTTAACAAGGCCCTTCAACAATGGTGGGCAATTGTGAAGACAAAGCCATGAGCTTTGATCGACTATCTAACCTATGGATCTCATCAGTCTAAAAAGGTAGAACAAATACATGATGAGTAGGCACTGACCTTAGAAACAATTGACAAGCTATTCAAAGAGGTAATTGTGCATGATCCCCCACCTGTCATGAATGACAACCCTACTCTCGATGCCATCAAGTTACTTGCAGATTTCAAGTGTTACCTTGAGATAGTTCATGATATTGATCTAAATTGAATTCTTACAAGGAATTGGTGATACGCCAGATGATGAAATGATTGAAGACAGTTCTGATTCTAAAGAAGATGAGGAAGATTATATATATATATATATGACACCCGTCATCCCTAAACTATCATAATGTTGCTCAATCATCCTGAAACTGTGTAATATTTTCTTGACTTATGTCACTTTTTAACAACTAGCATATAGCGGTACAACAGGTGTAACAATTGGGTAGTTTGAGGACGATGGTGCAACAATTGGGTGGTTTGAGGATGATGATGCAACAATTCATAGTTCCAGAATGATTGAGCAACATTAGGCATAGTTTAGGGACAGTTAGTATCATTTACACTATATATATATATATATATATATATAATGATGAAGTGATTGAAGGCAGTTTTGATTTTAAAGAAGATGAGGAAGATGATTGATACATACAAACATACATACATACATACATACATACATACATATATATCTAGGGTAAGGTATGTTGTATTAGAAATCGATATGAATTCCTTTTAATTGTTACTTCCCGCTAATTTAACATTTTAGTAAATTAAAGTGCTATATAATCTTTTAATTTCACACTAATGTACTCTTTTAATATTTTAATTTCCCAAAATTTAATTTCAAAAAAAATTAAAAATTATAGGAAAATTGGCTTAAATATTTGTGACAATTTGAAGAAGATAATGGAAAATCAACTCAAAATCATCTAAAATAGCTTTTTGTAATATTAGGGAAACTGTAGGAACATGAGCGGGAATAAAAAAATTTGAAATTTGGGAGGGAATTCTTAGGGGGAAACCCGAAAGCTATTCACGATGGCTTATCGACGATTACCGGAATTGTATGAAGGGCATATGTTAGGCCAGGAAAATGGAAAAAATTGAAATTTAGCAGGGAAGGCTGTTTGAAATCTATATCTTATGATTTTGAGACATTACTCTTAAATCGACTCAAAACAGGCATAAATAACTTATGACAATTTTCCTACTACATCGAAATAGTAGGAGAAAAGGTAGCCAAATGATCGCCATCTACCTATTAATATCCACATCTGCCTCATTTCTTCTTCACTTCTAAATCTTCTTCTCCTCTACTGTTCCTCTCCTCCAGGTGTGCCTTTTTCCCTTCCTTTTAATTACTTTTTTAGTATATATATATAGGATTAATTAACAATGTAGGTATCAATTAGATGTTGTTAGTTGGCATTAATTAGATGTTCTTTGTTTTATGTATTGCTAAAATTAATTAGATGTTGTTTGTTTTTACCTTAGGAATAGTATAAATATGAGTTAATAATATGATGTTAGGAATAAAATTATGGCCTTAGTAGTAATTACAAAAATTTTTGTAGTAGTTTCATAAATTACCTATTTAGGTATTTTAATAAATGTAGGACCAAAATAATATAATTAAATTAGAATTTAATAGAATTTCATATAATCAAATTAATTAAATTAAAATTAAAATTAATAGAATTTAATTAAAATTTTAAATTCATATATAGAAAATTTAGTAGTAGTTTTTGTAGATTCTAGGATGGTTCATCATGGTAAGGCCCTTGCTGATTACTAGGATGACCCAAGATGTGGTCGGGGTCCATAAGGATGCTTGGTGTGCCACTTTGATATGCAAGTCCCACCGACACAGTCCACACCAACCTAGGTACTGCCGACTCAACTACCATATACCCCTATGTCGATGCCTCATGGATCGCACACATATGGCATCGACACGTTTAGTACTCATCCATTCAGCAATACACAAGAGAGGTATCAAATGGACATGAGTTTTGTATTTAGGCACCCTTAATATCAACCTATGGGTGCCACCCCACTCACTTGGGAGTTCGACACCACCTTGGTCAATCTCCTAGATCTTGACTTCCTCTTAGCCCTAAACGTAGGTGGGTAGTAGGACCAATAGTAGTAGCAGATTGACCCAAGTGCCTCTAACCCGTCATTAGATGATGAGCAGATGGAGCACGGTGCTGAGGACCAAGAAATGTGGAGTTATCTCCACCTCCACCTCCATAGGACCATCTAGTGATTGTCCCTCTTGAATAATTGTGATGAATACTCATAAGTGTATTATTATTAAGGGTTTAAATCATCATTATACACTTTGAGTATGATTAATTTCTATATTCTGAGTATCTTTCCACCGGGTTACTATTTATGCATTTTTACTATTCATACACATTTTACTATTCACCAACTTACTGTTCATACGCATATTTCACTATTCATACACGTATTCACTATACATATGTGGTTTACTGTTCATTAATATTAAAATATATATATTAAATAATTGTTTTTTATGTAGGTAAAAATCATCACTTGACGGCCCTTCACGAGAAAAAATCATATTTGGAGCTGTAGGCATCGGAACTCAGTGATTCCAAATTCATCTGAAAGCCAACACATAGATCTTCAACTCTGCTTCATTCCGCAAGCTAGTTTGATCATTTTCATTGCCGAAATCTGATTATAGATGAGACCCTTTGTTATTTCATGTGCTGAAGAGTAATTTCAGTAGAAAAATCATAACTTGAGCTATGGATGTCCGATTTGAATGAGCAAGCTATCGATTCGAAGCTAAAGAGGAGATCTAAAACTTCTGTGTTTTGAGGAAGAGCTGATTTAATGTCTACGATGGCCAAAAAATTAAAAGAAGTTGCGGCCTGCCATTGTTGATTTGTATTTACCTATATTTTACCATTTTATTTTTACCATTTCACCCACCCCAAAACTCTATAAATAGGCACCTTGGGGGGAGGGTGAAGGTTGCCATTTCTTATTCCATTTCTTAGGCCATTTTTCTTAAGCCTCATTTATGTTCTTGTTTCATTTTTAGCTTTTCTCCTTTAGTTTTGTTTTAGTTTTCAATACCGAAGCTCTGGCCAAGTGTTTTCTCGTTCTTCTTCTTCTTCTTCTTTGTTCTTTGATCTTTTAATCTATGTTCATTTCATCTTTCTACATATTTTTTACTTTTATTATGTCTAACTAATCTTTCTTTTGCTAAGGTGAAAGGGTGAAGCTTTTGGTATAGAGGTTATGATCGATTTGAATGGATCACAACGTTAATGGTATTTTCTTCTTTAATCTATTTAACTTCCTTCCTTGTTAAGTGGGAGTCTTTATTCATCATAGTCAATCATTGGCACAAAAGCTGCTTGATTCCATCTGTAGAACATGGCTCTGCCGGCTATATTGGAATCTTGAGTTATTGTCGACGAAGGATGGCATGATGGATACTTGAAACTATTAGCAAGTGTTGGTGTTTTAACATCAATGAATGTTAATACTAACTAAATTCCCCGATTGGGACTTCCTCTATGTGTGGATTCCAATTGAGTGGCAAGATGGACTAAAATTAATCATAACCGATATACTAATAGTGCATCCCCTAACCTTAGCTATTTTATTTGAATTTGAATTTTTAATCAATACTTGTTCACACTTTGCACCAAATATTTTATTTCTTAAAAACCTGTAATTTGTATTTTTAATTCACTTCCCTGTGGTTCGACACTCGGACTCCCGAGATTTTATTACTTGCGACAACCTACACTTGGATTACAACTGCTAGAGCGCAGCAAGTTTTTGGCGCTGTTGCCAGGGAAGTAAAATTAGAGTACAAGTTCAATTTTTTTTTCTTTCTTTTTGTTCCTTTTTATTTTATTTCATTTTTTTTCTTTATATGGCAGGCTGAGCCTCCTACATTTTATTTTCTATTTATTTTATGTTATTTTTTTTTGTTGTTGAATGGCAGGCTGAGCCTCCTATCTTTTATTTTTTGTTCATATTGATTACTTTTTATTTATTTTTCTTATTATTATTAAATGGCAAGCATTGCCTCCTACCTAACTTGTTATTGATACTTTTTTTTCTTGTTGTTATTTTGTTTATGTATGAAAGCTTGGTCACGTATATCAAGTGGTAGACTGGTAAGAGAATCTTCATCTTCTTCAAATATCGTTGAACACATTAATGAACAAGAAGATAATCATTCTCTACATAATGACCAAGATCGGCGTAGGACACTTAGAGAACTCATGAATCCTATAAGAAATAGCACTCCATCATGTTTAATTTTTCCTGCTGATGCATGTCACTTCAACTTTAAGGCAGGTATTATTCAAATTTTACCAACTTTTCATGGCTTTGATTCCGAAAATCCTTACTTGCATTTAGGGATGGCAAAATTTGACCTGACCTGACAACCTGACCCAACCCACCCGAACCCAAGACCGACCTGACCCGAGTTGACAAAAAAAGTCAATGACCCGAATCCGATTGTACCTGACCTGACCTGAACCCGAACCCAATTGAAGCGAGACCCGAACCCGAATGACCCGAACCCAATTTACCCGAACCCGAAATGACCTGAACCCGAAATGGACTGAACCCGAACTAACCTGAACTTGAAATGACCCGATCAATAGACCCGACAAAACCCGATTTTAACCCAAATCAATATAAATATATGGTTAATAAAGATGTAAAAATTAAATTTTTATATATTTCTTATTTATCTAAATTACATATTAATTATGACCATACCATTTAAGAAACTTTAAAATACTATAAAAATATTTTTTATGTAAGGGTTTTTAAAGAGTAAATTAACAAAATAATATGCTTTATATATGAATCTTCTAGAATTTAATAATTTAGTGATTTACTTAGAAATTTTTTTAAAGCATGTAACCAACACACTGTGTCTCATATGATGGTTAAATTGGACTTTGACTAGTCTAAATTGAGCAGCAGTAGATCCATTTAAGCAAAAATTCTAAGTTTTTTTTTCCTTATTCATAAAAAAAAATAACCAAATCTTATCCCTAAAAAACAATTGAATCTAAATTTTATGATCTAATAAATACTAGCTTGCAATAAGTAAAAACTAAGCAGAAATTGAAATCATAATATTCTAACATACTAGCTATGGAAAGGTGGCACACATCGTAATCATCATACATAGAATGTAAACACAGAAATTTAAATCATCATATTCTAACATACCACTTGCCAAAACAAAACACATAAGCTAACCAGTACTTGAACAGAAGAAAGGACCAACACTTTTTCTGACTTGCTAGGATAAACATTAAAAACCAAAACATCAAAAGGAATCCAAACATCCTATGTATCATCTGACTTGCTCTAAGCACAAGCTGTTACAGTAGCAACATGAGACGACCTTCTGTTTTTCCTAGCAAAGCGTCAACTGCCCACACCTTCCATAGCCCTATCAATGTACAAGCAAAACTTCAACTTCAACGCATCAAATAGTATTTGTGAGCATACTAGCAATAGTTAAAGAGCATACTCAGTAATTTCGTGATCAAGAATACATAGAAAAATAAAATATAGAGTTATATCCTTAGTTATCAAGTAAACTATTGTCTAAAAAGCACTAAAAACTTAACTACTATATAGTTACTAGACTTAATTTTACCTCTACACCAAATTAGAAGATGCAGCAGAATTGGTCGATGAATCTAATTCCACTTCTATGCCATTTAGATGTTTCAATTCATACTCTTCAGCTGAGTTGGTTGAGAAAGAAAAAAGAAATTAGCAACAACTATGATATATTGAAAATTAAAGAAAAATCATAAAAGAGAAACCATACCTTCGTAACCATATAACCAGTTATGAGATGTTAATAAAACTTGCACATTATCAGGAACAAGACGATTCCTATATTTGTTAAAAATCTTACTACCCATACTAAAAGTTGATTCTGAAGCAACAGTTGTGATAGGAATGCTCAATATGTCCCTTGCCATTTGTGCAATGATTGGATATCGTGCTTCATTTTCTTTCCAATAAGCAAGGATTTCTAACTTCAACTCAATTGGCTTTCTAGGCTCATCCAAGTAAAGATCAAGCTGTGACTTCAAGTTAAAACTTCCCATTGAATCTTGGGCAAAATCCTAAATCCACATCAATATATCTATCAATTTTGAAAGTATTTTACAACATATAAAAATTATATGCAAGCATAATATTAGGAAAATAGTCTACTTACAAGAAGATCTGAGTTTACTTCTCGACAAGATTGCCCACCACCAGTTCCAACTTCACATGAGTGAAGTGAACCACCACCACGGGCCTCATACTCTTTGAAAAGAAAATATAGTTCATCTCGAACATCCAACCATTTAGAAGCATGAGCAGTACCCAATTTCTCATAACAGTACTTGAGAAAGGCCAACTTATAACGAGGATCAAGTACAACTGCAAATAAGAGAACTACTGAAAAATCCTCCCAATACTTCTGAAACTTTTCATTCATTTGTTGTGCCATCTCTTTTATCTGTAAGTCCAAATTATTCATCGCCTCCAGTATAAACTTTTGCATTCTCCACACATTCTCAAAGTACAAATTCGCAGTGGGATACTCAGACCCAGAAAAGAGAGTTGTCATTTCATAAAAAGGCTGTAAAATTGCTGTAATTTTTACAACTTTGTCCCACTCAACATCACTAGGGCAATGTTCATAACATGTGTCAACAATTTGTAGCTGAGAAAATACTGAACGATAAACAAGTGCCCTCTCAAGCATCAAGTAAGTAGAATTCCACCGGGTAGGTACATCTAGCCATAATGATTTAGAAATGTTTACCCCAACTGCTTGAGCACACTCAAAAAACCTAATCCTTCTTGCTTCTGATCTACGAACATATAAAACACTCTCTCTGATTTTTTTTAGATGTCCAGAAACTACCTTCAACCCATCTTGAACAATGAGATTCAAAATATGTGCACTACAACGAATATGAAAATATTTTCCTCTACAAATCAAACCATTTCGAAGGTTGAGTTGGCCACACAACAAAGCCTGCATACTAGTCATGTTGCTAGCATTGTCTAATGTGATGGAAAAAATTTTGTTCTCAATCCTCCACTCTTTCAAGAGACCAAATATTTTCTCATATAATATATTAGCATTATGCGGTGGCTCAAGATGTAGAAAAGTCAAAACTTTACTCAACTTCCAACCAATGTCTACATAATGTGCAGTGACACAAAGATATCCTTCATCAATCAGTGATGTCCATATATCACTAGTTAAGCAAATCCTTCCAGGAAGATGCTCCAAAGAAGATCTAAGCTGTTCTGCCAATTTCTTATGGAACTTAGCAATTTCATTCTTATGTGTGTTTCGACATACATGCTTAACATCAGGGTTCAAGTATGAATTGTAACCACGTACCTCTTCATACTCAACATACGAATATGGTAACCCATGCTTGATTGTGATTCTACACTGCCATTCCCTACACGTAGCTTCATCTAACTTTTGATGTGATGACTCTTCATTGCTGCCACTACCATTTAAGGAACTCTGATACTTTTGACACTTTTTCAAATGACGCAAAAGATTTTTTGTTCCTATCGTGGAATCTGCCTTGTACTCCTTTACTTTACAATGTTTGCATTTTGCTCTTTTCACCTTATCTGGATACAGTTCACCATAAATGGATTCAAACTCATTCCAAACTGTTGACCAAGTCCTGTTTTTCCCTCTTTTAGAACCACTTCCAATTCCAACCTCTTGATTGTTAGCATCGTCTCCATGTATGCTAGACATGTCCACTGTTGACTCCATTGCTGTAAATTAAAAATAAAATAAGTATCTTCAGAAGCACAAAAAATTACAAACAAACTAAGCAATGAGTTGATTCTTTCTCAGGATTTGATTATAAGAACATGCCCATGAGTTATTAGTAAACCTAACGGACAATTTCTAATTAAGACAGATAAGACCAGTAGCATGCCAAGGTCACTAGTATTAAGAGGTAGGCTATAAATAGGAAAAATGATTAGCAAAGAGGTAGTTATTCAAAATAAGAGCCATTAAGTAAAATATATGAACAAGCCTTCCATTGAAATCTCAAAAGTAGAAATACACGGCCCAGGAGGCGCTACCGAAATCGGAGTTATATAAGAAGAGAAGGCTTTTCCAGTTTCTTAAAACTTTCTGCTATTCATCTACGATCAAACTAGTTCTGAACTCATAGTCTAGTACTAGAAATAAACACCATAAAATAGGAGCAACAAAAAAGCAAGGCATCTAAGATACTCACTTTTTCGGCAAGAGTGTGACCGCTGCTGTCACCAGCACCGGTACGAGCCTTCTTACTAGTAACAAGGGTTTCCACAGTGAGACTCACTTCCTGCACAAACTATACATGCTTAGTTTTCACAGAACATTTATATAATTCTCTGCTGTATAATCTGCAGGAAAATATAAGTCATCTAAGATGCCAATATATGTTTATCTAGGAATCTTTTGGGATTCCTTTATATTTGAAAATATAAGATCACCATGTTTCTTAACTGTAGCTGCAGAGGCCATAACAATGTGAACAGAGGTCCATATTTTGTATGAGTGGGTTATATCATCTCAACAAAATTATCCTGTATATACGAAAACAACACTGATGACAGAAATAAGATTTTTCTGGGGGAGTAATCTATCAGCCAGAAAATCACACTGATGACAAGAACAGGATATTGTACCAGGCAGTTAAAAGAAAACAAAACACATATAATGAAACAGATAAGGTATCAAGACTGTTAACCAGATTCACACCCAAGCATCATTCCATGACATGATTCTCAAAACCGTATATTGCAGGATGTTTTCATAGAGAGCATCAAGGGAAATTGATGGATATAGAAATTCTGTTTGTCGAAACTATCTTCCAGTTGCAGTCAAGAAATTCAGTATTACTAGTGCAAGCATCTTCCACTATTCATGGAAAGTTCTCATTTTCCTCACACAAGATCGAAGCTTTCTTACGCAGGGAAGCAGAGTATGTCAAGTAGCATAAAATCACAGTTACAAAACCAGGGATTTTTGGCATGAAGTTAATTTTGGTCTAGCAGTTCTGGCAAGAGAACCAGACTGAATAATCTAATAAATTTTAGTTTTCAGGGTTCGGAACGTTCAATAACATTTAACAAGAACAAATCACCATATTGGAAACTCATTGAAAGACAAATCCCTAATAACTCCAACCAAATAGCAGGTAAGCAAAATAACAGGGCAACTCGAAAGGGAACTAGTCATTAGAAATACGGAAGTGAGGAAAAGGGCAACCAAATACCCAAGGCAGCTGAGAAGCCGACGAGACGAAGACGATAGCCGACGCCGTCGAGTTGTTAAGCGCGACGAAGACGAAGACGATAGTCGCTCTTCTCTGTTTCCGTTTTTGTTGAAAACGCCCGAAGCTGTGTCGCCTACTCGCCTGCGGCCTGCCCTAGACTCGCTGCACTCTCAAGTCTCAATTGAACTCGAAGTCTCGAACAGCCGATGGCGATGAGCCGAACAAACGTAAAACGTTTAGGGTTCTGTTTTGTTTTTTTTATTACTAGTTTGTTACTTTCAAGTTTTCATTTACCGCACAAAGTAATACAAATAAATTTTCACTTTTCATTTTGGCGCACAAATTGGAGGTTTGGTTTTTAGTTTTAGATAAATTTAATTGGTAAATTAATATTAATTTATTATATTAAATCAGTGTATTTGTTATTTAATTTAATTAATATAATTTTCTTCTTTATTTAAAATCTGATTTAATTAAATTAGGGTATTTACAATTTAATTTCTTTTATTTGTCTTCATTATATTCTAATTACCAACAAATGTAATATTTTTTTTTAATTATTTGCCTCTAATTTTAAATACATTTAACCTTAAATTTATTAACATTAGACTATAAACCTAAACCTTAACCACAACTTTAATCCTTACCTTATCCTAGAATCACCAAAAACCCTAAAGTTAGACCCTAAACCCTAAACCCTAAACTTCCTGAAATTCTAATCCCTAAACTCTTAACTCTAAACCCTAAACCTATACCCTAAAACCCTAAACATTTACTTAACCCAAACCACAAGTCCTCAATTCTAGTTGTAAACTATATATCTAAACCTAAATGCCATACAGTAAATCCAAACCCTAAGCTTACTTGAAACATTAACCTTTACCATAAACCTAAACTATAGCTTTAACCATATAAACCATCAATCCTGATCCTAAATTCCTAACTCTAAACCCTAAACCCTAAATCTAAACCCTAAAACCTTACACATTTATTGAACCTAAATCATAAGCCCTCAATTCTAACTGTAAACTGTATCTAAATCTAAATCCTAATCTAAACCCTAAGCTTAATTGAAACATTAATCTTCACTATAAACCTAAACTCTAGCCTTAACCATATAAACCATCAATCCTAACCCTAAACTCTTAACTCTAAACCCTAAACCTAAAACCCTAAATATTTACTTTACGTAAAACATAAGCTCTCAATTCTAACTGTAAACTATATATCTAAACCTAAATCCTAAACACTAAATCCAAACTCTAAGCTTAATTGAAACATTAACCTTTACCATAAAACCTAAACTTTGGCCTTAACTTAACCATATAAACCATCAATCCTAACCCTAAACCTTATCATTTAATCTTATTCCTAACTCTTATCCTAAATTTAACACATAAATTCTAATAAGCTAACCCTTATTACCTTCATATTTAATAAGTCTCACTCTCACTGTCATATTTAGAGTTTACATATTTAGTAACTTTCATTTGTTTGGAACATTCATATTTATTAAATTTTATATTCAAAATCGTCCATATTTAATAAGTTTCATTCCATATTTGGGTTGCTCTAATTAAGTAACTTCCATATTTAGTAAGTTTGATGATTAGGATAGCATTTATAAAAATTACAACATTGCTCCCTAAACTTCTAAATATATTGTAATAACGTGCCAAAATTTTGAATATTTTCATTTCAGTCACCCATAATAATTGCAACATGGGTCCCAAAACTTTTCATTTTTTTACATTTTCACCCAAAATTTTTAAAATTTTACATTTTAGTCACTAATAGTAATAGAATAATAATGAGCTACATTTATATTTCATAGCAATTTCACATTAAAAGTTGGATATTGTAAAAAAAATTTCAGAACATAATTAAGAAAATTTTTATGAATTTTTTAATTGAACATACTATTAATTGCACCAAAAAACAAATTACTTAATTTAAATTTTAGCAAAAATTGGGAAAAAAATTGAATTAATTAAGTGATTTCAACTTATACACCAGGGTCTAGTAACCCGAATAAACCCGACTAATCAACCCGAGTTTGGCCCGAAACCCGAATAACCCAACCTGAAATTACCCGAGACTGAAAGTGACCCGACCTGTATTCAACTCGAACCCAAATGAACCCAGCCCAACCCGAACCCGAACCCGAAATCTGCTAACCCGAAATCAACCCGAACCCAAATGACCTGACCTGAACCCAACTTGGACCCGAAATCATGCTAACCCGATTAAACCCGAACCTGATTAACCTGACTCGACCCACCCAATTGCCATCCCTACTTGCATTTGAGAGAATTTGAAGAAGTCTGTCACACATATAACAACTTAAACTATAGCATAAACTCCATCAGGCTTAAGCTTTTTCCTTTTTCTTTAAAAGATAAAGCTAAAACTTGGCTACAGAATCTTAGGTCAGGCTCCGTTAATTCATGGGATGAACTGCAACAATAATTTTTAAGAAAAAATTTTCCCGCCCATAGAACAAATTCTTTCAAAAGGCAAATCACCACTTTCACACAAAAATTAGGAGAAACTTTTTACCAGTGTTGGGATAGATACAAAGATTTACTTAACACATGCCCACACCATGGTTTTGAAAGTTGGAGATTAGTCTCACATTTTTACAAAGGTTTGACACCTAGGGAAAACCAAATGGTAGAAATGATGTGTAATGGAACATTTGAGGATAAAGATCTTGACGAGGCAATGAATTATCTTGACATGTTAGTAGAGAATGCACAGAATTAGGACACCGCTGGTACTTATGAGGCCCCAGGTAAGGCTCAATCACTTGCATCTAGTGGAGGCATATACCATCTTAAGGAAGATAATGACCTTCAAACAAAATTCACATCTCTAGCTAGAAAGGTTGAAGCTTTAGAAATGAAGAAAATTGGTCAATTAAAATCTGTTGAAGAAATTGTTTGTCACATTTGTGAGACCAATGACCATCCCACTAGCAATTGCCCAACCTTGCCACCTTTCAAAGAATGTCTCCATGAACAAGTCAATGCATTAAACAACTTTGAGAGACCTACCCAAAATCCATACTCGCAAACTTACAATGCTGGTTGGAGGAATCATCCAAATTTTAGTTGGAGAGGTGATAATTATGCTCAATCAGCACAACCAACTTTGCACACCCAAAAAAATTTTCAACAATCTCAAGGGTATGCATCATATGTTCCTCCTCTTAGGAAAAATCTTGAAGATACATTGCATTCATTCATTGAAAAGCAAGAGGCAATCAATGCTCAAACAAGTCAAACCATGATTGATTTGAAAGATACTTTTGCAAAAATTGCATCTGCACTCAACATTCAGAAGAAAGGGAAATTTCCTTCTCAACCACAACCAAATCCCAAAAATCAAACCATGGATCAAGTGAAGTCAATCATTACACTTCGTAGCGGTAAGGTTGTTGAAAAATCCATTCCCGATCCTTATGAAGGAGACGACGAGTCAACTTCTAAGAGTAAAGAAAGGGTTGAACATTTACCAAGTGAAAAACAAATTGAATCTCCACCTGCACCTCCATTTCCTCAGGCATTAACTGTTCCTAAGAAGGTGAATCGAAGTCTTGAAATTTTGGATATTTTCAAGCAGGTAAAGATCAATATCCTTTTGTTGGATGCGATCAAACAGGTACCCTCTTATGCCAAATTTTTAAAGAATTTGTGCACTTTTAAAATAAAACTGAATGTGAAAAAGAAAGCCTTCTTAGCCAAACAGGTAAGTTCTGTTATTCAAAATAACACTGCTTTAAAATACAAGGATCCTGGTTATCCAACAATCTCATGTTTTATTGGAGAATATAAAATTGAGCAAGCATTACTTGATCTGGGGGCTAGTGTAAACTCACTTCCATTTTCAGTTTACCAAAAACTAAATTTGGGAGAGTTAAAACCAACCGAGGTGACTCTTTTGCTTGCTGACAGATCAGTGAAAGTGCCTAGAGGAGTCATTGAAGATGTGTTAGTCTAAGTTGATAAATTTATATATCCTATGGATTTTATTATTTTGGACACACCACCAGTGGAAATCAAGAATTCAATACCTGTTATCTTGGGACGTCCATTTTTAGCAACATCTAATGCTTTGATTAATTGCAGCAATGGATTGATGAAGTTGACATTTGGAAATATGACGTTGGAGTTAAATATTTTCAACTTGCTTAAGCAGCCACCTGAAAAATAAGATGAAAGTGAGGAACTTTGCCTCATTGATACTATTGGGAAAAACCACATCGAAGAAAGGAGTATCTCTGATCTTTAAAAAAATTATCTGGTTAATTCATTTGAATCGATTATACAAATGGATTAGGATACATCTAACGTGTGTTCATTGCTTGATTCTTCACAGGTGAAGCGAAACACATGTTGGAAACTGAAAATTGAAGAGCAAAATAAAATTCACATAATTGAGTTGAAGCTTTTACCTAAAAAATTGAAGTACCTAATGTTAGAGAAAGATGCTAAATCAAGGCTGATACGCTAGATTATATTGCTCCAAGAATTCAACATTGTGATCAATGATAAGAATGGCACCAAAAATATTGTCACTGACTATTTGTCAAGACTGACAATGAATTCAACAATTGAGGCTGCACCCATAAATTATTGTTTTCCTGACAAATTTCTATTTCTTGTCACTACAGTACGTTGGTTTGCTAATACTGTCAATTTTTTTGTGACAGGACAGATGCCAGCTCAATGGAGTATCCAAGACAAGAAAAAATTTCTACATGAGGTGAAAAATTTTTATTAGGATAACTCTTATCGTTTCAAATACTGTCTTGACTAGATATTTATGAGATGCATACCTAAGGATAAGGTAAAAAGTGTCATTGAAATTTCTCATTTTAAAACGTGCGAAGGGCATTTTTGTCAAAGAAAACAGCTGTAAAGATTTTGCAGTCTAAATTTTACTGGCCCTCTTTGTTTAAAGACGCATATGCATTCTGCAAAGCCTTTGAAAATTGTCAAAAAGTAGGATTCATTTCTTCCCGGTTAAGTGGCGGATATAGTACTCCGTGGCTCTTAAGTTGGTTATCTCAATTTCCCATAATAACTGATTTCTTTCTCTCCTCTCTAAAAGTTTTCTCACTAATGGATTCTACTTTTTCTGCTTTGCGAAAATACTTTCCTTCTTTCCTAATAAATATTCTTAAAAGGATTTACCAAGCTAGATGTGAACGATTAAGAGTTTTGATGCACAAGGGTATTCCCGAAGATGTACGTTGGCTAATTGAAGCTCCGTTTGGCTGGTGAAACCCCATATGCATTTGTGTCCCACATGTCTGGCTTAGGCAAAAGCTCTTATGCCAAAAAGCAAAGAGCGAAAAGGTTACGAGTTTGTCACAAATGTGGTCGATGGACTTGTGATACTAGATGTCGTTCTTTAGGAATGGTGTCCGATAATCGAGAAGATAAAATACAATTTATCAAGAATGGCTTGAGTAAGGATTCTTTGGATAATATCTAATTGACTCTTGAGACGCATTCTTATGGATAAGTGCAAAATGAACTTCTTGGTTTATGGAGTATTTTTCATAAAGAACGAAAGCATTACAGTCTTGGAAATCTGACTTTAAACGACCCTGTTTGCCAGTTTGTAAGAAAACCGGATGAGAAGCATATTCTCGACTCATAGAAGGCGTTGAAGCCGTTACTGGATGTAAAATCAGTGGAAGATGTGAGCCACAATCACAACTACTGTACATTAATGTCATTTTATTTTTGTTATTTTTTTTTCTTACAGGTTGTCAATCCTTAATAAGTGATGAAGTACTGTGGAAAAGAGCAATCGGATTTGTGGATCTGTTTATCTTATCTTTTAGTTTTATTATCAGCATTTTATTTATTCTGGTTTAAGTTATTTTAGGTTTTTCATTTTCAATAACTACCAGTTCAGGTAATTTCTTCTTCACTCTTCTTATCTATGCTTTGACATTGGGGACAATGTCTTAATCTGGTTAAGGGGAGGGATAGTTGATATTTGATTTTTTTTTTGTTTAGTTTTTCTCATGCTGATATTAAAACTATTAGACAAAGCACTTAGTTTATGATGGCTGAGTAAAGAGTAATTTTTTTACTCTTGAGACGCATCCTATTTTATGTGACATGCATAACATTATTATTATTATTATTATTATTATTTTGCAAGCATAAATAGTTACATGTAGGAACATTTAGCATGAATTTAGGTTGTTTGTTTGCATTTAGGAACCCAACTCATGGAAATATCATCATTGGATGTATACCTTGTAAATTTGAAATGGTTGTTCATTTTTTAAAGTAGTTAAAGTATGTTGCTTGTTACCTGAGGAAAATAAATAACTGGTGAGCACTTTTGAGCCATTAGTGTTTATTAGGATGTGTGAATTTCTTTGTTGAGAGTGCTTACTTTGTGTTTTGAGTTAGACTTTTCTTGGATAAGTGGTCTTAAGGACCCATGCAACCTTACTTCTTGTATGTAAATGTAAGGAAGAAGATGGCATTTTAGGGCCAACCACTTACCAAAAGGCTAACCTTGTACATTATCCCTTAGTGAGAGCCCCTTTGAGCCTTATAGCCTTATTCTTTGTTTGAACCCTATATGTTTAACCACTTCCACTTCATTTTGATCCTTTATTGTCCTTAGAACTAGTGATGCTTATATGATTATGGGCTTAGAGAATTAAAATGAATATGTTGTTTTTTGTAAAATAAAGAATAAGTGTGGGGTGTACTTCAAAATATGTTACGTTACCTTGTGTTTAATTTTTCATAGTGGAAAAATTGGGGTGAGTTGAGCTTAAATCATAAAAATTGAGTGTATATCATTGGATGGTTGAGTTTTAAACAATTTTTGATTTATGGTAGAAAAAGTCAAAAGCGAGTTCATAAGAAAAAGCCATCGCAAAATAAAGTAAAAAATATATATATAGATAAATTAAAAAAAAAAAGACTCTTCGTTTCATAATACTTAGCATCTTTTTCTTTTATGGCAGTCTAAAAAAAAAATTGTTCTCTTTCCCTTTCAAATAAAATTATACATGCTCATACCCATGTGAATATATACTAAAGTAAAGATGAAAGACATATTCTTTTATCTTTTTCAGATAGATAAACATGGGGGACAAAAAAAAAAAACTTCAGCCTTAATATTTATGTAAGTCAAATGAAGCCAGCTATTTTGAAACAGAGAGAGTTAAAAAAAAAAAAGGAAAAAAATGTTAAATTCAATAAGTTTAAAACTCAACCATATTTATTTTCTAACTCATGTGTTGATAAGGAATTGTGTTTTGGAGAGGACTTGGAGACTAGGGTTGATTTGGGTATTTAGTGTTTTAGGTACCCATAATTATTGTTCATTGTATTACTAGTTCTCTTAAACTCCACCATTAAAAAGCCTCCATCCGATTCCCGCTTTCACTAAACCTAGCCTCATTACAACCTTGTATAAAGACCATTAGACTTAAATTTACATGCAGTCCCCTTTTGGGAATCTAGTAAGGGTGAAATTGGATCCCCTTGCAAGCTCTGGATTGAGAAACACAAAGTAAGTTGTTCACAAACCCACCTTAAAATAAGTGTAAATACTTAAAGAGTGATCCTCTACCTCTGGTAACAAAGACTTAAATTTTTCTCCTTTCATTAATTACTTGCAAGTCAAATTTACAAGTGTTATATATTCATAGCATGATTTGTCATGGGTTGTTACATTATTTATTTTGTTTCTTTTCTTAGGTTACACTTGCTAGGGACTAGCAAGAACCTGGTTTGGGGGTGTGATGAATACTCATAAATGTATTGTTATTAAGGGCTTAAATCATCATTATACACTTTGAGCATGATTAATTTCTATATTCTAAATATTTTTCCACTGGGTTACTATTCACTCATTTTTACTATTCATACACATTTTTTACTATTCACCAATCACTATTCACCAACTTACTGTTCATATGCGTATTTCACTGTTCATACACGTATTCACTATACATACGCTGTTTACTGTTCATTAATATTAAAACATATATATTAAATAATTATTTTTTACGTAGGTAAAAATCATCACTTGGCGGCCTTTCACGAGAAAAAATCATATTTGGAGCTGTAGGCATCGGAACTCAGTGATTCCAAATTCATCTGAAAGCCAACACATAGATCTTCAACTCTGCTTCATTCTGCAAGCTAGTTTGATCATTTTCATTGCCGAAATCTGATTATAGATGAGACCCTTTGTTATTTCATGTGCTGAAGAGTAATTTCAGTAGAAAATCATAACTTGAGCTACGGATGTCCGATTTGAATGAGCAAGCTATCGATTCGAAGCTAAAGAGGAGATCTAAAACTTCTATGTTTTGAGGAAGAGCTGATCTGATGTTTATGATGGCCGAAAATTTAAAAGAAGTTCTGGCCTGCCATTGTTGATTTGTATTTACCTACATTTTACCATTTTATTTTTACCATTTCACCCACCCCAAAACTCTATAAATAGGCACCTTGGGGGGAGGGTGAAGGTTTCCATTTCTTATGCCATTTCTTAGGCCATTTTTCTTAGGCCTCATTTATGTTCTTGTTTCATTTTTAGCTTTTCTCCTTTAGTTTTGTTCTAGTTTTTAATACCGAAGCTCTGTCCAAGTGTTTTCTCGTTCTTCTTCTTCTTTGTTCTTTGATCTTTTAATCTATGTTCATTTCATCTTTCTACATATTGTTTACTTTTATTATGTCTAACTGATCTTTCTTTTGCTAAGGTGAAAGGGTGAAGCTTTTGGTATAGAGGTTATGATCGATTTGAATGGATCACAACGTTAACGGTATTTTCTTCTTTAATCTATTTAACTTCCTTCCTTGTTAAGTGGGAGTCTTGATTCATCATAGTCAATGGCACAAAAGCTGCTTGATTTCCTCTGTAGAACATGGCTTTGCCGGTTATATTGGAATCTTGAGTTATTGTCGACAAAGGATGGCATGATGGATACTTGAAACTATTAGCAAGTGTTGGTGTTTTAAGATCAATGAACGTTAATACTAACTAAATTCCTTGATTGGGACCTCCTCTATGTGTGGATTCCAATTGAGTGGCAAGATGGACTAAAATTAATCATAACCGATATACTAAAAGTGGATCTCCTAACCTTAGCTATTTTATTTGAATTTGAATTTTTAATCAATACTTGTTCACACTTTGCACCAAATATTTTCTTTTTTAAAAACCTGTAATTTGTATTTTTAATTCACTTCCCTATGGTTCAACATTCGGACTCCCAAGATTTTATTACTTGCGACAACCTACGCTTGGGTTACAACTATTAGAGCGCAGCAAATTGTTAACATCTTCTACCTCCATTTATTGATATAATTAATTTTTATCTACGGCAATTTATTTGCTTACTATACTTTCAATTTGTTACCGCCTTCTTACAGATGTATCCATTTGGTTGACACTAGCATCTATTCATGGGAGACTATAAGACGAGCCTTATATTGCTTAGTCATAAGCACCTTGATCGTTACGGAAAGAGTATGTCACCAATTTAGGCCTAATGATATTTTTTTTATTTTTTTCTTTATAGAATTATTTGATTATGTACTAGTTTTGTGTGTTATTGTTTCAAAAATACTTTACATGGGACCGTAGGGACTTCTAGTAGATTAATCAGCTTATATTTGACTACTGCCTAAGGTCTGTGTAGAACCGTGTATACCACTAAAGGAGAGTTGTAGTAGCGAAGGTTTCACACTTTTGGGACAACCCCGACTACACAGTACTGTATCCACACATACCACCAGGCTACAATGTGCATCTGTGCCATTAGTTGTATCACCACTGGTAGCAGGAGACATGGAAGAAGTGGTCAATCATTGGTTCACAAGTGAAGAATGTTGTAGATGAGTTTAGGACTATTCCTAAGCACACGATGGGCTTCATAGCAAGTTGGATGCACTGGGATCAGATGGTAACAACCTCTCCCTTCCCCTAATGTACATTACATATATATGTTAACTTTAACTAATAATTGATATGTTAACCACACATAAATTATTGTAGACAAGAAATAGGAATAGAAGTAAGCCTTTATTTGAGGAATACTCACACTCGGAAGAACATCGGTCAGCCCGTCAATCCTGTCACTCAATAGTTAAAGGTAATAATTTTTCAGTTATTGCTACTATTAACTTTTATTTTTATGGCCTTATATAAAGTGGTTACCTACATCTACTAAAATTTTGTCGCAGGATGGATACGTCCAATGGGTCACCCAAAAGTACCCTAATCCAGATGATCGCTCGCTGTTTAATGCTAATGTGTGGAGTGAGGTATGAAGCCTGCCAAAGGTTCACATCACATTGGTGATCCAAAGATGTTTGGGCCCAACCGGGTACTTTTTGTTCTCAAGTAACTCTATTGTTCAATTACATCATTTTTATTCTACTAACTATAATTGCCAATTATATTAGGCACCACGTGTTGATCTAGCTGAAGGTTGAGAACTTTGAGCTGTGGAGCTAGTTCTTCAGGTTCTAGTCAAAGTTTCATGAACAGATCCAGGCAGAGGTTAGGTCAATGTTCTAGTGGGACACTTAAGTAGTAGTGAGCATGATGATTAATAGCATGACCTTATAGTAGCATCAGCTATCCCAGCCAACCTCTGGATCGGATCCTTTACTCAACATGTTGACAAATGAAGTACTTCATGAGATGGCAATGATTAGCTCGGCTCGTAGTCCTATTCATTGTTATTAGTTGGTATGAGTCCTTAGTTTAGTCTATTTTTTTAGTTTATAAAATAATTGGACTTGAAACTTATATTTTGTACAAATTGACTACTTTACTATATAATACTTCAGTTCAATAGTTCTATATTTTAACACCTATAGTATTATTTATTCCAAATTATATATATACAATCATATATCAATATATACAAAATTAAAAAAAAAATAATGAGCAAACATAAAAAAATCATAGGAAATATATTTGCCATAAAATCGTAAAGAACATGGGTGTCATAAATTGGTAGAAAAAGAATCATGTGCAAATCTTCATATGAAATAGCATGAGAAAATTGTAGGAAGAAGGGGCCCACAATAGCTCTCGAATATGCCATCAGAAAATCATAGGAACTACGCGCATCAAAAAATCATCACAACCGAGGCATCACAAAATCGTCGTACATGTATGACGATGAAAATCGTTGCAAGGTTCGACGATTGTTAGACGATTATTATTTCCAACATTGGTTTTTCCTACTATGCTATGTGATGATTTTTTTCATGGGAAATACCCTTTTTAGTTAAATTTCCTACAATACAAGTAGTCTAAAAAACCTTGCTTGCTTATAGTGTATTGTGCCACATAGTGTTAATGTCTTCACAAAAAAATATAAGAATATTATTTTAATATGAAATAAATTTTTTTGCACCTTTTTATGTGTATTCTAATTTTTCTCACAATAATTTTTCAAATATAAACAAAATATATATGAAAGATGATATTTTTGTTTACAAAAAACATAAAAAATGTTAAATACAGAGCAAAAATAAATATTACTTAGCAAAAAAAAACTAATTTATTGATACAAGAGAAAAAAAGACAATGCTTTACTAATAACAATACATTTTCTAATTTCATATTGACTTCTTAGGTGGCTCAAATTATCATTCTCTTGCATGGCTAGCATATCTCTAATATGAAGTTTCATGTTGCAATTCTAAAAGAAAAAGTAACCAAAAAAATAAAAATAAATTTTTATGTTAAAATATGTGTATTAATTATATTTAAATATTTTACATATTTATTTATGGTATTTTGATGGAAAATGAAAAAAAAAAATTTCACACATGCCCCATGAAAAATGTGATACCATTGTACATACCTCGCTATATTTTATGGTATACCACAATATTCTAATAAAATATACATAAAAGGTGATCGATATTTAAAATACCGTAAAATATTACAGTATACCAATGACAAAATGTGAAAAAATTTGTACCATGAATCTGCAGTAATCGGTATATCATGATATTAAATATCATGATTAGGGCTAATGCATTGGAACCGTCAATTTGAATTCTTATTTCCCATGTAATGTCTTCTACAATATCAGTACTTCATTGAAATTATGGAACTTGTGTATGATGAAAAGAAAAGTCATAGGAAATTTCTGTAATCAAGCATTGAAATATCACGGTGAACAAGGAAGAGTGAGTATGAGTGCTCCATAGTTAAAGACTATATGCTATCATAAGTAAGGCCCCAGATAATGAGGTACTTGTTGCACACACCGCAAGTATGTTGTAGTCAAACTAATAGTAAAACCATAGTTCACAGGGATTAAGTGCTTGAGAAAACTAAGGTAGTAAAAAAAAATTCTAAAAGGGAACTAAAAGAAATTAAATGCTTGAATTAAATAAGAAGGGACAAATAATCAACTCAAGTAACTAATTACAACTACTAACTATTACCAATTAAATTCTAAAGGAAACTAACACTAATTACTAATTGTAAGGTTAATCAAGTGGCTATGGGAAATAAGTTCTCATAGAGCAATTGATCCTTTCGAAATATATTTTGAGTTTGTTCACTATTCACCTATATAGTTTACCAACTTATTGTAGATGAAATTACCTCATAACAAATTCTCTGTCCTAAGGTGAATTTGATTAATCCTTCTAATATTGATTGATAATTCCTTATTCACCTAAAATTAAAGGACTTTAATCTCCATTTGGTATATTCATCTTTTAGCACTTGTGGCTTGTACTCCTTTAGCAATTCTAACATGGTTTGCCTCTTTCTTCTGATACAAATCTCTTCCCCCAAATATTAATTTGCATCAAGAAATAAAATCATGGCCAAAAGTCTCAACAATCAAGCACAAGAGCAAACCAAAAGATAAATTCAATAAATAGTCTAGGGTTCAAGCAAAAAACCATCAAACTATTATCCAAGCTTCACAGTTACTCTAGAAGATTGAAAAACCTAGCCTAAGAATATATTTGAAACAAAAACCAAAAACAAATTCAAGATCTATGTTCAATCCAGAAAATATAGAAAAAGAATTAGGGAAAGATTGGAAGAATTCTTAATCATCCCAAAAGAAAACACCGAAAAGCTTATTGTTCTTGTCTATCTTTTTGTTCAACCCTCTTGTTTTTTTTTTCTTCACACTTGTCGTTCTCTTATTTTCCTCTCTTGCAATTTGACTTTTCACTCTTGTGCCATCATCTTTTAGCTTTTTTTCAAGCTTCCCTATTGTTTCACGTTTCTCTCCCCTTTTATATATGATGCACTTTGCCATACCTTGGCCAAGTTCTTGATGCTGCCACACTAAATGTTAGTGCTACTACATCTAATACCATTGCTGAACACCCTTTCTTGTAGCCATTTGATGTTACCACTAGTCCATTCCTACTTGCTGCTCATTAATGTTAGAGCATCAAATTGTTGGTGCTGTTGCACCAGTGTCTAGTAGCACCAAGCTCCTTTAATTCAAGATTTTGTCATACCCTGAGCACCAAGAATGCTACCACTTCTTGCAAAATATCTCTTCAACCTATACCAAACCACCAAAGTAATGCTATAAGACCATAAATCATTCATAAATCGAGCTTAATTATAGGGTTAAAACATCATTTTTCCTAGATTTATCACACCCCAAACTTATATATTTGTTAGTCCCTAGCAAATACCACTTTTAAATAAAGAAAAACATTCAAAACAAACAAGCTAACCAAATACAATTAATGTCTTATTAAAAATAAAATGTAATTACCTACTCAATGATTGAAAAATTAATATAAGTGCGAAAAGTTATGAATTTTTTACTAAAGGTAGAAGATCACTTTATGAGTGTTTCACTCTTTGTCATTTGGATTCCTAAGGGAAATAACACTCTCTTCACCTCACATTGTGATTTCAACCATAGGCTTGCAAGAAGACCTGAACTTCCCTTACTTATGGGTCATATATAACCAAGAGTTTGATGGGTTTCTTTATGGTTGTAATGGGGCCGGGTTTAGTAAGGAAGGGCATTGATAGAAAGCTTTTTAAATGGATTTTAAGTTGCTAGAAAATCATAATATATATAGAATTTTATGCCACTATTATTCATATTCAACACGCTACTTAACACACCCCTTCATTGCCTTGCCCAAGTGACTTGTGGGAACATGTCCCACACTAGTCTTAATTGGTTAATTGATTACATGTGCACTAGTTAAAACTTTTGTGCTCCTAGTTAATTAACCTACTATGAGTTATGTTTTGAGTTAACTAACAAAACCATAACAAAACATAATATGAACCATAAAACATTGCCCAGGCTTTCACTGGAATCCAAGTGTATAGAGCAATCAAAGCATACAAAACATTTATGTGATTAACAATATATAATCAATCGTGTGCAAACATCCATACAAAAGATGACTATGCTTACACCTAAGAGCAACTTTAGAGTTCACTACTCTACCGTGTGCATTAGAGGCAACTAATGTATAAAAACTATACACTAAACTAAGCTAATGAGAACCATAACTAAGCTCCCACCTTAGATCAATCTCCTAGTGGTAAGCTCTAAAAGCCCTCTCATATGCTTCACTAGCCTCTCTCAGCCAAATAAAGAACTGTAGTTAGCACCATAATGTAACCAATAAGTGAACCATAAACTAGAATCACAAAGATTCAAATAAGTAAAATACCGGCTTGTGAGCTCAGCTTAACAACCCTTAATGGTTGTCGGCTCAACAAAACCAAAATCTACACAACAAATGATAAGGGTGTGAAAATGAAAGATTTTTAATAAGGGATCCTTCAACCTACAAGAAAAACCTTGAGGGCACACACATATATATAATATGTAATCTACTATGGGCTCAAAAACAGTGTGAGGCTAAACCTATACAGATAGTGTTTAAGTCCCTTGGAACTTGTCCTTTACCTAATCCTCTCATGGGTGTCACTCTACGTCTAGTGAGTTCTAGCCTTTAACTCATTGCTAGCAAGCCTTAGCTTACTGACATGGAAAGCTTCACTCAACCTTTAGCCTTCCCTTGATGGTTGTACAAGTAAACATGGTGGATGCGCCTCACTTGAGTTCCAAGGAACTTACTAGGTGTAATAAGCCTCAACATAGTGCCTTAAGCTATTAAGCAGGCCTAGCTCACTTGTGTACTAAGCTTAGGTTTGCACTTGCCCCTCAAGTAAACTTGCTTGGGCTACAAGTATACTAAACCTTCACTTGTGGCTCTTACCTATCCACCATTACATGGTTCACCTTAATGGAGTAGGAATAATCATGGTCAGACTCATAATTTCTAGGTTTCATAGGACATAGCTAGGTGCTTTTAAGGTTTCCACATTGACTCCTCGAACTCGAAGGCCCAGCTAGGCTCTTGATGCTACTAAACCTTATACCGAACTATGGTGTGCTACTATGGCCAATTAACTTATTTTGCTTTATGGGTACTTTTGTACTCCACAATGCCTTGAAAAACTCCTAGTTCACAGAGGAGTTTCGGATGTCCCAGAGTGCCACCTAGTCACCTAAACCCTTTAGGCACCTTAGAGATGTCCACAGACCTCCCCCAGAACCCTTTGTAAAAAAGTGTGTTCTATTGGTGAATAGGCCATTGTGGCTATAGTGCCACAATCCATTCATCCTGGTCTCCCCCTAGTGTGCTCTGGATGCTGTAGTGCCACCCGGGCTCACAGTGCCAAAGGCCCATGGCCCGCCTTTCCAAATGGTTCATAGAGCACCTAAGGAGGCCTCCAAAGGCTCCCAAACAAGTTGGGGATGCCCTTCTACTTTGGAAACCTACAAAACACACTCCTAGGCCATAATACATCATTCCTACCAAGCTTGCAATGCACATAAACATCAAACCAAGGAAGGAAAATGCATTAATCCACCATAAACTTTACATCCACCAACCAACACTATGCACAAATCCACATAAATTCTACCATAAGAAAGCTATGAATGGCATCAATTATGCATGAATCATAAATCTCTTACCATAATTAACCTTGAATTAGCTCAATCAAGCAACCACAAACCAAGAATTTCAAATCCAAAGGTTCCACTAAGGTTTCCTGGGTTACAAGCAAAACACAAGGCTTACAGCACCAAAATAACTCAATCCTAACAAAACCTAAGCTTAATTAAGCTCAAGAAGCATGAAAAATCATGGATTGAAACCATACCTTATGCACACCACAAGACCTAAGCAAGAAAATGTGGAAAAGGGCTTCCAAACCATAAATCAAGCTTGAATCAAGCTACCCAATCCATAAACACCCTTGGAGCCTTCACTTTTCACCAAGAAATCTTGATTTGGAGGAGAATTGAGCAAGAAATCATAAAGAGAATGAGGAGCTTTGAGATTGCAAGCGAAAAGGGTGCATAGTGTCCAAAGACAACTGCTCTTACAAATTTAAATAGCCTAAAATTCTCCTTCCCAAAATTTAAGAAATTTATAAATTTACCCCTTTCCCAAATAGTAACTAGGGTATTTAAACACTCAGTCAAAATGCTAACCTGTACTTGAGTTTTAAAAAATGTCATTTTTACTCCTAAGACTGATCCTGACCCTCTAAGGCACAAAATGACCATTTTGCTCCATGGTAAACCTAGTGCCATAAACAACTCAGAACCAATTAATCCTTGAACAACTTGCTTGATTTTGCTAGTTCACCTGTAATTAAGGCATTTAAGCTAGGGATTTATGAGCTTACCTCACACATTGAGCATTTTTACTAGGAGGGTTATAACATTACTTACCCATCATACAAAAACATATGCAGCTTACTTCAATCCTTCTTGGCTCTTAAGGCAAAATCAGACATCTTTAATCCCATGTTTTTTTCCTTCATTTTTTTTTCATTTTTAAAATCCAAAATTTTTTTTCACCTAAGAGCCAAGCACTTACCATCTTTACAAAGTCATTGCTTATTTACAAATGAATCCATGCTATGCATTAAACATTATGCTCACAAACCCCTAAACTTAAACATTTTATTCATTCTCCAACTTTGAACCTAATCTATCTTTCCTTTTAACCCATGACTCTCTTTACACCTTGTTAGCATTTCAGTTAATGAAGAGATATAAATGAAAGGGATAAAGATTCTAATATTGGGTTCATGAAAAAAATAGGCTATAAGCTAAGGGGTTCACTAATGGATAAATAACATAGGATGGCTATTTAAGAGTAAGAAGTGTACCCTAAATTGCCATCATCAACTCTAGAGCTACATGCAACAATGTATGTTTAGAAAGGTCTTCAAGCAAATTCTAAATTCGTCACAAGGTAAAGTTCACTCAACAATAGAAAAAATCACATATCATTGATAAATTGATCATTTAGGATCAAAGTACTCACCATATTAAGTTCTAAAAAAAGCAACAAAGAAACACTTCAAGCATTTACAAGAATTTAACATTTAGCAAGCAAGATTCATCCTTGTAGAACATGAATCACTATTTGGGGTCACTATGATTCATTAAACAACCTATATACTACTAAATGTACTTATTCATGCAACTACCACTAGATACAAATCATGCTAAAGAAATAAAAACAAAGAAAATAAGAAAATAAAGAAAATTACATCAGCATGAAATTATAGCACAGGCACACCATAGCAAACAATATCTTTCCCTACACTTATATTGAACATTTTCCTCAATGTAAAGTGAAAAAAGATGGTGGAGTGCACCTGGGGAAATGAGGTATCTCGCCTCCAAGTTAGTCTTTCCATTCAGAATAAGACGCTTAAACCTCGCCAGATGGGTGACCAAATGGATGTGGTGTTTCTGCGTCACTTTTAGTGCGATAACGTTTCTCCACATGACCACCTACAATTCCAATAATTAACATTTTAATAAACAATATCTATGCTAAATTGGTAAATAAAAAATTAAAATAAACTGAACAAAAAAATATAAAATTAAGATTAAAAAATGAAATGATCAGGTTACCTTCTGACAAATTCTAGGTTTTTGATTACTAGCATGACAAGCACTCAAATGAAACTATTCTATACAACCTCAATGCTTCTCCCTAAACTCAAATCCAACGTTATACTCGATGTGGCAGAAAGATAGAATAGGGGATCATACCTACAACATGAGGAAATTGATTTCAAATTTGTCAATGAATTCAAAGCAATTACCATACGAAACTCTTCCAAAAAATAACACTCATCATCATTACGTTCTAGCCATATTTTCAATGGATCTTTAGAAATAATTGAGGGGGAAAATGTTGCTACATTAGGTGAAATCACATCAACTCATTTGCAAGTTTACACATCATTTGGGTTTTGAAAACCTTTGTAGATATTAAAGGTCACTTATTCCTTGTCCATTCTCAAGAATACCTATCCACCTGCTATATCAATCAAAGCTTTTTCAATGGCTAAAAATGGTGTACCCAATATTATAAGAATATCTTTAGCTTCTTCCATGTCGAGCATAAAAATATCCACCAGAAACACAACCTTGTTAACCTTCACTAACACATCCTCTATTATCCTATTGGATAAGTTAATTAGTGATCTATCGATAAGCTATAGGAAAATAGTGGAAGGCTTGACTTTTCCAAGACCCAACTTCTGAAAAAAAAAAAAAATATGGCGTAAGGTTGATGCTGGCACCTAAGTCATATAACACCTTGTTGAAGTGATTAGTGCCAATGTCACATGGAATGGTGAAATTACTGGGATCTTATAATTTCTGTGGTAACTTTTTTGGAACATGACATTACATTCCTTAATCATCATCGTTGTCTCAAATTCCTCAAATTTCTTCCTATTAGATAAAATGTCCTTAAAAAACTTAGCATAGTTAGGCACTTGTTGAATTGCCTCTAACAAGGTAATATTGACTTTCACCTTTTTGAAGACATCCAAAAACTTAGAAAATTGCTCATCCAACTTCTTTCTAAACCTCTAAAGATATGGAATAGATGAAAATGAAGAGGTAAAGGTAGGGGAATTAAGGTACCTTCTCTTTTATTTTCATGTGCACTTTCATTAACTTCTTTTTCTTCCTGCTCTTAAACCAATCCTTCTTGTTCCTTGTCTTCATGCACTTCTTTGTGTCTTTGTATGGAAGAAAGCTCTTAACCTTACTATTCTGTTTAACATCTTCCAATTCCTTACTACTTCTCAAGGTAATGGCCTTGGAAAGCTCTCTTGGATTCACTTTAGTGTTGATAAGGAGGTTTTCTTGTTGAAATGACCATAGATTTAGCCAATTGTCTCATTTTTGTTTTCAAACCTTTCCCCTAATTCCCTATGCTTGTCATTTGCATCTTTTATTTTATCCATCTAGCTCTCATTTTTCACAAATTTGTTCCTTGTTTCGGTTATGAATGTTCTAAGCAAGTCTTCTAGTAATGGCTTCTTTTCTACATGGGGTTGAACAACGACTGATGGATTAGGTGCATTTTTATTGCCCATACAATTGTAGGCATCCTGATTTCTAAACCCTTGATTGAATTGACCTTATATTTGATTTCCCATATAGCCACAACTTTTCTTATTCATAAAAAGTGCTTGCTCATGCTCGTGCTCCAATAGGTAGTGAGAAGAACTTGCTACTACTGCTTGATTGATTGGTCTTTCCTTACTCATGAACTTGGCAAACTGGTTTGTTAAAGCTACTATCTGTGCTGAAAGCTGGGTGATTTGATTAATCTCATGGTTCCTATTACTCTTTCTCACACTTGATCTCTTAGAAGGCACTGATAACTATTGGATGCCATATCCTCCAAAAGTGTAAAAGCTTCCTATGAAGTCTTGGCCATCAAAGTTCCTCCAGCGGCTACATCCACAATGGTTATTATCAGACCATTGATTCCATTGTAGAACATTTCAGTCTACACCCATTTTGGATAACCATGGTTTGTGCACTTTTTGAGCAAGTCTTTAAATCCTTCTCATGCTTCATATAGTGACTCCAACTCATATTGCTTGAAAGTGCTAATCTCTGATCTTAACTTTGTAGCCTTTGCTAGAGGGAAAAATTTTAGAGAAATTTTTGTGCAACTTCTTGCCAAGTAGTCATGCCCCCATCTGGTGTAGTGTGGAGTCAACTCTTTGTCTTTGTTGTAGAGTGAAAATGGAAACAAAGTGAGGTGGATATCATCAGAAGATTCACCAAATGATCATTTGGATCCTCTAGTGGAGCTCTTCCAAATTGATTTATTTGCACCAAATGAATTTAGTCAAGAGGAATATGAAAGTTCCTTGGATTCACCACCGACCTCTAAATCCCATGATAATTGTTTGCTATAACTAGCTGACATTTTTCTCTAATGCGTATTTGCTACTGAAAACCCATGTATTGACTAGCCTAGCTATTCATCATAAGATGCCCACCAAAATCTAGATTTGCTTGCCCTTGAGCCATCCTTTCTAACTCAATTCTTTCATCCTCAAGTCTATCTATTTCTCGTTATTCATGGTCTAACCTTTCTTGTTCAAGCCTTTCTTGCTCTTGTCTTTCTAACTCAGCTCTTCTCTTTGTCTTTTTCTTTTTAAGTGCTTTGATTGTTTGTTCCAACTTGGGATTGTATAGATTTTCTTGGCCTTAGTTGTTTAAGGCATGCATCAGCATCACAAATAATCTACACAAGAAAATAGGTAGATAAATAAAATAAAATAAAATAGAACGACGGATATGAAATTCTAAAAGTAAAATAGCTAAGTAAATGAATAAAAAATAAACTCTAAACCAACTAATGAAAATAATCACCAGCTGATCTTTGCAATGGTGCCAAAAACTTGTTGCACACATTGCAAGTATATGATTGTCGAACTAGTAATAAAATTTGTGGGACCGGGTCATGTCCACAAGGATCAATTGTTAGAGAAAACTGAGCTAGTTAAAAAACATATAAAAATAAACTAAAAGCAATTAAATCCTTGAATTAAATAAGATGTGACAAATGATCAACATAAATAGTTAATCGCAACTATTAACTATTACCAATAAAATTCAAAAGGAAACCAACACGAATTACTACATGTAAGCTTAATCAAGTAATTTTGGGAAATAAGTTCTCCTAGAGCAATTGATCATCTTGGAATTCACTTTGAGTTTGCTCATTCTTCACCTAGATAGTTTACTAATTTATTGTATATGAAATTACCCAATAACAAATTCTCTCTCCTAAGGTGAATTTGATTAATCCCTTTAATATTGATTGAGAATTCCTTGCTCACCCAAAATTAAAGGATTTTAATCTCCATATGGTATATTCATCTCTTAGAGACTAAGGGTTTCCACTCCTTAAGTAATTATAACCTGGTTTACTTTTTTCTTCTAACACAAATCTTTTCTCCCAAATATTAATATGCATCAAGAAATAAAATCATGGGAATATCAACAATCAAGTACAAGAGAAAACCAAACAATAAATTGAATAAATAGTCTTGCATTCAAGTAAACAATCGTCAATGTATCATCCAAAATTCACAATTACTCTAGAAGACTGAAAAATCAAGCCTAAAAACATCTTTGAAACAAAACCAACAAAAGATTCAAGATCCATGTTCAATTCAGAAAACAGAGAAAATGAAGTAGGGAATAATTGGAAGAATTCTTGATCCTCCTAAAAGAAAGTGCCCAAAATCCTCTTGTTCTTGTCTCTCTTTTCATTCAAACCTCTTGTTTTTTTTTTCTCTTTAGTTGCCATTCTCTTCATTCCATCTCTTTTGCAATCCGAATTTTATCTCTTATGCCACTATTTTTCAGCTCTTTTTCACGCTTTCATATTATTTCACTTTTATCTCCAATTTTATATGTGTTGCACTTTGCCTAATCTTGGCCTTAAGTTGTTGATGTTGTCACATTAAAAATTGGTGTTGCTGCACTGAATGCCATTGCTGAATGCCCTTTGTTGTTGCTATTCAATGCTACTAAATCAAAATCTTGGCATTGTCACATCACTGTTGCTACTAGTTCATTCATACTTGTTGCCTTTTGCTGTTAGAACGTCAGATTCTTGGTGATGTTGCACCAATGTCTAGCAGCTTTAAGCTTCTTCGATGTAAGATGTTGTCATACCTTGAGCTCAAAAAATGCTACGACTTATCGTAAATATCTTCTCAACCAGTATTCAAACACCAAAACAACGCTAGAGGACTGCAAAATCATCCATAAATCAAGCTCAATTATGGGGTTAAAACATTGTTTCCCCTACATTTATCAGTGTTGGGGTGAAAAACCCATCCTTTATAAATGCTTGCCTTTGTTGTCCTAACTTGTCATGAAGTGGGCTCCTAGTGCCCCAAATCAGCCAATTTGTAGGCTTTTAGGGACTGTGATCCTATTTAGTTACTATTGGCTAACTATTACTTGTAAGTAAATTAAAACAATTTAAATGCAACTAGTTACTTAATCTACCCTATAAGAAGATATGCATGTTTTCGTCCTAGCAATGCAAATCAATTAAGTAAACCAATTACAGAAAACATAGCTCGAGCATTCCTTTAAAACATACTTAAAACATGCCAAGACAATAAAACATTAGTTATTTCAACTTCAAGTAATAGTTGGTGCACATTCTTTAATACAAGTATGCACCCAAAAGTAACACATTGGTCTTATACCACAATGTGCCCTAATAGAGGCAATGTCTTAGAACACAAGGTGCCATATATATAAGGCCAAATACTACTAAAATCATCTACTTGAGCTCCCATCTTTGAGATACTAATCTCCAAGTGCAAAGCCCTCATTTGTCATTGTGCAACACTTAGCCATTAACTGTAAATGCATAAATACTTAGTTAGTACAAAACTAATCTCTCAAGCAACCTTAAAATCTTAAGGATTCAAGTAAAAAAGCACCTGCAAACGAGATAAACTTAGCCCACAACTATCCACCTAGTTGTTAGGCCTGATGTTAGAACCTGCACTGTCTAGGAGCGGGGTCCCTGTGCCATAAATTAATCAATGTGTAGGCTTTTAGGGGCTGTGACCCCACTTAGTTATTTACCTCTCTCCAGTCTCGCTTATAGGTCCTAGAGTAGGTCGTCACCGACTCCCGTCACTTACCATTTTTTCCTTTACTTATTATTTGGGGTAATCGACTTAATGGCTTGATTGTGCCAAGTTCTTCGAACTTGAATTAGGCTCCCTTAGTGGACCTACTTCCCAAGCTTCTTAAATTGGTTAGGACTCCCTTAGATTCTACACTAGTGGCCTGGGGTCCACAACCTAATACTTAGGTCATTAGAGAAATCAAACCCTACTTAGCCCCCACCTAGCACTGTAATTCTTCCTTAAGGTACCCTTAATTATCCACCAAACTTAGCCCTTCTATACCAAAAACTTAATTACCCTACTTAATTGATGCTTATAATTATCTTAGAAGTGACTTTGGAATATACTTATTGCTTGCCATAATGTTGGAAGTGGAAGGAAGCCCTTAAAAATACATAAAGGCCACGTAGGATGAACTTTGGGCAAAATAAAGCATGGTGCGGTCGCACCCCAATATTAGCTGTGATAGGATCTTAGTTTTGGCTACTTTTTTAGAATTGATGTGGTCACACCAGCCATGGGGGTGCAATTGCATCACTCCTGGAGGAGCAACAATTTTGTGCCTACCATGCCCTTTCCTTTATTCCACTTAGTCTCCAAGTAATTTAATGACTTTGGGACTTCCAATTTCACTTCCTATTCATGAAATAAACATGAAACACATCAATTTAACTTAGATTAACTTAACCCCTTACCTCAAATTCAAACCAAAGCAAGATTAAAGCAAACAAGCCATACAAGGCCCACTTGAGCTCAATTTGTTTCCCTTGAGTTCCATGCCTAAATCCAAGCAAAAATGGCACCATAAGTACTAAATTAAGGCCATCAATAACCATATTTCATGCTTAGAACCAAGTTAACCCATGGACAAACTCACCTTAGGGTTTGAAGCCAACACTTGCAAGAGACAAGGTAAATGCACCTAAACCACCAAAAATAAGCTAGAGCCTTGATATATATGCTTTGGGACCTTCAATTTTGCATGAATTTTGTGGGATTTTGAAGAAATGGTAAAGATGAGCTATGGAGGAAAGGGAAGGACGAAAATGGGTTGGGAAGGAGATGATGAATAGTTATTTTGTTTTGTTCCAAAAGATCATCACCTACTCCCACTTAAAGTTTGACAAAATTTCTTCCACATGCCAAATTAATTTTTTTTTATTTTCCTCCCCACCAGCTGGTTGATTTCAGGTCCCAAAGGGGAAGAATTGTTTCCTTGACCCAAGATTTTCATTTTTATGCCACAAGTGGCACAAAAGCCCTAATTCTTTAGTTAGTGCATTTGAGTCAGCTAACTTTCATTTTTGGGTTCAATGGTTATAGTAACTTATGGTCTTAACATATTTGTTAAAAAATACTTACACAACCTTAATTTCAATGAAATTACAGCCACACCACTCATTTGAGTCAAAATTAACATTTTGCCCATTAGTGCCATTTTACACTCAGGAACTCATTGCAATCTTACTTAGCTTGCTTTTCTTGCTTAATAGAAAACTAATTTAAGGCATTTAAGAAAAAAAAAATTAATTAAACATACTTACTAAGTCAAAACAAGCATTGACTAAGAGAGTTGTCACATTCTCCCTTCCTTCAGAAATTTGGTCCCCAAATTCATACTTAACCGAGCAAATTCACTTGGATATTGCTTTTGCATATCTGGCTTAGTCTCCTAAGTGGCCTCATCATCACCATGGTTAGACCATAGTACCTTGTCTATTGGGTTCCACTTTGTCCTTAGTTTCTTGACTTGGTAATCAAGAAACTTAATGGGGTACTCTTCATAACTTAGGTCATCCATTATTGGTATGATAGATGGGGCTACCACTTGCCCAGAATTAGGTATTAAAGCCAACCGGTAAGCTACTTTCCCCACCCTTTTGAGGATTTCAAAAGGACCAATATATCTTGGAGCCAACTTACCCCTTTCGCCAAACTTAGCTACACCCTTCATTAATGAAACCTTGTAGAGTACTTTGTCTCCTACATCAAATTCCAAATCTTTCCTTTGCACATTGGTGTAATTGGCCTGTTGGTTTGAGGGAGCCTTGATCCTTACTTGGATCAACTTAATCTTTGTTGTGGTCTCGGCAATGATTTCCAGGCCAACAACTACTTCATTTGCCTTATTTGACCATTAATGAGGTGTCACACACTTACGCCCATACAAAGCTTCCTAGGGCACCATCTTAATAGGTTCTTGATAGCTATTATTATAAGTAAATTCAATCAAAGGCAAGTGTTGGTCCCATTCCCCTCTAAAATCCATCACACAACTTCACAACATGTCTTCTAAGGTTTGGATCACCCACTCAGTTTACCCTTCAATCTGAAGGTGATAAGCAATACTGAGGCTCACAGTGGAACCCATAGCCTTTTGAAAGGCATTCTAGAACCTTGAGACAAAATGAGGATCTCTATCAGATATAATATGGTTGGGGATTCCATGGAGTCTCACCACTTTATGGATATACAACTGGGCCAACTTCTCTATGGTATACATGATCTTAATGGGGATAAAGTGTGCTAACTTTGTTAACCTATCCACCACCACCCAAATTGAGTTATGTTGACTTCTTGTATTGGCTAACCTAACACAAAAGTCCATGGTGATGGATCCCCACTTTCTTTCCAGGAGGGGTAAACTTCGCAACATTCCTAATGGCTTCTGGTGCTTTGGCTTAACCTTTTAACAAGTGAGGCACTTAGACACATATTCATATATGTCATTCTTAAACTTTGGCCACCATAAATGAGTCCTAAGGTCATGGTACATCTTATTCACACTGGGATGAATGTTAAGCTTACTAGTATGTATCTCTTGCAATACTTGTTGCCTTAAATCATTTGGCACATAGAGTCAGGCACCATAATAAAGTAACCAATCCTTATACAGAAATTCCTTTAGCACAGTACCATGCCTTTCTACCCCAAAAATTTTCTTCAAGTTCGAGTCTTTGTCCTGAGCTTCCTTAACCCTAGCCAGCAATGTTGACTAAATCATAAGGACTATAACTTGAGTCATCTCCTAGTCTCGCCATGTTTCAAATAAGATAGAGAATCGTTATATATTGAAACTTTTTGAGGCACTAGACACTTGATCCTTAGAAAGAATCACCCTAGAATACTTACGGCTCAAGGCATCGGCAACAACATTGCCCTTACCAAAATAATAGTCTATTATGTAATCGTAATCCTTGAGATACTCGATCCACCTTCTCTGCCTCATGTTTAAGTCCTTTTGGCTAAACAAATACTTCAGACTCTTATGGTCTATAGAGATCTTAAAAGACCTTCCTATAAGGTAGTGTCTCCAGAGCTTTAAGGCAAACACAATGGCTGCCAACTCAAGATCATGCACTGGGTAGTTCAATTCATTAGGCCTTAATTGCCTAGGCCCATATGCAATCACTTGCTTATCCTACATTAACACACATCCTAATCCTATCCTAGATGCATTGGTATACACCACAAAGGTCTTATGTGGATCTAGTAGGATCAAGATGGGAGCAGAAGTTATCCTTTTCTTAAGCTCCTGGAAACTTTCTTCATACTTAAAAGTCTAGATGAACTTCGGTGCCTTCTTTGTCAAGGCAGTCAAAAATGAAACTATCACAAAGAATTTTTCAATTAACCTTCAATAATAGCCTCTCAACCCCAAGAAACTTTAAATTTCACTTACAGTTGTTAGGCGTTTCCACTCCACCACTGCCCTTACCTTTTCTAGGTCAACACTTAGTCTTTGAGCATTTATAATATACCTGAAAAATGGAATTTCACTTATCCAGAATTGGCACTTAGATAGTTTTTCATAATATTGGTTATTTTTAAGCACTTACAAAGCTACCCTTAAATCTTCCTCATGTTCTTGGGGAGTTTTAGAATATACAAGAATATCATCAATGAACACCTTAACAAATTGATCAAGGTAGGGTCTAAAAAATCAATTCATGGCATCCATGAACACTGCTGAAACATTTGTCAACCCAAAAGGCATAACTGTGCACTCATAATACCCATACCTAGTCCTGAATACAATTTTCGGGATATCTTATTTATTTACTCTTATCTGGAAGTATCCAGACCTTAGGTTTATTTTAGAAAAGACCTTTGCCCCTCTTAACCTATCAAGTAAGTCATCGATCCTGGGTAATGGATATTTGTTCTTTACAGTTACTGCATTCAATTTCCTATACTCTAAACACAAATGTAAGGTTTTATCTTTCCTCTTCAGAAAAAAAACCAGGGCACCCCTCAGGGAAACACTTGGCCTTATAAAGCCCTTCTTAAGAAGTTATTCTAACTACTTTTTTAGCTCATCCATTTTAGGTGTTGACATCCAAAATGGGGGTATGGAAATCAGTTCTGCCCCAAGCTGTAAGTTTATGGAGAATTCAATCTCCCCATTTAGAGGTAACCCTGGGAGGTCTACAAGAAAAAATTATTGAAATAGATTGGCTATTAGGATTTCCTTAAATTGCTCCTTGACTGCCAACCTTTTCGGTGAGTAATATTCTTCACTCACAATGGAATAGACTCCAATAACTTAAGGTTCAAGCTCTTGGCACTACTTGCCACACCACTTATGCAAGTCACACTTACCCTAAGGCATCCTCAAGGGTGACCTTACAACCTGCATAGTTGATCTGGGCTTTATACCTACTTAACCAACCCATTCCAAGGACAACATCATATGGGATTAAGGCTAAAACCTAAAGGTCACACAAAAACCTACAACCCCCTAACTCCAATGGATACCCCTTAACCATTTCATTGGTGAAGATAATGTGCCTCTCAATAGTTTTAATAAACCTCATCTCGTGCATTAAAGTCTTTGGAATCCTAACTTGACAACCATGCTTAATGAAATGACAAAAATAGTAGCACTAGTATCAAACACAATCTTAATACTGCTATCTTGAACATTAAAGTTACTTTGCATAGCTGTCAGCTCTTTGGGTGCTTGGCCTATCAATGTAAAAACACATGGCTGTACTAGGGCTTTAGTAGGTGCATTTCAAGGCCCTGAGGCTTTGGCCCTTCCTTGGCCTTGCTCTTGCCTAATCCTTGGACACTCCCTAGCCCAATATCCAGGCTGGCAGTAGTAATTACACAAGTCAGTCTCGAGGGTGCATGGTTTATTACCATGAAATCTCTAACACTTAGGGCAATGGCCCTTCCCAATCCTCCTGCCCTTCTTGGAGGAACCTTGGTCTCCACCCGGGTTAGGCCTCTTGCTTGACAACCTCAAGTGCACCAAGACCCTTGGCTCAATGGCTATATCCTTGGGTTTTACCTCCACCAACTCCTTTTCTAAAGCCAAGGCCTTCTGAATGGCCTCATGATAAGTCCGAACCCTAACAACCGCCAAGAAGCTCCTTAATTCCACTTTAAACCCATGAATAAAATTTTTTGCCTTAAGTTCATCCTTCCAAACTATATGAGGAGCATACTAAAAAAGAAAACTAAATTTCCTCTATATTCATCGACCGTCAAACTTCCTTGAACCAATTCATCAAATTCTATTATCTTTTGGTCTTGGGCTGCCTCAATATTGAATTCATTATGAAATTCCTTCTCAAATTAAGCTTAATCAAACCTTCGGCAGCATCGACATCACCCACACCATTAAACTTAGGAGTGTTAATTCCTCAGCATATTAAGACAAGCCCCATGTGGTCCGGAATAACGATGTCTCCTTCTCCTATAGGGATGAATATCTTTCTCATCTTCCTCCTCACTATCCTCACTGATGCTCACTTGAACATGCTCATACACTTGCTCTTGACCTTACACTTGCCCTTAGGGTGGAGGATTTTTCCCCTGACCTTGGTGCACCGTTGCGCCTTCGTGCACTTCAGCCCTTACCCCATTCCAAGGTCTCCCCTCTATTCGTAGGTTAAGCATGCTCCTAAAGTAGGATAACCTTTCCATCAAGCATCTGGTCCATAGATTCATTGAGCCTACGCATAAAAGATACCATTTTTCTCATATCCACCCTATTGGGGTCACTAGTTCCCACACCAAGAACCTAAGCCTCAGTAGTAGCACCTGACCGAGTATTCACCATGATACCTACAACCAAAGCCAGAAGAGCACAGCCAGAGCAACTTATAAATAGTACTAACCACACTTAGCATAAGGAACACTTAGATCTTAGTTCACTTATTGCCTCTACTAGGACCATTGACCTACTCTGATATCAAACTGTCATGGAACAGGGTCCCAGTGCCCCAAATTACTTAACGTGTAGGCTCTTAAGGACTGTAATCCTATTTAGTTACTATAGGCTAACTATTCCTTGTTTGAAAAATAAAAGAATTTACATACAACTAGTTACTTGGATAACCCTGCAAGAAGATATGCATGCATTTTGTCCTGGCAATATAACTCAAATAAATAAAACAAGTAAAGAAAATGCCGCTTGGGCACTTCAATTAAAACATATTTAAAACATGCCAAGAAAAAAAAAACTAGTTGCTTAAACTTCAAGTAATAGTTTTGTGCACACATATAAACTCTAGCATGCATCCAAAAAGTAACTTAACGGTCTTACACCACAATATGTCCTAATAGAGGCAACATCTTAGTACACAATGTACTATTATACAAGGAAAAATACTACTAAGATCTTCTACTTGAGCTCCCACCTTGAGCTATCAAGTTCCAAGTGCAAAGCCTTCACTTGGCCTTGTGCAACTATTAGATTCTAGACTATAAAGACACAAACATTTAGTTAGTACAAACTTAGCTTATAAGTAACTTTGAAACATAAGGTTAAAAACATAGGATATTCAGGATTTAATAACCTTGCTCTTAGTTACAAATGGCTAAGCTAATACTTGCATTAGTTAAAAATTTATATGCTACTAGTTAATTATCCTATGACATTCACAAAATACTTGAAAAACATACCAAATTCATATAAACGTGCTTATTTAAACTTCAAGCATTAGCTTATGTACATATAACACTTAACTTATGTACATCCATAAGCAACCACAGTGTATATATAGACATATACACTAAATAAGTCCATACACACTTGTCAAACTAGAGGCATTTCCTTGGTACCTAAGTACCCAATATGTACAAAGTCTGAGACTATCAAAATAACTCTTACCTAAGCATAGAAGCTCTAGAAATGAGAAGTCCAAGGAACTTCTCGTTGTGCACTTTGCCTATATCTATCAAGGCTATTTTAAATACTTAGTTAGTACATTAATATTACTAACCAATAACTTAGAATATTAAAGATTCATGTACTTTAAATACTGGCACCAAAACCTTGCTTAACAGCCATTCAATGGGTGTTAGGCTTCACACTATTATTATCTGCACAATGTGACACTTAAGGGAATGAGAATTATAAATTCTCAGTAAGAAATTAAAACCCTGCAAAATAAACTTTAGGACCCAGCTGATAGCCAAAGGCTATTGCCTCCTCGGTAGTAACTCCCTGCCAGAATATTGGCCGAGGAGTCTGACGTCACCCAAGAGAGGATCTTTTTACTGACCTCGGAAGGTGCAAAGTCAAACACTATGAGCTCGAGACTTCGGTTAGCTCGTCAGGAATTCCGAGGACAACACCGTCTCCACCGAGGGGCCAAACTGACCGTCTTCGGGTAAGAGAGCCATCTCTCTGAAGTAAGGAAGAATCTCCCCGAAGGCAGAGGCCCCGAAGAGGATCTTCCCCGAACAAGAAACACCTGAACAAGGGAATCCCCTAACTATGGGTGTGAGTCCCGAAGAAGGTGTTCATCAAGGGAACTCCCAGAACTATGGGATAGATCCCGAAGGAGGTGCTCGCACCGAAGAACAGATAGAATCCGAAGAGGGTGCACGCACCGAAGGGCAACCTCGCCTAGGGGACCTCGGGAGTATGGTATGAGCATTTAAGGAGCCTCTGACATGTCGCCCACAAGCCCTACACGTCACATCTGAACGGCGAACTGACACGTCGCAGCCCCCCCAGTCCTGACACAACCTGTCCGGGTCCAGGGCTAAAGGAGGCTGCAAACGGCTGCCTGTCCCCTAGGTCCAAAAGTACAGATCAAATCCGACCGAACACGTGTCATGATCTGAACGGACCAACTACTCCTATAAATACTAGGAAATGGGACTGGGCAAAGGACGGGCACTTTCCTCCCTCTGAGAAAACACAAAACAGGCAAGACACTTGATCCCTTAGTGTTCTTCCTCCACTTTCACTCAGAAAACTGACTTGGGCGTCGGAGGGTCCTCCCTGGAAAAGCAAACCGGGGACCTCCTAACCTCTTCTTTGAGCTTTTCAGGCACACTCAGCTGGGAAACCAGAGCTCCAGGCGCTCACCTCCTCAGGAAGTCTCTCCACCTGTCAACATGACAGCAAACGAAGATGCTTTGGGGCATCATTTGGCGCCGTCTATGGGAAACTACTCCCAGGTAGCTGTTGTCGAAACTCGGCGTTCGAAGGACAAAGGACTCCCGAAGTCCCCATCCGCGCCTGAGACCCAACCGGCCACCAAACAAAGTCCCCCAGAGACTTCCTTGCCTGAAGAGGAACGCCCTCTTGTCATCACCATGGGTTTTTTACGAGACTTTCAGAGGTCTGTTGTGGCTGAAATGACGCAACAGATAGATCAAAGGTGGCCGCAACCAGCCCAGGCGTAAAAACCCACTTCGCCAGCACGACCTCGGGAGAAAAGCCCAAGGGCAACCCATCATAGCTCAGGAAGTGGGGAGCCACAGGAAGAATCCTCGACAGATAACTTGCCCCTCGGAGCATGACTGGCCGAAAGAGCGAGGTCTAAACGACCCGAAGTCCCGTCCAGAAGAAGTTTGTCACCAGAGGCAAGGTCCCCCTCACCTCGGTACCGAAGTCGCTCCCCGAAGAAACGGCAACAGTCCTTTTACCCAAGAACCTCCAAGCACCAGGAGGAGGAGCCCAGTGCTACGCTCCTCCTGGAGAAAGTCTTGGCAAGACTGGAGAGAGTGGAACAGCAGGTGGCACGCAAGCCTGTTTGGGCCAGGCTAACTGAAACCGTCTCTGGAGATGAAACTCCTTTCGCCCGAACAGTGGTCGATTCGGCCATGCCAAATGACTTCAGGCTACCTCGGCTAGAGACCTATGAGGGTCGGACTGATCCCCAGGCCCACCTAACAAAGTACAAACGCAGCATGGTGCTACACGGGGCTGATGATGCTACACTCTGCAAGTGCTTTGAAGTCACCCTCGCAGGACCAGCAACTGCCTGGTACAATTCCCTGCCCCCCGGAAACATCAGGGGGTTCCAGGAGCTGTCCACAGCGTTCACCCAACAGTTCATTGGGAGCAAGCCGACGGCAAAGATGCCCGTCCAGATGTTTGACATAGCACAAAGAAACGGGGAGACCATCCGTGACTATGTCGAGAGGTTCAACAGAGAGGCCCTCAGTGTTCCGGACTTTCATCCCGAAATCCGCATCCTCGCCATGACGAGGGGCCTCCGGAGGGATTCGCACTTGTTTTATGAATTCTCCAAAGATCCGCCGGACACGCTGGCAGAATTCTATAGAAAGGCTGAACAACATATGATAGCCGAAGAGCTGAGAATGACCGGACCGAAGGCTGACCATATTCACGCTCGCGGCGAAGGGTCCAGCCAGCAAGCCCGGTGTCCAACGGAACAGTTAGGCCGACCTCGGAGAATGCGAGTAGGAGGAAGGAAGCCCCAAAACTTTACACCTCTGAGCACCACGAGGGCTAACGTCCTCATGGCGTTGGAAAAACAGGGAGCTCAAATCCAACGACCGAGGGGCATGACTGCTGACAACAGAAGGAACATGAAGAAGTTCTGTCAGTTCCACCGTGATCACGGTCATGACACCGAAGACTGCTTTCAATTGAAAAAGTACATTGAATCACTGATAAAGCAGGGCCAGCTTCGGCGTTATTTAAGAATGCCTTCCCCGAAGGGGAAAAAAGAGGAAGAAGGAAAGCACGATGATGAGGATTACGATTCAGACAGGCGAAGGAACCGAAGTCCGAAAAGGCGTCCTCCACCTTCGGCAGGAGTAATACAGACGATCACGACCGGACTTCCATCCTCGGAAAGAAAAAGAAGGGCCAGAGAGATAGCGGTGATGGAATATCAGTACCCAACGAAAAAATTGGCCCGCGAGGATGGCTCCACCATCGTATTTCCCCATGACGATCCATTGCTGATAATGGCGAGGATAGGAAACTGGGACGTCAAGAGGGTACTGCTGGACGATGGGTCAAACGCAGACATCTTGTTCTCACATTTGCTGCCAAGCTTGGGCGTATCCAGGAGTGACCTCAAGGCTGTTACTTCACCCACGTTCGGCGTTGGACCATCTGAGCTACCTGTCCTCGGGTGGATCGACCTCCCCTTGATGATGAAAGGAACTTCGGAGAAAGGAACTGCTGAGTTGTTCGCCTCTACCATGGCAAGATTCATAGTCATGGACGTTCCTTCGTCATACAACGCCATCCTCGGCAGACAGACACAGGGAAATTTGCACATTCGCCCTGATGTAAAGTACTTGACCGTCACCTTCGCCACCAAAGAAGGAGACGCAAAAATCTTCATTGATCAAGGCAAGGTGAGAAAGGTGTTCGTCAGAGCATGAAAGGCTCCAACAAGCAACTTAGCACATGCTGTAGAAGCAAAAGAGCTGGAAAGGGGCGAGGCAGAAGATCCCACAAAAGCAGAAACAGAAGAAGTAGAGCTTGTCCCAGGCCATAGTACCCGAATAGGGAAAAACATGGCCAAAGGAGACAAGGAAAAACTTGTATCTTTTCTGCTTGCAAATAAAGATCTGTTCGGCTACTCGCCGAAGGACATGCCAGGGGTAAACCCTCGCGTAATCCAGCATAGCCTCAAAGCAAGTCCGGAAGTAAAACCTGTCCGGCAAAAGAAACGGAGCATCTCAGCTCACAAAAGTGACTTCATCAAGACCGAAGTCCAGCGTCTGATAGACGCTAGCGTTATCCGGGAGGTAAACTACCCCGAATGGCTGAGCAACGTGGTAATTGCCACAAAAGAAGGAAGTAGTAAGCTCCGGATGTGCATCGACTTCAGAAATTTGAACGATGCTTGCCCGAAAGATTCATATCCACTTCCGCCAATAGACCAACTGGTAGACTCAACTGCCGAGTACGGGCTCCTAAGTTTCCTGGACGCTTTCAGTGGCTACCATCAGATAAGGATGGACCCCGAAGATGAAGAGAAGACTGCCTTCATCACCGAGGGAGGAACATATTGCTATATTAGGATGCCCTTCGGGCTCAAGAATGCAGGAGCCACCTACCAGAGGCTGATGAACAAGGTCTTCAAAGACCAAATGGGGAGGAACATGGAGGTGTATGTTGACGATATGATAGTCAAAAGCAAACTGCCTGGCTACCACGTTGCAGATTTAGAGGAAACCTTCCAAAAACTAAGAGCCTTCGGGATCCGCCTTAATCCTGAGAAATGCATCTTCGGGGTGACCTCGGGAAAGTTCCTGGGGTACATGGTATCCGAAAGAGGCATCGATGCTAACCCCGAGAAGATTAAGGCTCTGCTTGAATTCCGAACTCCTGCCACAGTCAAAGACGTGCAAAGACTCACCGGAAGAATAACCTCTCTGAGCAGGTTTATTTCCAGGTACGGAGATAGGTGTCGACCCTTCTTCAAAGTGCTCACAAAGGCAGCAAAGATGGAAGGCGATCTCGGAAGGAATGGTCATCCTTGGGATGAAGATTGCCAAAAAGCCTGGGAAGAACTCAAAGTCTACTTGGCCAGCCTGCCGACTCTGCGGCAACCTCGGGAGGGAGAGCCCCTAGTATTATACCTCGCCGTCACAAAAAAAGCTGTGAGCTCGGTCCTCGTGAAAGAAGAAGGGCCAAAGCAATGGCCGGTCTACTATGTCAGCAAGTCCCTGCATGGCGCCGAAGTCAGGTACCCTCTACTTCAAAAAGCTATATATGCCCTAGTGCTTGCAGGGAGAAGGCTGCGGCCATACTTTCAGGCTCACCCCATTATCGTCCGAAGCACCCTGCCTCTACGGGATGTTATGAGGAAAGTTGATCACTCGGGAAGGCTTTCCAAGTGGTGTATAGAGCTTGGCGAACACGACATCACGTATGAACCCCGGAAAGCTATAAAAGCTCAAGCTTTGGCAGACTTCATCGCCGAAGTACCAAACACCGAGGAGGGACATTTATTTTCGGGCGAAGACGAGGCAGAATGGACGCTATATGTTGACGGGGCCTCAGGATCCGAACACCAGGGAGCTGGAGTGATTATCAGAGGCCCCGAAGGCCTAGAAGTAATGAAGGCCATCAGGTTCAGTTTCAACGCCACCAACAATATGGCCGAGTATGAGGCCCTCATAGCAGGATTGCGCCTGGCCAGAAAAATTGGCGTGAGAAACTTGAAAGCCCATAGTGATTCCCAACTGGTTGTCCGGCAAATGGCAGGGGACTATGGCGCGAAAGACCCGACTTTCGCGAAATACCATGAGTTGGTAACAAAGCTTATTCGGGAGTTCGACGTCGTGAAAATCGAGAACGTACCCCGACGAGAAAATGCTGAGGCAGACTGTTTGGCGAAGTCCAAAACTTGCACCGAAGTGCTAAGCCACCCCAGCATCACGGTGTTAAGCATAGAGACCTCGGGGAAAGGATGGAAAGAACCAATCAAAACGTATCTCGCAACCAACACACTCCCCGAAGACCCCAGCGAAGCCGCAAAAGTGCGAAGGCGCTCGGGACGTTTCTTCTTAATAGGAGAAGAACTATATCGGCAAGGATATGCAAATCCACTACAGAGGTGCGTTAGTGAAGAGGATACTGAAATGATCCTCGAAGAAGTTCACGAAGGTGCCTGTGGTTCGCACATCGGAACCGACGCCCTGGCAGGAGTGATACTTTGCCAAGGATACTTCTGGCCTACCCTGAGAAAGGACGCCAAGCAGTTCGTCCGGAAATGTGATAGTTGCCAGAGACATGCGAACATCCAAAGAACACCCTCGGAGTTCGTGACTTCGGCAGACTATCCTTGGCCCTTCGCAGTTTGGGGCATAGATCTCATTGGGCAACTCCCAACGGCGCCTGGAGGCGTAAAGTTCTGCGTAGTAGCAGTAGACTATTTCTCTAAGTGGGTCGAGGTAGAACCTCTGACAACTATCTCGGCAAAAGAAGTGCAGAAGTTCGTATGGAAAAACATCGTATGCAGATTTGGCATACCGAGGGTACTGGTAGCGGACAATGGATCCCAGTTCATAGACAAAGGTTTCCAAGAGTTCATTAGCGACCTCGGGACAAAAATGCACTTCGCCCCAGTAGCTCACCCCCAAAGTAATGGGCAGGTGGAAGTATCTAACAGGACCATAAAAGATGGTCTGAAAAAGAGACTGAGGGAAGCAAAAGGGAAATGGCCAGGAGAACTCCAAAGCGTGTTATGGAGTTACCGAACAACACCCCGAAGAGCCACAGGGGAAACACCCTTTTCACTCGTCTTCGGTACAGAGGCCATCATCCCTGTCGAGGCAGTACAACCGTCAATACGAGTCCAAGTGTTCAATGAAAAAGGAAATGACCTCGGCCTGAGAACCAAGCTCGACCTCGTCGGCGAACACAGAGAAGTAGCCGAGCTGAGAAGAAAAGCTTTCCAACAAAGAGTAGCGGCAGCCATAAACTTACGCGCCAGGCCAAAGGGAATAAAGCAGGGAGACCTCGTTCTCCGAAAGGCTGAATTTGCACCCCGAAAGCCGTCCCACGGGGTACTTCGCACAAATTGCGAAGGACCCTACCTGGTACTTACCGAAGTACGAAAAGGAGTTTATAAGCTCGGCGATGCCGAAGGCATAGAATTAAAATACACTTGGCACTCAGAGGCCTTGAAAAAATTCTATGCCTAAAAAGTTTGGTGGGAAAGTTGTATTGCACAAGTTGGAAAAATTTGTCTAAGTAAAAAGTTCTGAAGAAGTACAAAACAAGAGTCTCACGAAAGCAATCACCGAGGAAAGCAAAAGTATGGTTTTCCGAAGTCCCTTGAGCGAATATGTTCGGGACAAAGGAAAGCAAGAGTATGGTTTTCCGAAGTCCCTTGAGCGAATATGTTCGGGACAAAGGAAAGCAAGAGTATGGTTTTCCGAAGTCCCTTGAGCGAATATGTTCGGGACAAAGGAAAGCAAGAGTATGGTTTTCCGAAGTCTCTCGAGCAAATTATGTTCGGGACAAAGGGAAACAAAGGGATCTGGCAAAAAATACTTAGCCAAATTTTTATCTATTGAGCCAAAGAGTGCTTACAGAGAAGAAAGTTGCTGAAAGACTACAAAAAAGAAGAAGAAAATGAAGACAAAAGGCCCTAGTACAAACTAAGGAACCTCGGCGTCCTGAGAACTGCCAGCCTCTGTGCTTTGGTCGGTAGCCTTCGGCGCTGGGAAAGAAGGAGGCAGTTTCAAGTGCTCGATCTTGGACCAAGTCCACCGAGGCTCCTTCGGGATGTTCATGCCTTCCAGGAAGGAGAGGTCAAAATCTGGGAACTTCTGCAGAATTTGGTGCCGAGCAAGACAGAAGCCGTCTTGAAAGCCCAACTTCGTCATATCATCGGACTCCCGCTTCTTGACCGCCAAATCTGCATAGTCCTTCTCCAGATCCGCGTAATCCTTCTCCAGATCCTTAAGCTTTCTCTTCAATGCCTTCATCTTCTTCTTCTCTTCTGAAGGCTTCTTCAGAGATGCGACCTCGGCTTCGAGCTGGGCCTTTTCCTCGAGCGTCTTCGTAAGGATTGCGTCACTTTCTGACTTATCCTTTTGAATCGCTTCTACGGTCGAAGTCAGCTCCGCCATCCGAGAGCCGATGTCGGAAAGTTTCTGGGAGGTGCCTTTCTCAAGTTCCTCTTTCTCTTTTATGAACCCCTCCCGAAGTTCAGTAATTTCCTTCTCCGAAGACTGCTTCAGCTGAGCATTATCGGCAGCCAACGCCGAACACTGGGCCTTCGTCTTGGTGTAAAGGTCCTAGAGTGATGCCCTCCTTTCTGACTCTCACGCCACCCGAACACGGAGCAACCCGGCATACCCCATCAGCTGCAAAAAAAGCAAACAAAGGGAAAATGATGCTAAGTAAAAAGCAAAGGTGAAATTGGCACTAAGGAAACAGTGAAGCGTACCTGGGCAGCATGTTCAGTGAGTTTGGCGGCCAAAGAGATGTCGCCGGGGTAAGCCCCCGTATGGGCCTTGTAAGAGGCCTCAGTAAACACCCCTTTGCACATCTGCTTGGCCATCTCGGGACAGTCCTCGGAGTACATATTCATGTCCTCCGTGAACGTCTAGAAGGGCTCCTTCGGAACTTTCCCTGCTGGGACTTTGGCATCCCGAAGGGCCCTCTTGCGGGCGTGTTCGGCAACCCAGTCAGGAGCGGCCACCTCCGCTGCACAACAAAGCAGAAAAATTGGTTAAGGCCAGAAAACTCTTAAGGATTTACAAGAGAAAAAAGGTTCTTCAACAAAGTACAAACCTGCTGGCACCTCGGTAACGTCGTCGTCAAGAATCGACGCCGCCTCAGTAGAGATCCCCTTGCCTCTTATTTGGCGCCGTTCCTCGGCAGAAGGGGTCTCCTCCCCATCGCCCTCCAGAAAAGCATGCGAAGGCGTGGGGCTTTGAGGAAGGACGTCGGAAGAAGGGACGTCAACAGAAGGAACCTCGAGCAAAGGGGCAGCAGGGTGTTCGGGCTCCTCGCCTACCTCCTCCGGAATTTACGGAAGAGAAGAAGGAGCAGCTTTCTTTGCCCGTTTGGAAGGAGGGCCACCCGAAGTCTGCTTTCACCTCCGAGAGGCGGCCTTCTTTGTCTGTTCGCCCCTCTCGGCCTGCCCGGTAAAAAGAGCCTTGTAGAAGGCAGCCGCGTCGTCGCCCATCTCTGAAAAAAGGAAAAGAAGATCAGTGTAAGTCCAAGATGAAGTTATGAAGGAAAAAATGAGAAAGTAACTTACTCTCGTAAAAAGACTCATAAGTCTCTTTCCCCCGAAGGAGTTTCACGAGCCAGGAGTCCTTCCCCGAAGAAGCCGGTTTCGGCATGTTGAGGTCTGTCACATGCTCCTTTACCACCTTGAGTTCCCGAAGGACCTCTTCGGTCATGAGCCTCCAGTTGATCGGAAAGGGGTAAAGGGCACGAGGAGAGACCTCGGCAGCCCAGTCAGAGACGGCCCGGATGCGCCTGTCGAAGTCCTCAAAGATAGGTGCTACGTCGGCGTCTAGCAGTATCTTCGGGTCAACAACATCCATCTTGAGCCTCCCCTGAGCCCACTTGGTCGGGACGTGCGACCAAGCCTCCGACTTCTTCAGGAAAAAGAATTTTTGTTGCCACCCTCACCAGCTGTCTTTGGTGGCGAAGGTGAACGTATACTTTTTGCTCCCGGATCCCCGAGGTAGCATAAAGTAGAAGCCACCCTTCGGGACCACGAAGAGCTTGTAGTACTGAAGAAAAACTACAAAGTGAGGTTTTATTTTGAAAACGCCGCACATACAGAGGAAGGCGTTGAAATAGTAGTACGAGTTCGGTGGGAGTTGGTTAACGGCAATGCCATGGAAGTTGCAGAACGCGCTAACCATCTCCGGGGGGGGATACCGAAGTCCGGCCTTCAGTTGGGCTCGAAAAACGGTGATTTCATCACTTCGGTTGGAGAAAGGAAATTGGTCAGGACGGGGCAACCTCGTCACAGAGTAAGAGGGTAAGAAAAACTTTTTCTTCCACTTCGCTAGTTTTGCCGGAGTAGTGCAGCAAGGGTGAGAAAGAAGAGGTTGCCAACTCTCGGGAACAGGCATGATGAAAACGAGTTCGGGAAAAACAAGGAAAATGAGTTCGGGAAAAACAAAGAAGAATCTTTGAAAAAAGCAAAAGGACTAAAACCCACCAAAGGTCTTGCCGGAATCTGGATTTCTGGAAGCCGTCGTAAAAAGTGGTCGGAAAAATGCCTGAAAAAGGAGAACCGCCGCGGAAAATTGGGAGAGAATTAGAAAGCAGAAGCAAAAAGAGGGTTATGACAGGGCTGGTATATATAGGCCGAGAAGGCCAGGTGAACCGTCGTCATTAGTACCCCTTGGAAGGCGAAGCGTCGCCATAACTGCTAAATGCACCTGAAAAGTCGCGCCTGCCATACTCAATGCATTCCCACCCAATAAAAGTATGCCATGTGTCGGTCATCACGCAGCAAACGTGCCACGTGTCGTCCATCACGTCGAGCACGCCCTCTGACACCATTTGGTCTAGAGGCGCCATCCTAGACTGACTCTGCTGGACACAGGACGCGACGCATGAGCAGACCTATAAAGGCAAAAAAGTAGGTCACCTCGAAGACACCAAAAGACAGCTTGTGACTTCGGGCGGAAGGTGTATCTTCGGCACAGGGACAGCCTATCTTCTCGCGCCTCGAGGACGTAAAAAGGGCTGCCCATCGCTTCAGGCAGAAGAAGGCATCTTCGGCGCAGATATCACAACCACAGGACCCAAAACCGATGAACCGAAGTTTCTCACTTCAGCTTTTTGGAGGGGGGCCTGTGATAGCCAAAGGCTATTGCCTCCTCGGTAGTAACTCCCTGCCAGAATATTGGCCGAGGAGTCTGACGTCACCCAAGAGAGGATCTTTTTACTGACCTCGGAAGGTGCGAAGTCAAACACTATGAGCTCGAGACTTCAGTTAGCTCATCAGGAATTCCGAGGACAACACCGTCTCCACCGAGGGGCCAAACTAACCGTCTTCGGGTAAGAGAGCCATCTCTCTGAAGTAAGGAAGAATCTCCCCGAAGGCAGAGGCCCCGAAGAGGATCTTCCCCGAACAAGAAACACCTGAACAAGGGAATCCCCTAACTATGGGTGTGAGTCCCGAAGAAGGTGTTCATCAAGGGAACTCCCAGAGCTATGGGATAGATCCCGAAGGAGGTGCTCGAACCGAAGAACGGATAGAATCCGAAGAGGGTGCACGCACCGAAGGGCGACCTCGCCTAGGGGACCTCGGGAGTACGGTATGAGCATTTAAGGAGCCTCTGACATGTCGCCCACAAGCCCTACACGTCACATCTGAACGGCGAACTGACACGTCGCAGCCCCCCCAGTCCTGACACAACCTGTCCGGGTCCAGGGCTAAAGGAGGCTGCAAACGGCTGCCTGTCCCCTAGGTCCAAAAGTACAGATCAAATCTGACCGAACACGTGTCATGATCTGAACGGACCAACTACTCCTATAAATACTAGGAAATGGGACTGGGCAAAGGACGGGCACTTTCCTCCCTCTGAGAAAACACAAAACAGGCAAGACACTTGATCCCTTAGTGTTCTTCCTCCACTTTCACTCAGAAAACTGACTTGGGCGTCGGAGGGTCCTCCCTGGAAAAGCAAACCGGGGACCTCCTAACCTCTTCTTTGAGCTTTTCAGGCACACTCAGCTGGGAAACCAGAGTTCCAGGCGCTCGCCTCCTCAGGAAGTCTCTCCACCTGTCAACATGACAGCAAACGAAGATGCTTTGGGGCATCACCAGCATATATAACATATATACACATCTTAACGTGAGCTCAAAACATTATGAGGTCTTGACTAATGGCCACTAGTACAGGTTCTATGGCGGGGAACCCATTTTGAACTTAGTCCTTCTTACAAGAGTTTAACTCTTACCTTAACAAGCTTGGCTTGCCATTACTTACCCTTACTCACACTGTACAAGAGTTCTTCAACTTGGTGGCTCATTCTTACCAAGCTTGGCAGCTTAGTTAGGGTACTCTTAAGCATCAAAGCCCATCTTGAATACTTAGTACCCTGTATACTTACTTAAGGGCTATTTAATTACTTAGTCCTTATGACACGGCTGCCCGTGCCCCTGCCCAGGAAGCCCTGTGAGAGCTGGTCTCACGGTGGATTGCAATTGGCTAGTTGTGTATGTGTGCGGATTAAATCCCATGCTACTAGTTGATTATCCTAGAATATGCAATATGCATGCCCTTCATGCTTTGACTTGGTTTATTAAAACCATAAAACATTAACTTGGCCAAGTAATTTATACACAAAATAAGTATAAGTAGCCAAAGCATACAAAATCAACATTTGTGTGAGTTTACTACACATAACAACTCGTGAGAACATTCATACATAAAGTAGACTAATGCCCTCACCCAAGAGCAATCCTAGAGTCGAGGACTCCTTACAACATAAACTATGGAGGCAACTAAAAGTACTGTATAAATACAAGCCTCTACTGAGATCTCTTTGACTTAACTCCCACCTTGGATGCTAATCCCAGTGGCGAGTGTCTCAAAAGTCCTTGCCAAGTGCTACTAGGCTCTGCAGCCAAAGGAAGATACTAGTTAGTACTGTTACTTGACCAACAAGCCAACTAAATACACCATGTAGACTAGAATCACAAGGATTCACAAACGCCATACCTGTACACACAAAAGAACACTACCGCGATAATCCTCAACGATTACCCGGTCCAACAACTTTAGGCTCTGCATAACAAAATTAAGGAATGAGAAGTCGACAATTCTCAGTAAGGGGTCTTCAGTGTACCAGCAAGAAAATTACTAGGACTGGACATATGATGAACATATGTAACCTTGCTGCGAGCTCACACAGCATGAGGGCCTGATATATGCACATATAACTAGGCCACAAATACCTCTCCTCAAACTAGTCCTCCTCACAGTGCATCACTCCATGCCTAGCGAGTTCTGATCACTAATCCGCTCCTAGCAAGCTGAAGCTTACTGGATGCAATCATGTAGCTTTCCCATAGTCGTTATGCAAGGGAATTATGGTGGAACTTTGTAGACTAGGCCGCAGAGCCTCTTTGATGTAGACTAGATGAACAAGGTTTCACCTTGTGACCTCGTGGCTATGGCACGGCTAGGCCAACAAGGGTTCTAAACCTCTCACCTGAGCTAGTAATACTTGTTGTGATCATTGCAACATAGTTTCCTTTAAAAATTTCCTTCACTTTGAGTTAATATAAATCTAAAAATGGGGCATTTTAAGTGTTTTTAAAACATGGAGGTGATACTGCTCCCTCTTAGCTTCGTGTGGAATCTTGAATCACCTCAATCAGACACCCGAGCGAAAAGTTATGCTGAAAACAAAATCGGGTGTCAAATGCTGTCTTGGCGACGCGTCGCCAACCCTGGCAACGCGTTGCCACAGTTGTCGACGTTCTGCCAGTTTTTCGAAGTCTTGGCGACGCATCATGGGAACTCATGGGGATTGGCGGTGCATCGCCAAACCTGCAAAATGCCCAGAAAAACTCCAGTTTTGCTACTATGAACTTTGGACACTTCCTACACATATCAAACATGCTTGGAATGCCTCCAAATTTCATATACACATAGAACATGTTGCATAGATCACAACCAACTATCACAAGCCAATCTATGATGTCTTGTAACATCAATCCAATCCTCCCAATTCCTCTAGTCCACCATAATTCAACCAAAACCTTTAACTAATGCCATAGCTAAAACCACTCGAATTCTTCAAGCAAACTCAAGCTATTGGCATTAAATGAACTTGAAAACATACTCCCCTTACCTCAACTCCAAGTAACAAGCAAGAATCAATTCCTTTTTCATTCGACCAAGCTCACCAAAGTTCTACACAAGTTTCAATCAAAAACAATGGCACCAAACATCAAAACTACACTCTCTAACCAAAACCCAAGCTTTAAACTAACTAACAAACATGAATTCAATCAAGAACACATCTCTTACCTCGTTCAAAAATAGGGGAAGTAGAAAAACGCCCCTTGAAGCTTCAAAATCATGTTTTTAAGCTTGAAATTGCCTTCTCGTAGCTTATATACTTTGATAACTTCTTGTTCCACCGAGAATTTCTTGATTCCAAGGAGAATTGGATGGAGAAATGAGAGTGGAGAGGATGAACACGAAAATATGGCAGCCACCCTCACTTTCTCCTTCTTAAACCCTCCCTTAACACATAAGCCATCAAAGTATTAAGCTTAATACAATTAAGCCCCTATCTTTGTAACTTAGTGATTCTTGATTAAACTCTTGTTTATTCTTTCAAGTTTGAGTTAAGGTTGAAAGTTAAGTTATAAAAATTCATTTTAAAACACTCGGGACTCATCCCGGCTATTCAGGATGCAAAATTACCATTTTTCCCCTAAACTTCGTTCAGTGCTTTATTTTTCTCAAAACTTAGTGAACTTTGCTAAACTTCTCTATTCTTGCTATGTAAACTTAAATTAAGGTTCTAAACTTAATTTAAAACACTTTACCTTCCTTAATTGCGCTTCCCACTAAAAGGGCTATAACACCTTAAGCCACTTGTTATCGACCTCTTACTCCCTTAATTAATGCATTGTAAAATTCATAATGCATCAATTTAAACTTGAACTTAAAATCCCTTACCTTGAATAATTAATACAAGAAAATACCAACTTCAGTGTTCTTATAGTCTCGGTTTTGTATCCTTCTTTGTACCTTTATAGTAGCTTGAGTATTTTTATTTTAATTGATCATTTAGCTACATAAATAAACCATAATTAGGACAATATTACAACATTCCTTATGGTTTAAGTGGTTAGGAATACCCCTCTCATTGGATTCCAATTAGCTGGCACTTTGCTCAACACACATATAAAATGTTTCTTGGTCCTCTTTAATTTCTTATTTGTTAGCTTAACAAAAAATAATTTAAATACACTTAATACCATATTAATAAACCCATAAAACCTGTAATTAATCAAGAACAAGGAAGAACTGAATTAGCTCTTACCCTTGAATCAAACCATGTTTAAGTTCCTTCATACTTAAGCTTGGTTCCTAAGCTTTTCTTGTTGTTTTCCCTTAATAAACAAACAAGAACTAGCTTAAAAACAGATTTTCTAGTAGCTACAGAGCCATAAGAAGTTCAAAAACAGGGGAAGAACAAAACAACACTTACTTGAACAAGTAACTTGAAAATCAAGCTTAGGATGATTCCATACTTGATTTTTCTTAAAAAACTAGCTTAATTGTGCTTGGTTTTGATGGATTGGAGCTTGGATTTGGTTTAGCTATGGAGTTACGAAGGGGGGAGAGTGCTTTCGGGTGGGCTAGAGCTGGAGGAAGAATATGGCCAAGAAAATAAAGGAGAGTCAACTTATGTAGGCTTAAGGTGCTCGTGTCACGCACCTGGTCCCTTATTTGCGCAAAAAAGTACATTGGGGACTTATTCAAGATAGAACAGAAAACTAGTACCAAAACCAGCATTATGCCGCATCTGAATCCCTCTCCACTTTAATTACACGCCTAGTCCTCAGCTTTAACATACATGCAATTTAGGCCTAATACTTTTGAGGGTTACATATAAACCATTCATGGATAATTCTAGTCAATTCACAATTTCACAAGGGTAGAGCGGGAATCACAAAAAAATCTTGATGTCTTAAATTCAATATTTTTTTATCATCCACCCAACCGTAAAATAAAAATGGGTCACTATATGAAATGACTAAAATGCCCTTCTTGGTCCGGTTTCCTTAAATGACCAATTTTGTCCTCTGTAAGCTACTATACTTTATTAAACCAAGAATTTACTTGCATTAAATATTCTAAGTATATTAAATTACTAAAATAATTAACATTACCTCAATAATTATGGTCCGAATTTTTTGAGAGTCGTTACACCCTTAGGTTATACTCTAGTGGACTGGGATCCACGACCCAATACTTAGGTCATTAGAGAAATCGAACCCTACTTAACCCCCACTTGGCACCTTATTACCTTAATTCTTGCTTATGGTTTAAAGCCAAAACTTGCAAAAGACAAGGTAAATGCACCTATACAAAAAAAAAATGAGCTAGAGCTTTGATATATATGTTTTGGGACCTTCAATTTTGCATGAATTTTGTTGGATTTTGAACAAATGGTGAAAATGAGCTGTGGAAGAAAGAGAAGAATGAAAATGGTTTGGGAAGGAGATGATGAATAGTTATTATGTTTTGTTCCAAAAGATCATCATCTACTCCCACCAAAACTTTGAAAAAAAATTTCCACACGCCAAATTAATTTTTTATTTTTTTTTTGCTTTCCCTCCTAACCAGCTGACTAACTTTAGGTCCCAAAGGGGAAGAATTGTTTCCTTGCCCCTAGCTTTTCATTTTTGTGCGACAAGTGGCACAAAAACCCTAATTCCTTAGTTAGTGCATTTTAGTCCCCTAACTTTCATTTTTGGTTCCAATGGTTAGAATAGTTTATGGTCTTAACTTATTTGGTAAAAAATACTTTCTTGACCTTAATTTCAATGAAATTACAATCATGTCATTCACTTGGTTCAAAATTACCATTTTACCCTTTTTACCCTTTGGTGCCATTTTACACTTAAGAACTCACTACAACCTTACTTAGCTGGCTTTTCTTGCTTAATAGAAAACTAATTTGAGACATTTAAATAAAAAAACTTTAATTAAACATACTTACCAAGTCAAAACAAGGCTTTTACTCTGGGAGTTGTCACACACATAACAAACTTAAAGGAGTGAGTACATGAATTATTCTATAAGTGTCCCTTGGGGTACCTGTAAAGAAGATAAAAAACAAGCATCCAAATATGGCAAACAAGCAAGCAAACAAGCATCCAACAATCAACACAAATAATAAGCATAATAAATATGAAATGCATGAATGTATGATATGCAACATGCACAATCCTTGGGACTTCATACACCCAAGGTGCCTTATACTTGCCGTAAGCTCAAACAATAGAGGTACTTAAGTCATTAGCCCACATATCATGAACCCTTTACCTCCCTTAAGTCCCATTTACAGGTCCTATAGTAGGTCGTCACCTCCTCTCAAATATTTCCCATCTTTCCTTTAACTTATTGTGCAAGGTAGTAATCTTATGTGGTCCAACTTGCCAAGCTCATGGAGCTTAGCTTAGGGCTCCTTAGTGGTTTTCTTACCAAACCATAAGATTTGGTTGGGAACCTTTTGGGTTTTCATATTTCTTTCCCAAAGGTCTAAGACCACTCACTTGGGCAAATGAAGACTCCAAAACCCACCTTAACCCCTTAGTACTTTCTTGACAACTTGAGCACTTTAACCTTACCTTAACCACATCACTTATCCACCACCTAAATAATGCATGATTCCCAACTTATGAATGAGTTTTAGACCCAACCAAAGCTATGGAACATCTTAGAATAACCTAGGGATGATAATCGAGAGATTGAGATGTTTTTAAGCTTCCTTGAGCTTAAAGGGCTTGGGCCTTAGTGATGCTGTGCCAAATTCATTGCCAAAGGCAACAAATTTTTTGTTGCCTCAAGCAACCTTAGTGACATGTCCTCTCCATTGGAGACACATCCCCAATGGCATGTTCAGCACTTCGTGCTCTTGTGCTATATTGCCTAAATCTTGCTCATTCTTTCAATCCTTAAAGCCAATCCAAATGGTCCTATTTCTACTTTATTTGCACATGTAAAAATACATTTTTATGCATTTGAGATAAATTAACTTGATCCCTTACCTCAAATTCAACTACAAAGCAAGAACAAAAACATAAGCACCATAAGCACACTTGAGCTCAACTCAGGTCACTTGAGTTCCAGGCCTAAAACCAATGTGATATGGCGCCAAAAAATTTAAATCAAGGTCATCTTTAGCTACTTAAAAAACGTAGAACCAGCTCAATTCAAGGCAAGAAGCTTACCTTAGGATTTCTGACTTAAACATGCAACAAAGAGTTAAAATAAAGCAAATGCATGAAGAATAAGTTAAAGGTTTCTTGATTTCACTTTGGGACCTTTAAATTTGTTGGAAACATGTAGGATTAGGAGAGCTTTCAGTAGGTAAGATGCTAGAAAGGGATAGGCATGAAAATTGCAAGTGGAAGATATAAATGATTAGGTCCAAGTCTTGCTAAAATACCTCAACCACTCCACTAAGGCATTTTTCTTGTTTGTTTAACTCTTGGCAATCTAGTTCTCTTTTGTTTCACCTTGGCCACTAAACTTACACTCAAAACCATCCCTCCTTGGTCATAAAGAGCATTTTCATGCTCCCCACACTTAGCCTCTTAGGCACATAAGCCACTTAAAATATAAATGGCTCATTTGAACACTTAGTGAAATTTTTGCACTTTGTCTTCAAATGGTGGTGCTAATAGCTAGAATAACTTATGGTCTTAACTTAATTAGTAAAAAATCCTTACATGACCCTATCTCCATCATAATTATGGCCACACCACTCACTTGGATCAAAATTACCATTTTACCCTTCTGACTCTTTAGTGCCAAATCACACTTAGGAACTCATTTTACTTTTCTTAGCTTGTCTTTCTTAGTTAATAAGATTCAAATTTAAGGAAATTAAGTAAAAAGAACTTAAATAAAACATACTTACTAGGTCAAAGCTAGTCATTAACTAGGAAAGTTGTCATATTCTCCCATTCTTCAAAAATTTGGTCCCCCAAATTCTAACTCAACTGAGCAAACTCACTTAGATATTGCTTTTGCATATCCTGCTCAGTGTCCCAGGTGGCCTCTTCCTCACCATGGTTAGACCATAGTACCTTGACCATTGGAATCCACTTTGTTCTCAGTTTCCTAACTTGGCAATCATGAAACTTAACAGGGTACTCTTCATAACTTAGGTCCTTCCTTATTAGTATAGCGGATGGGGCTAACACTTTCTTGGGGTTCGCAATGCATTTTCTTAAGGAAATTACATGGAAAACATTGTGAACATGGACTAAACTTGGTGGCAAAGCCAACCAATAAGCTACTTTCATCACCCTTTCAAGGATTTTGAAAGGACCAATGTATCTTGGAGCCAACTTATCCCTTTGGCCAAACCCAGCCACACCCTTCATTAAGGAAACCTTAAAGAGTACCTTGTCTCAAACATCAAACTCCAATTCTTTTATTAGCACAATGGCAAACTTGGCCTGCCAGTCTGAGGTAGCCTTGATCCTTGCTTGGATTAACTTTATCTTTTTCATGGTCTCAGCGATGATTTCTAGGCTAACAATAACTTCATCTGCTTTATCCGCCCAACAATGACGTGTTACACACTTACTCCCTTACAAAGCTATATAGGGCGCCATCCTAATAGTTTTTTATAACTATTATTATAGACAAATTCGATCAATGGTAGGTGTTGGTCTCAATCCTCATTAGAATTTATCACACAACTTTGAAACATTTCTTCGAAGGTATAGATCACCCGCTCAATTTGCCAATTGGTCTAAGCGTGCTATGCAGTACTTAGGCTCATATTGCAACCTATAGGCTTTTCAATGGCATTCTAGAACCTTGAGACAAATTGGTGGTATCTATTAGATATAATTTGATCAGGGATTCCATGGAGTCTCACCACTTTCAGGATATATAATTAGGCTAATTTCTGCATGGTTTATGTTATCTTAATGGGGATAACGTGTACTGACTTTGTTAACTTATCCACCATCACCCAAATTGAGTCATGTTGACTTCTTATGTTGGGTAACCCATCACAAAAGTCCATGGTGATAGATCCCCACTTTCTTTCCAGTAGGGGTAAACTTTGCAACATTCCTAATGGCTTTTGGTGCTCTTCCTTCACCATTTGACAAGTGGGGAACTTAGAAACATATCCATATATGTCCTTAAATTTCTATCACTAAAAATAAGTCCTAAGGTCATGGTACATCTTATTTACGGGGGTGAATGTTAAGCTTACTCATATGTACCTCTTGTAACACTTGTTGCTTTAAGTCACTTAGCACATAGAGCTGGTCACCATAGTAAAGCAACCTATTCTTATACTTAAATTCTTTCAATATAATAGCATGTCTTTCCTCCCTATTGACTTTCTTAAAGTTTGGTTCCTTGTCTTGAGCTTCCTTAACCTTAGCCAGCCATGCTGACTAAATCTCAAGGACCATAACTTGAGACACTTCTTAGTCCTGCCAAGTTTCAAATAAGATTGAGAATTGTTCCACATTATAACCTTCTAAGGTACTAGCCACTTGATCCTTAGAAAGAATCATCCCAGAATACTTACAACCTAAGGCATTGACAACCACATTGCCCTTACTTGAATAATAATCTATCAAGCAATCATAATCTTTGATATACTTGATCCACTTTCTCTGCCTCATGTTCAGGTCCTTTTAGGTAAACAAATACTTCAAAATTTTTTGATCTGTAAAGATCTTAAAGGACCTTCCCATAAGGTAGTGTCTCTGGACCTTTAAGACAAACATAAAAGCTGCCAACTCAAAATTGTGCACTGGGTAGTTCACTTTTTTAGGCATTAACTACCTGGACTCATATGCAATAACTTGCTTATCTTGCATAAACACACATCCAAATCCCACCCCAGATGCATTGGTATACACCACAAAAGTTTTATTTAGATCTTGTAGGATCAAGATGAGAGCAGAAGTTAACCTTTTCTTAAGCTCCTAGAAACTTTCTTCACACTTAAAATTCCAAATGAACTTCTTTGTCAGGGCAGTCAACAACAAAGCTATCACAGAGAATTATTGTCAAGACCCAATTCACCCAAACCCTAAAACTTTCTTGGAGGTTTAGTTGCTTATCTAACATATGGTGGATTAGGTTATGACTCCCAAGATTTTTAGCCCTAACTTAGGTGGGCATAATTGATTAATAGGTTAAATTGCTATATTAACACCTTAGGTCATCAGTTTAATTTGTTATTCTACTGAATGCACTTACTTAGCCAATCTTGTTACCTGTGCTTTTTAATGCATATAGAGTGCATGAGCATGAGTATGTGTTTTAGTGTCTTTAGGAGGCTTACCTGAGGCCTACCTAGTGCATTTGTCATGTGAGCACATACACATATCCAAGCATACAAACATGCATACACACTAGGTTACAAACCATGCATGCATTTCTCCTATTATGCGATGCTTAGTGCCTTAAGGCCAACTCAAGCCCAATAAGTACAAACAAGGCACAGGCCATATTCTACTCAAGTCCCTTTACCATTAGTTACCTACAACTATTTACAAGCCAAAATTTGTCAAACAGGGACTACATGGCCCAAAGTTATACACAACAAAAGTTTGGTCCACTAAGTGTCATGCATGATACATAGCCAGGCTTAAACTGTTTCTAAACACACAGTCACTTTGACCTCTACTTTGACTTGATATTTAGGCCATAACTGCCTTATTTCTCTTCTTCTTCTAACCCATACCAGGATGAATCCAAACACAGCAAGTCCCACAACAGCCATCAGGGCCTACAAACATAGCAACATAACACAATAATTAGTTCATTTTTATGAACTTTTGCATGCTTCCTTTTCATAAGCCATAAATCTAGAGTATATCTCTCTGTACATAGACCTCTTCCAGATGTTCCCTAGCCCTTCAATCTTGCACTTTTTTACTTGAAATGGGCAAAAAAATGCATGAATACGTAGGTGCTCAGTAAGAACCCAAATACAGCACCTAGTGCCTTCATAACGTTTATGACATTGCTATGCATATAAACCTCCAATTTTGCTTAATAACCTGCATCCAAAGACAAAGAAAACGCCAAAAGTAGTATATACAATATAATACAAGGTATATATATATATAACAGGGGCTAGCCCATATATCCAATCAGACAAGCACACAAATACACACACCACATACACATGGTTTTCTTAACATAGCAAGCATGATTTTCCTTCAATTTCTTCATGTGATCACTTTGATTAGATTTAATTAATATAAAGCTCTAGGTGATTAATCAAGCTTGGCCCAACTTGTACAAAACCTTATCCTTACCAAAATCAAACTAGCTAGCTTACCATAGTGCTTAATGTACACACAGCCCATTACATAGCCTCTAGGTTCCTTTGGCCTTTAGCCATCCCTTAGTGCAACTTTTTCCCTTTAAAATATAGAAGAAGAAGCTTCATATAGGTCTTCACCTATGGTTCAAATGGCATCAAGGAAGCTTGATCACACATCATGTAGCATAGGCATCAACATAAACACCACCATGAGCTAGTTTTATACCACCATGCTTCAGCTTGTTCTTGTTCTTCCTTGCCTTCCTTCTTTTTAATGGCCTTAGGAGGTTTTGCTAAGTGCTTGTCCAGGTTGTAGAGGATGAGAAGATAGCATGAAAATAAGAAGATATCAACTCACAAAGAGCACCATCATTGGCTTGTCATCTGCCACGATACTTAGCTTCGATTTTGTTTCTTTTTGTTCTTCTTTCTTTTCTTTCCTTTTGGTGGCTTTTACCAGGCTTTGGTCTATGTTTCTAGGTTGTAAATGAGCTTAGAAATAGCTAAGAAGCTACATTAAAGCTACCTTGAAGTCAACAAGACCAAACAGTGGCCGAATGACTTAGCCGCCAAGGACTTTGACTAGTCCTTGGTCCAAACTCCTTCCAAGCAGCTCAATTATTTTAATAATTCATTTTGTCCTACTTTAGTCTTCAAGTGGCACATATTAAGCACCCACCTCATCAATTATTTCAGCCAATTAGGCCCTCTAACTTTGCATTGACATAGGTACACTTAAAGTGCATCCAAAAGCTCCTTAATGTTCTTTAAGGTGTTTCTACAGGTTCCTTGTGTTTTCCACTTTCTCTTAGCCCACATAGTAGCCTTCATTCTCATTTTAATGATGAGTATTATTCTTATGTGTTTCTTTTTAAGAAATTAGGCTTTACAGCCATCATAAGCATATGGTTACACACAAAGGTGCACTTAAGAGTCTTCTAGTGCACTCTAGGGTGCCCATGTTCTTTCTTATGTGTTTTTCACATTTTGTGGGTTTATGCAGCTACCCTCACTCGTATCTCATCCTTAGGCATTGAGCCCACACAATCCTCCTTAGTCTTTTAGACTTTAAAGTCTTCAATTCACATGAATGCACACAATGGTGTGTCTGACGACCGCCCTCTGTGCCCTGTCTTGGAGCGCCTTATTCACTTGGCTTCTTGGTTAAGTTGTCTTCAAATTTAAGTTCCCTTCTCAAAATGGGTTCCCTTGAGGTACATTTAGAATACGTTTAAGGCACTCTCATAGGATACCTATTTTGTTTACCCTTTATTTCATGCTTGTGACTTGTATTATTCATATATCCACATAATGTACATTATGTGTACATTTCATCATAGCCCATGGCCTATACAAGTCACAAGCATGACAATTATTCAATGAATCTTCTATAATAACCTATAAACCCCAAGAAACTTTGAATGTTGAGCTTACTTGTATGTGCCTCTTGCAACACTTGTTGTCTTAAAGCACTTGGAACATAGAACTAGCCACCACAGTAAAGCAGCCCATCCTTGAACTAAAATTTAGTACAGTACCATGCCTTTCTTCCATAGAAACTTTTTCATGCTTGGTTCCTTGTCCTGAGCTTCCTTAACCTTAGTGAGCCATGCTGACTGAATCTCAAGGGTAATAACTTGAGCTATTTCCCAGTCCCACCAGATTTTAAATGAGAATGAGAATTGTTCCATATTACAACCTTTAAGGTACTAGATGCTTAATCCTTGGAAAAAACTATCCCAAAATACTTACCACTCAAGGCATCGACAACCACATTGCCCTAACCTGAACAATAATCTATCAAGCAATCATAATGCTTGATATACTTGATCCACCTTCTCTACCTTATGTTTAGATCTTTTTGGGTAAACAAATACTTTAAAATTTTATGGTCAATCAAGATCTTAAAGGACCTTCCCATAAGGTAATGTCTTCAGAGCATTAAGGTGACCACAATAGTTGCCGCTTCAAGATCATGGATCGGTAGTTCGCTTTGTTAGGCCTTAACTGCCTATACCCATATGCAATAACTTGCTTATCCTACATCAACACACATCTTAATCCCATCCTAGATACATCGGTATACACCACAAAAGTCTTATTTGGATCTGGTAGGATCAAGATGGGAGCAAAAGTTAACCTTTTCTTGAGCTCCTAGAAACTTTCTTTACACTTAGAACTCCAAATGAACTTTTGTGCCTTCTTTGTCAAGGTAGGCAATAACATAGCAATCACAGAGAATTTTTCAATGAATATCCTGTAATAACCTGCCAACCCCTAGAAAATTTGAATTTCACTTATAGTGGTTGGGCATTTTCACTCCACCAATGCCTTTAACTTTTCTAGGTTAACACTTAGTCCTTGAGCATTTATGATATGCCCGAGGAATGGAATTTCACCAGCCCAAAATTAACTCTTAGATAGTTTTGCATAATATTAATTATCTTTAAGCATTTGTGAAACTTTCTTTAAGTGTTCTTCATGTTCTTGAGGAGTCTTTGAGTACACCAATATATCATCAATGAACACCTCAACAAACTAATCTAGGTAGGGCCTAAAAATTCTATTCATGGCATCCATGAAAACTGTCAAAGCTTTCGTTAGTCCAAAAGACATAACCGTGCACTTATAATGCCCATACCTAGTTCTGAATGCAATTTTTTAGATATCTTCTTCCCTTACTCTTATTTGGAAGTACCCAAACCTTAGCCCTATTTTGAAAAAGACCTTTGCCTTTTTTAACCAATAAAACAAGTCATCGATCTTGGGCAATGGATATTTGTCCTTTACAATTACTAAATTCAATTTCCTATGGTCTATACACAAATATATGGTTCTATCTTTGTTTTTCACAAACAAAACCAGGGCACCCCATGGGGGAACACTAGGCCGTATAAAGCCTTTTTCAAGCAACTCTTCTAACTACTTTTTTAGCACATCTATTTCAGTTACTGACATTCAATATAGTGGTATTGGAAATTAGTTCTGCCTTAGGCAATAAGTGTATAGAGAATTCAATCTCCCTTTATGGAGGTAACCTTGGAAGGCCTACAAGAAATATTCTGGAATTAGATTGGCTATCAGGATTTCCTTAAGTTGCTCCTTAACTGCCACTTCATTTAGTGAGTAATATTCTTCTTCACTCACAATAAGAATAGACTTCATCAACTTGAGGTGCAAGCTATTGGCACTATTTGCCAAATAACCCATGCAAGTCATATTTTCCCTAAGGCATCTTCAAGGGTGACCTTACAACCTGCACAATTAATCTGGGCCTTATACCTACTTAACCAATCCATCCTGAGAACAACAACATATGGGATTGAGGCTATAACCTAAAGGTCACATAAAAACTTACAACCCCTCTAACTCCAAAAGATACCCCTTAACCATTTCATTGGTCAAGACGATGTTCTTCCCCGTAGTTCTAATAAACCTCTTCTCATCCATCAAAGTTCTTTGCAAGCCTAACCTAAAAACAATCCACAATGAAATGATCAAAATAGGAGCACCAGTATCAAACAAAATCTTAATAATACTATCGTGAACATTAAAGTTACCTTGCATAGCTATTAGTTCCCTAGGCATCTAGCCCATCAAGGAAAAAACACATGGCTAGACAAGGGCTTTGGTGGATGCATTCTCAGCTCCTGAGGCTCTGGCTTTTCCTTGGCCTTGTTCTTGCCTAAGCCTTGAGCATTCCTTAGCCCAATGTCTAGGCTAGCGGCAGTGATTACACATATTCATCTTAAGGGTGCAAGGTTTGTTACCATGGAATTTCTGACACTTTAGGCAACTTATTTTTCTTGCTTTTCTTGGAAGGACCTTAGTTTCCTCCCAAGTTAGGCTTCTTGCCCGATGACCTTAAGTGCACCGGGACCCTAAGCTCAACAACCTTATCTTTGGGTTTTGCTTTTATCAACTCCTTTTCTAAATCCAAGGCCCTTTGTGCAGCCTCATGATTAGTCCAAACATCAACAACCGCCAAGAAGCTCCTTAAATCTATCTTAAGTCCATGAACAAATTTTTTTGCCTTCATTTCATCTTTCTATATAAGGTGTACACCAAAAAAAGAAAGCTACATTTCCTCTCATACTCATGGACCATCATATTCTCTTGAACTAACTCATCGAATTTTCTCCTCTTTTGATGTTGTGTGGCATCACTATTTAACTCATCCTAAAATTCTTTATCAAATTTGGTCCGCACAAGCTCCTTGGGTCTTGCCCAAGTTGGCCCTCATTATAAGACTTGAGCCTTTCCATAATATCCTTCTACCACAAAGATGTCTTACCTTCTAATAACATAAATACCAAGTCCACCCTGGCCTTGTCATCCATCTTCAACCTGTCGAATGTTTTATCTATCATGTATAACCAACCTTCAACCACATAGGGATCACTCATCCCATTAAACCTGATAGTGTTAAGGTCTTGGAATATGGAGAAAAGTCCCATGTGGTCTAGAATAGAGAGCCTCCTCCTTCTCCTACAAGGGTAGATATCTTCCTCATCTTTCTCTTCACTACCCTCCTAATTGTCCACTTGAACACCCTTTGGGGTGGAGGATTTCTTTCTTGACCTTGATGCACCGGTAGGCTTTGGTGCATTTTGGCCCATACCTTATTAGGGTTCTCCAAGGTCTCTGTTCACTTAGAGGTTGAGCATGCTCCTTAAGTAGGATAGCCATGCCATGTAGCATCTGATTCATGGAATCATTGAGCTTATGCAACAAAGCCACCACTTATCTAATATCTGCCCATTAGGGTCACTGGTTCCCTCACCGAGGACTTGAGCCTCAGTAATAGAACCTGATTGAGTGTTCACCACGATACTTGTAACCAAAGGCAAAAGACCACGCCCAGAGCAACTTATAAATAGTACTAACTACACTTAGTACAAGGAACACTTAGATCTTAGTTCACTTATGGCCTCAACTATGACCATTGACCTGCTCTGATACCAAAATATCTTGGAGCAGCGTCCTAGTGCCCCAAATTAATCTACTTGTAAGCTCTTAGGGGCTGTGATCGTACTTAGTTACTATTAGGTAATTATTACTCATAGGTAAATTAAATAATTTATGTGCAACTAGTTACTTAGCCTATCCTGCAAGAAGATATGCATGCATTTGTCTTGGAAATACAAATCAATTAAGTAAACCAATTAAATAAAACATCGCTCCAACATTTCTTTTATAACATACTTAAAACATGACAAGACAATAAAACACTAGTTATTTCAATTTCAAGTAATAGCTAGTGCACATTCTTTAACATTAGCATCCACCCAACAGTAACACAATGGTCTTACACCACAATGTAGCCAAATTAAGGCAATGTCCTAGTATACAAGTGTTCAAGTAACCTTAGAATCTCAAGGATTCAAGTAAAGAAGTAATTGCAAAAGAGAGAAACTTAGCCCACAACTCTCCACATAGTTGTTAGGCCCGACATTCGAACCTGTACAATAAACTTAAAGGGGTGAGTAAATGAAAATACACAGTAAGGCTCCCTTCAAGCACCTGCAAAAAAGATAACGAGCAAGCATGGAAATATGGCATATAAACAACTAAACAACCATCCAACAATTATGATATTCTCATATTTAATTATGTTTTCTATATGTTTTTCCCTTATATTTGATTGTCTTTTGATGTGTTTATGTTTGGATTTAGTGCTTAATTGGTTCATATTTTATTTGCAGGTTATACTTTAGCTTCACTTAGGTTAGGAATGATTTTTGCAAAGTTTTGGACCTGAATTGCAAGCTTTGGAAAAGTTTAGAGTAGACATGCCTTGCAACACACCCATGTAATACCTTAGACGCCTATGTCTGAGTTACATGCTCATGTTTCAAGTCAAGGTTCATTTGGCAAGATTTTAAGTTCTAAAGGAGTCAGATGACTTTTAACACGGCCGTGTATCAAATGTGTTTGCCTATTTTTTAGAGTTTCTTAGGTTATTTCATAAAAGATATGGAGAATATAGAGGAGGCAGAAAAATAGATAGGAATAAAAGAGTTTTAAAGGAGGAAGGCTACAGAAAGGCAATTCTGATGATCAACACCGTTTAACACATGCCAAATCAACGATTCCTTGGATGAGAAGAAATTCAGATATGGATAATTCTACTCTTAGCTTTTCTTTGGTTCTATTGTGTTTATTTGCTGCATTATAAGCTAAATTTTCCAACTCATGCTAAGAGTATATGAACTTTATGATGATTTTGTGACTGTGATTACTTTCTAGTTTAATATAATATGATTATGTTTTTCTTATGATCCATCAAATGTTCTTTTATGTGTTGATTAATAGTAGGCGGCCTATTGATGCAATGTGGGATGATGAACATACAATAGGTCATATCCAGTATGTTTATTGTGGATCATTGTTGGATAGAAGGGATATTATTGTAACCGAGAATAATATGTATGATATAATACCTACGAACTAGAGTGAAACCTAGTAGTAGATCGTAGGATTAGTAATGCATTCTTAGGAAGTGCGCTAGGCCTAGACACACTATTGGTGACTTAAGAATGGTAATTAGTGTAACGGGAATAATAAGGAGCTAATCTAAATTACGTAGTACTCTACGGTCCAAGTTAATCACAATCTTATTAAACCAAAGTACAAGCTACACAAGAGATTTCTAGGAGGATTCAATTATAAGTATGAGATATTTTATTGTTGACTTTCTGAATTGTTTTTCACTACTCGGTAATTTGTTCTTAGTTATTTTTACTACATTAGTTAGTTTATTTAATTTATAGTAGCTAGTTAAGCAACTCCTTAATTGTTGGTTATATAATACAGAAAGGTTGAGTGCAATAGACAACCTCCGTTCTTTGGGAAAAATGATATTGGCACTTTCCACTGCTAAACTTTGATGATAAATGTACTTCTCTATGAGTTCACATATTTATTAGTTTAGAAAGATTTGATACATTCACATTAATTATTAGTGTAGTAGGAAAGGTTTGCGTGAACTACGAAGACACCAAGTTTTTGGTGCTGTTACCAAGGAACATTTGTTTAGTTTGCTATCTAAAAGATTGATCTTAATTAATCTAGCCATTTATTTTATTGCTATATTTTTATTCAAATTTTGAATGATTTTTAATTTACTGACTTTTTCATCTTTTCTTGCAAGAATTTTGGTGTATGACTTGTAGCCAGCCTAGTTAAGTTGTTGAAGTAGATCTAGAAATTGATAGGACACTAAGGAAACCATTGTCTACAAGAGGTATTGACTTACACTCATTACATTCTGAAGTGGACCAGCAAGAAGAAATTTGGGAACATTTAATCATAGAAGATCATAATCAAGTGAGAACTATGTCAGAATATGCTAAGCGTTCTCTTGAAAGAACAGAATCGAGTATCGTTAGACCAACTATCAATGCCAACAATTTTGAGATCAAGCCAAATATTATTTAGAAGGTGCAGAACTGTATTCAATTTGATGGTTTGACAGATGAGGGTCATAATGCTCATATTGCTAGTTTCTTGGAGATTTGTGATACTTTCAGAATTAATGGAGCTAGTGAAGATAGCATTCGGTTAAGGTTATTCCCCATTTTCACTAAGAGGAAGAGCAAAGTAATGGTTGGCTTCACTTCCAAAAGGTTCTATTGCCACGTAGAATGCTTTTGGTGAGAAGTTCTTATTGAAGCATTTTCCTTCAGTTAAGACTGTGAAATTCCATAATGATATTTCTATTTTCAGTCAGATGGATTCAGAAACATTATATAAAGTTTGGGAAAGGTTCAAGGATCTGTTAAGAAGGCATCCACATCATGGATTACCTACATGGATGCAAGTTCAAACATTTCATAATGGCTTGAATTATGTTTCCAAGCAGATGATTAAAGCAGCAACTGGTAGTACTCTTAATAGCAAAGCATCTGAAGCGGCCTAAGAATTAACTAAGGATATGGCCATGAATAGTTATCAATGGAAAGCATCCAGAATTAAACTTAGTAGAGCAGCTATAGTTCAAAATTCCAATGCCTATTCAGTTCTAGCAAATCAAGTTAAAGCTTTAATGAGGGAATTCAGAAATTTTGCCACTAGTCAGAAGTAGTTTGTGGTGAGGTGCTGTGATTGTTATGGAAGACAGCATCCAACTTGAGAGTGTTGGGTGAACAATTGAAGGAGCAAGAATGAGTATGTGGACTTTGGTTAGAAAATTTCAAGTTTATAAGGAAGCAACTATTCTAGACCAAGATGGGAGAATTGTTCCATTGATAATTAAACAGATCAAGAAAGGAATATGAATTATTAGCATTCATCTTCTTTTATGAATTTTGAAGAAGCTGTGATGGAATTTATAAGAATCATTCAAGCTTAGTGTCCAAGTCTGAAGCACACCATGGGGAGGTAGCAGTTGATGTTTCAGAAATAGATGAATCAAATGTCACACACTGTGATGGAAATCAGTAAAGCAATCATGACACCGATAAGTGAACACTTAGGAGCAAACTGCCAAAAAAAGTAATGATAAAAAAAAGTCAATAGAAGCTGAAGAATTACAACAAGAACTCTAGAGGAGGTAATTACACTGCACAAGGAGGAGTTACCACCAGAACCACAAAGGAAGAAAGAAGAAGTCAAGGAATATCGGCCACCTTTATTATGTCTTTTTTGTTTATCAAAAGACAAAGACAAGGCACAATTTGCTAAGTTTTTGGCTAGATTTAAACAACTCCATATTAATATTCCTTTTGCAGAAGTGTTAGAAAAAATGCTACACTACACAAAATTATTGAAGAACATCTTGGCTAAAAATATGAAGTTGGAAGACTTATCTTCAGTGATTCTAGATGAAGAATGCTCAGTCATCATTCAGAATGATCTACCAAGAAAGATTAAAGACTCAAGGAGTTTTACTATTCCTTGTACTATTGGTCACTTGATGATTAATAAAGCATTAGTGGATTTAGGTGCTGGTATCAATTTAATGCCTTATACTTTATTTAAAAAACTAGAATTAGGAGATCCTAAACCCACTAGAAAGAGAATTTAATTAGCTGACAGGTCAATTAAGTATCCTAGGAAAATAATTGAGGATGTTCTGGTACAAGTCGACAAGTTTATCATTCCCATTGATTTTGTTATACTAGATATGGATATGGAAGCACACATGCCTATGATTCTAGGGTGACCTTTTCTAACAACTACTGGTGCATTAATTGACATTCAAAATGGCAAGCTAGTCTTTAAAATAGGAATAGAAGAAGGCACTTTTCATATTTCTGATCCTATGAAAAATACTCTTGATAAAGACGATACTTGTTATTCTATGGACTCTGTTGATGCTGAAGTTGTTCGCTGTTTTCAGATATGCATTTTGGAGAATCAATTAGAGATGCGTATAGCTCAAAGGAATGAGTTTAAAATTGATACTCCAAAAAAGGAAGAGCCAGTAGTTCAATTACATGTTGAAGTAGTTTCAAAAAGTGGAGAAAATGAAGAGCAAATCACTCTAAGTATAACAAGAAGAAAAACTTCAACTGGAACCATCAGATTTGGAGCTAAAAAAGTTGCTTGATCATCTAGAGTACACTTTCTTAGCATAAGATTCTAAATTGCCGGTGATTATTTCTACTTTGTGAAGTACAGAAGAGAAAAGAAAGTTGTTAGAAGTGCAACAGAAGCAGAAGAAAGCCAAGCCTAGTCTATCACTGATATAAAAAGGATAAATCCATCATACTGCACACATAAAATCTTAATGGAGGAGAATCATAAGTCAATCGTACAATCACAGTGGAAGTTGAATCCGAATGTCAAAGAATTAATGAAGGCGAAAGTGATTAAGTTATTAGATGTTGCAAAAATCTACCCTATTTAAGACAATGTATAGGTGAGCCCGATTCAAGTTGTGCCCAAGAAAGGAGGAATGAAATTTTTTTAGAACAAGAATAATAAGCTTATTCCCATTAGAATGATCACTGGATATAGAGTGTGTATTGATTATATGAAGCTCAATGATGCCACCAGAAAGGACCACTTTTCACTTCCTTTTATTGATTTGATGTTGGAATGTTTAGTCGGTCATGCCTACTATTGTTTTCTGAATGGTATGTCAGGTTATTTTCAAATCCTAATTGCTCTAAAGGTCAAGAGACAGCCACATTCACTTGTCTTTATGGTATGTTTGCCTATTGCAAAATGCCTTTCAATTTGTGTAATGCCCCCGCCACATTTCAGAGATGCATGCTTGTGATTTTCGATGACTTAGTGGAAGATATCATGGAGGTATTTATGGATGATTTTTCTATTCATGGTGATTCATTTGATAGATGCCTTCATAATTTGGATAAAATGTTATAAAGGTGTTAAGAAACTAATCTGGTACTCAACTGAGAAAAGTGTTATTTCATGGCTCAAGAAGGAATAGTCATTGGTCACAAGATTTCTAGTAATGGCATAAAAGTAGATAAGGCAAAGATTGAAACTATTTCAAAATTACCACCACCATCTTCAATTATGGTAATTTAAAGTTTTCTTAGTCATACAGGTTTCTATAGATGATTTATTAATGATTTTTCTAAGAGAGCAAAACCATTCACTAAGTTGTTGTAAAAGGATGCACTTTTTTATTTTAATGATAAGTCTCTATCAACCTTTAACCTTCTTAAAGACCATTTAACCAATGTTCCTATGATGGTATCACCAGGCTAGTCACTTCCATTTGAATTAATGTGTGACGGTAATGATTGGGCAATGGGTGTAGTCTTAGGTCAATATAAAGATAAGCATTCCCAGCCCATCTACTATGCTAGTAAGATGTTAACTAGCGCACAAGAAAATTATACCGTTACTAAGAAAGAACTGCTAGCTGTAGTTTTTGCTATCGACAAGTTTCATTCTTACTTGCTCCTATCTAAGGTTATTGTGTATACTAACCATTCTGCCTTGAAGTATTTATTGAATAAGAATGATGCAAAATCAAGACTAATTAGGTGGCTTCTTTTACACCAAGAGTTTGACTTAAAAATTTTAGATAAAAAAAGGTATTGAGAACCTACCAACGAACCATCTTTCCAGGTTAAAGAATCCAGAGGGCAATCAATGAAGAAGAAGGAGATTAAGGATTCGTTCCCTGACAAAAATCTCTATATGCTTAATTCTAAAAATGTGGATAAGCTTTGGTTTGCTGACTATGCTAATTATCTTGTATGCAGGGAGTTACTCGGGATATGAAATATCAACAAAATAAGAAATTCTTTTCAGAGCTAAAACATTACTTCTAGGATGAACCTTTTTTGTCAGAATTTGTGTAGATCAAATCATTAGATGATGTGTATCCTTCCTAGATACTGAAAGAATAGTTAAGCATTGTCATAAGGGCCCAACTGGAGGCCATTTTCAAGTTAACACCACAGCATGGAAAGTGTCAGAATTGGGTTTTTTTTTCCATCCATGTTCCAAGATGCGAGAAGGTATGCAGCCTCATGTAATAACTACCAAACGGTCTGGCAATATTTTGAAAAGAGATGAGATGCACCAACATGGAATCCAAGTATGTGAAGTATTTGACATTTGGGGAACTGATTTCATAGGTCCATTCCCATCATCCTTAGGGAATAAGTATATCTTAATAACAGTCAACTATGTTGTTAGTGGTATGCCCAAAAGCCAAACATGAGATGATTGTATTTTGCACATTGAGTCATGATATTTTATTGAGGCATTAATCCAGTAATTATGTTTGTTTTTTTGTTTCTACATAACATAAAAAACATAATTATAACCCTAAAATAATGATATTCTTAAATGTCTCTGGTCTAGTATTATTGCAAAGTGCGTTACAATAATACATAATGACTAGCATATGTGGAGACTAATATGAGATATGTAGTCTACATATGGGTACAAGTTGGAGAACTTGTGACTAGACTGACCCACCATGAGAACACTACATGGATCGCTATATAAGCGTCATAAGTGATTCTCATAGTGATCATGGTATATGTAATCCTTTGACCTAAAGTCATTAAGGTTCCCTACATGTGAGTCACATACTTTGATACTTCCCTTTGTTGCTCGTAACTAAGTGAACTTGAAGGAGGTCGTTGGGTATGTCACATCATGCGGAGGGTTTTGTATGATCGATATTGGGATTTGTCCCTCTTATGTAACGAAAGTGATATCTTCGGGCCCCTTGATAGAGTAAGACCTAGAAAATGCATGGCCATGCTCAGAAGTTGATATACGATATCAATGTCATCAATTTAAGTTAGTCTACTCGGTAATCAAGAAACCAAAGATTGGGCTCTACGAGAGTGACACATTCCATGTCTTGTACTTAGTCTTGATATCTTGGATGAAGGGACAATGACATATACGGATAGTGATCATAAAGGTTTAGCCAAATCACTGACAATCTTGTCACTTGGGTAGCAATGATATGTTGCTAGACACCGCTCATTGCTTATGATCATAAATATGATTTATGATCATTGCTAACGTGGTAAGAGCCTATTGGGTCGCACACATAAAGCCTATTTGGATTATTTAAGTGCATGGGCTAATTTATTTGGGTTATGGTTTCATGATAATTTCGTATTAATAATTGGCCCAAAAGTTGAACCATTATTAAGCCCGAAATTAAAGCCTAATTGGATTAGGGTTTTGAAACCCATTAGGCTTGAAAGTTGAGTCTCACTATAAATACATCATATAGTGTAAAATTTGCAACTCTTACCTTAGCCTCCCAAAAGTTCCAACCGCACTCTTCTCTTGCCATTCCTTGGAGGACGCAAGCTAGCACTAGGGGCGTAAGAGAAACACATCTACTGGGACACAGCGGAGGTGTGGTGATCCCAAGAGACTCATATGGATACCATAGACAGCTTGAACACTTCAACTATTCAATTTTTGTGATTCGACTCAACAGTTGAGTGAAAGATCTTAACCAAATTAGGTATAAAAATTTTAAACGCCTGATTTACCACGTTTCACTTGGATCTTGGAGGGTTTCAGTTATATTCCGCTGTGCTTGTTTAATTCCTAAAACCCTACAGTGGTATTAGAGCTACTGGTGAAACCCTAATCGAGATTGAATGTTGAATCGCATGGTATATTGTGTGTTTGGTTGCTTTGAATCATGATTGATTAGATTGATTCATGATGCATGAAACCGAAACTCGTAATGAATATATGAGATATATGAAGAAATGACACAAATTGGTTAATAAGATTAACCCTAGATTGATTGGTATGAGATACCTATACGGATTAGGATTCTTGCAATAGCTGCAAAACCCTAGCTTGGATCGAATTAGGGTTGTTCGGGCACCGAAAGTAGAGTGCTTTTGGTGGCTCGAATGTAGGTGGTCTCGAGTGCCTAGTTGCTCAAAATAAAAGATCTCAGGCAACATAATTATAAGACTGGTTAATCAAAATAGAAGATCTCGGCCAGCAAGACCGCCGTATGCGAAGCGCCACACTAATAAAACTGGTTAATCAAAGCACGTTAATTGGCATGCATTTTTGTTGAATGAGATTTGACATGTTATGCTGATTGGTGGTTGTAGCATGGTGCATGGTTATAGCCCTTATTGGTTGTACTTGTAAATATGGCCTGCGTGTCGTGCCTTATTATTGTCATTCTCATTGTACATTCTCTTCTCACCTTACTCCCCTCGAATGTAACTCGGGGTTTCTATTATTGATGTAATTATACATTATGGGATTGTCCAATGTGGTGTGTCCAAGGAGGTGATAACAAAAGGAAAACCAAGCAAGGAGGAGAACGAGCTTGTGAAGACCCTTTTCTTTTCTTAGGGTTTTATGATATTCTCACTGGCTTGAGAATATCGCATAGTTTGGGCTATAACCATGTCACATTTACTTTGTTGTTGGCATGAGATGCATATTTTATATTTGTATGTGATGCATGTATAAGACAAGTAAAGATAATAATTGGTGAAATCAAAAGGGAAAATCCCTTAAACAAAATATTAAGTCATTAAATGTGATGCCTTCCAAATGTTGGCACTCGTCAAGACTTTGATCAACATTGGGTGGGTTTGCCACAGCAAAGCACCTATGTTCATCTTGGTAAGGCGTGATGGGATAATAGTGATATCCAAATTGCTAACTTTGGGTCTGACTTAACTAAGTTATCCCAATAGGATTGGGGACTTAGAGGTATAGGGTTGGGCTTAAGTTCATGAGATGAACTTGGACAAGTGTTGTTCACCCAACTATCCAAGAGTTGCATGAGATGCAATTAGCAAGGAGTTGCCTACCTAAATAACTGTAACTTGAGAGAAAATCCAAAGCTGACTCAAGTTTTGGTGAAATATGGATCTTGGCCCACTAGAATACCTTAGCACCGAGGTGTTCTGAAATAATATCGAGGGTTATTATTTTGAGTAAAATAGTGGGAGTATCATTTAATAAAAGTACTTATTAAATGAATTAAAATGCATGACTCTTACACTACATATTTACTATTGTAGATAACCATGGCACAAAACACATCGAAACTTTCGTTGGGATCAATCCTTGAGAAGGGAAACTGAATGGGACCAACTTTCTCAAATGGTACCGAAATTTGAGCAAGAGAGAAAGGATTATGTCCTAGAGCTGCTCATTCCGAATGAGCCTGCTGCCACTGCTCCAAGAGCTGAAAGAGATGCTCATAAGAGGCATTCTGATGATGATTTGGATATTGCTTGCCTTATGGTTATTATCATGGAATCTGAGCTTCAGAAGCAACATGAAAATATGGGGGCATTCAATATGATCGAACATCTCAAAATGCTCTTCCAAGAGCAAGCTAGGCATAAGAGGTTTGAGGTCTCTAAAACATTGTTTCGGTGCAAAATATCTTAAGGAAGTCCTGTGGGTCCTCATATGCTCAAGATGATTTGGTACATTAAGAATCTTAAGAGTTTGGGATTTGCACATCAAAAAGAGTTAGCTATTCATGTAGTCTTGTAATCGTTGCCCGAAAGCTACAGTCAATACATCATGAACTATAACATGAACGACCTTAACAAGTCTCTCCCTAAATTGCTCAACATGTTGAGAACTGTTGAGAAAAAACTTAAGAAGGCTAAGCCCATTTTGATGGTTCAAAAGGGCAAGGGAAAAGGAAAAGCCAACAAGAAGAAGGATAATGCTAAAGGAAAGTCCAACGCTAATTCTTCTTCAGCTGTATTGAAACCATCTGGTGGTGTGGCTAAAGAAGAGGAATGCTTCCATTGTAAGCAACTTGGACATTGGAAGTGCAACTGCAAGCTCTATCTTGAAGAACTTGATAAGGAGAAGGAAAGTAAGACTTCCACTTCAGGTATTCTTATTATAGAGGCTAACTTTTCTACTTTCTCATCTTTGGTATTGGATAATGGATGTGGATATCACATTTGGGCAAATGTGCAAGATCTAAGGAGGAGTAGGAGATTGGCCTAAGGTAAAGTGGACCTACGTGTTAGAAATGGAGCAAGGGTTGCTGCCTTAGCCATAGGGACTTATGTTCTCACTTTGCCTAGTGGATTAGTTTTAGAATTAGACAACTACTACTTTATGCCTACTATTAGTAAAAATTTGATTTTTTTTTCTTGTTTGGACAATAAAGGTTTTTCATTTATAATAAAGGGCAAATGTTGTTCTATTTATTTGAATGAAATCTTTTATGGTAGTGCTCAACGTAGCAATGGGTTGTATGTTTTAGAACTCGAACATCCAATCTATAATGTGAAAACCAAGAAGGTCAGATTGAATGATTCGAACTCAACCTATCTCTATCACTATCATCTAGGCCATATAAATGAGACCTGCATATCCAAGCTCCATAAGGATGGACTCTTGGACTCAGTTGATTTTGAATCATATGAGACATGTAAGTCATGTTTATTGGGCAAAATGACCAAAGCTCTATTCACAGGGCAAAGTGAAAGGGCTAAGGACTTACTAAGACTCATACATAATGATGTATGTAGCCCTATGTCTACACATGCTAGAGGAGGCTTCCAATACTTCATTACCTTTACTGATGACTTCAGTAGATATGGCTATGTGTATCTCATGAGACACAAGTCAGAATCCTTTGAAAAGTTCAAAGAATTCAAGAATGAAGTAGAGAATCAACTCGGGAAGAGTATCAAAGTACTTCGATCAGATCGAGGTGGACAATACTTGGATCGACAATTTCTTAACTATCTAAAGGAGTGTGGTATAGTATCACAACTTACTCCACCTGGTACACCTCAATGGAATGGTGTATCTAAAAGGAGAAATCGAACTCTGTTAGACATGGTTCGATCTATGATGAGTCAAGTTGGCCTTCCAAACTCTTTTTAGGGACATGCTTTAAAGATATTCGCTTTTACACTAAACCGAGTTCCATCTAAATCAGTTCAAAAGACATCATATAAGATATAGAGTGGCAGGCGTCCCAGTTTGTCTTTTATGAAGATTTTGGGCTGTGATGCTTATGTGAAATGTCAATCCTCTGACAAGCTAGGACCCAAATCTCATAAATGCCTTTTTGTTGGGTATCCAAAAAAAATAAAGGGTTATTATTTCTACAATACTTCTGAGCAAAAAGTGTTTGTTGCTCGAACTAGTATCTTTCTAGAGAAAGAGTTCATCTCTAAATGAACTAGTGGGAGGAAAGTAGAACTTGAAGAAATTCAAGACCAACAAAAGAACATCGAACCTGAACAAACACCACAAGATGTTGTGGTTCAAGAGTCTTTTCCTGTAGCACAGAGCCCACGTAGGTTTGGTAGGATTTGGCGTGAGCCCAAGAGATATGGATTTCTCGTGACTCACATTGGTGATGTGATGCTCATGGATCAGGATGAGCCCACAACCTACCAACAAGCTATGTCAAGGCCTGACTCTGAGAAGTGGCTAGTGGCCATGAAGTCCGAGATGAAATCCATGTATGAAAACCAAGTATGGATTTTGGTTGATCCACCTGAAGGAGTAAAACCTATAAGGTGCAAACGGATTTTCAAGAAGAAAACTGGCATGGATGGTAATGTGATTAACTTTAAGGGACGATTGGTTGCAAAAGGTTTCAAGCAAATTCATGATATTGACTATGATAAAACTTTTTCACCAGTTGCCATGCATAAATCCATTCGAATATTATTGGGTATTCCTGCACACTATGACTATGATATATGGCAAATGGATGTCAAAACTACATACCTAAATGGAAAGCTATTTGAGGATCTGTACATGACACAGCTGAGGGTTTTTTCACTCCTGAGAATGCCAATAAAGTGTGTAAGTTGCAAAGGTCCATTTATGGACTGAAGCAAGCTTCTCGAAGTTAGAATCTTCATTTTGATTAAGCAATCAAAGAGTTTGGTTTTATCAAAAATTAAGATGAACCTTGTGTCTACAAGAAGGTTAGTGAGAGCGCTGTTGTCTTCTTAGTGTTATATGTAGATGACATACAACTCATCGAGAATGACGTTCCCGAGCTATAGTCTGTGAAGACTTGGCTAGGGAAATGTTTCTCTATAAAGGACTTGGGTGAAGCAGCCTATGTGTTAGGCATTAGGATCTATAGAGATAGACCTAGAAAATTGCTCGGCCTAAGTCAAAGTACATACATTGACAAGGTGCTAAAGAGGTTTAACATGCAAGATTCCAAGAAAGGATTCTTACCCATGTCACATGGTATAACTGTTTCTAAATCTCAGTGTCCGAGTACACTTGAGGAGAGAGAGCACATGAGTAAGATTCCATATGCCTCAGCAATTGGATCTACCTGTATGCCATAATATGTACTCATCCCGATGTCTCATATGCCTTGAGCATGACGAGCAGGTACCAATCAAACCTCGATGAGAGTCACTGGATAACTGTTAAGAACATCCTTAAGTACTTATGAAGGACTAAGGATACATTCTTGGTCTTTGGTGGCGAAGATGAGCTCGTTGTAAGGGGTTACACCGATTCTAGCTTCTAATCCAATAAGGATGATTTCAGATCGCAATCGAGTTATGTGTTTGGCATTGGTGGTGGTGTTGTAAGCTGGAAGAGTTCAAAGCAAGAGACAATAGCTGACTCTATAATAGAATCTAAGTACATTGCCGCCTTTGATGCTGCAAAGGAGGCAGCTTAGGTCAAGAAGTTCATCGTAGAACTTAGAGTGGTTCCAAGCGTTGCCAACCCGATAAAGCTCTAATGTGATAACAATGGAGCAATCGCACAAGCTAAGGAACCTCGATCTCACCAGCGATCCAAACACATAGTCCGATGCTATCATCTTATCAGGGAGATCATCGAGATGGGTGATGTGAGAATATGCAGGTCTTCGATAGACAGCAACATTGCTGATCCATTGACAAAACACTTTATGCAGTAGAAGCATGATAGCCATTATAGGCCTATCGAAATTAGTGAGTGTTGTGCACAAAAGCCAAACATGAGATGATTGTATTTTGCACATTGAGTCATGATATTTTATTGAGGCATTAATCCAACAATTATGTTTCTTTTTTTGTTTTTGCGTAACATAATAAACATAATTATAACCCTAGAATAATGATAATCTTAAATGTCCTTAGTCTAGTATTATTGTGGAGTGGGTTACAATAATACATAATGACTAGCATATGTGGAGACAAATATGAGATATGTCGTTTACATATGGGTACAAGTTGGAGAACTTGTATACTGGACCGATTGATGCGAACCCCCATGGTATAAAGACCATGAAACATGCCCAAGATGTTTTTCAAGCTCCACAAGACATCAAAAAGACTGGATTTGAAGACCCCCAACCCTAATCAACTTGTGACTAGAAACGAGAAGTATAAGAACACCAAGAACACAAGCGCACTTGTGCACCAAGGTAGTCCACAAAGAACCAAAGAGAAATTCTCTCCAAAGTAGCAATATTATTTCATGTCAAGGCTGTTGTTTTACAACCAGAATATGTGGCTATTTATAGGCCTAAACTAGGGTAAAAGGCTCAGCAAAATTCGCAGCCCAAGTCACCTAGGAAACCTAGTTACAAAGGACTCAAGAAAACCTAGTTAAACTAGGACTCTAACACACTTTTAGCACATGTTTAAGGTGTGCAGCGAATTCCATTCACCCTAAGTGACATAAATCACTTCCATGGCCTAAATAACATCCTAAATAATGTAAATAAACAGGAAAATAAAATAAAATACGTTACAACACAAGATTGGCCATAAAAACCCCAAAATGGTCTTCTCAGGTGGTTCTTGCTTGTGTCTTCAAGTTCAAGCTGAAATTCGAACTTGATGAAGCCATGATTTCTGAAAATGCAAACCATGAAAGTTGTATCTCTCTTTCTTAGCTTTGAAATGACAACTGAACCACAAAAAAGGACATCTAAAGCCAAAGATATGCCCAAAATACTACAACTACTTCTGAACCAGTGATAGCTCGCAAATCGCAACTTTGAAGCTGAATTGGACCTCCTTAACGTGAAACCTGGGTTTCATGGTCTCCATATGATTTGTAGCTCCAGATGGTAGCTTTCTAATGAACCAACAATTACTCAATTCTGATCTGTTTAGTTCAAGATATAATTTTTCTACCAAAACATCGCCAATCTGTCAATCATCCAAGCTTGGCCATCATCTCCATATGGTTCCTTGCATGTTCCAGCAGCTCCTTGCGAAATTCCAAAACCATTCTCCATGAAGAAGCTTGAGATAAAAGCTTGAAGTGCACTAGTGAGCTCCTTAGCCTTTTTCCTTGTCAATGGTCCACTAGTTATCTTCAATGGATCCTTGCCATCCTTGGTTGTGCCTTCTTTGATCATATCAGCTCCCCCCTCCTTAGAAGGATTCGTCCTTGAATCAAAACCTGCATTAGAAAAGGTAATTGAATCAATAAAAATGAAATAATCAACACATAAGCACTTACCTTTCACATAAGCACCAATAGCATGGAATGCTTGTGTATGGAGCTTTAATCTTGTGAAAAATCTGAACCAATATCCAAATGTAATGATACCTCCAGGATCAAAAATAAAGTTTGAAACAATTAGCACAAAAAATCTAAATGTTTGCACAATTTTCATCTTAACTCTAGGCATCACTTTCATTGCCTTTGCCATCTCAAAAACATTACTCTCACAACTAGAAAAAGTGTTGGAATAATTTACCTCAATGATGCTATATGCATTCAAAACAAATGGACCTAAACTAATAACCAAACAAGGATGCACAAATTTCACAAAAATCCTAAGCATTTTAAATGAAAACAAGAACAAAATTATTTTTGTATGTGTATGCACCACAATGCATGAAATTTGTGAATGGGGTGTGACACAAAACAAAGGACGCCACACATCTCCTTAAAAGACTGAATTTAAATCCAGAATTTTCACTCAAAATAAATACTTTCAAGTTCGGACATAAAGCAAAAAGATCAATGCTCGAAAGTTTGTGTAATGCATGTGTCAAGATAAAGAAATGCTTGCTGGAAATTAAAGATTGACACACAAAAATGGGCTGAACATAAATGTAAATCAAAGAAGTTTGCAATGCATGTGTAAGAACAAATTTATGCATGAAAAATTCCAAAGAAGTGGATTTAACTTGAGGCAAAACAAAGCAACGTGAGATTGATGCAAAACAAACAATTTCAAAAACAAAAGAAACCAAAACAGATTTTTCTCTAAAGAAACTCACGGAATTTAAAAGATGATTTGACAAAACCAAAGAATTAGAAGGCTTAAAACCATATTTTGTCAAATTTTCATGCTTTCTTCCTTCTCTTAATCTAGTTTCATGAAAACCATTTGTCGAAATAACATTACAAGCAAACACATGTTGTTTGATATTTTCATGCAAAACTACATCAAATCTAGGTGTAAGGAAGAAATACATTACAGTAGTTGGACTTAGTCTCCAAGTATCTTCCTTTGGTGTAGGAACCACAAAATTTTCACCTTTGCACTTACTGGCTTCGGGTGAAGTTGCAACAATTTCATCCCTTTCAACCATAGGATAAGAAACAATGTTAAGCAAACTTTTGCATATGAAATCACTTTGACTTACATCAAATTGTTCCTTCTCAACCTCCTTCATTGGTTTGATGCATGGGACATGATTTTGAATATTGGGAACACCAACTTCTTGGATGGGCAGCAACTCACTTGATTCTTGTAGCTCATCTCCACTTAATTCCTGAAAAGAAGACAACACAACACTAGAAGAAGACTCCATTATGTTAGATGAAAGTATGGCTTCTCCGTAGGTCTTTCTCTCTTCACTCGGCTTGGGTTCATTGCACTCTTGTCTTCTCTCAACTTTGTACTCAATTTCTTCTCTTGGGAACTCTCCACTCTTCTTCCCCTCATGTTCACTCTTCTCACTTAACCTCTCAGTTGTTCTCTCAGCTTTCCCCTCAACACTCTAGCCCTCAACTTTCCCCTCATTTACTTTTCTTTCAACCTTACTTTGACGTTTTCTTTGGTCTTCCAAGACTTGTTGTGGTGAAAGTGGTACAAGCATGATTGACTTTTCTTGTTGAGGTAGAGACAAGTCTCTTTTTGTGGCCTCCACTTTTGGCTTGGGTGCTTCCCTTACATCCTTGCTCTATGCTCCTCTGGATGTGGAAATTCCTCCTTGAGACATCTTGGATGCCTTGGACCTTTTGATGATCCTCTCAGCCTTAGTGGCGTGATGAAGCAAATCCTCCATGTTGTCATAAGGCACCATCTCCACTTCATTGGCAATCTCAAGATTGAGACCTTTAATGAATCTAGCAATGGTGGTCTCCTTATCCTCCATGATGTTGGCTCGGGTCAAGGTCATCTCCAAGTCTTTGTGGTAGTCCTCCATACTACTTTGGCCTTGCACTAGCTTTTGAAGTTTGAGGCATTGATCTTTAGTGTAGTAGCTAGGCACAAATCTCCTCCTCATCAAGGCTTTAAGAGCTCTCCATGTGTGTATGGGCTCCTCTTCATTCCTTCTCCTAGAAGTAACAACTTGATTCCACCATACAAGAGCATAATTAGTGAACTTTATGGAATCCAATTTAACCTTCTTTTCCTCGGAGTAATGATGGCAATCAAACACCATCTTAATCTTTTGCTCCCACTCCCAATATGCATCTGGATCACTCCTCCCTTGGAAAGGTGGAATGGTAAGTTTGATGGAGCTTAGATTGTTGTCCTCTCTTGGCTCACACCTCCTTGGAAACCCATGGTCATGCCAATGCCCTTCTTCCTCCTCGAGTTCTTCTCTCCTTGGACCTCTCCTTGGTTGCAAGATGGGATTTGGTCTCCTTGGCAACCTCAAGTCAATGTCCTCAATCCTCCCCACAGGTCTATTAAGAGCTTCTTGAAGCTCTCTCATGGTTGGCTCCTCATTGTGTCTCACTTCCATCCTACTATTCTCCTGGCCCTCCATACTCCTGAAAATAATGAAGATCCTTACAAACACTCACCTCATGTGTTTCACTCAAAAGATGAACACTCAAACACTCAATTTGTAAGTGAGATATTGCTATTCAAAGAGTCCTCAAAAGTTCTCAAAAAACTGTCCTCAAAGCACACAAGAAAACTTGAATTCTTAAAAACAATTTTTGACTCCAAAAGAGGTGGGCTAAACAAGCTTTAAAAGACTCTAGGAAGCTCTTGCAATTGATGATCACAAGAACCACAAAGAAAGCTTTTTGGCTCAAAAACAATGGGATAGGTTTGTGGGCGCAAAAATTTTAACACTTTGTGCCAAATTCTTTTGCAAGTTCTTTTCTTTTCTTTTCTTTGTTCCTTCTTTTTTTTTTCCTTTTCCCTTTCTTTTTTTTTTTTTTGCTTGCTGTTTTGATGCTAAAACAACTTTCTCCTTGAAGTTCCTTGCTGCCAAAGACAAAAAGTTAGATTTCTTTTCAGCCAAAGACAATAAACTATGAAAACATGCACAATTTGAAACAACTTTTTTGATACCAAACTTCCTGAACTTGGATCCTTCTTTTGTTTTTTTTATGTTTTCTTGACTCTAAGATGCTGGAAAAAATGAAAACAAGATAGATTAATAGGGCTGGACACGAAACAGAAAGATAAGAAATAATTAGGAACAAACAATTTGAAACCGAGAACACAAGGTGACACGGATTGACTTCTTTTTTTGTTTTTGTGATTTTTGGACTTGAACAAGGATGGAATAAAAAGGACAGACCTGAAACAAGAAGAAAAATGATTAAAACAGAGAATTAAGACACAAAATCACTGGAAAAAAAATTGAAAGAAAACTGAAGATAAACAAGAACACAAAGATATGTCCTTCAATGGAACTTGTTGCTCTGATACCAACTGATGCGAATCCCGATGGTATAAAGACCATGAAACGCACCCAAGATGTTTTTCAAGCTCCACAAGACATCAAAGAGACTGGATTTGAAGACCCCCACCCCTAATCAACCTGTGACTAGAAACGAGAAGTATAAGAACACCAAGAACACAAGCGCACTTGTGCACCAAGGTAGTCCACAAAGAAACAAAGAGAAATTCTCTCCAAAGTAGCAATATTATTTCATGTCAAGGCTGTTCTTTTACAACCAGAATATGTGGCTATTTATATGCCTAAACTAGGGTAAAAGGCTCAGCAAAATTCGCAGCCCAAGTCACCTAGGAAACCTAGTTACAAAGGACTCAAGAAAACCTAGTTAAACTAGGACTCTAACACACTTTTAGCACATGTTTAAGGTGTGCAGCGAATTCCATTCATTCTAAGTGACCTAAATCACTTCCATGGCCTAAATAACATCCTAAATAATGTAAATAAATAGGAAAATAAAATAAAATATGTTACAACACAAGATTGGCCATAAAAACCCCAAAATGGTCTTCTCAGGTGGTTCTTGCTTGTGTCTTCAAGTTCAAGCTGAAATTCGAACTTGATGCAGCCATGATTTCTCAAAATTAAAAGCATAAAAGTTGTATCTCTCTTTCTTAGCTTGAAATGACACCTGAACCTCACAAAATGGACATCTAAAGCCAAAGATATGCCTAAAATACTGCAACTACTTCTGAACCAGCAATAGCTCGCAAATCGTGACTTTGAAGCTGAATTCGCCCTCCTTAACGTGAAAACTGGGTTTCATGGTCTTCATATGATTTGTAGCTCCAGATGTTAGCTTTCTACGAAACCAAGAACTACTCAATTCTAATCTGTTTAGCTCAAGATATGATTTTCTACCAGAACATCACCAATCTGTCAATCATCCAAGCTTGGCCATCATCTCTATATGATTCCTTGCATGTTCCAGCAGCTCCTTGCGAAATTCCAAAACCATTCTCCATGAAGAAGCTTGAGATAAAATCTTGGAGTTCACTAGTGAGATCCTTAGCCTTTTTCCTTGTCAATGGTCCACTAGTTATCTTCAATGGATCCTTACCATCCTTGGTTGTGCCTTCTTTAATCATATCACTGACCCACCATGAGAACGCTACATGGATCGTTATATGAGTGTCATAAGTGATTCTTATAGTGATCATGGCATATGTAGTCCTTTGACCTAAGGTCATCAAGGTTTCCCACATGTGAGTCACATACTTTGATACTTCCCTTTGTTGCTCATAACTAAGCGAACTTGAAGGAGGTCGTTGGGTATGTCACATATCATGCGGAAGGATTTGTATGATCAAGATGAGATTTGTCTCTCCTATGTAATGGGAGTGATATCTTCAGGCCCCTTGATAAAATGAGACTTAGAAAACGCATGGCCATGCTCGGGAGTTTATATATGATATCAATATCATCAGTTTAAGTTAGTCTACTCGGTAATCAAGAAACCAAAGATTGGGCTATACAAAATGACACATTCCATATCTCGTGCTTAGTCTTGATATCATGGATGAATGGACAATGGCATATACAGATAATGATCATAAAGGTTTAGTCGAATCACCGACAATCTTGTCACTTGGGTAGCAATGATGTGTTCCTAAACACCGCTTATTGCTTATGATCATAAATGTGATTTATGATCATTGTCAATGAGGTAAGAGCATATTAGGTTGCACATATAAAGCCTATTTGGATTATTTGAGTGCATGGGCTAATTTATTTGGGTTATGGTTTCATGATAATTTCATATTAATAATTGGCCCAAAAGTTGAGCCATTATTAAGCCTGAAATTAAAGCCTAATTGAATTAAGGCTTTGAAACTCATTAGGCTTGGAAGTTGAGTCTCACTATAAATACATCATATAGTGAAAAATTCATAGCTCTTGCCTTAGCCTCCCAAAAGTTCCAGCCAAACTCTTCTCTTATCATTCCTTAGAGGACTCAAGCTAGCACTACGGGCGTAAGAAAAACGCATCTGCCAGGACACAGTGGAGGCGTAGTGATCCCAATAGGCTCGTGTGGATACTGTAGAGAGCTTGAACATGTCAACTATTCAGGTTTTGTGATTCAACTCAACAGTTGAGTGAAAGATCTCAACCGAATTAAGTATAAAAATTTTGAACACCCAGTTTACCCCATTTCACTTGGATCCTAGAAGGTTTTGTTTATATTCCACTATGCTTGTTTGGCTCCCAAAACCCTACATATGTTTCTAAATAGGTAGACACATAAGCCTTACCTACAAATGATGCAAGAATTGTGGTTAAGTTTTTAAACAAATTGTTCATCCAATTCAAATGCCCAAGAGCCATCATTAGCAATAGAGGTACACACTTCTGTAATTCTCAATTTGAAAAAGTGTTAAGTAGATTTGGAGTCACCCATCAAACTACTACTACTTACCACTGACAAGCTAGCGGCCAAGCCAAGTCATCTAACGGAGAAACTAAACGTATTCTAGAAAAAGTAGTTACAATGTCGAGGAAAGATTGGTCTTTTAAGTTAGATGACATACTATGGGCATATCATACAACATACAAGACACACATTGGGACCACCCCATATCATCTAGTTTATTGGAAAGCATGTTACCTCCCAGTAGAGTTTGAACATAAAGCATATTACGCTATAAAGAATATTAACTTTGATTTTGAGCTTGTAAGTGAAAAAAATTTGCTGCAATTGAATGAGCTTGATGAATGGTGCAATGTAGCATATGAGAACTCCAGGATCTATAAGGAGAAAGTGAAGAAATGGCAAGATGTGAGCATAAAGCAAGGGAAAGAATTTTAAGCTGGAGATCAAATGTTAATCTACAATGCTCAGCTTTAAGACTTTCCAAGTAAGCTTAAGCCCCACTGATCTGGGCCATTTGTAGTCAAGAAGGTTTTCCTTTTCAATGTTGTATAGATTAAACATCCTAAAAAAAGAACATTCAAGGTGATTAGTCATCAACTCAAGCGATATTTCAGAGGTGAGATTCTCAACATACATGAAGAGCATATTGTGCTCAGCTACCTCAAACCAAGCATTGATTAAGGCATCCACAACATCAGGCTGATGATGTTAAACCAAGCGCTTCTTGGGAGGTAACCCAAGCATTGAAGTTTTGGTACATTTTTGTTAATTAATTTCCTTCAAAGTAGGTTAATTTTCCTTGGATGGTCTTAAGATCTTATGATCTGCATTGTTGATGCAGGACTTTAGAGTCTTTCAAGTAGAAATTTATGTTCAAAATGGAAGAAAACGCTAAGTTCAATTTCGGATAAGTTTGCAAAGTTTTTCTAAGTTCCAAGAGATAAACATGTTCTTCAACATGCCCACATTAAGGATTGTGTTAATTAACATGTTTCAAAACACAGCCATGTTTGATTTATTAAATTGATTTTTCATGAAGAGTTTTCATTTGAGCTACAAGAGCCAAACACGGTTGTGTTACAATCGTGTAACAAAGTGCATTAACCTTACACGGTCTCATACAAGACCATGTTCTTACCCATGTTTTCAAAATCTTAAAATCCTAAAATTTAAACACATGTACTTACACGCCCATATTTTAAAATGTGTTTGTCTACACAGTTTAATACACAATCATGTTTGCAAGTGTGTTTTATTTCTGAGTTTAAGAATTTTATGATCCAGAGCACAAACATGGTCTCACACACGACCGTGTTACTTAACATGATTGCCTCACATGGTTTTATTTATGCCCATGTTGCTACCATGTTCTTTTTCTATCTTCACAGACAATTTCTGGACTACAGACTTCCAAAATGGTTTGTTACACGCCCATGTACAAAGGTGTGTAAACTATACATGGTCCTAAACATGCCCATGTTTGAGTTAGTGTTAAGCTTTTGAATAAAAACATTTTAACTTCCAATGGCATAACATGGTTCAAAACACAACCATAGCTAAGACTGTGGATGCTATACACGGTTGATAACATGCCCGTGCATGCCCGTGTTAAACATGACCGTGGATGCTATACACAGTTCAAAAGATACTATTAATTTAGGATAAGGACATGAAAATGGTGTTAAACATGCCCATGTTGGTAACCCTGTTCATTAAAATTTTAAGCAACACTGTTCGTTACATGCCCATGCATGAGATCGTGTTCAACCAAACCTATTTAAAACAAAATTTTAGTTCTCTTTTATGATCTTATACGCACTTTTCAATTTTCTTCAAACCTAAGTCATCTAGAACTAGTCATTTCCTCTAATTTTCATCCCTTTAAGGTATGGTTCATCTCACTTCCAATTTTATTTAAGTATTTATTCTTTCCTTTTCTTTTTCTTTGCTTCTTTATGTAAAAAAATTTGATGGAAGTGCATCTAGCAAGATGAACATGGTTGTATTATACTTGTTTTTCCATGTTTATGATCTGGTTAATGAGATGAAATTCAGCTCTGATTTTGTATGTTTTGTGGCTACCCAGCATGGATTCTTGTTGTTGACCTTGAAGCATCAATTTAGTTGTAATCTATAAGCCAAAGCTCATCTTGCTTGCAGCACAAGTAATCTAGTTCACAACATGTTTGATATGTGTTGTCTATGATTCGAGAAACCTTTTGTGATGAGTTTTTAGTTTATGGCATGACACTGGGACGAGTGGGAGCACATCCCTCAAGAGATCTCTATCCCTTGAGGCATACTCTCTACACAAGGCCTCCATGGATTAGGTGATTATATTCTAGCGTCACTTTGACTATTTCACTGCCCGTCCACTTAGTATCCATGACACTATAGTTTGCCAAGGCTGGGCCTCCTGTGTGAGCCACGTACTTTTGCTTCGATGATGTTTCTGAGGGAGTTTTATGCTAATGGAGCCTTTAAGGGTTTATGTTCTGGGACGCAAAGGACGTCGAGCTCCATCTTTATATGAATGACATTCACCGACACTTGGGGGTTGTTCTAATCCTAGGTTATTTCCTTCAACTTGATCAAGATGAGCTGACTCGGACACTTAGTGGTTGACTTATTGGTTAAACTACTATGCTAGAGCACAACCCATTTCTTCATCTATCACAGCTGCAAACCATCGTGAGTCCATGGTTGATTTTTTTGAATGAGTGCATCTACTATCAGCCACTTGCCGACGCAGTTACTATGGAGTAGGTGCTTTTGTTGCATGTCATTCTCACCGACTAACCTGTTACCATTGGTCAAGTAAACCTCAAGACCATTGCGAGGGCTGCCCATGATCCGAGTTTGCCTATGGTTTTCCCACAGTTGATCACTGAGTCCTGTTTGCCCAGCATGTCATCTGTCTACATGGCACTTTCTAACTGGTCATCCCACCTTGCCCACGTGAGGATAATGATGCTGAGAATGATGCTAAGGAAAACACCCTAGTCGATGTTACAGTTGACCCTGCTATTGTCTAGAGCGATTACCTTCATCATGACTTTATTTGCTTCGATCATGGATATTGTTATTGCTTTATATTTCCGTTCATCATGTTTGACTTTGGAGCATCAATTGCTCTTATATTTTGTTTCCACAATATTTCATTTAGCATCTATGTTTGGTTATGTCTTTTATCATATTTTGTGATTAATCATCTTTTTTGTTTTCGTGGAATCCTTCATATTTCAAGTTGAAGCTCGAATCAACCCTATTTTTGGACCTTTCAAAATGCCAACTTGCATGGCAAGATATTGATTTTTCTTTCCAAAGCCACTATTAGTTTCTAAACACTAACAACAATAGAGTAGCATATATCCATATCATACTTTATTGATTATTTCATTCAGTAATTAACCAAAAATCCATCAACCAAACTTTACCACTAATCCAACAAAGAAACTCAAAACTTAGCATGCTTTAAACAGTGCACTAAACACAAACACTTGATGCAAAAATAGCTTTTAAAGACAATCTTCCACTAGCTTGCTGACAAATTGCAAAAACATTTCAAAAACAGATTAAGCACCAAAGTGAAAAATTTCAAGGATTATGTACTTGGTCTTCAAGTTAAGAACTCAAAACATTAAATTAGCAATCACTCACTAATAATAAAAACATGTTGAATAGGATGATTCAAAACAATTAGGCTCCAAAAATTTAAAAATTTTCAAGAAAATCACTAGAAAGATATATTCAAGAATAAACAAAATAAATAAGGGCTAAAATAAGTCCCACTCCCCTACACTTAAATTGTACATTACTCTCAATGTACTAACATAGAAGACAAAGTGAAAATGTTAAGAATCGATCACAGCTCGAAAAAATGTTAAAAGCATGAGAATGTTCAAAGATCCTTTTGGATTGTGTTGAGAATTAGCTTCAGTATAGATAGAGCTCCTATGATGTACACTTGCTTTTAAATTTTTGGCACATGAAAAGATTTGAAAAATAAAAAGGAAAAGAAAGAACTAAATTGAAGAATTCAATTAATCACCCAATCCATGGTTTTGTGGTTTGAATGGTTGTGCATAGTGAGCTTAAGCTTAGTATGGTTTGTGCTTTTTTGCTTTACATGAAAATTTTATGTTCTCCCCTTTAGCTTCAAAATATATGTGCTAGTAGCTTGAAAATGAATTGTTCCCATTAATTATTTTTTTAAAAAAAATTTGGATTGAAGGTGTTGCATGCTTGGTAGTCTCATTAACTTCTCACGACTATTGAAGTCTCAATTCTCTCTATACCTCTTTTGCTCAAGAGTATAATTCATTGACTCTATGATTCAATAGTTTTAAAGTTTTGATTTTTCTTCTTTAAGCTTTTTTCGTGAGTTTTTCTTGAGGACAAGCAAAACATAAAGTGCAGGGAAAAAAATATAATATGCTCATATTTAGTTATGTTTTGTATATACTTTTCCGATATATTTTCCTGTCTTTCGATGTGTTTATGTTAGGATTTGGTACTTAATTGGTTCATATTTTATTTTTAGCTTCTATTTTAGCTTCATTTGGGTTAGGAAGGATTTCTACAAAATTTTGTAACTGAATTCCAAGTTTTGGCACAGTTTGGGGCAAACATGCCTTGCAACACGTCCATGTATTGCCTTACATGCCCAACTAGATTCTCGTGCCTGAATTATACGCCCATGTTCCAAACCATGTTTTATTTGGTGAGATTTTAAGTTCCAGAGGAGCTACAAGGCCTTCAACACATCCATGTATCTTACTGTGTTTTTCTATTTTTAAGGGCTTCTCTGGTTATTTCATAAAAAAAAAGGAGAATAGAGAGGAGGCGGACAAAATAGAAAGGGATTAAAGAGTTTTCAAGGAGGAAGGCTATAAAAAGGTAGTTCTGATGATCAACACCGATTTAATACATGTTAGATCAAGGATTCCTTGGAGGAAAAGAAATTTATAGAATGGATAATTTTTTTCTTAGCTTTTCTTTGATTCTGTTGTGTTTATTTTATGTCATTATGAGCTAAATTTTCCTACTCATACTTAGAGTATATGAACCCAAGGATAATTTTGTGACTGTGATTACTTTCTAGTTTGATATAATTATACTTTTTTTGTGATCTATCCAATGTTCTTTAATGCATTGATTAATAGTAGTCAGCCTATTGACTCAATATAGGATGATGAACATGTGACATATAGTATCCAGTATCGTTGTTGTGGATCACTGTTAGATAGAATTGTTGTTATCGTAACTGAGAATAATATGTGTGATATAATACCTCCAAGCTAGGGTGAAACCTAATAGTGAGTCGTAGGATTAGTAATGTATTCTTAAGAAGCGCGGTAAGCCTAGACACCCTATCGATGACTTAAGAATAATGATTAGTATAACAAGAATAATAGGGAGATGATCTAAATTAGATAGTACTCCAGGGTCCAAGTTAATCATAATCTTGTTAAACCGAAGTAAAAGCTACACAAAGGATTTCTAGGGGGATTCAATTCTAAGTATGAGATATCTTATTGTGGATTGTCGGAAGTGTTTTCTACTGCCGGTAGTTAACTATTAGTTATTTTTACTACATTAGTTAGTTTATTTAATTCATAGTAATTAGTTAAGCAACTCCTTAATTATTGATTAGATAATAGGGACAGATTGAGTACAGTAGACAACCTCCATTCTTTGTGAAAAATGATCTTGGCACTTGCCATTGCTATACTTATATGATAGGTGCACTTGCCTATGAGTTCATATATTTATGAGTATAGAGAGATTTGACATATCCACATTAATTATTGGTGTAGTGAGAAAGGTTTGTGTGAACTAAGAACGCACCAAATCAACACAAATAGAAAGCATAATAAATATGCAATGCATGACTCTAAAATATGCAACATGCATAATCTTTGGGAATTCTTACATCTGAGGTGTCATATACTTGTCATGAGCTCAAACGGTAAAGGTACTTGAGACACTAGCCCACGTATCCCGAACTCTTTACCTGTCTTAAGTCCGGCTTGCGGGCCCTAAAGTAAGTCATCACCTCCTCTCAAATCTTTCCTGTCTTTCCCTTAACTTATTGTGCAAGGTAGTCATCTTATGTTGTCCAACTTGCCAAGCTCTTGGAGCTTAGCTTATGGCTCCTTACTGGCTTACTTACCAAACCACAAGGTTTGGTTGGGATCTTCTTAGGTTTTCTCTTCATTGTTCGAAGGTCTAAGGCCATTCACTTAGGCCAACGAAAACTTCAAAAGCCACCTTGATCCCCTTAGTGTTTTGTTAACAACTTGAGTACTTTAACCCCCTTAGCCACCCTTGCTTACTCTACTTAACCACATCAGTTAGGCACCACCTAAATAATTCATATTTCCAAACTTAGGAATGAGTTTTAGACCCAACTGAAGTTACAGAACATTTTAGAATAGCCTAGGAAATATCATTAAAAGATTGATACATTCTTATGTTGCCTTGAGCTTAAGGGGCTTAGGTTTTGGCGATGTGGCACCAAACTCAAAAAAATTTTGGATGCCTTGAGCACCCTTCGCAATGCATCCACACCATTGGCGACATGCTCTTGATGGCCTGTTCGGCACTTTATGCTCTTGTGCTATCTTTCATAAATCTTGCTTAATCTTTCAATCCCCAAAGCCAATCCAAATTGATCTTTTCTCTACTTCATTTCCACATGTAACACTACACTTCTATGCATTATTTGAGCTAAATTAACTTAAACCTTTACCTCAAATTTAACTGCAAAGCAAGAGCAAAAGCATAAACACCTCAAGCAAACTTGAGCTCAACTTACGTCTTTTGCAGTCTAGACCTAACACTAACGTGATATGGCACCAAAGAACTTGAAATCAAGACCATTTCTAGCTACTAAATCAACTTATAACCAAATCAATCCAAGCCAAGAAGCTTACCTTAGGGTTTATGCCCAAACCATGCAATAAATATCTAAAATGAAGTAAATACACCAAGAATCAGTTGGAGGCTTCTTGATTTCACTTTGAAACCTTTGAATTTTTGGAAATTTATGGGATTGGGAGAGCTTGTAGTAGGTGAGCTATTGGAGAGGGAGAGGCATGAAAAATGCAAGTGGAAGAGATGAATGATTAGGTCCAAGTCTTGCTAAAATATCTCAACGAATCCACTAAGGCATGTTTCTTGTTTTCTTACCTCTTGGCCCTCTAGTTCTCTTCTGTTTCACTTTGGCCACTAGACTTACACTCAAAATCTTCCCTCCTTGGTCCCAAAGAGTATTTTTTATGCCTCTCACACTTAGCTTCTTAGATACATAAGCCACTTAAAACATAAATGGCTCATTTGAACACTTATTACACTTTTTCTTCAAATGGTGGTCCTAATAGCTAGAATAACTTATGTTCTTAAATTAATTAGTAAAAAATCCTTACATGGCTCTAATTCCATCACAATTACAGTCACACCACCCACTAGAATTAAAATTACCATTTTACCCTTATGATTTTTGGGCTTTAAATCATACTTAAGAACTCATTTTTATTTTACTTAGATTATCTTTCTTGCTTAATAAGATTCTAATTTGAGGCATTTAAGTAACAAAAATTAAATAAAACATACTTATTAGGTCAAAGTCAGCCATTAACTAAGAGAGTTGTCACATAACTTATCTATACTATAGAAGAATTTTAAAGAATTCTAATAAATAAAAGTAATTTTGAAACTATTTTTTGGATCTTAGGAAATGTTTGCAAAGGGCTCCATAAGGGGCATCCCATTTTCTCCTTCTTCACAAATATGTAGGGAGCTACCTTGGCATGGGTCTTGTAGTAGTTTTCGATGAAATATCAAGTATCTTTCAAATAAGAAGCAATTCAATTGAAAGATCATTGAGTTTGAAGGGATATAAGCATGATCATGTTAGATACTAAGTACCTTCATAAACATGTAAGAATAAGTTGTTATGTGGCTATTCCCCACTAGTTGATTCAGATTCATATCTCTCTAGGTCTATTTGTAAAGGCCTTGCACAAGCTTAAGTAAAAAAAAAAAATTAAATAAGTACCTCAATTTATGTTTTATTATGCAAGTCAAGTAAGTAAGTTTTAGTTTAAATGATTCCTAAGTCACAAATGGCACCTAAGGGTCACCAAGTGGTGTTTTGGTAATTTTTCCCTACTATAGTGGCAAATCTATAAATTCAATCAAATTAGGGTTATAAGTGCAAAAATGTTCTAAAGAGACATGACCATACGTTTTATAGCCCATATGAACCATAGGTGTTAGTGAAGGACCTAAGTGTCATAATTGAAGGTTTTGAGCAAAGTGTAGTAAATAGACAACTAATGGTGAAAGCTAGCTTAAGCTAAGTGTAAAAGGCTAAGTGAGCTTCCGTGGGACTCAAATGTGGAGCCATGGATAGTTAAAAAGGTCTAAAGGTGACCTGCAAAAGTTTGGGAGGTTAAGTGACAAAGGGAACAAAGTTGGAGAGTAGATGAAGGATTGGTGGCTTAAAAAGAAGTCTGAGATATGAGATGAACTCTATTCATCATTTTCTACCCCTCACCCATGTTTTGCTCCTCCACCTCCTTAGCCCAACCCCCAAACTTCAAGTAAATCAACAATTCATGGTGGAATTAGAATCCCCTAAAAGTGATCAACAAAACTCAAGCTATATGTTATTGAAAATTAAGGTGTTTAGATGGTGTTCCAAGAGGTTTTAGATTAAAATTAAGTTAATGGCTCCCTTTTTAGCTTAGGTTTTATTTTTAGATGATTGGATAGATTATATTGGTCTGTCTCTATTTAGAACCTCAAGAACACAATTGAAGCCCTTATTGAACATTAGTAAAATTTTGGTTACTTGATCTTATAGTCAAAAGTTTAAGGTAAGGGACTTAAGCGTTTTCTAGGTCATTACAATGCCTTTAAGTATTTATTAACCTTAGGAGTTAGTTCAAGTGAGGACTGAAGTGGAAATGTTGAAAGAAAGAGAGTTTCGGTACAAAGGGGCCAAGTTCAACGATGGACCTTTAGATGCCCTATGCTACAGTGTCTGTCATGATGCTCTAGTGCCAAGCAGCATGCTACAACTTATGCCCTACACATTGTGGCACTAGGACTAGTGCGATATTGCTCAAGTTAAGTTCCTGCACCAAGGTAAATTCATCTTAGCACTAGGGTGTAAGGTACATTTGGGCTTGAGATTGAGGTTTTCCTAAGGCCTCCAAAGTGTGTCCTAAGGACCCTTGAATGTTCTTAAGGACTCGATAATGCTGAGGAGGATCCTACTACACTTATAAGTTTAATTAATGCATGGTAAGCTAGAAAGCAAGCTATATGGCTAAGACACCAAGCAGCTTTATGGAAAAGGCACCAAAGCACCTTCAGGGCTAAGGGGGTATATGGTGGGTTTATGAAGATTAGAGCTTCAAGTGACCTAAAGGTGAGGTCTTAAACTCCAAGAACTAGTTAAGACCCCAAAGAACCTAGCAGGGCTCACAAGGAATGCCTGAAGAGGATGAAAAGAGCTAAGAAAGGGGTTAGAGTCATAGTGACCCAAAGAGGTTAGGTATTGACCCTCTGGTGCTAATGGAACCCAAAAGAGCTCGAGTGAAACTCAATATAGACAAGTTTACCTAGTAAAGAAGCCACCAAAAGGGTAGTAAGAGGTGGATGAGTTGTTGGGCTAAGTTGAGTGGGCAAGAAGGTTGCTGCCTTAAAGAGTAAAAAGGGTACTAAGAAAGGGTAAATAAAGATCTTGGACCTTTAGTGGCCTACGAGCGGAGGTGGTGGACTTTTGGGCCTTGGCAAGATTCAAAGAAGTCTTAACCAAGCCTGGGGCTTAGTAAGTATAAACCAATAAGGCGCTTAATAAGTATTGCCCCTAAAGTTAACTACCCCATCACAATAAGATAAGGAAAGGGAAAATAAGAGTAGGGCATGCATTACTCAAGCATAACACTAATTTTCCTATAAAATGGACTAAGAAACATGAAGTGTTATGGACATGAGGACCAATGTTCCAACTTCAAAGTACCTCAGTCATATGAGCTCATGATATGTGTCACTTTACCACAAGGTGTCAAGACCTTAAGGCATGTTTGTCTACATTGCATTGCATATACATGTTTTTATGCATTGATTTATATATGTATATGTTTGTGTTGTTTGGTTCTCCTTGAAAGATTGTTATATGTTGTATGTCTACACACATACACACACACACACACACCCATACATATATACACATATATTGTCTTGTTTGCATGTGCTTTCCTTTGCAGGTCATTTTCCTTCTAGATCACTTACTGAGAACCATAGGTTTTCATCCATTTAAGTTTCTTATTGTGCATATCAGGGATAAGTAAGGAAAAGCAGCTAAAGAGAGCTATTATGCCAAATTTTTTCGTAGGTATTAATTATGTGAACCTCTTTCTATTTAAAGTTATTTATGACTAAGTTTTATACTAGCTATAAGTTATTTGAACACCTTATATTCCATTCATTTTTATTTGATTATCAAAGCCCTTGATCCTTATGATAGGGCACATTGTCCTTTAAATAATTATATTAGCTTATTTAAGTCCCAATTTAACATCAATATTCAGCTTAAACTTCATTGATTTGTAGTGGAAGTATGCAATTTCTTTTCCCTGAATCCTGAATAGCTTTACCCAAAACTCGTACAATTTCATCAATGCCTATCTCACTATCTGCTCTCTTGCCAAGGTACCTCCATCTTTTTGGATTTTTCTTTTATGTTATGAATCCCTAAAACATTACTGCTTTCTTCTATTTTGACACTATTGTTCTCATTCATAATTCTTTGATAAGTTTGATTGGAACTTTCAATGGACTTAAACAGATTGGTAAGAGTGATTCTTCTTTGTGAAAAGAGAAGAAGATTGGGGCCTATTTAACCACTAGTCTTTACTTTTCGTATTGAGTGTGTGCCAATTCTAAGGACCCTTAAGGGAGATGAATTTCTTATGATATTTGATTGGGTAGTTATTATATGAGCTCATGAGAGGCTTTGACTTCAGATTCCACTGTGGTTTGATTTTATTGACGAGGCCACTTTAAGGGGAATTTGGGATCTACACTACACATATACACCACCCTTTTTTAGATCACCTAGGTAAGTGAGAATAAATAGCATAAACTCTATCATAATCTCACTAAAAGGCTCTCTGAGAAAGGTATTGAGTCTGTTTAGAATTAGGATCTTTTGCTTATTTTATTTTGAAACATAGAGTGGCTTATGTGTGTTTATCCTTCACAAAGTTTCTCAAGATGAAGGCTTTGAGTTGATGAAGAAAAAGGCTGGTTTGCTAACAGCTTGGGTTAGGAAGATGAAGAAAGACTTCAATGCTTATCCAGCTAGTGCACTAGAAACTTCAACAGCCTTTGATTTTTCACACGCTAAGACTACCAAGACTGACAAGAATTCAATGATTTTCCAAGAGCTACACCTTTTTAAGAAAAGGAAGACTAGGAAGCAAGCTAGAGAAAGTTGTTGTAATTCCAAATGATAAGCCAGGGGGTCCAAAGATACCTCTAGTGTTTTGCCCACTCTCTTCTGTGATCAATTAGGTTATCTAAAACTTTTTACATATGCTTTAATTGCCAAAATTGTGGATAATTATGTCCTTTCTTTTACAAAAAAGGTTTCCCTTCCTCCTGTTTCCCAAAAGATTAGTCAAAGCCAAAAGGAATTTGAATAAAGTAACAAAACATATGTTGAAGAGGAAGGCAATTTTTATCTCTTAGTGGGGGTGTCATGTCTGAAGATTCCATATTTATGAGTGATACATCTATGATGAAAGCAATCATTGGCTTATTCTTTGACAAAAACTGAAAGAATGTAGATTTCAACGCTCCCCCAATAATAGGGATGGTGACTAGAGTCCTAAAGACTATTGCTAGCTAAAGCTCGTGAGTATGAATTTATTGATTCTTTCTTTCTTCTTTTGCTAGTATGCATACAAATGGAAATTTTTTTTTCAAACTGCGATAATATAGGTAAAGGCTGCCTTACTATTCGTCAGGTAAAAAAAAAATTGAGTTATTACTAGGGCAAGCTTGCTGCATAGGATTCAGTGAAAGAGAATAGGAAGGAGTCAGATAACAAGATCCAAGACTTGGAGGAAAAATTGAAGGGAGTAGTGGAAGATAAAAAGAAAGCGAGGTTGGCTGCTGACGAGTTGACTTATGCTCTTAGCTCAACCCCAAGGACTTAGAAGCATAGCAAGCAACCATTAAGGCTTTCAAATTACATTTGAAGGCTACAGCTGCTGAAAATAGGTCTTATGGATGATCTTTGATGGATTCTTCCTTGTAATAAAGCCAACTCAGCCTTGTCAACTTACATATCTCAAAAGGAGTATTGGGTTTGAAAAAAAAATGAGGTGGGCTTAGAGATAGAGTAGATAGTTTTAAGTGATCAACTGATGGAGATGTCATCCAAGGTCTTCCTAGACTACATAGAATGGTTTTGTGCTTGTTGTTACCAAGTGAAGCAGGCAAAGACTGATGTGGCCTTTCTTTCCTAGATGCAATTCACTTGCCCCTGATGATTGGAACATCTGGAGGACACAAAGAAGCACGGTCCCAATGATAAGGTCTTGCTCTAGCCTATACTTGCTTTTGAGGAAAAAGTTATATCGTTTGGCCCATCATGTGAAGAGTAACCCTAAATGCTTAGGGTGATTTAAAACAATTTCACATAATTTTTATGTGTATATCCTTTAATACTTCTCCTAAATGATTTTAGACATTATTTTCCATTTAGGGTATGTTTCATCGTAGATCATCACTGTTGTTGTGTTGCCTCTAGTTTCAATATGATATGCTACATGATTCTTTTGATTGGTATAGGGAAAATGCTCTTCCATTGATTGATAATGACTAGATATCCCTCACCCAACAAAGATCTTCTTCTAAGTGTTAACCATTAGATAAGGAAGCTTTTCTGTTGCTCCTAATGCTTGTTTGTGAACAAAGTGCACGTTGTAGCACAAAATGCTTATTCAAAGGCCAACTTCCCTTGAAAAGCTATGTCATAACCATCTTGAGGGTTTTAAAACTAGATGTTGCTTTGGCCATAAAGGAGCCAACCACAGCTATTGGCATTTTGCTCAACCAAATCCTATCCCACATAATGATTGAGGGTGAAAGGTAGTTTCCCACAGATGGCAATATTTGATAACCAATGTACTAACTATCGTGGAATATTGACTTCGAGAGTGTTAAAAATAATACAATAGAAGACAATGCTAGACGCCTTCAGGGTATGTGTCCTCACGGAGGCCCCTCCGACACTCAAGTTAATGTTTGTCAAAGATAGAGAGAGAAAATTAAAGTGTTTAAGTGTGGTTATGTGCTAATAATTGAACATACCCGCTGATAGCCAAAGGCAATTGCCTCCTCGGTAGTAACTCCCTGCCAGAATATTGGCCGAGGAGTCTGACGTCACCCAAGAGAGGATCTTTTTACTGACCTCGGGAGGTGCGAAGTCAAACACTATGAGCTCGAGACTTTGGTTAGTTCGTCAGGAATTCCGAGGACAACACCGTCTCCATCGAGGGGCCAAACTGACCGTCTTCGGGTAAGAGAGCCATCTCTCTGAAGCAAGGGAGAATCTCCCCGAAGGCAGAGGCCCCTAAGAGGTCTTCCCCGAAGAAGAAACACCTGAACAAGGGAATCCCCGAACTATGGGTATGAGTCCCGAAGAAGGTGTTCATCAAGGGCGCTCCCAGAACTATGGGATCTATCCCGAAGGAGGTGCTCGCACTGAAGGACGGATAGAATCCGAAGAGGGTGCACGCACCGAAGGGCGACCTCGCCCAGGGAACCTCGGGAGTACGGTATGAGCATTTAAGGAGCCTCTGACATGTCGCCCACAAGCCCTACACGTCACATCTGAACGGCGAACTGACACGCCGCAGCCGCCCCAGTCCTGACACAACCCGTCCGGGTCCAGGGCTAAAAGAGGCTGCAAACGGCTGCCTGTCCCCTAGGTCCAAAAGTACAGATCAAATCCGACCGAACACGTGTCATGATCTCTTCGGACCAGCTACTCCTATAAATGCTAGGAAATGGGACTGGGCAAAGGATGGGCATTTTTCCTCCCTCTGAGAAAATACAAAACAGGCAAGACACTTGATCCCTTAGTGTTCTTCCTCCACTTTCACTCAGAAAACTGACTTGGGCGTCGGAGGGTCCCCCCCGGAAAAGCAAACCGGGGACCTCCTAACCTCTTCTTTGAGCTTTTCAGGCACACTCAGCTGGGAAACCAGAGCTCCAGGCGCTCGCCTCCTCAGGAAGTCTCTCCGCCTGTCAACATGACAGCAAACAAAGATGCTTTGGGGCATCATTTGGCGCCGTCTGTGGGAAACAACTCCCAGGTAGCTGTAGTCGAAACTCGGCGTTCGAAGGACAAAAGACTCCCGAAGTCCCCGTCTGCGCCTGAGACCCAACCAGCTACCGAACAAAGTCCCCCGGAGACTTCCTTGCCTGAAGAGGAACGCCCTCTTGTCATCACCATGGGTTTTTTACGAGACTTTCAGAGGTCTGTTGTGGCTGAAATGACACAACAGATAGATCGAAGGTGGCCGCAACCAGCCCAGGCGCAAAAAACCACTTCGCCAGCACGACCTCGGGAGAAAAGCCCAAGGGCAACCCATCCTAGCTTGGGAAGTGGGGAGCCACGGGAAGAGTCCTCGACAGATAACTTGCCCCTCGGAGCACGACTGGCGGAAAGAACGAGGTCTGAATGACCCGAAGTCCCGTCCAGAAGAAGTTTGTCGCCAGAGGCAAGGTCCCCCTCACCCCGGTACCGAAGTCGCTCCCCGAAGAAACGGCAACAGTCCTTTTACCCAAGAACCTCCAAGCACCAGGAAGAGGAGCCCAGTGCTACGCTCCTCCTGGAGAAAGTCTTGGCAAGGCTGGAGAAAGTGGAACAGCAGGTGGCACGCAAGCCTGTTTGGGCCAGGCTAACTGAAACCATCTCCGGAGATGAAACTCCGTTCGCTCGAACAGTGGTCGAGACGGCCATGCCAAGTGACTTCAGGCTACCTCGGCTAGAGACCTATGAGGGTCGGACTGATCCCCAGGCCCACCTAACAAAGTACAAACGCAGCATGGTGCTACACGGGGCTGATGATGCTACGCTCTGCAAATGCTTTGAAGTCACCCTCGCAGGACCAGCAACTGCCTGGTACAATTCCCTGCCTCCCGGAAACATCAGGGGGTTCCAGGAGCTGTCCACAGCGTTCACCCAACAGTTCATTAGGAGCAAGCCGACGGCGAAGATGCCCGTCCAGATGTTTGACATAGCACAAAGAAACGGGGAAACCATCCGTGACTATGTCGAGAGGTTCAACAGAGAGGCCCTCAGTGTTCCGGACTTTCGTCCCGAAATACGCATCCTCGCCATGACGAGGGGCCTCCGGAGGGATTCGCACTTGTTTTACGAATTCTCCAAAGATCCCCCGGACACGCTGGGAGAATTCTACCGAAGGGCTGAACAACATATGACAGCCGAAGAACTGAGAATGACTAGACCGAAGGCTGACCATATTCACGCTCGTGGCGAAGGGTCCAGCCAGCAAGCCCGGTGTCCAACGGAACAGTTAGGCCGACCTCGGAGAATACGAGTAGGAGGAAGGAAGCCCCAAAACTTTACACCTCTGAGCACCACGAGGGCTAACGTCCTTATGGCGTTGGAAAAACAGGGGGCTCAAATCTAACGACCGAGGGGCATGACTGCTGAGAACAGACGGAACATGAAGAAGTTCTGCCAGTTCCACCGTGATCACGGTCATGACACCGAAGACTGCTTTCAGTTGAAAAAGTACATCGAATCACTGATAAAGCAGGGCCAGCTTCGGCGTTATTTGAGAATGCCTTCCCCGAAGGGAAAAAAAGAGGAAGAAGGAAAGCCCGATGACGAGGATTACGATTCAGACAGGCGAAGGAACCGAAGTTCGAGAAGGCGTCCTCCACCTTCGGCAGGAGTAATACAGACGATCACGACCGGACTTCCGTCCTCGGAAAGAAAGAGAAGGGCCAGAGAGATAGCGGTGATGGAATATCAGAGCCCAACAAAAAAATTGACCCGCGAGGATGGCTCCACCATCGTATTTCCCCATGACGATCCATTGCTGATAATAGCAAGGATAGGAAACTGGGACGTCAAGAGGGTACTGCTGGACGATGGGTCAAACGCAGACGTCTTGTTCTCACATTTGCTGCCAAGCTTGGGCGTATCCAGGAGTGACCTCAAGGCTGTTACTTCACCCACGTTCGGCGTAGGACCATCTGAGCTACCTGTCCTCGGGTGGATCGACCTCCCCTTGATGATGAAAGGAACTTCGGAGAAAGGAACTACTGAGTTGTTCGCCTCTACCATGGCAAGATTCATAGTCATGGACATTCCTTCGTCATACAACGCCATCCTCGGCAGACAGACACAGGGAAATTTGCACATTCGCCCTAATGTCAAGTACTTGACTGTTACCTTCGCCACCAAAGACGGAGACGCAAAGATCTTCATTGATCAAAGCGAGGTGAGAAAGGTGTTCGTCCGAGCACGAAAGGCTCCAGCAAGCAACTTAGCACATGCTGTAGAAGCAAAAGAGCTGGAAAGAGGCAGAAGATCCCACAAAAGCAGAAACAGAAGAAGTAGAGCTTGTCCCAGGCCATAGTACCCGAATAGGGAAAAACATGGCCGAAGGAGACAAGGAAAAACTTGTATCTTTTCTGCTTGCAAATAAAGATCTGTTCGCCTACTCGCCGAAGGACATGCCAGGGGTAAACCCTCGCGTAATCCAGCATAGCCTCAAAGCGAGTCCGAAAGTAAAACCTGTCCGGCAAAAGAAACGGAGCATCTCAGCTCACAAAAGTGACTTCGTCAAGACCGAAGTCCAGCGTCTGATAGACGCTAGCGTTATCCGGGAGGTAAACTACCCCGAATGGCTGAGCAACGTGGTAATTGCCACAAAAGAAGGAAGTAGTAAGCTCCGGATGTGCATCGACTTCAGAAATTTGAACGATGCTTGCCCGAAAGATTCATATCCTCTTCCGCCAATAGACCAACTGGTAGACTCAACTGCCGAGTACGGGCTCCTAAGTTTCCTGGACGCTTTCAGTGGCTACCATCAGATAAGGATGGACCCCGAAGATGAAGAGAAGACTGCCTTCATCACCGAGGGAGGAACATATTGCTATATTAGGATGCCCTTCGGGCTCAAGAATGCAGGAGCCACATACCAGAGACTGATGAACAAGGTCTTCAAGGACCAAATGGGGAGGAACATGGAGGTGTATGTTGATGATATGATAGTCAAAAGCAAACTGCCTGGCTACCACGTTGCAGATTTAGAAAAAACCTTCCAAAAACTCAGAGCCTTCGGGATCCGCCTTAATCCTGAGAAATGCATCTTCGGGGTGACCTCGGGAAAGTTCCTTGGGTACATGGTATCCGAAAGAGGCATCGATGCTAACCCCGAGAAGATTAAGGCTCTGCTTGAATTCCGAACTCCTGCCACAGTCAAAGACGTGCAAAGACTCACCGGAAGAATAACCTCTCTGAGCAGGTTTCTTTCCAGGTACGGAGATAGGTGTCGACCCTTCTTCAAAGTACTCACAAAGGCAGCAAAGATGGAAGGCGACCTCGGAAGGAATGGTCATCCTTGGGATGAAGATTGCCAAAAAGCCTGGGAAGAACTCAAAGTCTACTTGGCCAGCCTGCCGACTCTGCGGCAACCTCGGGAGGGAGAGCCCCTCGTATTATACCTCACCGTCACAAAAAAAGCTGTGAGCTCGGTTCTCGTGAAAGAAGAAGGGCCAAAGCAATGGCCGGTCTACTATTTCAGCAAGTCCCTGCATGGCACCGAAGTCAGGTACCCTTTGCTTCAAAAAGCTATATACGCCTTAGTGCTTGCAGGGAGAAGGCTGCGGCCATACTTTCAGGCTCACCCCATTATCGTCCGAAGTACCCTGCCTCTACGGGATGTTATGAGGAAAGTTGATCACTCGGGAAGGCTTTCCAAGTGGTGTATAGAGCTTGGCAAACACAACATCACGTATGAACCCCGGAAAGCTATAAAAGCTCAAGCTTTGGCAGACTTCATCGCCGAAGTACCAAACACCGAGGAGGGACATTCGTTTTCGGGCGAAGACGAGCCAGAATGGACGTTATATGTTGACGGGGCCTCAGGATCCGAACACCAGGGAGCTGGAGTGATTATCAGAGGCCCCGAAGGCCTAGAAGTAATGAAGGCCATCAAGTTCAGTTTCAACGCCACCAACAATATGGCCGAGTATGAGGCCCTCATAGCAGGATTACGCCTGGCCAGAAAAATTGGCGTGAGAAACTTGAAAGCCCATAGTGACTCCCAGCTGGTGGTCCGGCAAATGGTAGGGGACTATGGCACGAAAGACCCGACCTTGGCGGAATACCATGAGTTGGTAACAAAGCTTATTCGGGAGTTCGACGTCGTGAAAATCGAGAACGTACCCCGACGAGAAAATGCTGAGGCAGACTGTTTGGCGAAGTCCAAAACTTGCACCGAAGTGCTAAGCCACCCCAGCATCGCGATGTTAAGCATAGAGACCTCGGGGAAAGGATGGAAAGAACCAATCAAAACGTATCTCGCAACCAACACACTCCCTGAAGACCCCAGCGAAGCCGCAAAAGTGCGAAGGCGCTCCGGACGTTTCTTCTTAATTGGAGAAGAACTCTATCGGCAAGGATATGCAAATCCACTACAGAGGTGCGTTAGTGAAGAGGATACTGAAATGATCCTCGAAGAAGTTCACGAAGGTGCCTGTGGTTCGCACTGATAGCCAAACGCTATCGCCTCTATCTGGCCGAACTCCCTGCCCCAATGATGGCCAGAAGAAGCTGGCGCTACCCGAGAAAAGGTGCGATCAGGCACCTCGGGAGATAGCCGAAGAGCTCCGAGCCCGGCACGCCAGGAAACCCCGAGGACACTACTCGCCCCCCCCAAGGTTGTGAACAGATCGCCTTCGGAAAAGCGGCACCAGACAGCAAGCAGAACATGATATCCCCGAAGGCGGAACTCCCTGAAACTGGGAACCACCGAACTGAGGGCTTGTCTCCCGAAGAGGCTCTGTTCGAACTAGAGGACGACCTCACCCAGGGACCTCGGGAGTACGGCAGGAACATTTATGGAAGCGTTTAAGGAAGCCTCTGACACGTCCTTTCATAGACGTCATAAAGCCGCCTCGATGGGCGCTCTGACACACGGACGCCATCAGGATCGCATCATGGCCCATCTCAGCACGTGGCTCAAGGTAACCTACTACCAGCTATCTGTCCCCTATGCCAAGAAATTCAGGAACATCCGACCGAACACGTGTCGCGATCTGAATGGGCTAGGCGCTCCTATAAATACCAGGAATTAATACTGGGCAAGAGGCTGGTTGGTTGGCCAAACACTGCTCCCACACTCTGAGAAAACCACCAGGCGAGATTCTTCAGCCCTTTGTGCTATTTCCTCTGCCTTTTCTCAGCCACCATTGACTTGGGCGTCGGAGGCTCCCCCCCCGGAAAAACACTCCGGGGGCCTCCTAACCCTTTGTTTCTGAGCTTTCAGGCACTCTCCTTGGGGCTATCCATTCCACCAGGCGTTCTTCCTCCCAGAAGTCTCTCCACCAGTCACCATGACTATAAACGATGAGGCCCCTGGCCATCATTTATCGGAACCGACGCCCTGGCAGCAGTGATACTTCGCCAAGGATACTTCTGGCCTACCCTGAGAAAGGACGCCAAGCAGTTCGTCCGGAAATGCGGTTGTTGCCAAAGACATGCGAACATCCAAAGAACACCCTCGGAGTTCATGACTTCGGCAGACTATCCTTGGCCCTTCGCAGTTTGGGGCATAGATCTCATTGGGCCACTCCCAACGGCGCCTGGAGGCGTAAAGTTCTGCGTAGTAGCAGTAGACTATTTCTCTAAGTGGGTCGAGGCAGAACCTCTGACAACTATCTCGGCAAAAGAAGTGCAGAAGTTCGTATGGAAAAACATCGTATGCAGATTTGGCATACCAAGGGTACTCGTAGCGGACAATGGATCCCAGTTCATAGACAAAGGTTTCCAAGAGTTCATCAGCGACCTCGGAATAAAGAAGCACTTCGCCCCAGTAGCTCACCCCCAAAGCAACGGGCAGGTGGAAGTATCGAACAGGACCATAAAAGATGGCCTGAAAAATAGACTAGGGGAAGCCAAGGGGAAATGGCCAGGAGAACTCCAAAGTGTATTATGGAGCTACCGAACGACACCCCGAAGAGCCACAGGGGAGACTCCTTTCTCACTCGTCTTCGGAACAGAGGCCATTATCCCAATAGAGGTAGTTCAACCTTCAGTACAGGTGCAAGTATTTGATGAAGGTGGTAACGACCTCGGCCTGAGAACCAATCTCGATCTTGTGGCCGAACACAGAGAAATAGCCGAGCTGAGAAGAAAAGCTTTTCAGCAAAGGGTGGCAGCAGCCATAAACCTACGCGCCAGGCCAAAAGGAATAAAGAGGGGAGACCTCGTTCTCCGAAAGGCTGAATTCGCGCCCCGAAAGCCATCCCACGGGGTACTTCGCGCAAATTGGGAAGGACCCTACCTGGTACTTGCCGAAGTACGAAAAGGAGTTTATAAGCTCGGTGATGCCGAAGGCATAGAATTAAAAAACACTTGGCACTCAGAGGCCTTGAAAAAATTCTATGCCTAAAAAGTTTGGTGGGAAAGTTGTATTGCACAAATTGGACAAATTTGTCTAAGTAAAAAGTTCTGAAGAAGAACAAAACAAGAGTCTCACGAAAGCAATCGCCGAGGAAAGCAAAAGTATGGTTTTCCGAAGTCCCTTGAGCTAATATGTTCGGGACAAAGGAAAGCAAAAGTATGGTTTTCCGAAGTCCCTCGAGCGAATATGTTCGGGACAAAGGAAAGCAAGAGTATCGTTTTCCGAAGTCCCTTGAGCGAGTATGTTCGGGGCAAAGGGAAACAAAGGGATCTGGCAAAAAATACTTAGCCAAATTTTTATCTATTGAGCCAAAGAGTGCTTACAGAGAAGAAAGTTGCTGAAAGACTACAAAAAAGAAGAAGAAAATGAAGACAAAAGGCCCTAGTACAAACTAAGGAACCTCGGCGTCTTGAGAACTGCCAGCCTCTGTGCTTTGGTCAGTAGCCTTCGGCGCCGAGAAAGAAGGAGGCAGTTTCAAGTGCTCGATCTTGGACCAAGTCCACCGAGGCTCCTTCGGGATGTTCATGCCTTCGAGGAAGGAGAGGTCGAAATCTGGGAACTTCTGCAGAATTTGGTGCTGAGCAAGACAGAAGCCGTCTTGAAAGCCCAACTTCGTCATATCATCGGACTCCCGCTTCTTGACCGCCAAATCTGCATGGTCCTTCTCCAGATCCGCGTAATCCTTCTCCAGGTCCTTAAGCTTTTTCTTCAATGCCTTCATCTTCTTCTTCTCTTCTGAAGGCTTCTTCAGAGATGCGACCTCGGCTTCGAGCTGGGCCTTTTCCTCAAGCGTCTTCGCAAGGATTGCGTCACTTTCTGACTTATCCTTTTGAATCGCTTCTACGGTCGAAGTCAGCTCCGCCACCCGAGAGCCGATGTCGGAAATCTTCTGGGAGGTGCTTTTCTCAAGTTCCTCTTTCTCTTTTATGAACCCCTCCCGAAGTTCAGCAATTTCCTTCTCCGAAGACTGCTTCAGCTGAGCATTATCGGCAGCCAACGCCGAACACTGGGCCTTCGTCTTGGTGTAAAGGTCCCAGAGTGACGCCCTCCTTTCTGTCTCTCGCGCCACCCGAACACGGAGCAACCCGGCATACCCCATTAGCTGCAAAAAAGCAAACAAAGGGAAAATGATGCTAAGTAAAAAGCAAAGGCGAAATTGGCACTAAGGAAACAGTGAAGCGTACCTGGGCGGCGTGTTCAATGAGTTTGGCGGCCAAAGAGATGTCGCCTGGGTAAGCCTCCGTAAGGGCCTTGTAAGAGGCCTCAGTAAACACCCCTTTGCACATCTGCCTGGCCATCTCGGGACAGTCCTCGGAGTACATATTCATGTCCTCCGTGAACGTCCAGAAGGGCTCCTTCGGAACTTTCCCTGCTGGGACTTGGGCATCCCGAAGGGCCCTCTTGCGGGCGTGTTCGGCAACCCAGTCAGGAGCGGCCACCTCCGCTGCACAACAAAGCAGAAAAATTGGTTAAGGCCAGAAAACTCTTAAGGATTTATAAAAGGTTCTTCGACAAAGTACAAACCTGCTGGCACCTCGATAACGTCGTCGTCAAGAATCGACGTCGCCTCAGTAGAGATCCCCTTGCCTCTTATTTGGCACCGTTCCTCGGCAGAAGGGGTCTCCTCCCCATCGCCCTCCAAAAGAGCATGCGAAGGCGTGGGGCTTTGAGGAACGACGTCGGAAGAAGGGACGTCGGCAGAAAGGACCTCGGGCAAAAGAACAGCAGGGTGTTCGGGCTCCTCGCCTACCTCCTCCGGAATTTGCGGAAGAGAAGAAGGAGCACCTTTCTTTGCCCGTTTGGAAGGAGGGCCGCCCGAAGTCTGCTTCCGCCTCCGAGAGGCGGCCTTCTTTGTCTGTTCGCCCCTCTCAGCCTGCCCCGTAAAAAGAGCCTTATAGAAGGCAGCCGTGTCGTCGCCCATCTCTGAAAAAAGGAAGAGAAGATCAGTGTAAGTCCAAGATGAAGTTATGAAGGAAAAAATGAGAAAGTAACTTACTCTCGAAAAAAGACTCATAAGTCTCTTTCCCCCGAATGAGTTTCACGAGCCAGGAGTCCTTCCCCGAAGAAGCCGGTTTCGGCATATTGAGGTCTGTCACATGCTCCTTTACCACCTTGAGTTCCCGAAGGACCTCTTCGGTCATGAGCCTCCAGTTGATCGGAAAGGGGTAAAGGGCACGAGGAGAGACCTCGGCAGCCCAGTCAGAGACGGCCTGGATGCGCCTGTCGAAGTCCTCAAAGATAGGTGCTACGTCGGCGTCTAGCAGTATCTTCGGGTCAACAACATCCATCTTGAGCCTCCCCTGAGCCCACTTGGTCGGGACGTGTGACCAAGCCTCCGACTTCTTCAGGAAAAAGAATTTTTGTTGCCACCCTCGCCATCTGTCTTTGGTGGCGAAGGTGAACGTATACTTTTTGCTCCCGGATCCCCGAGGTAGCATAAAGCCACCCTTCGGGACCACGAAGAGCTTGTAGTACTGAAGAAAAACCACAAAGTGAGGTTTTATTTTGAAAACGCCGCACATACAGAGGAAGGCGTTGAAATAGCAGTACGAGTTCGGTGGGAGTTGGTTAACGGCAATGCCATGGAAGTTGCAGAATGCGCTAACCATCTCCGGGGGGGGATACCGAAGTCCGGCCTTCAGTTGGGCTCGGAAAACGGTGATTTCATCACTTCGGTTGGAGAAAGGAAATTGGTCAGGACGGGGCAACCTCGTCACAGAGTAAGAGGGTAAGAAAAATTTTGTCTTCCACTTCGCTAGTTTTGCCGCAGTAGTGCAGCAGGGGTGAGAAAGAAGTGGTTGCCAACTCTCGGGAACAGGCATGATGAAAATGAGTTCGGGAAAAACAAAGAAAACGAGTTCGGGAAAAACAAAGAAGAAGCTTTGAAAAAAGCAAAAGGACTAAAACCCACCAAAGGTCTTGCCGGAATCTGGATTCCTGGAAGCCGTTGTGAAAAGTGGTCGAAAAAACGCCTGAAAAAGGAGAACCGCCGTGGAAAATCGGGAGAGAATTAGAAGGCAAAAGAAAGCAAAAGCAGAAGAAGAAAGAGGGTTATGACAGGACTGATATATATAGGCCGAGAAGGCCAGGAGAACCGTCGTCATTAGTACCCCTCGGAAGGCGAAGCGTCGCCATAACTGCTAAGAGCGCCTGAAAAGTCGCGCCTGCCGTACTCAGTGCATTCTTACCCAATAAAAGTGGGCCATGTGTCGGTCATCGCGCAGCAAACATGCCACGTGTCGTCCATCACGTCGTGCACGCCCTCTGACACCATTTGGTCTAGAGGCGCCGCCCTAGACTGACTCTGCTCGATACAGGACGCGACGCATGAGCAAACCTATAAAGGCAAAAAAGTAGGTTACCTCGAAGACACCAAAAGACAGCCTGTGACTTCGGGCAAAAGGTCTATCTTCGGTACAAGGTTATCCTATTTCCCCTCGCCACGAAGACACCAAGAGACAGCCTGTGACTTCGGGCAGAAGGTGTATCTTCGGCACAGGGACAGCCTATCTTCTCGCGCCTCGAGGACGCAAAAAGGACTGCCCATCGCTTCAGGCAGAAGAAGGCGTCTTCAGCGCAGATATCACAACCACAGGACCCGAAAACCGATGAACCGAAGTTTCTCACTTCGGCTTTTCGGAGGGGGGGCCTGTGATAGCCAAAGGCTATTGCCTCCTCGGTAGTAACTCCCTGCCAGAATATTGGCCGAGGAGTCTAACATCACCCAAGAGAGGATCTTTTTACTGACCTCGGGAGGTGCGAAGTCAAACACTATGAGCTCGAGACTTTGGTTAGCTCGTCAGGAATTCCGAGGACAACACCGTCTCCATCGAGGGGCCAAACTGACCGTCTTCGGGTAAGAGAGCCATCTCTCTGAAGCAAGGGAGAATCTCCCCGAAGGCAGAGGCCCCTAAGAGGTCTTCCCCGAAGAAGAAACACCTGAACAAGGGAATCCCCGAACTATGGGTATGAGTCCCGAAGAAGGTGTTCATCAAGGGCGCTCCCAGAACTATGGGATCTATCCCGAAGGAGGTGCTCGCACTGAAGGACGGATATAATCCGAAGAGGGTGCACGCACCGAAAGGCGACCTCGCCCAGGGAACCTCGGGAGTACGGTATGAGCATTTAAGGAGCCTCTGACATGTCGCCCACAAGCCCTACACGTCACATCTGAACGGCGAACTGACACGCCGCAACCGCCCCAGTCCTGACACAACCCGTCCGGGTCCAGGGCTAAAAGAGGCTGCAAACGGCTGCCTGTCCCCTAGGTCCAAAGGGACAGATCAAATCCGACCGAACACGTGTCATGATCTCTTCGGACCAGCTACTCCTATAAATGCTAGGAAATGGGATTGGGCAAAGGATGGGCATTTTTCCTCCCTCTGAGAAAATACAAAACAGGCAAGACATTTGATCCCTTAGTGTTCTTCCTCCACTTTCACTCAGAAAACTGACTTGGGCGTCGGAGGGTCCCCCCCGGAAAAGCAAACCGGGGACCTCCTAACCTCTTCTTTGAGCTTTTCAGGCACACTCAGCTGGGAAACCAGAGCTCCAGGCGCTCGCCTCCTCAGGAAGTCTCTCCGCCTGTCAACATGACAGCAAACGAAGATGCTTTGGGGCATCACCTGCTTAAATTGATGAATGGCTTTTATATTTTGAGCAGCTACAGTGGTTATGAAGAGTAAATTGTGAGAGATTTGTGAGGGCTATGGCTATTAAAAAGAATATTGAATATATGAAAGTTGGGGAGAAAATTGTAGAGAATCTTTTATAATCGTTCGCTAGATGGTCTAATTACTACCAGTGGAAGATGTGTTTTCGAGGATATGATTCAGATTTCAGGAAGATTTCATAGGAATATAGGTGCATACAGTTGGTCAAATGAAAGGGACCTCCATCGAATCAATAAGAGAGCGCATGTCTGTAGGGTCCTATTTGTGGTGGTATGAGCTAAACTTAGCATTAATTTGACAAACTAGGCAATGCCATTAACATATTAGGCCGGAACAGCCTGCTGGGCTTTGACTTGCTTCCATTATGGTATCAAATTAACATGTTAACGGCCCAGCAAGCTGTTCTAGCTAATATGTTAACGGCATTACCTAGCCTATCATATTAATGCTAAGTTTAGCTAATATCACCACAAATAGGACTCTGCAGACATGTGCTCTCCTATTGATTTGACAGAGGTCCCTTTCATCCCAACAACTGCATGCATATGTGTGTGTGTGTGTGTGTGTGTGTGTGTGTGTGTGTGTGTGTGCACGCGCATGTGCGCGCACGCTAAAAAAAATGATGATATGGAAAAGAATTCAGAAGGCCATATACCTTATAAGCCATTGATATGGCTAACAACCTACAAAGCTGCTACTGAAATTATATTTATAGTCAGGCCATTAGTTACTTGTACAATAAGCAATAGATTTGCAACATCCATTCTCACTAACCCTTGCTAGCCTATGCAAGAAATTGGAAATGATTATCATCATGAAAGCAAAACAAGAATTGTAAAATAACTCCACTTATAAATACCACTCCATAATTCTTTAATAAAGAAGGAAAGTCTTTGACCTTTTTGGATAGCCAAGTTTAAAACATGACAAGCACATCTAATGTGAAAAAATACAGTGTCCATTGTTACCCACTCCGGGGTAGTCCAGTTATGGTGCCAAAACTGTGCATTTAGACTCCCAGGATTTGTAATGTTCTGTAGGCCATCAGAACACTACCCTTAGTGTGCATACCCAAGTGGCCCTCTTGGGCATTATGTAAATACATGCATATTGGTCCAACCATCACACACATATTCACATTTCATGCACACCATGGCAGCAAAGAAGGAAAACACTAGCACAAGTCTTAGTTTTGGCTTCCACACATTAGGCAATCTTGTTAAGTTCTAGTGGCCAGCTACTGCACCTGTAACTTCCACTAATAAACTGTATCATTCTAGCCTCATAACCCCATGTTTTCTTTGCTCCATTATGAATTGGATACTTAGAGAAAACCAAGGAATTTTTTTTTACATCAATAGCCCACCTATGGACCAAGTTATGGATTTTTTAAGTTGGTTACGAAATTCTGACCAAATAAACAGTAACTCAGACAACTTTGCAACATCATATCTTTGGCTACAGGGCTATGAATCCAGAAATTCCAAATCCCAGTTAACCCTATAGATGTCCTCTAGGTGTGGTTAAAATTTCATACCAATATTCATTCTACACAGGGAGATATTAAACTTTAGGTCCATAGTCAAAATTCTGGCAACTTTTGGACCATTTTGCCCATACAATTTTTCCAAACCATGCAAACACTTCATTCACAAGGAGAAAGCCCTCCAAGGCTATCCCATATATGTCCAATACACACATATTAATTACATTCTCTTGCATCTAGCAACTTTATGTGGCCAAAACAGAATTTACAAGTAAGCAGCCTATCATTCACACTTAGGCAGCTTTGCACCACATCACTTACATAGCCAAAACATTACTCAAATGTTCACATACTTGTCTCATCTTACATACACTACATGTACATGCATACATGCACTAAAATATGGTCTTAACTCAACTAAATACGCACCCTAGGTTACAGGAGGTCCTGAGACACAATGGACTCCAAAAACAGAATGCTGGACAGCTGCTGCACAACACAGTAAGTACCACCATTAAAAATACCAAATGTGCTCCTAAAATCACCAAACTTTCCAGATCATAACTAGACATATGGAAGTTCATGTACCTGAAATTTCAGATCAAAACTCAAACCACAAAGGTTAGTTTGAAGGTGATCTTTCAGCTGGACCTGAAATGACAGAATTGAGGGGAGTAAGTTTCATTGAGAAACTTAGTAAGGGTAGCACTTGGATTCAATAGGCAATGTAACCATCATTAAAACCTGCATCCAAATACACTAAAACACAAAAACCACAATGCATATATAAGATATAGCAACCAAATGCAGCAGCCAAACACAAACAACAAACACATGAAATGTGGCAGCAACATATACCATAGGTTAGTCCATAAAACACATAATAAACATAACCAAATCACTATGGCAGCCCTCCTCAAGCTAATGCTTGGTCTTAGGAGGATTTTAACACTAGTTAGTACTAACTTTTGGGCCCTAGAAACGCAGAAATCGCTGCCATCACTGTGCTCTTCACACTAGGTCACAAAACCTTCAATAAGTGCACTCCCCTCACTAAGCTTGGTTCATCAAGCTCATGGCTCTCTTCCAAGCTTAGCCCTAGCTCCATGGTTGCTTGAAAATACAGAAAAAAACCCATGAGAGCAAGAGAACCCTTACCTTGATTGGTATGCTGAAATTGGAGCTTGATCCTAGGTGCACTCAAGCAATAGCACCAAATAGCTTCCAATTGTGCTTCCTTGACTTCAATTGCAAGTAGTTTTGAGTTTGAAGGTATGGTGGCTATGGAGTAAGTGTGGAGGAGAGGGCTGGCTTTCTTTTTGCTGGTGGAGGCCGAAATTTAGAGAAGCAAAGGTGGTCTTGACTACTTAAATAGTCAAAAGTACACTAAACACACTTAAGTAGTCTTAACCTTGTCTTATGTCATTTTCCTTGCTACAAGACTATGGTTTCTTAGTCTTAATCTCTTGGCCCACATTTGACCATCCTTATCTTCCTTTAGCAGCCCTCCTTATGTGGGATAACCCCACAAAACTTCCATTTGACTTAAGTCATAGACATACACATCTTAAGGCCTACATTAGAACACTTAGGTCCTTTATGCCTTTTTGTGTTTTCTTTGTCCTTAGTTGTCTTCCATAAGCAATTTGGTCCTCCAATAGCACTTTCATACCATTCATATCCTTCTCATAACTCTCCAAATCTCTTTTGTGAAAGTTTTGCAATTGGGTACCCGAATTTCCAAAATCTTACAAAAAAATCCATAGGTTGCTTGACAAACAAGCAATCCTTAAGGCTTTTCTTGGGGACCAAGTTACTAAATTGGAACACTTTTAAGGAGGTGTTGATCATGCCTTTTACCCCCCATACTTCAAACACTATGGTGAGAATTACACAATATAATGGTTTTTAGCCATTATGATGCACTTGTAATTCTCCCATTTTGTGAGGTGGTAACATCCATAACAAGTTCCAATGATTGTATCAATGCCTTAGCTACAGCCTTATTGTTGGATGCATTATCAAATGTTATGCTCAAAACTTTTTCATGACAATAATACTCTTGAAAAGTTTTAGAAACAACTTTAAATATGTTCCAACCAGTATGATCGACCTCCATCCATTTCAATCCAATGATATGCTTTTGAACCACCTAACTATCATCAATTCAATGTGCACTGACAAAATAATAATCTTGTCCTAATGGTGAAGTCCACATGTCACTAGTGAATGAAATAGAATAATCGAGAGCAAAAAAATATGTTTGCAGTTTTGATTTATTAGCTTCATAAATTTTAAATGCCTCTCTCCTAGCAATACTCCTAGATGTCTTTTTTAAAGCTGGATTTAATAGTGGTTTAATCCAATTTTCCATGTGCCAATCTTCATCTTGTCTAAATGGTTTCTTAGTCAACATCATACATTCTACCATGCCTTATTTATAGTTTTGCTAGTTAAATCTAAAAATACTTGAACCGCCGACAGTACTCCCCAATTGTGTTTGTCCTCCGATTCTAACAGCTGCATCTGAGCACAAATTTGGATGTTTATGTTCCTTGTGTCGTTTGAGTGTTCCCATGATGAAGTCATTCTTATGCATGAGCTTTGTTTTGCAATGTTTGCATTTTTCAAAACTTGCTTCATTGTCATCTCATCCTTCTCGAAGATTTGGTCGAAATGCTCCCAAAACCATGCGGTGAGCCTCGACGATTTCTCTTGTGTTTCAACTTTAGGCATTTGCCTCGTCAGAGTGGGTTGGGAATCATCTCCTCCACTAACATTCTCCACCGCAGTGGCCTTGACCTCTTTCACATCATCATTGAAAAGTTGACCGTCAAGCCCCAAGTCATATTGAGCCATGTCGAATTGTTCCTTGTCATTGGTTTGTTGAATGTGGACCTCACGGGTAGCCGATCGTGAAATGGAACAAAAAAATGACTTCAAGCCGGTGTGAGATGAATAGCTAAAGACCTTTCCCTTTCCCTTGGACGCCAATTATGCGTGCAAGAATAAATTAAGAAGATGAAGAATTTGGAAGTAATTAAGAAAAGATTAAGAAAATAATAGGGAAATAAGCTTGAGAGCTTGAAGAAATTGAGAGAATGTATTAGAAGAAGAGGAGAGATTGTTGAGATTGGTGTGAAGAATTTGTGGAAATGGCTTCTCTATTTATAGGGAAAAGCCTTTTCTTTGTTGGACCAAAAAGCCCTCACAATATACTTGTTGGGAAGGGCAAAAACATAAATTTGGGCTCCAAAAAAATGCTACAAGCTGTTAAAGGGACCTGCAATGTAGTTTTGCCGATTTTTAAAAATTAGACTATTACTAACAGTTGGAGAGATTCGTTGAGACTGGATTAACCTGGTGTGGATCGGATAGGGACCGCTGATCATAGGCTGAGCCTGCTTCGGTCCCGAGCTAATGGACGAGCTATGCTAGGCCCAATTCCAATTTGGGCCATGCTGGGTTCACATAAGCCTTCCCCTTCCCCAAGGCCCATAACCACCCCTCCTTCACCCGTGCCTTACCTGGGCCCATGCTGAGCCGGGCTTTGACTAGTCCCATGTTGAGTTTGACCTAGGTCAATCCCAAGCTAGGCCGGGCCCAACCTGCCCTGATGAACACCTCTACTAGCATGAAAGCATAACAAGAAGAAATAAGAACCTCTAAAGCAAACAAAAAAAACAATAACCTTATTTGAACATTACTTTGCTCACAGAATATTTTTCTTCTATCTTTGGCAAATGATTGTTTGATTTTTTTTTTAACTCTCAAAGGAGGCTATTATGACCATTAAGAATATTCTGAGGCTGTATGAGTTGGTGGCTGGTTAGAAAAATAATTTTTCAAAGTCAAAATGGATGTTCAGCAATAACATTCCTCAAGATTTAGTTCAAGAGTTTCATAATACCATTTCATTCTCATATAACTCTAGAATCCTAAACTACCTGGGTACTCCATTATGTCAGAATTTATCCAAAGCCTCATCTTTCCAATTTCTGGTGGATAAGTTATCAAAGAACCTGAATAATTGGGAGTGATAGTAGTTGAATAATGTTGGAAGACTAACTCTCATCCAGCCCACATTATCTTCCCTGCCAATTTATATTATGTCATTCTTCAAGGTGCCAGTAACCTTATCTGATAAATGGTCAAGCAAGCTGACTAAGTTTTTAGGTTCAAGTTTCCAAGAACTTAGAGGCTACCATCTTAAAAAATATACAGCTTTTAACATTGCCTAAAGGCTTATAAGGGCTAGGTGTAAAGGACATATGTCTTTTTAACTAAGCTCTTTTGGCTAAAACATTCTAGAGAGTTTTATAGACAACTATATTGCCCTTGTCTATAAGTCCTGAATGCTAAATATGTTTGCTTGCGGTCTATCTGGATAGGTAAAGGTAAGAGTAATGCTTCTTCAATTTGGAAAGGCTTACTACATTAATGGAACATTTTCGACTCTACTCATAGTTGGACCATTGGGGATGGTAAGTTTTTTTGGGTTTGATAAGATTTTTGGATTATAGGAATCTCCCCAAACATTTTGATAACCTTTAGCCTAGATTTCCAGCTTCATAAAAACCTCAAAGTAGCCAACCGTGTCCTAGAAGTAGCTCAAGCATGGAATAGGGATCTTGCCCATTCCTTGTTCCTTACTTAGATCTCACAGCTAATCCTGTCCTTCTATTAGTTAGTACAAAGCCCGATACTGTCCATTAGAATGGTAAGTTGTCTGGCCAATACTTTGTCAAGAAGGGTTATGCATCACGGTTACATAATATGCTTTCCCTCCATCACAACTTGGCCTATAATAATCACAGACCCTCTCAAGATCCAAACTTCTCTAGAGCAATGAAAAGACTCTAAGGCATATGCTTCCCTCACAAATACAAGGTTTTCTATAGAAATGCCTTCTGGATGTAATCCCCATGACAGCAACTCTTGTAGCCCATGAAGGCAACATCAACCATGTCTATGTGTGATGTAATTCGCAGAATGAATATACTTTTCTTTTCTTTTGAAGTTGTCCAACTTCAAGTGATATTTGGGGATGTTTCTATCCTAGTCCTCTAACTATTAATGCCCCCCCCCCCCATTCCAAGTTTGGCTCCTAAATTTGCTTGCATCTCAGAATAAATGGCATTTGGATTGGCTCTTTAAACTGTTTACTACTCTTTGGAGCATCTGGTTTGGGGGGAATGAGCTAGTATTTCAAAAGCTAGCCTTCAAATCCATTTTCTGAAAGCCAAAATAGATGTTCTCATCTAGATACTCCACTCCTCCAAAATCTTTATGATGAAGCTTCCGTTCTTATGGTTAACCATCTTAATCCTCTTCTACCATTTGAGGAATAAGTAAAAAGCATTTCCAAACACAATCTTCTTAGTTCTTGATTATGGATGGTGCATGGCATAATTACTCTAGCTCTAGAAAGGCATCAATGCTTTGTCAATTTATAAAGACGGTCAACTCCTTCCCAAATGTTCATCCGCTTCTGAAGCCGAACTCCTATCTATTCAATGGGAGTGTATGCAACTCTGAGGTTTGGATTATGTAATACTACTATTTTAACAAATTGTTCTAAATCTTTGGCAACTATACAAGGCACTACAACTCTCCATACTCCGCTAGTCAGTTTAGTTTAATCCCTCACGACGTCAATAGAAACTCTAGATCATTATGCCCTAGTCGTGCTATCTCACTAGTATGTTGCTCTAATTCACTATCTTGCTTCTTCTCTTTTCCTCTAGTTCCATCTTATTTTGTTTCTTATTATCCAAAAAGAAAAACAAAGCGAAAAATATTCAATTGTTATGGTTGTTAGCAAGTCATTCTTATAGAAATTAATTTCTCATTTGAGTTGTTTGATGCAGCAAAATGATGAAATTTCATGGGAAAACAAGAAGAGAAATCTTCCCATGGAAAGAAACAAAGTAAAGATGATGTCGATATCCATGATGACTTTTTGCCACAAAAGGCTAATTCTTCCAAAGAAAGAGACCTGTCACAGCACATTTTTGCACGTAGATTCAAAGATTTTTAGAATTGAAAGATGAAAAAGGGAGAAAGATCTTACTCTGTAGAAAAAGATAGGCTAGTAAAAAGATTGAGAAAGGCAAAAGGTGTACATTAATTTTGTCACTCAACTTTTTTTGTAAGCAAATTCATAACTTTTTCATTATGAGCAATTTTGCTACCAGCCGTTAAATAGTAAGAATATTCCTTTTGTTCAAAGAATATTTCATGATACAACTCTTAAACTAATCACTGCAAGTTTTCTCCTTAACCCCTAGCTACCAAAACCTTTCACATCTAAATAAGTCAAATCCTATATTTGACAACACATCCTCATTGCTGAACCTTCTTATTTTCACTTTCCCCAATGTTACCGAGCAACTCTCCACCACCGTTATATCGATCCTTTATTCTAGAACTGCAACACTTCCGAATTTAGTTCTACCTACATTAATCCAACCCAATTTGATTAGGGTTTGTTGTAAGGAGTATTTCTGCTAGCATTGTCAAAATGTGTGGAAGAGTATAGGCAACACCAGTGATGTAAAGGATAGAGGGTTGTGAAGGGTACAGAGATTTGCTAGAGCAAAAATGGTGATGAAAGTTATAGATCCAGAAATTTAGGATCAGGATAGTAGGTAAAGGAAACTTAGAATTAAAACTTGCATTTTTCTCATTTTCTCAAGTTTGCCACGTTAAGCAATTTTAACGGACGGTGGCGGATTTGCTTCCAACATAAAACATTGATAGCAAATTTATACATTTTGAAAAGATTAGTAACAAATTTACCAACAAAAATAGTGCAATGATAAAATTATTGTATCCCTATAGTTTAGTAGCAAAAATTTGCCTTAAGTTTCAAGGTTCAAGATAATTTTGAATTCTAATCCCCCTGCTTTACTTTTCCTGCTCTGGTTACTTCTCTTTCTATGTTTGATTCGGATTGTGTAAATCTTGTAGCTAAACCATAAACTGATCATACATGTATTTATGTTCTGGCCACTCAATAGAGTGGATAAAAGACATGAGTGGAGGTCCGGGGTTTGACACCTATCTCCACCACTTCCCAGTAAAAATGTAATTAAATGTTGGTTCGAGTATATTTCAGGTCCTATAAAAGTACGCATTTCCTCATTTTTCTTAAATACATAGTACCTCATAACTTTGTACCTTATAAAAATGTTTTTTACTACCAAAAAGAGATCATGTATTTCGATTGCCGAAATAAGTATTGGCTAGTTGAACATTGTTAGGGATCCTTGTGTAGATCTCGTAGCTAATTCATCTGCTTGTCACTCGATCTAGGAACACTAAAGCATAAAATGGGTGCAGAAAGCAGTTCAAAAAGATAAAATTTGCATCATAAACAGATAACTGTAAATTTGACGTTGGCTGTGACACGAATGGTTGGTATGCTCTAATTCTAACAAGAATACCCTACAGAAGGATCTACCCTGCAACACATTTTTTAACGTGGAAGCATGTACTAGGTCACTATATTTTGAAGTAAGCTCAAAAAGCTTGAGAAATGTTGGTATTGGGATACGAATCATAACCTGTCATGAATCAGGACCATCGGAAATTAAATTTTGTTTGGAAACTTCCTGAGCTGAGAACCCTGTCATTGCCCGAACAGCCCGGGAATAAGAGATGTTGATGACTTCGAATAGCGTTCAACGAGTGTGAAAACCTTAGAGGCCTTGCTCCCCAGACCGTTATCATCACAAATGTTCCTGCCGGTTATACCAACTAGAATGTATCTAGCTTGTGTCCCATAAATTTCCACCATGTCCCGAGACACGAATACCTTCTCTAGGAGTCCCAGCACCTCTTCCTTCAGAGGGTCCGTTCCCCAATTCAAGACTTCCAGTAGGGGTTTTATGGCTTCTGCCTCATGCAAGACATTTGCTCCTCTAACTGGAAAGCTTCCTTGAACCAATGTCGATAGCGTCTGAACTGCTTCAATTGCTGTTGCGATTACTTCCTCCTCTAAAAGTTTAACTATGTGAGGCAAAGCATTAGCCTCTAATAGACAGAATGTTGTATTCATGCTGCATACACCACCATGAGCTTGGCATAACGGTACTCGTGGTTTCCATAAACAACAAAAACCTGTTGATTTCGGCACAACAGTGAGTTTCGGACTACTCATGGACAGATTTCCAAGAAGAGCGACTGCCCTTGCCTTTTCTGTTACTGATCCAGCTTTGAGAAAATTTAGAAGCAAAGGGTATGCACCATGTTCGACCACAATCTTCTGAGACTCGATATTTGTAGGATCTGTGAACCTGAAGAGTGCACTTAGAGCATTTTCTTTTGCTTCAGTCGTCCCCAATTTTAAAACTTTTATAATTGCTTTAACTGCATCCAATTCAATCAACTTTGCGGTGAGTGACACTTCAGACTTGGGAATATTGGCTAGTAAGCCAGCAGCAGCCATCTGAACATCACTCTTGTTTTCACTTTCAAAAAACCCCACCAAAGCCTCCAGGCGTTTTGGCTTAAGTAGGTATTCAGCAACTCCTTCTGGTTCATGCTGAGAGAAAAGGAAGATGAGATTTACTGCAAGTTCACGAACTTCCGAATCAGAATCATCAAGAAGAGGAAGAACTATGGATATACCATTGGCTGCCATAACAGCTATCTTAACTAGCCTTGCTTCAGACTTGCATATTCCTAGAAGAAAATGCAAACCAGGCCTCCTAAAGTTGTAGGAGGTGTGCATATTTTGTTGCAAAGCCAGTAAATCCATAACAATCTTCTCCAATTCAAGTTGAATTCCATTTCCATCAACCAAGAACTTAACACCATCACCATCAGAGGAGAGTTTCTCAAGTGTTTCCAAGCATCTTAAAATAATAGTACGTACATGGGTCGAGAACAGTAGCTTCAAAACAATAGGAACCCCACCAGCCAAAGCAATGCGCTCTTTATTGGTTTGGGAGCTCATCATCTTGATCAAAAGAGACAAGGATAACTCTTTTGCTTCTATATTGCCAGATCCCACCATTTCAAGCAAAGGAGGTAGAACACCTTCCTCACCAAGGAGATTCAAGTTTGAATCAACCAGCTCCATGTTAACTAAGGATCTGACCATTATTATTCTAGAGGATTCAGGACCTGTGAATACAAAGATCAATCACTTGACTGCTTTTATTTATAAGGTTGTGGTCAATTATGTACATATGACCTGCTGATTGCACGGAAAAACATCAAAGGACAAGAAAGAGATATCTACACTCACATAACAGGAATTTAGAGACATACTTCTGACGAGTCAGAACAGGAGGAGAAAGATTGGAAGAGTTTCAGAGGCAACATTTCTGGAAAGAATTTCAAGGGCAGTTGGAGTATACATATTTTGAACATTTGGATGACAATTGACTCAACGTTTAATGATATATCCCCCACACCAGAAAATAGATTTGCAAATGCTGTATTAGCTGGCTGTAGATAGCTCATAGTGCACAGTCAATGATTTTATAATTTGTTAGGCAGACTCAGAAACATATAACTAGCTCAGTAATGAAATAAGATGATGACGATTAAATGCTTCTAAAACAAGGTGGGGCAATTACTAAGCTGGCGATTGGAAACTTCAGCATAAATGCAAATAAAAAAAATACCATGAAAAAGAAAAAAGTCCATGCCTTCTAAATACACCCAAATAGCCTAATCAGTGAGTACTGACATATAAATAGTCTGGTGACTCCATGCACACTTCACCATGCTTATTGGAATTTCTTACCAGTCTTTATACGAGCAAATCACGTTATCTAGATAAGTTGGAGAGGAGATGCAAGAATATGGAAGAAAGGGTCTCCAGACCTTGAATTATGCGATCAATCAGTGGTTTATACCACCCTGACTTGGCAGCTCGAGAAATGTTCTCTTCATCAACATCAAAAAGCTTTTTCAAGATCTTTTCTGCATAATCAGATGACTCCTTCACTGGACCCCTTAAAAGGGTAACCAGGAAGAGAATCCCACTGTACTGCTGAGAAAGTTTTCTGCAGGCAGAGACATTCCACCCAGATCTGTCTTGCAACAATTCAAATAGCAATTCAACTGCTGCCTTTGAAATGCTTGAATCACGCGCTAGACATGGAACAATGTGATACCATCCTTCACCTTCAATGATTTTTTCCTGGAAATATATTTCAGTAGTTTAAATGACCAACAAGCTCCTCCCAATTTCTTAAATAAACTATTAAATAAAGGCTAAAATGAGAGCAAGGAAAAGGAAATCAGATGACACTATGAAGAAACTTGGACTTGTTCAAGGACATGGTTATCTTGCGGTTCTCAAAGCTCTAAATTAAGTTACTTTTTATATCTCTGCAATTTTAACCACAGACGGGAACATCTATAAAACAGAAAAGAGATTGCCAATGCAAAGGTCAGCTAATAGCAGCAAGCGGAAGTTTTCAGTAAGAAGCACTTACACTAGCATGTTATTACCTTATTTCTTGTGTGGCCCTCAACGATATGCCTTAAGGTGATCAAGATCTTCCGCTTCATGTCTCTATTGTGAGAGCTACCAAGAATGGAGACTATAATATCCGTAAGCCCAGCTATAGAGACCCAGTCCTTGTTAATAGAACTTTCTTTGATAAGATCCTCCATTTGGTTCAAAGCCTCCTCAACAGAAGAATTTACACCTGACAAGAACTTTGCCTTACAAACTCTGATCTTAAGGCAATAATTCAGTTCTCTCCACTCTTCTATCGACTGCCGGAGTGGAATATTGGACCTCAAAGAAAAATCTTCAAGAGCCTCTCCAGTTTCAGGATCAGTTGTCTCTCCGTGTTGAAACCAAGCCTCAATAGCTGCTCTCTCGCATGTTGTACCAGTTGAAAGGCTCACAGGATCATCCATTATGGTTCCATTGATGCAACAAAAGAAAGGACTGAGTGGAGTGATGTGTTCTTCGCTCCCGTCATATCGCTCTATGGCTTGAATCCTCTGGAGATAAAGTTTCTTCATCTCCTCAAAATCTCTAGCTGCATCAGCTCGAGAAAGAAGCTCAATGACCTGCTCCAAGAAGAGAGCTTCTGCCTGTTCTTTCCTACTGGCAGCTTCTTCTTTCTCCCTTTTAAAGCTTGCTAGTTCCTTGCTTATCTCTGAGGGCTCAACTGCAACCCCAACCGCCCTTGCTATTTCCTCCAGCATGTCATTAGCAAAACCTTGGTCAAGCCTGTGATCTCTAATTCCTTGATTTAGCTTATCCACAATTTGGAGCTGAGAATGTGAAGTCTCGAACTCTCCTCTCTGCATCTCATCCTGCAGCCTATGAACTTGATCAGATATAGCTACAAGGACCTCAGTATTTGCCAGAGACAAGCTTTCCAAAGATCTTCCTATGTCTCTAGTCACTTCTTGAACCTCATGGAAAATGTACCGGCACCTGACAAACAAGTAGAAGCGGCTCCGGTTTTTGTACTTCTCAACCAAATTATTTGCCTTCTTAACATCTGCTTCAAGAGATTCAAGAGCTATTCTCGCAGCTTGTGAGTCATTCAATTCCTTAAGCTGCAACTCCTTTAACACAGGTTCAATATCAAAGAGGTGCTTGGAGAGGACCTTGAAACTATTATTATCTATTACAATATCCTTTGCAGCCTGAGCAGTTTTCAGTACTTGATTTGTTACCACAGCCAATATGGTCCCAATAGGTATAAGTTCAAGAGCCATATCCTACGCCAAGCCAAATTCTTCCCAACTAGACCATCAAATACAGATTATTTCTTCCCAAACTCAATTAGAACTTGACCCAGAAATCCGTAATCACACTTTCAAGCAGCCTCCAAATAAGGGAACACAATCTTGGGGAAAAGAACCAAATAATTCTTTGCTGGCTCTGCTTGGCAACAACGTTAGAATATAGATAATTTCTCCCAGAAGCCAAGTATAAATCGACCAGAAACAAATAATAACATCTATCGAGCAGCCCCCAGATAATTACAAATAAATTCAGAAGGAAAAAGAAAAAAAGAAAAACCCAATAACTATTTGCTAATATGTCTCGAAGGACTAGGTGAAATTGAACTGTAACTAGCTTCCAGGGTCAAGAATATTAAATAGCCTCTTGAAAAGAGAAAAGCAATACCTGGGCAAGAGTTGTTTCAGTAAATGGAAAACGCGGAGGGTAAGAATGAAAGGAAACTCAGGGACGGCCATGGAAATGCCTACTGGTCAATGACGGAGTCAAGCTTCAACCATTTAAATATTTTGGTAACTTTAATGTCTTTTTCTGCGATTATGGAACACATGACCCACCCACAATCCTTTTTCGTGCATTTGGCTTCCGAGAAATTTCTGAAACAGGTCAAGATTTTCTTTTTCGTTTTTCCTGTCTTCTGCTACAGACTTGCCTTCATTTTCCATGAAAGTGACGTGTGTCCGTTAAATTTGTAGGGAAAATTACCTAAACCCCCCTGAGTTATTGTAAAACCTACACTTGTGTCCTCGATTTTTCAAAAATCTACCCTTACCCCCCCTGAGGTTCAGTAAAACCTACATTTATCCCTCTCCAGAGTTAACTCCATTAAAAACCGTTAAAAAAAGGAAAAACTCGATTATTCTTCCTTGTCTTCTTCATTCGATCACTTTGCACCCCCAAACTTTTACATCTAACAATCTAAACCCATCCCCTTCTTAAACCAAACCCACGCGTCCCACGCGCGCACGCCGCCTCTCCCTCTGCCACAATCCCAGAGATCCGCCTGGGAATCGCGCCTGGGAATCGCTCCTGGGATCGCCTCCATTCTCTCAATTCGTCTCGCCGGAATCGAGTTGCTGCCAAATGTCGGTTCTCTCGGTTAGTCTCGCCTAGGAATCGCCTCCGTTAACCAACATCGTCGTTCGCTCGTCCATTGGAGAAGAGGAATCGAACAGACACGAACATTCAATCGACTCGGAAATCAAATGGCGAGCGAATCATAATCGAAATCTCAGGAAACGAGAGAATCGGAATCGAAATCAGAATCGGAATCCGAATAAGCCGGCGATTGTGGCGCAACCGACGGTGGCACACGAGGTTCGTCATCTTCCTGCTCTCCCTCGTCGTTTGCGGGCTTCGACCGGCCCTCCACCACCTCCTGCGGCATCTGCTTTTTTCTCACCACCGCCTGCTGCGTTGCGAGGTCAGGAGGGATCGGAGGTGTAGGCGAAGAATCGGGTATGAATTGATGAAGGGCCCTCCCGGCTGGGATCGAAGGCGAGTTCGGCGACAGCGAGATGAGTTCCCCGACATAGAAGGGCAGACGGAGGTGAGGCAATGAAGGATGAGCAGACGGAGAGAGGGGCGACGGCGATGGCGATTAAGGATGCGCAGACGCAGGGTCCCAGATTTTGTCGTTTAGTTTGTTTCTTGTTCAGGCTTCAGATTATGATAAGCAAAAGTTGGAGGCAAAGATTTTAGAAAAGACGGCTGGGATGATAAGCATTTTCTCTTTTCTACCGAGGGGTTAGTGCAGGTTAGTTTAGGTGTTTAACGGACGTTAATGGTGGAGGGGGCAAAGTGTAAGGATTTTAAGCTTTTGAGGGGGACAGGGTAGGTCTCAGAGAAAATGAGGACATAAGTGTAGGTTTCACTAAACCTCAGAGGAGGTTTAGCTAATTTTCCCAAATTTGTATCTTTTATCTTGCTAAACTAGCATTTTGGTCCTATAATGTTAGGGCCAATTCGTTTGAGCTAAAGTCAACAAACTTTTTTTAATTTTTATATCTTTTTTACTTGAAACCAATTTTATTTGAAAGCCAATGTTATGTAGATACAATAATCAATTTGAAAGTAAATTTTTAGGATGTTGTTAAATTTTTATGAATTTTTCTTTTTTAAGGCTTGAAACTAAAAAAATTCATAAAAATTTAGTAAGATGATAAAAATTTACTTTCAAATTGATTATTGTAACTACATAATATTGGCTTTTAATTAAAATTAGTTTCAAGTAAAAAAGATGTAAAAATAAAAATAAGTCATTTTGTAGTCAATTGACTAAAGTTAAAACGAATTGGGTGTTAGTATTTAAGGCCATTTAAACCACTATTCTTTGATTTATGACCGAATTGTGATTTAGCTTTTATTTGATTGCCATGTAATATATCTTCAAAAATCTTGCTCCACATTGTTCAAAACAATTTTAGCTGAATTGGAACTTAACTCACATAGTAGAAATGTATGCACCCTAACCTAAGGGTTAGATGTTCAAACTTTCATAAATGCATAACAAATGTGTGAGGGCATATAGTTATAGACAATCTCCAACAATCTCCTACATAACTTCCTTAGATTCTCCTAAACATCCAAGTCACACGTAATCATGGATAAATTTATATCTCAATCAATATCTTTGACTTATGCAATTCTCCCACAATCCATGTTAATCATGTATGACTTAAATTGATTTTCCAAAATCTATGATTCGCTCATGTGGTGGAATAACATCCTAATAACCCGAATTAACTAAATACTTGTAGGTCAGGACTATGATCCTAATTGGTTACAATTAGCCAGTTTTTACTTGCGGTAAATAAAAACTTTTACATACAACTAGTTGTTTAGCCTACCTTACATAAAAATATACATGCATTGTCTTGGCTGTGCAATAACAAGTAAATATAATTAAGTGGAAAATGGCGCTACAACATTTGATTAAAATCATAGTTAAAACGAGCCAAGAAATTGGAAAATTAGTTTTTTTTAACTTGAAGAAACAACTTGGCACACAATTCAACCTTAGCATGCACCCAAAAGTAACTCTAATGTTATACACAACAATGGTTCCTATTAAAGGTAATGTCTTAGTACACAAGGTACCAGAAAATACAAGAAATGACTACTAAGATCCATCTTTTAACTTCCTACCCGAACAAAGTAGCTCCAAATGTACAAGCCTTGCTCTTTCTCTTATGCCTTAATTAGCCTATAATTGCCAAAGAACAGATGCTCTAGTTAGCACATAACTTAATTTACAAGTAATCCTAGAAACACAAGGTTTCAAACTTAACAAGTACTTTAAACAAAAGAAACTTAGCGCACAGTTGCTCATTTAGTTGCTAGGCTCAACAACGTCAGTAACTATACAATATAAACTTAAGGGATGAGTACATAATGTACTCAATAAGGGTCCCTTGGTGTACCTGCAAGGAAGATATAGAAGAAGCATGCAAATATGGCAACACAACCACTACAAACATACAACAACAAGTAAAAACAATAATATATAATTCAAATGATAAGTATGGATGGATAATGCACTTAGGACTCTTTATACTCGATGGTGCATTCACTTGGCCATAAGCTTTAACTAAGGCAATTAGAACACTGGCCCTCGTGTTTGAAACACTTTACCTCACATAGTCCATCATATAGGTCTTAGACTAATTCTTCACTTACTCATAACACTTACCCGACTTTCCCAGTTTCTTATTATGCAAGGTAACATTCTTAGTCGCTCTACTTCTCGAAGCTTCTTAAGCTTGACTAGGGCACCCTAAGTGGCTCATTACCTAAACCAAATGGTTTGGGTAGAAGTTCTTTAGGTTCCACTCTAATACCCTATAGGTCCCAATTAACACCCTAATCCACTCTTCTTTGCCTTACCCTTGTTCACACACTTAGTAACCTTCTTAATGAACGCATTTTTCTTAGCTTAGGAGTGGGTTTATTACCTAGTTTAGGCTCTTAGAAGTCTTAGAATAGTCCTAGGATTGTAATGGTATAAATTGGGTTACATTGGGACCTATCTAGCTTGGGACATAATGCATGGCAGCTCTATAATGACACCAGCATTTTGGTGATGTGGAAGTTTGGCAAAATGGCACTACAGCGTAAGGCCTAGCATGGTGGCACCAGAGTTCATTCTGGAGCATGCCTTTTGTGTGCACACTTTGCCCTTTCTTACCCCCAAAGCCATTTATCTATGGCCTGTTCACCTTAGCCTCAACCCAAACCTACACTCATAAGTTATAACAACATCTTAATGCATTAAGTGAGCCAAAAAACACACTTAAACCTTACCTCAAATCCAAGCTTAAGCTAGGACCCAAGCAAGCACAACCTACAAGCATAATAAAGCTCAACAAAGTTCCTTGAAGTTCTAAGCCTATAAGCCTAGTTCTAACACACATGGGGCACCATAAGCATGAAACTAAGATCTTTCTAACCATTTAAGAACCTTAGAACCAACCTAAATATTAGGGAAAACTATACTTTAAGATTTAGACTAAACTCCCAAGAACACCTCAAATGCACCAAATCCACCAAAAATCCTAGTTTGGGCTTGTTAGATAAGCTTTAGGACCTTCGATTTTGACCAAAATTGAGCTAGGATAGAGGTTTGAGGTAAAAAGCTAGGGAGGATGGAAGGCCCATGACAATTGTAAAAGAAAGGAGACAATGAATAATAGTCTCCCCACTAAACCAATATCTACTAAACCTCTAGTATTCACATGTTAACGTTCGCCCACTTAGCCTTCTTAAGCTTGCTTTGACCCAATACAAGCTTACAAACCTCTCAAAACTATCCCTCATTAGCTTCTAATGGGAGAATCTTGATCTCCTACTTATTCCCCAAGCTGATTAAGCTATTAGAGCCCCATTGAGACCCAATAGCCCAAATTTTCTTATTGGTAAATTATAGTTTTTCCACTTATACTTTTGGTTCAAATGAGTTGTAACACTTATGGTCTTAACTATTTTGGTGATTTTCATTCACATGGCCTTAATTTTACCAAAATTATGGTCATCTCCTTAGCTTCGGAAAAAATTACCATTTTACTCTTATGGCGTTTAAGTGTCATTTAACACTTAGGAACATATCTAACCCTTACCTTACTTGTTTTTCTTTCTTAACAAGACACTAATTTAAGGAATTTATAAAATAATCCTTAAACTTAATTTACTTACCTAGTTAAACCAAAAGGCATCCACTATGAAAGCTGTCACATTCTTCCCTCCTTTGAAAATTTGTGATAAGAACCCCATTAGTATATGACCAAAAAACTCCCCAAGATGTTTATTAAGCTCCACAAAAACAATCCAAGAACTAGGAAACCCCCACCCTATTCAACCTATGAATAGAAATGAGAAGTATAGCAAAACACACAAATAAACTAGTTAAGCTCTTATGTGTCGAAAATAAGTTCAATAAGAATTAGGGAGAGAAACTCTCAAGCAAATAACTTTATTAATGATTACCTTATTGAAAAAAGTGTACAGGGGCTATATTTTTAGGGTTTAAAGGTCTAAAGTTTGACTGGAACAAGTCCAAAAAGAACTAGAAGACCTAAGCTAGGTAAGATACAAATCCTCCTAGGTTTAGGAGTTTTAACACTCAAAACTTTCCCAAAACAAGTAGAAAACATGTGCAACTTTTGCACATGTAAAATATGTATTTAATATACCTCAAACCAACAAAATAAACTAGAAAAATCTAAAAAATTAGCTGGAAACCCAGGTTGGCATGTTAGTCTTTCTCTGGTGCGCCCTAGAAAGGCCCCTTAGCTTAGTTTTAGGGTCTTCATGGGTTTCACGTCCTATCTTCCTCATTTTTATACATGGCCTTACATGGTTGCTTCCCAAGGTCCATAAGACATATTAAAGGAGTCTCTAGCTACCTTGGTCACCTATGCATATTCATAAATGAGTGAATAATGCCCTCGGGTGTACTCTTAAGGGCCTCTTGCACATGTTCTCCATGTACAGCCTCCAAGTGTCCAAGAAACTTTAAAACCAAACTTGAAAGTGTATCTTGGACCTCCCTAACACCAAAGGGTCCTTAGGTGCTTGTAGTGTAGCTTGGGCTTTATCATCTCCCCCTTCCTTAAAAGGATTTGTCCTTGAATCTACATTGTCAAATAAAGAAAGATCAGACACATTAAAGGTAGCACTAACATTACACTCACCTGGCAAATCAAGTTGGCAGGCATTATCGTTGGTCTTCTTCACAACTTGAAAAGGGTCATCTTCTCTTAGATGTAACTTAGTCCTTTTTTAAGCAAAGAATATTTCCTTCCTCATATGTAGCCAAACCCAATCTCTGCATTCAAAAGTCACTCTCTTACACCCTTTGTTGACCGAATGTGCCATTTTTTGATTTTTTTTTTTTCAATTTAAGCTTTAAACTTCTTATGTATTCTACGCACCAATTCTGCCTTTTTGGCACCATCTATACTTGAACACTCATTAGTAGACAAAGGCAAAAGATCTAAAAGGGTCAATAGATTAAAGCATATACAACTTTAAAAGGGGAGTATTCAGTTGTCTTATGGATAGTCCTATTATATGCAAATTCAACATGTGGTAGGCAATCCTCCTATGTTTTCAAGTTCTTCTTAATAATGGCTCTAAGAAAAATAATCAAAGTTTTATTTGTTACCTTAGTTTGTCCATCAGTTTGTGGATGACATGAAGTAGAAAATAACAATTTTGTACCAAGGTTACCCTGTTCTCCAGAAGTAAAAAAATTTTGCATCTCTATCAGACATTATGGTTCTAGGAACCCTTTGTAGACTTACCACTTCCTCGAAAAACAACTCAACCACATTTACAGCATCATCAGTCTTGTTGCATGGAATAAAATGCTCCATCTTGGAAAATCTATCCATAACAACAAAGATAGAATCTCTTCTTCTCTTAGTAATAAAAAGTCCTACAACAAAATCCATAGAAATGTCAGTCCAAGGATGTGAAGGGATAGGTAAAAGAGTATATAACCATTAGTAGCTTGCTTAGATTTAGCCTTCTTGCAAGCAATGTAGTGACTACAAACCCGTTCAACATCCTTTCTCATATGTGACCAAAAGAAGTGTTCTTTGAGAATCTCCAAGATTTTAGGTACACCAAAATGTCCCATAAGACTGCCACTATGAGCCTCATTGACAAGCAACTCCCTCATGGATGTTCTTGGCACACACAACTTGTTTTCTTTAAAGAGGAATCCATCTTGTTGATAAAAGTTGTCAAAAGCAACATTAGAGCACTTAGAAAATATATCTCTAAAATCCAGGTCAATAGCATACAATTCCTTTAAGTGTTCAAATCCAAGCAACTTAAAATCTAGAGTGGATCGTAAAGCATACCTCCTAGATAGTGTATCCGCCACTATATTCTCTTTGCATTGCTTGTGCTTAATTACATAAAGAAAAGATTCAATAAATTCAACCCACTTAGCATGTTGTTTATTCAACTTACCTTGGCCCTTGAGATGTCTAAGAGATTGATGATCCGTGTGGATAAAAAACTCTTTGGGCCATAAGTAATGTTGCCATGTCTCCAATGCCCTCACCAAAAGCATACAATTCCTTGTCATAAATAGGATAGTTAAGTGCTGCTCCATTAAGTCTCTTACTAAAGTAAGCAATTAACTACCCCTTTTGCATCAATATAGCTCCAATGTCGAAACCTGAGTCATCACACTCAATCTCAAAAGTTTTAGAGAAGTTTGGTAAAGCTAACATAAGTGCATGACACAACTTCTCTTTCAATAACATGAATGCTTCTTGTTGAGCTTTCTCCAACCTAAAACCAACATTCTTTTTAACAACTTTAGTAAGAGGTGTTGCAATAGTAAAAAAATTCTTAACAAACCTCCTATAAAAGCTAGCTAGCCCATGGAATGATCTTATCTCAAAAATTGTTGTGGGAACCAACCATTCTTGGATGGTTTTACCTTTTATTGGTCAACTTCAATACCTTTAGAGCTCATAACATATCCAAGAAAGATCATTTTATCAACACAAAAAGAGCACTTCTTAAGGTTAGAAGATAACTTCTGTTCTCTCAATGTTCCTAACACTTGCCTTAAGTGTTCCATATGTTCTACTAAGCCTTTGCCATAACCTAAGATATCATCAAAGTATACAACAACAAACTTGCCTATAAAGTCATGCAAAACATGATTCATAAGTCTTATAAAAGTGTTATGAGCATTAGTCAAACCAAACGGCATTACCAACCATTCGTATAAGCCAAATTTGGTTTTAAAACCTGTCTTCCATTCATCCTTCTCCTTCATTTTTATTTGATGGTGCCTACTTTTTAAATCAATCTTAGAAAACAAAGTATAACCATACAATTCATCAAGCAGATCATCAAGAAGTCTAGGGATAGGTGGTCTATACTTTACAGTGATTTTGTTAACAGATCTACAATCCATGCGGCTTGTGTGGAAGTACTAAAACACACTATGTACTCAGCATGCTTGATAAAAAAGGTCACAAGTGTCTATTTGACACTTTTCCATGAAACTACACCACCTTCTAACATGAAAATATACCCTAATGTAAACTTTCCGTCATATTTGCAATCAGCATAGTCAGAATCTATATAACCAACTAGTTCAAGATTGTTGGACCTTTTATAGGTCAACATGTAGTCTTTAGTTCCCTTTAAATATCTAGGACTTTCATAGCAACAAGCCAATGGTCATGCTCAGGATTTGACAAGTATCTTCCTCAGAGACCTATTGCAAATGCAATGTCCGATCTAGTGCACACCTTATCATACATCAGGCTTATAATAACATTAGCATATGGCACATCCCTCATGGATTATCTCTCATATTCATTCTTAGAACGTTGTGTCGAGCTTAAGTTTTCACCCTTAGCAATTAGCATATTCAAAGTTTACAGTCATGTATATTAAATCACTTCGATATATGCTCAATGTATGTCTTTTGAGAAAGACCCAACAAGCTCCAAGATTTGTCCCTATAGATTTCAATTCAAAGAACAAAAGATATTTCACCATGATCCTTCATATCAAATTACCGAGACAAAAACTGCTTAACCTCATACAGCATGCCTAGGTAATTTGTTGCAAGTAAAATATCATCTACAAAAAAACCAGAAAGATAATTTTGCTCTCACTGGCCTGGTGATATATGCATCTATCAACTTGGTTTTCCATAAACCCAAATAAGGTGATTACCTCATCAAACTTTAAGTATCACTGACGAGAAGCTTGCTTTAGACCATAAATAGACTTCAACAGTTTACATACCATATTATCTTTACCAGCTACCTTAAAAATTTAGGCTATTCTATATAGACTTTTTCTTTTAGTTCATATTTAAAAAGGTGGTTTTATCCATCTGGTGTAACTTTAAATCATAATGAGCTACAAGTGCCATAATGACTTGAAATGAGTCTTTATAAGACATAGGAGAAAACATATCAACATGGTCAATTTCTTTTCTCTAAGTATATCCTTTAACAATCATTCTAGCTTTAAACCTCTAAATCTTTCCATTAGGATCCCTTTTAGTCTTAGACACTCATTTGTTACCAATGGATTTATGGCCCTTATGTAGCTTAACAAGCTCTCATACTTGATTGTGTTGCATAGATTGCATCTCATGCTTCATTGTATCTTACCATAGATTCTTTTAAGGACTAGATACAACCTTTAAAAAAGTCACTAGATTAATTACATAACCAATGGCATAATCTCTACCACCAAGATGGACCATATAATCAAAAGATATAACAGATCTTTTCTCCCTAGTAAATCATCTAAGTGAAACCTCTATTACCGCTTCCTGTGCCAGATGAACCTTTTCAACTAGTGGTTGCAAAGGTTCTTACTCTATTGTAGCAAACACAGGTAGAGGATCCATAGTCTCTTCTTGTATAGGTAAAGGAACACAAATGGTACTAGCTTGTCCATACTTCTTTATGATTTTAGAGTTGATAGCCAAAAGGCTATTACACCTAGAATTCCCAAGTTTAGTATGATGAGCACCACCCTCAGGGAAAACTAGCACCAACCTCGGGCATTATGAGTAACCAATCTCGGGAAAGAGAGGCCCCGCACAATCCTTGATCGTCTGACCAACTAGTCAGGAAACACCCTCAGTGGTACCAAGCTCCGACCTCGGTGACCCACCACCGCCTTTGAGGAATAATGGGACTGACCTCGGAAAGGTTGTGCACTACCACCCTCGGAATAGTGAACCCACCAAGTTCAGAAAAGGATATCACCATCCTCAGTGAGAAATAACGTCTACCAAAGGTGCCCTACTCTGCTGAAAGACTTCCCCCAGTAGCCCTCGGTCATAATATCGGGCCGAAGGGGACCTCTTATTCCGAAGAGGTCTTATACGCCGAAGGGATCTCATTCCCCAAAGGGGTCTCACGAAGATACGATAAAAACGGTTGGGGAGCCTCTGACACAGATACCTCGCACATGCCCCTGACACAGGGACCTCCCACACAGCCCTGACCTCTAGCCAAAACGACCTACGACCAGCTAGAGATACCTATCTCCGAAGGTACAGACCATATCCAACTGTACACGTGTCATGATCTGAATGGGCTGTGTCAAACGGCCACCCCCCTACACCCTCCTATAAATACTTGGGAACGACCTTGGTAAGGACAAAAGACTATCTACTTTCTACTCTCCACTTCCTGCTCCTTATTCCCCAAATACTGACTTAGGCGTCGGACGCTCTTTCCCCGAAAACACATTCCGGGAAGTCTCTAACCCTTGTCTTTTTTAGTCTTGCAACCACCCTCATATCGGAAGTCTCTCATCCAGACACCTTTATACCGGAAGTCCCTACTTCAGGGGACTATGTCACACAATGAGGATACTGACGGGCATCAAGAGTAATCACTTTCATTAGTTATATCATGCTCTAAAAACTTAGCTGTTTGTTATTTCACAATTCTAGAACATATATATTTACGATAGAATATATACCCTTTAGAATGTTTAAGATAACCAACAAATAGCAATGAGTAAAATGAGGCTGCAATTTATTTTCCATGCGATCGTACAATTGCACTTCAGCGAGATAGCCCTAAACTTGAAATTGATTCAAGCTAGGTTTATTACCGTTTCACAACTCAAATGACATCTTTTGCACTTACTTACTGAGTACTTGTGTAACGACCCAAGTCTAGAACCGGTTCATGGAACACCTACCCACTACACGGGTTATCCTTTATGAAATGATAAGGGCTAGGTGCTTATGCTTTAGAACTTGAGCCTATATATCTATATAAGGCTTCTCACATTTCTCCCATATAGGATATGGGGGTATTACAAACTCTCTCCCTTATGTACCCAACATCTCCGTTGGGTTCTCTCGGATTACTTGATCCCCTGAATCAATAGCCTCTCTAATAAGATTACTTGACCCCTAACCAAGTAACCTTTTTAATCTACAATCAGCCCCAGTAGATGATGCATATGCACATCCAGTATGTCATACCATCATTGTCCCAGGTTGGCTCTAATACAATCTGTAATGACTCAAATTCAGAACTGGCCCACAGAACACCTGACCACACTATATGAGCTATCCTTTATGAAAAGGATAAGCTTTAGGTGTTTATGCTTTAGAACTTGAGCCTATATATTTACATAAAACTTTTCACATTTCTCTAATATAGGATATGGGGGTCTTACAACCTAATTAAGGATATACAAAGCTGCATTGATAGCCTCACCCCAAAGAAAGTCATGAAAATTTATCCTACTTTACATGCTCCTCATCATGTCCTTTAAGGTGCGATTTCCGCCTTATGGCCATACAGTTTTGTTCAGGACTCCCTAGCATAATGAACTAAGCCATTATTTCACAACTTTCTAAGTATCTAGCAAATGGACCCATTAATTTGTCTATTGTCCCCATGTTTGCCATAATACTCCCCTCCCTGGTCAAATCTCACAATCTTAATAACTTTTCACAATTATTTCTCGACTTTAGTCTTAAAGATCTTAAACTTGTTAAGAGCTTTAGACTTCTACTTAATCAAGTACAAATAATAGTAATGGGAATAGCCATCAATAAAAGTGATGGAAATATTTGGAGTCATAAACTATATATGAGTATGGTCCACTTATGTCATTGTGAATCACTTCTAAAAGTTCTGAGCTACGTATAGCCCATATTTTTCTTAATCTTGGTCAACTTGCCTCTACAACAATCAACACATGTCTCTAGGCCACCAAAGTCATGAGTAGGTAAGATGTTTTCCTTTATAAACCTTTCTACTCTTTCCATAGATATATGGCCAAGCTTTTTATGCCACAACATGGAAGATTTTTCCTTTATAAAAGGCCTTTCAGAAACAATTTTCTCAACATTATATGTGGTAGCATAGATATCATTTAGAGTCAAACACAATCTATATAAGCCTAAGGACAAATAACAATTACCAACATGCTTTAAGTCCAAGAGTAATTTTATAAAACCATCCTTAATCTCAAAAGCATAACCACCCTTGTCCAACATGAAAACTAAGACCAAATTTCATCTAAAAGATGTTACATAGAATATGTTATTTAAAATAATTCTAAATCCTAAATTTGAGTTTATACAAAAAATGCCTAAGAACTCCACATCCACCTTTTCATTGTTGCCAATAATAAGCTTTGACTCCTCCTTGTTTTATTTCCTCTTGCTTATGAACCCTTGTAAAGAAAAAGCAACATGAATAGTTACTCCGCTATCTAGCCACCAAAAACTGGATAAGGCTATGACTAAATTAAATTTATATAAAACAAGAGTCAAAGAGTCATTACCTTTATACCCATTCTTAGTCGACCAATCTTTAAATTTAGGACAATTATTTTTAAAGTGACCTCTTTTCTTGCAAAAGAAACATTTCTTTTGTTTCTTCTCAATAACTATATTTGGACCACTCTTCCTCCAACCTAACCACTAGCCTGAGTCTGAACATTCTTAAGAGCATTAGAATTAGGCTCCTTACCAATTTTTCTTGTTGTGTTTACCTGATACAGACAAGGCTATTTGGGATTTATCACTCTTAGGTTTCTCCTCTTCAGTGATTCACCTAGTAATGAGGTCATTGACTGCCTAAGCCTTATCCTGAGAGTTATAAGTAGTGACAAGAACCCAAGACTCCATAGGAAGGGTATTCAACGCTTGATGCACAATGCATGCATTAGGGATGACAATTTTAAGCACCTTAAGTCTACTCTGCATGTGAACCATCTTAATGATGTTCTCTCTAACACCACTTGCTCCATCATACCTCATGGAGTAAAGTTTCTTTAGGAGGGTACCTATCTCAACATTAGAGGACACTCTATACCTATAAGACATAACATTAAGGAAATCCCTAGCTACATTAGTTTTAGAAGGACCACTAAGTAGATGTTCAAGAATGAACGTCTTTATGGAGAAATAGCATATGCGGTTTGATTTCTCCCAAGCTACATAAGCCTTCTTCTCCTCAACACTACTCATGGCAGTAAGATCTGCAAGCTTATCAGTAATCATGGCTAGATTCATATATGTCATCTCGAGAGTCAATTCTAGATCTTGCTTCCACTTTTTAAAGTTGGAGCCAGTCAACAACTCAATAGCGACCAAGTTGTTAATAGACAAGGTGAATAAAAAGATCAAGCAAATGCAAACATCAAAAAATTATAAGGTAGTCATGATACTTAAAACCACAAATAATGTCCATATTGAGAATTTGAGCATAGCACTATGGAAACACCTTTGGGAAAAATTCATAAAATGCAGTCTCAAACTCTCCCATACAATGACGATCCAAGGAATTGTTTCTATCCTTACTAATTTACCACATTTGGGTGTATAGATAGCTTAGACAAGTTAATCCTCAATTATATGTTATATGTGTCTTATCTCCAAAGCTCATACAAAGTCAACACCTTCAGGTTGAATAAGTATGCTCTTAATCCAAAGACAGCCTTAATCATGCGAGAACGGAATGTCACAAAGCCTGTCAAATTGACCACTTTGGTAGTAACAATTCAATGGAACTCATGATCTCACCATGGGATATTCCCTATGTAACTTTCCTAATGAACGGCAATCATGGGGTTCAGTTTCAATTTTCATATGACTTTACCTAATGGAAGAATTGATTCACTTAAATTTCTCCCTAGTCATATGTTGTTGTATTTATTCGCTCCTTTTGATGTATTTAAAAAATTATTTATCATGCATATTCACTTCATTTTATCTTTATGAGACATCATGACAATATGTGTCTTTTCAATAAAAGTGAATTTAACCTTTCTTACATGAAAATAAATTTTAGTGTGGCTTTTATTAAAGGTTTTGGGGTTACTTTTATTAAAACAGCAGCTTCAGGGTTCATTATGAAAGTACAGGGACCGAAATGCACAAAGTAGAAAGCTTAATGGCTCAAACAATTACAGCTAACATCCATGATATAACTAACGAAAATAAAACCCAAGGTTTAATTTGTCAAAAAACAGAAAATGGATGGCAATCATGTAATTGAGCCACAACACAAGATTTCTTCTTCATCTTGGCGGATTCGTTCTTGTAACTTTCCAACTCAAAGCAACATTTTTGTTAATTTAATGAGCAATTGCTAATTTCAACCCCAAGAATCTTACGGATTTTAAAACTTGTGATCCTTATTTCACGTTTATAGCAACAACAGGCAATGAAAACGCCCAGAGAAAAACCCGGAAACAACCTTAGCGGGCCGTCTCTCCGCAACTGTCACCGTATACGGCAACACCCTCCCAAAAAAAGGCAGGAGTGGCGATAGTGCCAATTGCAAATGCTAGTATGACCAGCCATACCATCGTTTCTCCTCAATGCATCCATAAAAAAAGATCATGGTTCCAAATCCATTGAAGTCCAACCATGGATTTCTTTAATTTTGTTTTACCAACAAAAATAATAAAACAAAACTAACCAAAAAAAAAACACATAAAACACCAATCATATAATCGGAAGATCCCAACTCAATTGCATGTAATCTCTCATCATGTAACAGGCTCTAATACAACATATTAATTTTCTAGCCTATCTAAATCATATATGAAAGCATAGAATATAAAAATTAAATTGAAATAAATGAAACTTCTTACCTAATTTAGCCTTTATTAATAAACATAGTAGAAACAAAATCAATGAATGTACAAGTCTTCTTATTTATTCTACTCGGTGGCTCTTCCAATGGCTGGAATACTTTTGCATAATAACCTGGGTAAGGGACAGGTCTAGCCTTTTTATTTATATAGAAGTTCATGGGTCTACTCATTATTGGTCACATGAACTTAATTGACCCACACTTAAATAAACTCAAATCTTTTATCATAATTGGTGTCACTAGCCCAACTTTAGACCACTTACTATATGGGCGTTGTATACTTTATTTGACCAATTTCAGTTCTTGATCCAATTAAATAAAAACGCATACAATTAACATAGCTAACATATAAAAAAAATTCCAACTCTAAATACTATGGGGTCTTGGACCCAAAAAGAATAGAATAAATTCCCAATATATATTTTTCAAACATAAACCATCCTTTTAATAATTAATAACGTTTCTCAATCACAAGCAACTAAGCACAATCAAACATGAAAAATCAAAATTTTAACACAACAATATGGAGTACTAGACTTTTTTAAGATTTCATAAATTTTATGAGTGGACATATGCTATTTGGTAGTGAAATTTTTTATGTACCATCTCCCATTTAAACACATATCTTACTATGTTAGAAGGGCAAAAAGGCACCATTGGTCCCAAACCTTTGATTGTTATTGCAAATTGATCCTCAACCTCCATCTTATTCCAAACAAGTCTTTAATCTTTATATTCTATTGCATATTGGTCCCCTTGCTCTAGGTGAATATAGAAACCCAATAATTTAAATAGTTTATTAACTATCAAAAAATTATAAAATAGTTTGAATTAGGTATATACTTGTTCTATCGACAAAATTTTTGTTAAAAAATACTGAAGTAAAAAACTTGTTCAATAAATGAGAATTGAACTAACACAAATAAAGTCATTTTTAATTTTTATTCTTTATTTATACATGAGAATTGATAAATTTAAATTTTAGTTACTTAAAACCTAATTTCTTGGTGAAATATTGCTACACTTGACATGTGAATAATCCAAAAGAAAAACCTACACTCATATATCATCCCATAAAATCATCTTTACTATGATAGTACATCCATTAATACAAATAAGAGTCATGAACCCTACATTATTTTTTTGAACAGACAAATAGAACATTTATTATACTTGAACAAATAAAAATGATATACATGGAGATCCATCTAGCCACTAGATACATAAATAAACCAGTTCACAAAAATTTTCTCCCAAATACACTGCCTTCCCAAATTAACCTCACCTTACGCCCCTAAACATACAAAAGTTCAAAACACCAATACTAATCTAAAGAAAACTTGCACTTAAGGATCACCCCTAAAAACTTCAGATGCATACCCTTGTAGATATAGACATAGTTTATAATTGTGGTTAAAAATTTCAAACTTCTTTTGCTTGTATTTAAATTATGATAATATTGTTTGGTTAATTTAAGTAAACATTGTTTTAGAAAACTCAATCTGACATCCTGGCGGGAATAATAGTTTAAAACTGAAATGAAGATTGAATGCTAATATTATAGTTTTATCAATATTAAGATCCCTTTTCCAAGCAGCATATCATGTAAGAAATATCAAGCTATTTTCATTTAATAATACTCTTTTACTTATTTAAACACAATAATAGATTCCATAAGTAGGGAATAGCTTTACTAGTGACAACTCCATGCTAATAAATTATTATTATTATTATTATTATTATTATTATTATTATTATTATTATTATTATTACTACTATTATTGTTGTCGTTGCTGTTATTGTTAGTACTACTACTAACAAAAAGCAATCAACTAGACTTTTCATTCTGAATTTTTCCACAACTATTATTATTTATGTACTTTTCAGATATTTTACGGGTAAAATCCAAATTTGGTCCCCTAACTTTAAGGATCGTCCTAATGTGGTCCCTTAACTCAAAAAGTGACTATTAAAATCCCCTAACTAAACTCACGTGTCCTATTTTGGTCCTTCCCGTCAGTTCAAGCATTAATTCCAACAGAAATTGCCTACATGGCACCTAAACTGTTACGTGGCATCCTCTTTTATGCCAATAAATGATAATACTGGAAGAATAATAAATCTAAAGCTAGAATTGACAAAGTAAAATAATTTTAGGGACTTAAAAAATTAATAACCCTAATTTTCAGCTCTTCCCTAACTCTCACAGTTCGCTACCGCCGTTTACGCCCGCCTAGTTTCGATTGTCGAGATCGGCGGCATTGCAGAAGTGGCGACACCGATTCCTGACGGGTGTGGGAGAATAGGCAGCGGAGGAGGAATGGGCAAGTTCCTGCCTAGTTTCGAGATCTTCGATTTTATCTTCACCGGCAGTAGAGGAACGAGCAGCTGCCTGGGGTCAGGTGGGGACCGAATCGCAATGGGACAAAAGCACGTGAGCAAAAATGAGCGACGTCCCGGGGGGGGGGGGGGGTTGGAAATGGTGGAGTGATCAATGGAGAGGGCAGCAGGCTAGAGGGTTGTCGGCGTGTGCTAGAGGTTAGAGGTTGGAGGCTAGCGTCGAGCAACAGGGGGAAGCTCCGGGGACCGTGGGGAGAAAAGGTTTGGGCTTTCTGGAGATTAGGGAGGCAAGACAGGCAGAGAAGCTAAAAGGGAAGAGAATGGGCCGGTGGGAGAATGGGCGGCGAAGCGGCAGAGGTGGGCAGCCGGGTGGGTGGTGGAGGTAGTCGAGCATTTGGAAGATTATGGTTAATATGCGTCTTAAGCCCTTGATATTGTGTATTTTAATCAATTTTAGTCTCATACTTAATGTTCTTCCATACTAGTCACTCATTGCTATGACATAGGATGACACATGGCAAAATGGGTGCTACATAGACATCTTTCATCCAAGATAACGGCTTAACCAATGGAATGGACTGAAATAGGACAAGTTAAGGGAGGTAGGGGACTTTGATATACACTATTGAAGATAAGGGACCACATTAGGACGACCCTTACAATTAGGGGACCAAATTTGGATTTTACCCGATATTTTACAAATAAAATGTAATCAGCAGGGACTTTTATTTTTGAACAGTATTTGTGTATAGTTAACAACTGCATTTAGTCACTATGTTTAAAATGCTATGTTTGAGCATTATTTTTTTACATGCACCACAATGTCAAACTAAGTCATCATAATCATACATGTTCGTGCTACATATAGTTAATTTTCATTTTCTCAACACAAAAACTAATTTTATTATACTTTTTCCCTATCGTACAAATTAATCAAATACTTTTGAAATGTATAATATTTTTACTACATGTATTGAAAAAAAATATGATTTTCTTACCCTAACATTATGTAAATAATTTATAAGGGTACATTGAATTCCTTTAACATAAAAATACATTAATTACAAGTGGAGTCATATAATTTTTGTACGTGGTTATCTTCATTTTATTTTAGTTATCCTAATTACTCAACTTCTGTTTATGTCTTGCAATCTCATCATTGAACTTGTCATGCATGTTGTTGCAGAGTTTATTAAATAATTTTTTACTTATTTTTTGTTATTTTTAAATGGCTACATAATAAATTTCAATTGACTCTTAATTACAAATAAATATTTTTATCAAGTTTTTCTACCAAATATAAGGAAAAAATAAAATAAAATTATATTTTTGAAATTATAAAATGAAATTGAGATCACATTATGAATTTTTTTTTTGTAATAATCCACTGTCATAATTTAAATAAAATTACATATTTTTATTGGTTAAAAATTTCATAAATCACCAATATAAAAATGAAATCTAAAATTAATAATAAATTTTATTTATATTATACTATGAGTCAATATTACTTTATATACAATAATCAACCAATTTTTGAGTAATTTCACATTTGAAAACCGTTTATAACTAGAAATCAAGCAACTAGCTGAAAAAAAAAATGCAAGAGGAACCTAAAATTTTATCATTTTTTATAGAATTTCTATTTTATGGTCAAAATGTAAATTTGAAAATGGTCAAAATTGAGTTAATAAATTAAGGGGTAAATTTTGGGCTTCGTATAAAAATTTGACGTGGCTCTTAATTATCCTATCAATTAACACTACAATTACTAAATCACCCCCAATTACATGATTGTTAATGAATTCAAATTGTTTGATAGCTATTTTTTAATAAATTAAAAGTTAAAACAGTGCCATAAGTTTTTGATAGAAAATAAATTATTTAAACTATCAATGTGTCATCTTTGTAAATTGAATTCTGTGTCTGTGTAAGGTTAAAGACTAATATGGATTAAATTATAAATATTTGAGATTAATTTGCAACAACATAAAAATTGAAAACCTATTTATAATGAGAGGTTAGGGACAATTTGTGCTAGTTAGCCAATATTAGAATGATTCTTCTTTTCCGCTTTCACTCCTTGATATTATAGAGAAATATAAGCTAGCAATGGTGATTACAAACCTAGGAAATGAAAGTATAAATGAACCGGGACTGATTCCCTTTCATCAATCCTTATAAGGCCTTTGCCAAACCGTTTCATTCTCTTCTCCAAATTAGTAAAAAAAACCTCATTTTTCTATCCCAAAGAGCTATTAAAGAATATGTGCAAGCTACAAAGTTTAATCAGCATACTCTTTCTACTACTGATCAAGAACCATATGTTACTTTGGAGATGACTTCATCACTCACTTGTCAATGGAGTGATGAAGGCTACACTCACCTTCACTTTAAAATTGTCTGCCTAGCACTCACATATCATGGATAGAAAGGTCTTCCAATTATCATAAGACTTGTTTTCCTTAATACCACATACAGGAAGTACAAATATGCTTGTATTGGTGCAATGGAGACTACACTAAATGTTGGCACTATATTGATCACTTTTTTCCGACTTTCTATATGGCTCTCAAAGATCCTTATTCATTGACCACTTTGAAAATCCAATTACAAATCACCAATCCAAAACAAGTCTCTTCCACCTATGCTGCTACCCTTTATTACTAAATGGCTTATCAGGTCCAAAATCTTGCACTTGATTTTCTCATGCCTAATTTCAATAATGATGTGTTATGTCTTTTGGTTGATACAATTCATGTCCCAAATCAGACATATGTTCCTTTTCAAATTCCTATAAATGAGCTTAAAAATTTCATGCCCTCATCATCGATCTCGAGTTATGGAGCCCTTCATCAACAAACACAACTTATCCAATGTACTAAACCTATCTTCCTTAATAGAGGATAAGGCCAAATGGAAATCTTCTTTTAAAGGAAGCTAAATCTTCCAATGATTTAGATGCTTTTTCTACACATACAGTCATGACTATCATTTAAGGACCAGTTCCAGAGATTCAAGCCCTAATACAAGGATTTGATGCTGATAGATTACTAGTCTACCAATTTTAAGATGAAAAAGGTCACACACATCCTTATTATAAAAAGGCAAGCGAACATTTGAGGAAAGCATAGCCCCAAACTTCTCATTCTCATCATGTCAATATGTTTGAGATGAAAGAATAGAATTTTCCTCCATCAATGTTTGAAGATTCTTTTTTTTCAACTAAACATAATTGGAATACCTCTCAACCAATAACATTTGACTCCGAAGAAAGATTTCTGCTACTGAGCAAGTATTGAATTGGGAATCAGAGAATATAGTTTCTCAAACTTGTATTCTTAACAGAATTGACCAGAATCATATCCAACTTAAGAAAAAAATGGATAAAGCTATAATTGATCGTTTGAAAAAATGTTAACAAATGATTGATTATCTTCATAATAAGACTATGAATCTCATTTCTCAACTCAAGAACATGAAATCATGCACTTGAAGCAACAATTGAAACATCTTCAGGCTGCTCATAAATCCCAAAGCTCCACATTTATTACATCTTATCCTGTTGACTTTTTCTCTACTAGATCACTTGCTATCAATGAAAATATGTATGTTACTCCTACATCACTCTACCATTTACCAAAAGCCCAGCCAAAACCCCAATCACCTCTACTAAATATACCCAATCCAGAAACTAAGCCACAGAAGAACCAAAATTAAAAAGGCAGCCATTCCAGAAGAATCTCCGACATCCATACCACTAAAATAAATTTTTTTTATCACAATCCAAGAACCACCCATCACCCATAAATCCATGACAATACAAGCCAACCCTATCACTTTTTTTTTAGAAAATGAAATACATATGGCTTAGTTTAATTCCTTTTAGGTTAATGCTGACCTTGATCCTATCTCTATATCTGAGACATCAGATGATGATTATCAGAACTCTATAACCTCATTAGCCTTTTCCTTTGAACCCAATCTCCTTATGGCCTGACTAGATGAACCTAAAGGTTCTGTAGTTTATGATACTATAGCTTTTTTTTTATGAAGAAACTATCCCTGCTAAGATTCCCAATATAAATGTCTTCTCTTGGATTCCTCCATCTACATCTGTCAAGCTTACTCTAAAGGATATTTATCTTCATCAATAGCATGACAGATTTATAGAAATGCAGGCATTGTATCAAACACAACTGCAAAAGATGGAGCAAAAGATGCTAAAGTTATTATAGCATTTATTGCTTCCATGACTGGTACCATGAAAGTATGATATTTCAAACTTGGAGAATATCAACAACTTGAAATGTAGAATGTGAAGCCATCGATCAATTTATCCAAGTCCTCAACATTGAATTAATGGGTGACCATCTTCTTCTTGTAGATATCACATAAGAAGAATATTTTCAAACAAAATGTTGTTCATATAACAAGAAAGATTTAGGGACATATTTCATGTGAACGATGAAGCGATACTATTTACTTAGCATAGGCTATGATGGTGATAACCTGAAGCAAGCATACTTGAACTCTATTCTAAAGACAATTGGACAAAAGGCTCTCAATTTAATTTAACAAAATGAAGGACTCCACACCATTTTTTTTCAGTAGGCTTCATCAAACATTAATTACAACTTTGGAAAGATTATGTAACACTCATACATTCTTTAAAGAATTTGAGTGTTCACAAGGTCTTTTTGATAAGGTCTGTAATCGACTAGTGCTCTCTATCAAATGCAAGGACAATAAGGTGTGTCATTGTTCTTCAAAGAAGAAGCATCACCGCAGAAAATTTTTCTCATTCTTTGAAAAACCTCACTGATTCCATAGGAAAGGGAGAATATTTTTTTAGTATAAGTGGAATTCTGAAAAATTTAAAAAGTGTTTTTATTCACAGGAAAAAAAAACACTTTGTTAAAAATTGTCCGCAAAAAAACCCCAAGTCCAGAGCAAAAATGGTAAATATTATCACAAAAACTACAGGCACTAATCTTGATCATCACATGGAATCAATTTTCGGAATCAATTTTCTTAGAAACAAATGATGAATCTTCTACATTATTTGCTGTAGATGCTTATTCATCAGAATCAGACTTTGGTTCTATTTACATGATTCAAATTCAATAGTCAACTGCTGATTCCTTAATTCTAGTTGCCCAAATTATCCCGCAAGCTTGGGTCACTATTTTGATCGATAAGTATGCTAAACCAATACTTGTTTTTACTCTTTTCAATACAAGTGCCTCACATACTATTTTTAAACCCAAATTTCTTCCTAACCATATATGACTAGATTCCAATCAAAGGTTTAAAGCTATAAATGGTGTCTTCCATGTCAAGAAGATCAGCAAACTAGTAAGGATTTGTCTATCTCCGTTTAAGTATTTGGTCACACCTATTTATAGGTATGATAGACATAGCCAATATATGATATTTGGATTTGATCTTATCCAAAAATTAACCCATGTTTATTGGATTGATACTTGTTTGAAGTTTAAAAAGTTTTTTCTTTCATAAGTATCAACTCCCAGACTTTATTCGTGTGAAGAAAAAACTTTAGTTACAAATCATCAAGACACTATTATAGCAAATCTAGTATTTAGGTCAGTTATGCATATGATAATTGATTAATCATGTACAATATCACACATTGAATTTGAGAAGAAATGTGTTAATCCCTTATGGAAGAATCCTCAATTTTTTATTGAGCTTATATTTGAAAATAATTAAGATGTTAATCTAACAAAGGCGACACATTTAGGAATGACACCTGAATGCCCTTTGACCTTAAAACTACTCCCTTACAATTCCAAAAAGCCATGATCTAAATTTTTAAACCTATTCTTAACCCAACCCTTATTTACATTGAGGACATTTTGTTGTCTTCTCCTTGTGCAGGTCCTCATCTTAAGTTACTATATTAGTTTTTTGATATAGTAAAGCAATACAGAGTCATTTGTTCACAAAAAAAAAAATAATAATAATTGCCCAAACATCTATAGAATTTCTTGTAGTACAGATCAAAGATGGCAAATATCATCCATAACCTCATGTGACAATAAAGATAATGAAATTTCCTAATGATAATCTCACAAAGACCCAAGTTCAACAAATATTGGGACTCATGAATTATATCAGAGAATGTGTCCCCCACCTGTTAGAGATTCTCCAGCCCTTATATGCATATCTTAAGAAGAAATCTCCTCTGTGGTCCTCACTTCATCACTAAGCAACCCTTTAGTTAAAACAATTCATCAAATCACTTCCTCTTTTAGAGATTCATGAAAAAAGAAAAAATAACCTCCAAACAGACACAACAAATGAATTTTAGGGATTGGCCCTTTTTTAAGAAATAAACAACAAGACATATATGTGCCTACAACAATAGTGAATTCAAAGATAGTGATAAGCATTATCATTCTACCTAAAAAGAAGTCTTAGCTGTTAAACAAGGGATTGAAAAATTTTAATTCCACCTGGTTGGAAATCATTTTTTTAGAAAAAATAAACATGTCAGCTTTTCCAAAAATGCACAACTTCTACTAGAAGCAGCTATCCAATACCCAATTACTTAGATGACAACAATGGTTTGTACGATTCTCTTTTGATGTTAAGCATATAAAGGGATCAATACCTTGATAGACATCTTTAGTATAACTTTAAAGCTTCCTAAACCAAAACTCCATAACTAAAATACATCATGGCATCTTCCTCCTCTCTTCCAACTTTCAAAAAAGAAAGTAATCTCCCCACTGATGTTCAATGTTATGAATATCAGTCTTTCACCTTCAACCAACGACATCGGGTATTTCACTACCATTACTCTCTCATTGAAAAATATGGTTTTGGCAACTGTCTAGTCAATCATATTAGAATCCACCCAAAATATCCCTTTGCCTATCTTTTCCACATTCTTGATATTTTTATATTCCCACCATTAGCTTTTTGTTTCTTCTGGTACATTTGTTCTATCCATACCATATGTATCATCTTTAATATCCCTCAGTTTTATCAATTTCTCACATTTTGTAAAAATTTTCCCATTAACTTTGTCACCTTTGAAATTGCCAATTTTTTTTACCTGGTTTGCTCTTATCTGTAATTGGGTGAAACCCTCTAAGATATGTTATAAGGACTTGAACCCATTCATCCCAATGTCTCATATCCACCTTTAGCTATCCACCATTACCCCTTAAAACCCATCATTCTTGTTTGGGACAGTCCATGTAATATATTTTTTCCACCATCCTGTTACTTTTACCAAAACTAGTACCTTTTAAATTCATTCCCAACCGTATATGTTACCATTATAAAAACCTAGACTTTAAGCTTGTCTATATTACCTAGTAGCACCCTAATGAATATAAAGGTTTATTAGAGAAAGTATATCAATAAAATCTTATTGTTTTCTCTCTGGAAGTTTGACCTCATGATAATCCACATTGATCATCTTATCCAGTGGACTGCCAGAAAATGATTCATAAAGCCCTTCAATATTTTAAACATAAAAAAATCAAGCAAGCCAGAAAAGCTAGAGATCGAACAACAACTCTTTTAACAATTACTTGCCTTACTCCGACTCCTACACAAGATGACACAATCATTGAAGAACCACCCCCAAACAACCATGAGAAAAGAATTTATTACTCTAGAGTTTGGCTATGGATTTGATTGTGTATACTGGCACATGGCCAATAATCCTATTTTTTTGCACGAAAACATCCTGACAGGGCATCATTAACTCCCTTCGGCTACAATTTTGAAGATTATCATGTTTTGGCCCCATGATGGTCTTCCCTATGTGTTCTAGATTCCTGTTGTCTCTAGCACCTTTATTTTCTTTTATAAAAGATAAAGTAGGTTGTCAATTTGTGTAAGTCATTGATGATGTAGTCTCTTTTGTCCTTTGTACACTTCCTCCTCTATATAAGGGAAGCCAAAACTTTTGTGTGTTTAGCCTCTATAGCTTTCTAAATTTTTTCAAGGAGAAGGTAAAGCAGAGTTCTTAGTTTTATAACTCCTTATTGATGTTCTAAGTTGCCACACATTATGGATCTTCTTAGAACCAAATTCTTCAAGTTTATATTTATTAAGCTTGAAGGCAAACAGTAACTTATGAGGTTTCTAAACTCTGAAAGTTTGCATTTGCTTTCAAATATAATATTTGGAAACTTACTTTGATTCCAGATTTATCTTTTGGATAATTAAAAGAGTGGACTAACAAAAATATATGGTGTGTCATTGAGAACGCTTGAATAGTTTGGTTGTATGGTACTCCTTTAAAGGAAATTTTGTGAAGGGTTATGACTTAAGGCTTGACTGTGTAATTTTCGGGTTGTATCACTTAAGAGTCTATGAACTTGGTTATCTCATAACCCATTTGGTACCAAAGCCCTGGGCCTAGTATGTATAAAAGAGTTACATTATTAAGACACCCTTACTGATCTCCCAATTCTAGTACACTAAATATGTCTGGAACTACAAACCTAACAACTCTTATTAAATATGTTCGGAACCACAACTCCAACAACTCTTACTCCTTCTAGCATTTTCCGACCCTCTACTGCCTTTCATCTTATTCCCTCTGTGAATTCAAATATTTTTCAAAGGAAGAAAAAGCCCCCTTGACTGATCTCCCTTTCATCAATCCCTTGTGCTTGTTTAAAAAACATCATTAACCCCAAATCTTCTATTGCTAGTATAAATGGTTCCTCAGCCTTTATTTAATTGCATGTTGGTCTCAGGCTTTTTTTTTATTTGATCAGGATATGGGTCTCAAATCTTTATAATCCATTACATATTAATTTTTAGTCCTAGATAAGATTTAGTTGACATAGAAACGTAATTTACAAAGACAAGAAACTGATTTTTTTAATAATCCATTAACTTTTACAAAGTTGTGGCATTATTTGAATTTAGTGAAAGATAGTTACCGAATAGTTTGAGTTCATTAACTCTTGTTAACTATCTAAAATCAACCTTTTGAATTCTAATTTAAATTGCTTGATAGCTGCTTTTCTCTAAATCAAACAATATTATAAATTTTTAATAGTTAATAGACCATTTAAATTATCAGACTTCTGTGTCTGCCTAGATCTAGGACCATTTTGAAAAGAAATGGAGGTTTAGGACCAATTGTTAATAACCATTAAAGATTTGGGACCTACAGCACCATTACCCGAGCTAAATTCCGGAAAATGAGCAACTTTTTCCTGGAATAAATTTATTGGATTTTCATGGAAAAAGAGAAGCACATTTTCTCTGTCTTTTCTGTAGCTGCATTTCCACATCGAAAATCTTCTTCTGACTCAAAAGGAAAGTTTTCGAGTTTAAGTCCGTAAAAAATTATTCTATGTTGCTGGAATTGATTGAATACATAAAAATTAAGATTTAGTTTTTTATAACTATAAATCAAACTGTGATAAGACAAATTTTATAAAGCTCTAATACACAACTACTCCTGCTAACGTCTCTTACTTTAAGTTACTCCTGCTAGTTTTTTTTTTCACATGTATCCATAAAAAGTATAAAAATTAGAAGGCATTCATATATGAGAAAAGGGGGAAATTTCTACTTCTTTGGAACCTAAAAGGCACCATAACTAGCAAGGACATTATATAGATGTAATGACGGAGGTAACAGGGGGACTAGGGTGCCTGGCCACACAAAATTTTCATAAATTATGCATATTATCCATATATATATGTAAAAATACAGTTAAAAATCTCATTATCTCTACTATATAATTTAAAAAATTCTGGCTCCACCCATAACCTTCCTCGTATTCCTCTAGCTCTTTAGCAATTGGGTTAAGGAGGTGGGGATCACAGTTCTTGTCAATTTCCTTGTTGCCAGGCTTTCTTTTTCTTATTTACTTTTCCATTTTTATTTTCTTTTGCTTTAAAGATTCACTAGAGAAGGAGCAAGGTGGAAGCCACACCAAGCTCAGGGATACAGGAGTTAAGGCTGGGAAGCGGGGCCAAACGGCCCACATGGTAACAAATGAAGGTGGACCCGATTCTCGCCAACCACCTGGACAACAACCTCCACAGGTTAGTTGTGGGCTGCGGCAATCAATTTTCACCTGCCATTCCACAACGCGCAATGGTGGTTGAAATGGATCCTCTAATTTAATTACTTGAGGTCCAGATATTTCACATATTTATTTTTTTGTTTCAGTCCTAATTTTTAGGATTTTTAAATCAGTCCCAATGTTATCAAATATTTTTATAATATTTAAAAAATTATATTTAAAAACTATACATTTTGTAGTTTCTAAATCTAATCTTTTTTAAAACTTTAATAAATATTAATATAAATAAATTTAAGTGAAGTCTAAGTTAAAAAAATTGAAATAGTGTAAAAACTATGAGACAGATGAAGCAGTATTAGATGAAGTTCTTCTATAATTCATTTTTTTGCATCAATCTACTAATCAATGTAACCAATATTTTTAAATATTTTTATATTTAAAAATTAGTTATACTTTAAACTTTTCTTTCCATGCGATAGATGAGGATGGTAAATTCATTTTAGCCCTTAACCTCTGCTTTCTAAGCAATCCCTAAGCTAACGTTTGTCCTATTAAAATCGCTAGCTTCCTAAGTCGTGTCTTAAACGGGTTACTTCAATCACCTTAACGATTAAATCTAATTGAATCTTAGTGAAAAATAATAATAATAACGTACAAGCACTTGTTGTCTGTGATAACAAGCTCACAAATTTTCGTCTGAAAGAAGTTGATTGTATATATGTCAGATTAAAAATTAATTAAGCATACTTTTTCATCTGAAATCATTGACAAAAAAAATCCCTTTTATAAAAGAAGATAACAACTACAATTTTTTTTAAGCAATTTTTTTTGGCAATCATTGTAGTTTATGCTTATATGTGAAAAATGCAATTGAATTGCGTGTATCTTAAATTATGTTACTAATTAAGTACTGGTATTTTGTATTTGAAGCATATATGTACAAACGAAATTTCCCAAAACCCCTGGAGAGTAAGATTGTGAGGAAGAAAAATTTAAACATGGTACATATCTCATAAAGAAAGGGGACAGTACTTGGCTTTCTCTAGTTGAGGTATTTTTTTCACTTTTCTTAAACTTTCCGGAAGGTGACTAAACGCCACTTTTCAAATTTTAGTGTATGTTTTTAAATATGATAAAAATTGAGGGACTAAATATGTCTTTTTAAGGATTATTTTGATTTTTTAAAAATTTGATAACCAAATATGTAGTTTAAGTGAATATTTTATAGAATTTTGAAAGTTAGGGATTGAAATTCAAATATTTGAAATTTCAAGGGCTACATGATAATTATCTAGGAGAACAAATCATACAGAATTGTTTGAGAAAAAAACTGAAGGATTATTTTTCTTTTGTAAAATCATACGAAATTATTGATTATAATGTTAAATAATTTCCATCCAGTTCGTTTTAGCTTAAGTTAATTGGCTACAAAATTACTTATTTTTATTCTTATATCTTTTTTACCTGGAACTAATTTTAATTAAAAGTCAATATTATATAGCTGAAATAATCTATTAAAAATATAATTTTTGTAATCTTACTAAATTTTTATAAAATTTTCTTTTTTAATGCCTTAAACTAGAAAAATTCATAAAAATTTAACAACATCATGAAAATTTACTTTCAAATGAATTATTGCATCTACATAATATTAGTTTTCAAATGAAATTAGTTTCAGGTAAAAAAGATATAAAAGTAAAAATAAGTCAATTGACCTAATTTAAAACAAATTGACTTTTTGATTCTTATGAAATATTTTTATTTGATATTAAGGCTCAATATAATGACTTTCTTTCAAATGAAAAATTGGGCTTATTCATACAAATTTGGAACAACTAAGGACTTGTATGTTATTTTTCACTAAGATTGCATTAGTCTAAGGCGAAAGAGATTCGTTTAGGATGCAATCTTGGAAATTAAGGACTTCATATGGAAGAAAAGTTAGGTTGGGTATATATTTAGAACAAAATAAAAATGTTAAAGATTAAATATGAAGTTTACAGTTGATAGTTGGGGGGATCGTATGGGCCTTGCCTAGAAATTCGGTGAGCTCCAAAGTAGATCCTACACATAAAGACAATGTTAGAGCCCCAGGATACTTTTCAGGGAGAAATCCTCCGACGATCAAGTTAGATTTTTTACGAGTAGAGAGAAGTAAGACAGCAAAGAATCAGAATGTCATGCCTTGGGGTTGGCTATTAAATGAGTTTATATAGCTATAAGGGATCTGAGTAAATAACTCTCAGATAATAATCCTCTAACTAATCCTGTAATTTTAGGGATTTGGTTCCTTTCTAGAGCAGGAATCCTCCTTTTAATTAACTTGCTGGGCTTCTCTATAGTGGGCTTACCTGTGGCTTGGCCATCTTGGGCCTTGTATTGAGTATATTCCCTACCAATAGGTTCCCCTCCTAAAAGAAAATGTGGGATAGGGTCCTGTATTTTCCTGGATGTTATCACTCTGTGGGGCAATTCCCATTTTCTAGCATTTTTCTTGCTTACTTGTCACCATTTTGTTAGGGGTGTGATGCCTTTTTGGGTAGCTTCATGGGGAAGTTGTGGAAACATCGTCGTTTGTATCTCCAACTCTTTTCATCCTATGTTGTCGTTGCACATAACAGTCTTAACGGTCGAAGGAGAAGATGAGGCAACATCCATTTAATGCCTCTGAGCAAAGTAATCGAGTGTGACCATCTTTGACAGCTATTCGTGGCCATGTGTCCTTTCCCTAATGGGTGAAAATTCCGCAATGATTGTAGCAACGGTTTCAAAGAGGTAACTCAAAGGTTACAGGTTCTTTTATATATACAGTAGGGTTTTATCACTCATTTCTTTCACCAATTTACTGCTTTCCTACGTTGTGCCTTTCCTTGCTTCTACCTATTTATTGTTCTTGATGCCAAATCATCTTTTAGACAACTTCTAAGTCAAGCTCTCTTTAATCAAGTAATGAGCTCTTCTTTTCACTTTAGTGGTGTAATGTTTTTTTTTCTTTTAGCATACACTACTAAAATAACCGACTTTACCAACTGTCATTTACCAACGTGCAGCAGTTGGTAAATTGAATTTGCCAATTGCTGCACGTTGGTAAATGGCCGTTGGTATTCGATACGTTGGAAAATTTTTTACCAACGCGCAACTAATAATACGTTGGTAAATTCCAACGTGTACACGTTGGTAATTACCAACGGTCATTTAAAGGACTCGGTTTCCATCGCGTAGTTATAGTTACCAACTGTCAGCAGTTGGTAATTTACCAACTGCGAGCATTTGGTAATTTACCAACGTGCAGCAGTTGGTAACACGTTGGTAAATGGGTTACCAACTGTCAGCAGTTGGTAATTTACCAACTGCGAGCATTTGGTAATTTACCAACGTGCAGCAGTTGGTAACACGTTGGTAAATGGGTTACCAACTGCCGGAAGTTGGTAACGGTGCCGTTATAAACCCGTTGGTACTGACCCGTCGCGGAAGTTGGTTTGTTTCACATTTGCGCGTTCGTTATGTATATTAAACGTTCCAGATTTCGGTTGTTTCGTATTTTTTCCCCGTTTCAATCCACATTCAAAAGTAAATTACCAATTCAAAAGTACGCCCGGCTTTACTCAGCAATAAACATTACACAACTATGCCAACGTAATTGAAATAAAATATTCTTAACTACAGCATAATTAATGGAATAACAGATATGTCTGAAAGAAAGCATTCAACATTCAACGGCTTACACATTTCATAAATATCAAGTCAGTCTGATTTAGGTCTAAAAATAATTATGTTGCCATGCTCTAATACAATAACTGCAGAAATGAGCTAACCTGTTGATGACGCCCATCACCGAGTCCCGACTATCTCCTCATCCTCTGACTCCGAGTCATCAGGATAATGTGGAACTGGTTGTGCCGGCGGGCATGGAAGGTTTAGCGAACGACAAATAATCTCCAACTGAGCCCGGTTTGCCTCCAATGCAGCTCTCTGAGCCTCCATCTCTGCTCTCTGTCTCCTCTGAATCCTCTCGAGCTTCCTCTCGTACTCCGCATCCCTTCACGCATTCTCCTCCGCCATCATCTTCTGTACTTGCTCGTTGAATTGCGGTGTCTGTGTGATGTCGATAGGCGGGATGGAACCTGGCTGTCGGCGTCCCGGTATAGCACACTGCTCAAATCCTAATCCAAATACCCGGCCTCTCCTTCTACCGCCAGATGCGGTACTAATGATTGCTAGTTCATCAATGGCCTCTATTCCATCCTCTTACTGTGTTTGCTCCTCAATCTCTGCACTGATACGAGTCTACAGCAACGTCATAAAATACATTTAGTCATGTCATAATTTGTAAAACATAGTAATTAAGTTAAGAATATTCTGCAACCAAACGACTTTTACTATTTACAGCAACTTCTTCATAGCGCTTACTAAGATATCTCCCATTCTTCTTTTTATGTGTCGCTTGAAGGACTTTAAACAAGCCAGGGTCTTTCTTCTCAGGATCTCTCTCTCTCTATTTGAATGAAAACCAACATTAATATGTTACAATATTTCATTAGTATCTGAACTGTTATTTGAAAGAACATTAAAGCATACATACCATTTGCTCTCGATGTGCAGACATTGAGATAGATCCCCCAGCATATGTCGCGCTGCAAGAGCCAGACTGTGAATCCTCGTCAGTCATTGTTGCTCGCATTGCCTTGAACTTCGCGGACTTCTGAATGAACTAAGGACTCGCCCAATATGCCTCCATCTCCGCATATGCAGAATCTGACATAAAGTTCGCCTTCGCTCGACGTTTAACCGGATCTTTCACACGCCAAATTTCTGACATCATGCTTCTATAATGTTGTGCTCCCAATACATTCCAAACCCGATACACCTCATTATGGTGTATGGGATCCCACTCACAGCTCCTCTGTACAGGTTAATATGTTTAAACTATTAGAATGGGAAAATACCATTCTATCTCTTATAACATTATTACATCATTATCATAGTAATATTATTCTCATACCTCAAAAACACGCCACTATTGCTGCAGGTCTGATGGAGAGACGGAGGACCAATCAGCATATGGCTTGAAATGTGTGGTGAAACATGGTGTCACTAACCGTGTCGCCGCAGCTGGAATGAATCTGTGACGTTTAAATTATCGGACTTAAGTTTCAAAGAATGATTCCATGTAAAGTATTTTATCACTAATATTAATACTGCGCGTTGGTATTTATCACTTACGTGTTACCATGTGGGGATATCCTCATCCGCGGTCGACCTACTGTCTGTGACATCGATGATGGGATGTCATCAATATGTATATCATCATCTGAAGGATGGGTCGGCACTATGGGGTGCCTCAGGTGCCGCGCACCAGATCCATGTCCAGATGGCGTGCCTCCACCGCCATCTTCTCGGTGCTCATGTGAGGGGACCTGCGTGGGTGGCACTGTTGTCCCCTGCGTCTCCACACTGACATCCTCCTGTGCCCGGATGAAGAACCCATCCTATGTCGTTCATTAAGTATTGGTTCCATTACCTCCTTAAACTGCGCAAATGGTCCTTTCCCAGGTCGGCGTTTATACGTGTTATCCCCTTTACGAGGCATCTGCATTTATTTTTCGGTAAGTTGGTGAATTAAACATAACATATATCTACTGACATATATTGTGCAGTATTAGAGGTACATAAACGTACTCAAATATTTCAATGACATACATAAAAATTACAGGTTACCATTGTTCCTAATACATGTTATCTACTCATTCATTCAGACCCACTGCTGTCATTCGACTCAAACTCCTCGGACTCTTCAGAGTCACTGTCATTCGATATAAACTCCTCACCATCATCTGTCTCGCCATTGGATCCCCCCTCCTCAAGTACATCTTCTTCAATATCATCACCGACACCCGGGTCAGCTAACTCCTCAATTGGGTCATCTTCAATTCTTTGACAATTAACGGATGCACTGTCTTGATACACGTCATCCGTGTCCATAACTTCAGCTTGTATTATCCATCGAGGTTTTATCTTCATAACAGCTGACCACCTGTTTCTTTCACGTGACTTACTCGGATATCGTGTGTAGTAAACTTGGTCAGCCTATGATGCTAGAATGAAAGGATCAAACTTCTGATATCTGCGGCTATTCCGGATCTCAACTAACCCAAACTGTTTATGAATTCGAGTTCCACGTTCAGGTGTTGGGTCAAACCAGTTGCACCTAAACAAGACAACATTCTTATGCGGAAAGCCGAGATATTCGAGTTGAATGACTTCTTCTAATATACCATAAAAATCACATTCAACTTCACTTGCACCCGTGCTGCGTATGCATATTCCACTATTAAATGTTGATTTGTCCTTCCCCCATTCACTTATGTGAAACTTGTACCCATTTGTGAAATACACCGGCCATGTCTGAACTCGCCGTGAGGGACCACATGCAACATCCCACAAGATGGTATCGACAATATTGTTACCTGGGTCATCAACCTATGCAAAACATATTTCAATTTAGGCCAACATATATGGAATGTTGTATAACTTAACATATTGCAATACATTCTGTCCTAAAAGCACACGTACATATCGTCGGAGCCAGGATGAGAAATTGTTTTCAATGTGTTTGTCCATCTCGGACATTGTTATCTCGGGTGCAGTTTCCCTGACCATGTCCACAAACATATTGTGGCCAATAACAGAAATAATAAAAGTATGTTAGTTTTGTTTGATGAGTAGTACTTAATTTTTACATAGTCAATGTTAGAATGTCTTTACATGACTGATGACTTACTTTAGGTATGGCCTGATCTGAGCACAGTTTAGAAGAACGTATGTGGTTGCAAGTCTGAGTTCATCGTCCGTGAGGAATCTATATCGGCATGCACCATATGGTCGTCCCGGAAAAGTGAATATGGACCACAAGTCACCATTACATTGGACAGGACCACCATCGTCATTTCTTGGTACGCGGTTCATCATGCAGGGAACATGGGACTCAAAGTAATGGGAGCAAAAGATGGAAGTCTCCTCTATAAGGTATGCTTTACATATCGATCCCTCAACATGAGCAGTATTAGAAACCTTCATTTTTAGGTCATGCATGCACTGCTCAAATTTATACATCCATCGGTATTGAACAGGTCCTCCAACCTTTGCTTCAAAGGGCAAGTGAACTGGGAGATGCTCCATGACATTAAAAAACCCTGGAGGGAAAATTCTCTCAAGCTTACAAATTATAATTGCAATATTTTCCTCCAACGCAAACAAGTGATTTTCATGCAACTCTGGAGAGCACAAATCTCTAAAGAATAGGCTTAATTCCGTTAATGGCTTCCAAATATTCTCGGGTAGCGCTTCGAGGGCAATGGGGAGAAGCCTTTGCATCATAACATGGCAATCATGGCTCTTCATACCATACATATTGCAACCAGCTGTATCAACACATCTCCCAAGATTCGAGGCATATCCATCAGGGAGTCGTAAAGATTTTACCCAGGCGATCACATCTTGCCTTTGGTTAACATCCAATGTAAACCTCGCCTTTGGTTTGAACGAACGACCATCATCAAGTGGAACCATGTTTAACTCCTGCCGATTACAAAAAATTTCCAGGTCCTTCCGTGCTTTCACATTATCTTTCGTTTTGTTCTTAACATCCATCACAGTATTCCATATATTCTCAAACACGTTCTTCTCAATATGCATAACATCAAGATTATGTCGTATTAAGTTCGTGGCCCAATATGGTAACTCCCAGAAAATGCTTCGCTTCGTCCAATTATGTGATTTCCCATAATCGTACGGGCGATTTTGTGTCCCATCGTTTCCAACTGATGGAATCCATGAGATTCTTTCAAATATATCTTCACCTGATAAGCGCGGAGGAGGTAATGACTTCTCTGATTTCCCCTTCTTAAACCAAGTACAATTCCTTCTATATGGGTGGTTCCGGGCAAGGAATTGCCGATGATAGTCAAAAAATGAAAATTTCCCCCCATACTTAAGTTGGAATGCCTTGCTTTCGCCCATACAAATAGGGCAAGACAATCGCCCATGTGTCATCCACCCTGATAGCATGCCATAAGCCGGAAAGTCATTTATGGTCCACATTAACGCTGCTCGCAGAGTAAAATTTTGTTTCAATGACACATCCCATGTTTCAACGCCATCAAACCACAGATGCCGTTGCTCCTCGATTAAAGGTTGTAGATAAACATCAATCTTATGATTTGGGCTACGTAGACCTGGAATAAGCAACGAAAGGAACATATAGGGTTTTTTCATGCACATCCAAGGGGGCAAATTATACGGAGTCACGATCACAGGCCAACAAGAGTATTGTTTCCCAGATGCTCCAAAAAGTGTAAATCCATCGGCACATAACCCCAATCTGACATTTCGTGGTTCCAAAGCAAACCATGGGTAGGTCTGATCAAAATGTTTCCAAGCTTCACCATCTGATGGATGTTTGATAACACCTGGGACCTGTGTTTGCTCCTTATGCCACCTCATCTGCTCTGCTGTTGCCAATGACGCAAATAAGCGTTGCAGACGAGGGCTTAGTGGTAAATAATGCATGGTTTTTCTCGGTCGATATTTACCACAACCTCCCTTTTTTGGCTTATATCTCTCAGCTGCACAATACTTACATATACCCAGACTACTGTCATCTTTCCAGAACAACATACAATCATTCACACAGATGTCAATCTTCTCGTGAGATAGACCCAACTGCGAAACTAATTTCTTAGTTTCATACCAATTTGATGGCATCTTACTATCTGTTGGTTGAGTCTCCTTCATCAGTTGGGCAATGCCATTAAAGCATCCTCGTGACATGTGATACTCAGACTTAATGTTGAGAAGACGGACAGCAGCAGATAACTCAGAATGACTTTCGCACCCATCCCATAAAGGAGTTGATGCTGAATTCAAAAGGTTAAAAAATTTTGAGGCGCTTTCATTCGGTTCTGCAACATTAACTTCTGGAATTTGTGAGTAACTAGGGCCAACGGCATCTAATACCATCCTTTCATATGGATTCGTTGAACGCCCCTAGTCAAACTGATCAAACCCACTCACACCCGGAGCCGTATCTGATTCTTCATTAAATGGCTCACCATGAGCGGTCCAATTCAAGTAAAAAGGCGTAAACCCCCATTTGTACAGATGAACTCTGACCTCATCAGACTGATTAAACCGCAAATTCTTACATTTCCGACAAGGACAGCGAATGCATAACCCACTCATAGTTTCAGGGTGCGAGACAGCAAATGATATAAATTCTTCGACCCCGGCCTCCCACTGTTCTGTGTAACCCGTTCGGCCAGGCAAGAAACGGTTATTGTACATCCAACTACGGGCGGATTCCATTACAAATAAAATCTGTTCGTAATCATAAACATCTCAATCTATTACATGATATACGTAGTCAAGTTTTATATTCAGTTAATAAAAACAACAAAGTTCATTAATGTTTATGTAAGTAACTTAAAAAGTTGGAAGATAAACAAAGTTTATTCTTAATCTTATTGTTCTTATGATTAACGTACAATCATTATTATTGTTGTTAGTGTTCTTATTATTCTTATTGTTCTTAGTATGTAAATTAAAAATTTTCTTCATTATATTTTATTACATATAGGCTTTACTAAGTAAAAAAGGTAATGAATAAAGAAAGTTTATGTTTAGGATGAGGGTTAAAACTGTCCTTATTATTCCTTTATGGTTTAGGGTTTGAAGGTTAGAGATTGAGGGTTTATGATTTGGATTAAGAGCTTACAGTTAAGGTTAAGGTTAAGGTTAGAGTCTTGGGTTTATGGGGATTAGGGTTAAAATTTTTTTATTTAGCATTTATGGTAATACTAATATTAGTGTTAAGGTTAGGGTCTAAGTTTATGTCTATTAGAGTTTAGATTTAGGACCCATCCCAGATATTGCTACGATTATAGACTTATAGTTTAGGTTAGATTTTGTAATTAGGGTTAACCAAGTTTAGGTTTGGGGTCTTGGGTTTAAGTTTTGTTTTATGGTCTAAGGTAAAGGTTAGGGTTAGGAAGCAGATTGCGTTCAATTCATGTTTGGTACAATCAGGATAGCTGGATTTTGTCGAAGGACAATGAGTCCTCCTTTTTCAAGGTTGGTGACATTTTATCATGAAAATATCTTTCCGATTCTCGATTTCGCTATTCTTGTACTTTAACTTTTCTTTTTTCGGAAACACATTTCCAGTCCCTATATTATTTTCGTTTCTGATATTAGACCATAAGTTTAATAAATTATAGTGTTTTTGTTTAATGCCTTGGTTATTTTTTTTAAATCTTTTATTATCTAAACTAAAATATCCGTAACCATGGTTTATTTTTTTTTTAGTGAAATAAGACTTTTTCCAGTTCACTTTTCGAAAGTCAATTGTTAAACTCGTAATACGTAAAGTTTAAAGATTCTCTCTATCGGTCTTAATTTACTAATTATTCTGCATTATTATTGTCATATTATTGCAACATGGTTTAAACATATAATAATAATTTTTATTATCATTACACCATGACATAATATAACTATTTACACTAAAGCACTCCAAGTAAACCATAACTATACATATTACCATCAACTTATACAAATAATCATTCTATAAAAGAATATAAACAACGCACAAAGAACTTACATATTGACTCTAATCCATAAGCAAAAATATCCACAGATAACAAATAATTAACATAAAATGTATATTCAAATATCAACAACTATGTTCAAACCACAGTAACAACACAGAAGTTTTATTATCAATATTAATAATTAAAAACAATGGTAATGTTAAAATCTCGTTTTCAATTACAGTCGCTAAGAAATTACAAACTTACCTCGAACGAATTCGAACGCAGAGGAGAAACAATGGGTACGTCTTCAGGCTCGCAGATGCAGGGAGGAACTGAAAAAATGGGGGAAAAAAACTTAACATCCTGGTAATATAAGAAATTTCCTTCAAATCCAACAAAGGAACGTTAATCTACACGAGCCTTTTAAATCAATACGTTATAAAGAATATTATTAGTTTCATTATACTTATTATTATTATAATAAATACTATTATTATTATTAGTATTATTGTAATTATGATTGTTAAGAAGTGATCAAAGGTTGATATTAAGCAGTTGTCTTTTCTCATCTGGAAAAGTTTGTATAATTTATATCCACTTTTTACTAATCTTATGTATAAAAATGTGAATGACATTAATTTGCATGGATGAATAAAATTGTTATCATATATAAAGTAATCAGTTCAAAATAAAAGTTGATTCAAATAATTTTTTTAAAAAAGAGAGGAATTAAATTTTGGACAATTTAATCTCAGAATTATTGTATTGTTCGTAACATGCTTAGCAAATGGAGTCAATTAAATCCGAGATCTTTAATATATAAACTAAAAAATGATGACCCTGAAAAAGGTCAAAATTACAATATTTTCATAAAAATTACATAAAAATAAACTATAGATTAAGGCATGAGTTATGTTTTCATAAAAATATTTAAAACATAAAAAGGTGTCAAATCAAGAATATTAATAATGGTAAATCCGCGACTGTGCTCATAAAAACAAAACAAAAGCAATAATCATCACTATTAAAAAAAAAGTGAATAAGAATTAGCTAGGGTGAAGAATAAGTAGTATCGAATTAAAAAACAAAAAAAATGTAAAAAATATCATATTAAGGGACAGAAATATAATTTAGATGATGTAGGTTCTGGGAGATCAAGATGTATTAATATATATAGAAAAAATTTTCCAACAAAATACATTATTTGCCAAAATATATGAAGTATTATAAGGGAGACAAATAAGCAGAATTGCTAATATAGGCAGTTGTATTTTTTTCGCTTATATTTATGCAAATAAAACTGATAAAAAAAAATCGAGGTTTTGTATTAAATAGAATTACTAATTTAATAAGCGCACTATAATATTGGTTGAAGGTGCACATTTGTCCCCTACTCAGAACCTTTGAAGTAAATTTTAGTCTTATCTTGAGTTATTTTTAACAGTATGAGATTTACAAATTAATTAACAGAAATTAATTATACTACCTAAGCAATTTACTTAAATCAAAATTAATGTATATTTTTAAATATACTAAAGAATTTCATACATAAATTTAGTACGTAAACAAAAAAGATTTTACAGGTAAGAACAAGAGATTTTACGCTACAATACTAGTGAGACCAACATTTAATTTCTTGTAAAGGATAAAACGGGAGAATTTTCATATTAATTCTAGCAATTGTGAAGGAAATCTAAGTTTGTTGTCCTGAAAGGTACAAATATTCAGTAAACAATAAAAATGGACCATCTTAGATAGAAATAATGAAATGGTGATAAATATATCTATTAGTATGTTCATGATTTGTTTTTAATTAAACGTAATATTTTGACATATACATATATTACCCACACATTTTACTTAGCAGTAATTATTTTCTATTTTTAATTTAATCCCAAAATTCAGAATAAACTAAGAAAATGTACATAAATGTTAAATTATAATGGGTCACCCAACTACTTCAAATCCAACCATCAACAACAATACATCACCAATATTTCACAAATTTTACTACAAAATACCATGAAATAATCGGAATATTACCTATTTTTTGGAAAATAAAAAAATTAAAAATATGTTCTAAACAAATAAAAATTTAAGTGATAGTAAATTTAAGTGTAGATTCCTTAAATAGTAATTTTACACAACAATTAAATAAACTACCTAATCAATTTACTTACAACTTATTATTAACTATTTTAAATTAAACTAAATAATTTCACACATAAATATACAACCTAATTAATTTACTTCCAAAGTACTTATTTATTATATCTAAATATAGAAACTAATTTTACACAAATATTAAATATACCACCTAATCAATTAACTGACAATAAATTTTTCACTATTTTTAATTAAACTCAATATTTTGACATATACATATATTACCCACACATTTTACTTAAAAGTAATTATTTTCTATTTTTTATTTAATCCAAAAATTGAGAAAAAATTAATAAATTGCACATAAATGTTAAATTATAATGGGTCACCGAAATAGTTCACATCCAACCATCAACAATAATAAATCACAAATATTTCACAAATTTTACTCCAAAATACAATGAAATAATCGGAATATTAACTAATTTTCGGAAAATAAAAAAATTAAAAATACGTTCTAAACAAACATACCTCAAATCCGACTTCAGTTGCTTCAAATACCTCCAAATAGCTTCAAATCAGCTACAACAACGAAAATCAAAACCCATTATCAACAAACAACCGATCCAAATTCGATAAAAAAAATTGAAAAATATTCACACTAACCTCCAGATCAACGAAATGAAGACCAGATCCACGTTTTACTAAGCTCAACGAAGCAATTTCACCCCTTGGTCTTCAAACGAACGTGTTGTGTGTGCGTGTGGGATGTGAATCACGCAGAGGGAGACAGAGGCGAAGAACAGAAGAAGAAGAAGAAGAAGACGAGCTGGCTTTCGTGGCGCTGAGGGGGGGGTTTTAAAACCGAAAATCAAAACGCACCGTTTCACTAAAAAAATTTCCAACGGCTCAAGCCGTTGGTAAAATTTTGACAAAAAAAAAAAATTCACCAACTGCTGGAAGTTGGAATTTTACCAACGGCTAAGACCGTTGGTAATTACTAACGATTTGCACGTTGGAAAAAAAAAAAGGTCAAATTTTTTTGAAGCCCTCACCAACACGTGCACGTTGGAAAAGATTTACCAACGGCTAGCCGTTGGTAAATCAGCCTTAAAAAAAAAAAATTTTACCAACTGCTAGGAAGTCGGAATTTTACCAACGGCTAAGACCGTTGGTAATTACCAACGGTTTGCACGTTGGAAAAATAAAAAAAAACTGTTAAATTTTTTTGAAACCCTCACCAACGCGTGCACGTTGGAAAATAATTACCAACGGCGTAGCCGTTGGTAAATTAGCAGTTGGAAAAGCGTGATATTTTAGTAGTGATAGTATTTGTCATGGCCTAAACTACCCCCCCACCTTATGCATTTGCATGTCCTTTAAGAGGTTTATTGGGTAGCTTATTAAGGAGCTTAAGACACTTAGCCAATTTTGAACTTAGTTAGTTTTTTTGTTTTAGTAAAAAAAACACTTATGCATTTGCACAATTAGACTTATTGGGTAGCTTAAGACACAACCACCAAGACACTTAGCCAATTTTGAACTTAGTTTTTCTATTTTAGTAAAAAAAAACAACAAAATTCATTTGGGCCATTAAATGATCTCTGTTTTGTGTCAGAAATTCCAGTTAAGCTAGTTTTAGATTTATCTTAAAGGAAAAAATAAGAAAGATTCAACTTGCATAGCCAAACAGGCAAGATAAAAAATTTAAGCTTGCGCAGGTAAGGCACATGCATTTGTGACTTGGTAGGCCTACCTTCGGGGCCTCCTAGCCACCTACCAAGACATTCACTTTAGCACACACACACACACCCACTTCCATTATATGTCAAAATGAATGATGCATCATTTTTATTGCCAAAGATACAATATACAAAGACAAGTCCAAGTAGACACACATAGGTGCCTTAGTAGGCCTCCTTTAAGGCCTCTCATGTACAAGTGGAGACACATGCATTAGCAAACTTTCAAATTTACATGCCACATTCTCCACTCATTTAACTAGAAGTTCACTAGCTTCCTAGGCACTAAAATTAGACCAAAAGCTCAATTAGTCCCACAATAGCCACAAATGCCTGCAACATAAACACATAGGTTAACATATTGAGCATTAGTGGGTTACCATTAGCTTTAGGTATCCAAGCATACTTGAATATTCACACTATCAAAAGTAGTTAGTTACATACTTAGTCCTCTAAACCTTTCCCTAAAACATGAAGAAATTGGGCATGAGAACATTGTACTTAGTAAGAGCCCAAAATAGCACCAAGTGCCAACAATGTCTTAAGCATTATAACACAACATAAACATTGGTCATTCCTAAGCTAGAACCTATAATGTAAGACAAAGAATACATGGCACACATACAAAGCAATATGCTAAATATATGATATGGGGTCAGCAAACACATCCAAGCAATAAAACACATAAGACACACACACCACACTCTCGGCTAATAGGCCTAAGGCATAACAAACATTTCATAGCATTTATTTCATTTTATTAACTTAATTTAGGTCATTTAACTTGTAAACTTAGAGCTTTAGACCTTGAACAGGATTGGCCAAATCCAGAACAAGGTCCTAATGCTTGCCTTAGATATAATCTAGTTAGAACATAGGACATAGTGCTCTTAGCATCTAGGTCCTTTGCTCCATGCCATAACCTAGGGCCTTTCTTCCTTAAGAAAACTCAAAATTCAATCTAAAATTCAAGAGAAAAAACATATTTGAACCCTTACTAGAAAAGTTAAGTACTTGACATACAAAATGAGCTCAGTTTTGATAAACCCTTGGTGCCTTCTAGCTAAAGCAAGCTCTTTCCCACCAATTCTCACTCGAATTCACCACACTATATTTCTAGGACTTACACACAGTCACCATGAATGCTTAGTCCAGGCTTTCTTTAGCCTAACAGCAGCAAAGAATTACTTAAAAGCATCTCAATCTTGGCCAAAAGGTGGAAGCGGTGGAGGGGGTCAAATTCGATTAGGCTAAGTGTATAATTCTTAGCTTAACCTTTTAATTAAAGTATTTAACTTACTTGCTTGCTCAATTAACTATTTTTTCTTAATTTTGAGTATATTTACAGCATCGTCTTTAGGTTCTAATTTGGACAATTAAGTCCCTAAGTTTCCTTATTCACAAAAAAACTCAAGCACCTCAAGTGCATATTAGCACTCTAGCACCACTTTTCATAGACCTGATTAAATCATCTTATTTTGTCATGCCTCTCTTAACCTTTTCCTCTTATTTTAAGTGACTTGTACCCTATTTCACTCTAAGCATATGTCCTACACATGTCTTAGGTATGACTAGGGGTGAAAGTTTCGGGTTTCGGGTTGAAACCTGAAATAAATGGACACTTTTATAATCTGAAAATGGTAACATGAATCGACCATAAATACAAAGAAAACCCGAACTGACCTTAACCCAAAAATAGCATATTAGGTTCGGGTTAGGTTGGTTTTGACATGATGATGGCGAATCGTCACAACTTACAAAGCACTGAGCGACCCGCGCGCAGTGAAGAGGGGATGAGCGCGAAGGCTGTGCGAGGACGGGACTAGAACAAAGTAATGAAAATAGAGCGGTAGCCTACACGAGGGCGACGATAAGATGAGTGCAAACTAAGACAAGGAAGGGTAGCGATGATGTGATAGAGGGCGAGATGGGCAATCGAAACACCAACAGCATGAGGCTGAGGGCCGGCCAAGTGCAAATGATGTGCGAGCAACTGGGCGACAGGCCGACGGTACATGCGATTGTGTTAAAGCGACTGGGAAAGGAGTAGGTGCCTCATCAGAACTTGGAGCGATGTTAATTGTTCACGCAAGAAAAGATGAGTACTTGAGCAAGAACAGTAGAGCTTTGCTAGCTGTTACGTTTTCAACGGCAAAGTCAATGGAACGACTACAATGTGGACCTGGTAGCTGTGTGTGAGAGATTTAGTATTGGGATTTAGGGTTTGTGTAGGTATAGGGTTGATAGTTATAAACTTAGTGGGCTAGGCTTTAGAATAGGGAAGGGATTAAGGAATTAGGGGTCCAAGGATAACATGTGTGGGCTAGGCCTAATAATTTTGGGTTGGTTTTGGGTGGACTCGGGTTTAACCCGAACCAACCCAATTTTTTACTTTTAAAATGGGTCCGTTTCAGGTTGACCCGAATGGTGCTTATTTCTCTCTTTAACTTAACCATAACCCATAAAATATGGTCAAGTTTTAGGTCGGGTTTCAAGTTAGGGCCAAATCCTTTCACCTCTAGGTATGATGACATTTTTCCCCCCATTCATAAATTTGGTCTTCCAAATTTTCGAGCAACTTAGGAAAAAGTTAAGGATATCTCTTAAGCATTTTAGCTTATGTTTCCCATCTTGGCTCTTACTATGTATAGTGAGTCCACTGGACTTTTACCATGTTTATCCATTTACTCCTCAATTTCCTAGTATCTTTGGCCAAAACTTTTAAAGGTTCTTTTTCATAAGTAAGATTAAGGGCCACTAGGATACTAGTTGTTGGAACTACTTGGCTTAAGTCAGATAAGTACTTTTTCAGCATGTTTACATGAAATATATCATGTACATATCCTAATTCAGGGGGTAGGTCCAACTTATAGGCCACATTGCCAATTCTGGCAACTACTTAAAAGGGTCCAATATACCTTGGTGCTAGCTTGTCTTTTTTCCTAAACCTGACTGCTTTTTTCTTTGGAGACACTTTTAGTCATACATAGTCTCCAATTTATAACCCTAAGTCCTTTCTTTTTTTGAAGTTTGCATATGCTCCTTCTTTACTGTTGGCAGCCTTGATCATTTTTTGGATCACATTGATCTTTTTAATGGTGTCACTTATCAAGTTTGGTCCAATTTCTAACCTGTCCCCAAATTTATGCCAACAGTGTGGAATAATACATTTCCTTCCATATGATGCCTTATAAGGTGTCATCTTTATCACAGTGTGATAACTATTATTATAGGAGAATTCTGTCAAAGGTAGGAGTTGATTTTATTATCCTTTAAACTTTAATGCACAACACCTTAGCATATCTTTAAGAACTTAAATAGCTCTCTCAGTTTGTCCATCTCTCTAAGGATGGCATGTCCTAAATTTCCATCCAAGGTTGCTGTCGGGGAGGCTGATTACTCAAAGGCACCGTTCTTCCCCAATGTAAGGGTGTTGAAGGGGGTTATTACACAACAAGATGAGGGGACCTTAGAGATGAACCTTCAATGGTACTATTGGCCTAACGGTGTTGTGGTGGCTCTTTCCCGTGATCAAGCACTGAAGGATGAGGGCCAAAAAGGTGGTGATAAAAGGGCAAATGTCATGACGATATCCACCGATTAGCTCCAGGAGGGGCTCTACTTCCCATTTTCAACCACTGATGAGGTAGTTCTATGAGCACTATTAGGTGCAACCATCACAACTGACCCTGAACTCATTTGTGCACATCAATAGGTTTATTGTCTGTTGTAAGCTAACGATGGTAACCCCCCGCTAATGGTGTTCCTTCAATTTTATATGCTAGACTTGAAAAAAGACTCCAACTTCTTTCATATTGCTCCCATCAACAGAAGAAGGAACAAATCTTTTGCCTTCATCTCCTATAAGGACTCATGGGTGAAGTGGAAAGACTGTTTCTTTTTTACCCTAAGGGAGCAAGCATGGTGGTTCCCATATGATTTTTCTAATTTTCCTTAACAAGCCATCATCCAACGACTACCTATATATGAAGGCTTTGAGGGCCATTGGTCCTACTTCAGGTTAGTCTCTTAACTTAACTCAATGGTGGGGAATAATAACTTCTTGGAATGAGGTTAGGGAGCGATGGGCCAAGGACCTTAAGGATGAGGTAGGGAAGCTGCATGACATTCTTAAGTCATCCAAAGAGAAGGAGGCCAATCACCTAGCATCATTGCTAAATGTGTCAGAGTCCAAGATCAATGTTATCAAAGTGACTCTGTTGATGGACAATTATGCACCATTAGGCCCGATGACCATCCTGGGCAAGGCTAGTTCTAGCTCGGTCACTACTATGATGCCCCTCATAAAGTGAATCAAGTGAGTTAGTTTTGTGGGGTACAAGGGCCACCTGGCATATTAGTGTCTCCAGACTCAAGCTAATGCTTATAAGAGCTCAGCTTACACCTCCGAAAGGCAAAAGGGGGGCTTCGAAGAGGTATTTTTCTTTAAGTTCAATGAAGGCTTTCTTTTTTTCCACTTTGTAGCAAGCTAAGCTAGACTTGGATCTCTCATTTTTATCAGCCTATGAGGACTTAGGTCTGGATTACGAGGCATAGTCGAAGGATGGGAAAGTTGAGATTCTTATCTTTGATGAGGATGATTCGGTGACGAACACTAATGAGGCTCCTATTTTGAATGAATTTTAGAAGACCCCGCTATTCCCCTCTTCCTCATCTTTAAGTTGTAATTTTGATTAATTCTTGTAATTTTAACCTTTAAGTTGTAATTTTTATTAATTCTTGTAATTTTAACCTTTAAGTTGTAATTTTTATTAATTCTTGTATTTTAACTTTTTAATGATATTTTGACTTGGCTCATTATTTTTTAGTGTGATACTTCATAAGTTCTTTTATTATTCCATTCGAAGTGTAGGAGAGTAGTTCTTGAGGCATCTCTTTATTCATGCTTTTAAGTTTTTTGAAAGAGTTCATTTCACTGTGGTGCTTTAACTCTTAGTCTAGTAAATAATCACATGTTTAAGTCACTAAGAGGGCGTCACAAATTATGTTAGGGAATTGTTTCGTGAAAACCATCAAAGAGGAGTGTTTTTATTTCTTGTGAGCACGATAAAGAATAGCATAACAATTTCAACAAAATGTAACAACATCATTATGCAAAATAAGATGACAAGTCAACTGAATGAAAATTTCTAGGTAGCCTCCTCCCGTTGGGGTTAGACAGCTTGTAGACTCCTCTGATTTTTGCTGTAACTAGGTAGGGTCCATCCCAGATAGATCTAAGGGCTTCGTGCCCGGGGTTTCTTCTAGTCAGCTTCACTTGGTTATGCTACTTATTTGTATGTTCTTCTTTTTTACTTTCTCACTATGAGTTAGGGTAGTTTGTTGTTTGAAGGCTCTCATGTAGACTCTCACATCTTCCCTTAGTTCTTCTAACAAGTCAAGGTTCCCTTCAAATGCCTGGTTATTCATGCTCGGATGGTAGGCTTAGGCTCATAATGTTAGGTATAAGATTTCCATTGGGATAAAGGCATTTGTCTAAGAGTGATTATTTGATTGATTCGATTTGGAACCAATCCAAACATAATGATCTGGTCGATTTTCAATTTTTTTATAAATTGTTCGAATTACATGTCAAAACCGATCCGAACCATTTGAATTGTAATTTAGTTTATTAAGTTCTTTTTCTAAAATTTAGGAATATAGTAAATGAAAAAAATAAGATAATGTTAAAACTTTTACCTCTCATACCCAAAATTAAAGAAAAAAAAAAGACAACATATTGTCCAAAATTAGTAGGAAATAATTATATATATGTAGGATTAATATGGATAATAATAAAAATTAGTAGGAAATAACTTTATATATGAAGGTCATTATGGATAATCATAAAATATTTATTACTATTTGGTTTATTCATTTTTAAGTATTTGATCAAATAAACGAACTGATAATTGAATATAAAATTTGATTTTGATTTGAATAAAACCGAACTAGAAATGAAACTTACCATTTTATCTAAATGAATCAGTCATTTCAAATTTTTTGGTTTTTTTCCGAATAATGCTCACCTTTATGTTTTTCCCTATAAACCATTGTGAAAGGAGACTCCCTTGTAGGTTTCTGGGACACTGTCCTATAGTCCCATAGGACAGCCAGTAGTTCTTCAGCCCATTTGCCTTTAGCCTCCCCTAACATTTTCTTAAGGCCATCTTTAATGGTCCTATTGGTCACTTCCACTTGGCCTTTTGATTGGGGATGCGATACGGGCACAAAATAGAGGTGGATACCCCTTACTTTTGCAAATTGGTAGGCTTGTTGGTTATCAAATTGCTTGCCATTATTAGTGCAAAGGCTCTTGGGCATCCAAATTAACATATAATATTTTTTCCATAGGACCCTAGTGACTGGAAAGGCTATGATAAATGTCAGGGGTTCAGTTTCCACCTATTTATTGAAATAGTCCACTGCCATGATGCAATATTTGACTTGCCTTAGAACCATGGGGATTGCCCCAATCAAGTCCAACACCCATATGGCGAAAGGCCAAAGGTCCATAGCCATTGAAGCATCCAAGGAAGGTAGTCTTTGGATTCACGAATTGAGCTAGTAGGCGTGGCATTACTGGACTAGTTCTCTAGAATATCTTCGGATTGTGGACCAACAATAGCCTCGTAGCATAGTTTTGTAGGCTAGGGAGTTAGCCTCGATGTGGGCTTTACAATCTCCTTGGTGGATTTCTTGAAGGACCTTTTGCCCATCCTGGAATGTTAAGTATCATTGTAGAGGAAAAGTAAACCCTCATTTATATAATTCATTCTTGATAACGATGAAACGTCCAGCTTTAATCATGTTTTTTTTTTCTTTAGGAGTCCTATCTAAAGTTTTAGTTTCTAAGTAAAGCTTGATAAGGTTCCTCAAGTTGTCTTTAGCAAATATATATCCTATATGGAAGATGAAGGGTTTAGCAAATTTTTCTATTAAGGCCTCTTCTCAGCCTTTAGAGAAGGCATCTACCCTTGCATTCTGAGCCCATGAGATTTTCTAAACCTGCACATTGTCAAACATTTTTATCAAATCTTTTGTTGTTTTTAAGTATTTACAAAAAGTAAATTATTTGACCCCTGCTATCTGAGGACTTGATTTACTCTCAACTGTGAATCATTGTGTATCTGTAGGCGTCATACCTCTACCTAATTAGTTATCCATAGCCTTGCTAGAAGGGCTTTGTATTCGGCAGTGTTATTTGTGGTAGGGAATTGGAATTTGATTTTGAGTGTTGTTTCCATGCCTATAGGGCCTTTTAATACGATGCCTACCCCTTGATTTTTATGCCCTGTGGCCTGATCAACATACATCTCCTAGAGTGAAGCTTCTTCCACCAGTCTTTCTTTGTTTGCCTTTGTATTGGGATGCATCAATTCAGTGACAAAATCTACTAAAGTTTGTGCCTTAATGGCCTTTAGGTTTTGTAGGTAATGTCATGTTTTTCTAACTTAATGCACCATTTCACAAATCTTCTAGATTTATCTGGCCTTTGCAATATGTCTTGTAAGGGTAATTTTGTGTGGACAATGATATAGTACATCTAAAAGTATGGGCGCAATTTTTGAAAAGCCATAATGAGTGTTAGGACTGCTTTTTGAAATATTGGGTACCTGGATTTAACCCCCTGTAAGGTTCGACTAACATAGTATATAGGCCATTGTTCTGACCCACTTTTTCATATGAGAACAACACTAACAGATCATTCTATTATAGTTAGGTAAAGTATGAGGGATAACATTGACAGATACTTCTATTATAACTAGATAGAATACGAAGGTTTCATAATACTTTAGCTGCTTTGATGTTAGAAGGTGTTGTAGGTAGTCCTTGATCTGTTTGAAAGCCTCGAGGCATTCATTTGTCCATTCGAATACAACTTCTTTCTTAAGTATCTAGAAGAAAGGTTTGCAACAATCACTGAATTATGACATGAATCATCAGAGCACTGTCAGTCTTCCTGCCAATTTCTGAACAACCTTTTTATTCTGCAGATCAAGCATCATGAGGATAACCTTAATTTTATTTGGATTGGCATTAATTCTTTTCTCAGAGACCATGTAACGTAGGAATTTGCCAGCTTTTACTCTGAAGGTGCATTTTTTGGGGTTAAGCCACACGTTAAACTAGCATAACCTTTGGAAGGTTTCATAAAGGTCATTGAAGTGTTGTTGTATTGCTTGACTTTTGATGATTATGCTGTCCATGTATACCTCAATATTTTTTTCCTTGCCATTCAGGGAAGACCCTAGTCATGAGTCTTTAGTAAGTTGCTTCGACATTTTTTAGTCTAAATGACATTCATTGGTAACAGTAGACTGCTTTTCCAATTGTGAAGGCAGTCTTCTTTTCATCCTTTGGGTGCATATGGATTTGGCGATAGCTACTGAAGGTGTTTATAAAATATAATACATCCGTCCCATTTTAGTTGAAATGTTTCTCTAGGTACGAAGATTAAGGTGTATATAATTCGTATTATTTTTTTGTAGTGAGAGTTTAAATAATGATTAAAAAATAAAATATTCTTTTTTAGGGTTGTGTGCAATGAGAGATTGAGTGGAGATTAAAAAAATATTCTTTATTGGGTTTTATGTATTGAGAGTTTAAATGTGAGTAAAAGGGTAAATTTATTGTTTAAAATTTTTCAAAAGAAGAAACATTTCAACCTTTTTGAGACATCTAAAAAAGAAATATGTTTCACGTAAAATGGGACCGAGGGAGTAGTATTTTGAATTCAAATGTGGCATCGGCCAATTGGTCTATGAAGGAAAGTGGATACTGGTCTTTTGGGCAAGCATCATTGAAGTTTATGAAATCGATGCACATGCACCATTCACCATTTTCTTTTTTAACCAAAACAACAATTGTGAGCCATTCTGGTATCGTACTTCCCAGATGATGCTTGATTTTAATAACTTGTCAACCTCCACTCTGATGAAATCCATTCTGGTGTCATATTGCATTTTTTTTGTTGCATTGGTTGGGCAGCAGGTTTTACTTGCAACCTGTGAATAATGATTTCTGGGTTTATTCCTGACATTTCGCTGTGAGTCCATGCAAAGATATCTAAATTAGCCTTTAGGAATTAAATAAAAGACTGTTTTACCTCCAGGGGGAAATCTTTGCCAATTTTTAGGATCTTGCCGATGGTTACCTCTACCAATTATATGTCCTTGGATAGTGTTGTACTAGCTTTGTTCTCTTCTTGGGGGAGGCATTTCTTATTTGTTATCACTGGTTTGAGGTGGTTGTCTTTTGGTCTCCACAAGATGGCCACGTAGTTTTGTTTGATCGAAGCCTAGTCAACAAAAATAATGGTGTCCCCTACAGGGGTCACAAAAAGCGTCATTAGCCACTGAACGTCAGATCGAACATGAAATTGTATCTAGGTTAGCCTTCTAAGTATGGCATTGTAGGGTGAAGAGACGTCTAGGACCAGGAATTTTGTAGTATGTGAATTACAAACAATCCTCCCTTCTTTATCAGTGTCCATTAGCATGAGAGATATATTAATGGTTTCGAGAGTTTGGACTGCCTTACTCTCTACTCTGAAGGTTGGTCCCAATGTGGGGTACAAGATCAATCTCTTAACCTTGATTTTTTTCTAGCAGTTCACTGAAAAGGACATTCACATTGGCCCTGGTGTCTAAATAACTATTTCCATATCAAAGTTATTAATTCGGGCTTTGAATACTAATGGATCCATATGTGGGACAAGCACCCTTGAGCTTTTGGCCCTAGTTAAGATCTTGTTAGGAGCAGCTACCTTTAATTGAGTAACTTCTTGCCCCTGTCGTTTTTTTGTCGTCAATGGCTCTTATTTAGTTATCAAGTGTATAACTCCAGCTGGTGGCCCAGGGTTCCTATAATCCTAGGGATTATTGTCTTTCCTGCCTTCATCCTTGATCATGGTCCTTGTCATCATTTCTTCTATGTGGCATCTCCTCTTGTTTCCTACAATGGGATGGTTGTCTAAAAAAATACTCATTTTAACTTCCTTACTTGAATTATTTCCTCAAGAAGCTTTTTCAGTTGCCAACATTCCTTAATATTGTGCCCCATGTCTTTATGATACCTACAATACTTCTATGTATCCTTCTTGCTCGAGGGTTGCATTGGCAGTGGTCACCTATGGACCGGGTTCTTTCTCTCCAGGGCATACAAAATATTTGACTTGGTCTTTTTCAATGGTGGGAGAACCAGCTCCATTTGCTTACGTTCTTCATCCCTACTTCTTTTTTTAGACCCATCATCCTCACTCATTAGCTGTTCCTTCGACCCCTGTGGTCGGTTAAGTTCTTCAGCATGCATGTTCTGAGTAGCTCCCTCAATAAACTCTTACATATCTTTTACGAGGTTCACATGGAGGTCCCAATTCAACCTTAAATCTTGTGCCAGTCCTTAACTGATAGCCACCAAGTGTAGCTCTAGGGATAATCCTTGTACTTGAATAGCTTTGGCATTGAATCATCAAACAAAATCTTTTAGGGGCTTATCACAACCTTGGATTTTTAGGAGGTGTGCCATTGTCTTAGGAGTTGGGTGACTTCCCAAGAAGTGATGTAGAAAGGCTTGAGAGAGATCCTTAAATGAGGAAAAATGACTCCCTTGATGGGTCTCAAACCAAGAGGCAGCGGTTTTTGTCAACATCGAGCTGAAAGCTTTACACATGATTACATCTGAGGCTCGTTCTAACCTTATAGAAGTGATGTATATTTGCAAATAGTTAACCGGGTTGGTAAGGCCATTGTACAGGTCAATCTTAGGCATATGGAACCCTTCAGGGGGAGGTGCATTAATTATTTCATCTATAAAAGGTTGGAATCACATATATTCAATAGAAAATACCGATGCCAAACCTTCAATCGAAGGCTTTAGGGCTCGCATGCAGTGCTCCATTTGGTCGAGTCTTTCTAGAATGACACTAAAGCCGCTACTTCCCAAGACATCAAATCGATCTAAAGAAATCGAGGCCTCAAAGAACCACATCCTTCGGAGCAGATCTTGAAATGAGGCTTGGCAAAGCTCCCTTGGTGTTAGGTGGCTTTTTGTGACTTCTTCTGGGGCCTAAGGCCCTTTGACTTTCCTGTTGTAATGTCGTTTTAAGTTGCTCAAACAATGCATGTTGTAAGGCTTGGAACTGGTCATTATCTAAGGATGTGAGGTCTTTACCTTTACTGAGGTCCCTCTGAGGGGCCAGGAGTTCCTTGAGGTTGATCATTTGGTGAGCCTAATCACCTATGGGTTCTACAAATTTAACAAGGTGATGACTCTCTTGCTCGTTATCTGGTTGGTCTTGGTTTTCCATACGAGACCTCTAAGTGTTCACCATGTTGTTCCCACAAACAATCCCAAATTGATAGCTGAAGGGATCTTATGGGCTTGGCCCAGAAATTCAATGAACTCTAAAAGTGGATCTTGCACGCAAAGACAGCGTCAGAACCTCAAGATGTTTTCTAGAGGGAAAACTTCCAACAATCAAGTTAGATTTTTAACAAGCAGAGAGGAGTAAGACAATAGAGAATCAGAATATCATACTTTGGGGTTGGAGATTGAAGGGGTTTATATAGCTAGAAGAGATCAGAGTAAATAGATCTCAGATATAAATCATCTAGCTAATCCCATAATTTTGGGGATTTGGTTTTTGAAGTAGGAATCTTTTTTTTTTTTAGTTTGCTACGCTTTTCTATAGTGGGCTTACCCATGACTTAGCCATCCTAGGCCTTGTATTGGGCCCGTTCCCTACCAACAGTAATTCGAAAACAAAAAACAAAATGTAAAAATTAGTACTTTACCTTCAAAAAATGAGTAAACTACACCATTTGCCTCAAACCTTTAGTTTATTGGTACAACTTGATCATCAACCTCTATTTTCATTATACATTGGTCTAAAACCTTTATAAAATATTATGTATTACTCTGTAAACTAACAAGAAGACTAAAGTTGATACAGAAATATAAACTATATAGAGAAAAAGTTAATAATTTAAATGGTCTATTAACTGTTAAATGACTATGACATAGTTTCATATACTAAAATACAGTTATTGAGCAATTTAAATTAAAATTTGAAAAATTTGATATTAGAAACTTGAGAGTTAACAAATTCCATATGTTGGTCTGTAAACCAACAAGAAGACTAAAGTTGATATAGAAATACAATCTGTATAGAGAAAAAGTTAAGAATTTAAATGATTTATTAATTTTTAAATGACTATGACACGGTTTAATATACTAAAATACAATTATTAAGTAATTTAAATTAGAATTTGAAAATTTGATATTAGAAACTTAAGAGTTAACAAATTCCTTATGGATTATAAATAGAGATGTCAAAGGGCTCGATATAGCTAATCGTAAACCCTCCCTAAGAGTAATTGGGTTCAGGTATACCCACATCATGAATATGTTGGTCTACTGTCAACCTATTTTAAGACATATATTTGGTTTTTTATATTTATTTATATAATTATATATATATTTTTAAAAATGTGTATATTTACAATTAATTAATACTTAAAAAATCATAAACTGAAGTAATATATGATAATTTATGTTAAATTATAATTTTATTTTGAATATAAATATATTAATTTAGGAGGAGTGTGGGTATGATCGAGTAGGATTAATTACACCCGCACCCTCCCCATGTATTTCTAGGTAGGGTCCTATTTGAGTTTGGGTGACCAAATTAGAGGACAAGTAGGATATTTTTTTATATCCTTAATTATAAAAATTTGGGACTAAGATACAACAAAGAAGAGTGATAATTGAAAAATGGGCCAAAATCCATAATTGGCCCTCGAACTTGAGTAAAATGGACACATAGCCCCTTGAATGCCAACTCGGTACACATAGCCCCTTGAACTCAATGAAACTGGACATTTAAGTTAAGCTCTTTCATCATCCACCATTGGTAACATGTGACCATGTGACTTAATTATATAATGAGTCTCATCATTTCTGAACCCTTTGAGATGTTTAAGACTTAAATGACAATAAATTTAAAGTAAAATGATGTATTTAGATTTTAACAAAAAAAAAAAAACATAAAATCAAAACCAAGTCTTCATGCTTGAATTCACTACTGCAGTCCATGAACTTTTCCATTCCACCGATGGGAGCTAACCTTCTTGGCTTTATTCTTCATAATCTCAATTCTTGCGGCCTTTAAGCTCCCTTTGATCTCGTTCAACTCCTCGCACTCGAGAGGGCTAAACACATAGGTACCTAAAATAGAGTAGCCCCCTGTGAACCATGACATTCTACAGGGTAACACTAGCTTCGCCCTAAGGGAAAATGAATCTCTTGGTCTCGTAGTAATAATTCTTTGTTAGCCCAAGGACCAAATTAATGTTCCTCTTGATCTGGCACATCGAACTTATGGTGGCATTGTAGATTATGCACGTCGACCCGCCACCTTGAATTGATGAACAATCGGAGATGCAACTACTCTCCCATTTGCTGCTGAAATGAGATTTCTTTGTTTTTTTTTCCTTCTTTGAATAGATTGGATTTGTGATTTAAGTTTGGGAGAAGGGAGGGTGAGCACCAGTTTTATGTTTCTTTTATTAAAATCTAAATAGATCATTCTACTTTAAATTTATTTTCATTTAAGTCTCAACCCTCTCAAAATGTTAAAAAATGATGAGTTTTGTTACGGAATTAAGTCACATGGTCACATGTAACTAACGGTGGATGACAGAAGGGCCTAAGTATCCTATTTCACCGAGTTAAAAGAGTTATGTGTATCAAGTTGGTGTCCAAGGACCATGTGTTTGTTTTACTTGAGTTCAAGAGTCAAATATGGGTTTTAGCCTAAAAATATGGGATGAATTTTACATTTTACACAATAAAGAAAAAAAAACCCAGTCCTTAACCTGAAAAGACACGCATTGCGAGTCAACTCTAGTGACCTCAGATATCATTTATAAAGATTATTTTTCCGTTGTTTTTTTTAATTGAAACTCACTGAAAATGACATTTTAATTGATTTGGAATCAGAGTGATCCATTAAAAAAAGATGTCAGAGTGATTATTTTTTATCCACTCCTTGATATGAGAGAAAACGTGATGGTGATAGAGGACCATGGTGAGGTAAGTGGAAGTAGAGAGTATCAGGAACAGTTCTTCATGATTGAATCGGTGGTGCCCATCCTTCTGCCGTTCTTCTGCCGTTCTGCGAACCCAGTCTGCCCCACCCTCCCTTTCCCACCTTTTTTCGTGCTTGTCGAACTAAATTCCAAAAAGTTCAGAACTTTCTGTTTTTCCCTGTGAAGAGATCGATTTGATGTTATAGGGAAAGGAAGAACAACTTTTGTGTTCAATCCTCTCCTCCGTATAGCGGCATTTCTACTGTGAAAAGTCATCTTCTTTACCCAATTTGTACAGGAGAGAGAGCGGGAGAGAGATGTTTCCTTGCCAGTTGCAGAGCTCGCACTCATGGATCTTGCCTCGACGAGTTTCCCGGCTGATTCGAATCTCACCTTCCAAGAGGTATTTTCTCGAAGTCTTTTTTCCTTTCACATTTTCAGTCATTTGGCAACGGAATTAATTAGCTTTTCTGATGCTACCAGTTATCTTTTCCGGTTCTGCTCTCTCTCTCTCTTCCCCGGAAACCCACTAAAGATCAAAAAAAATTTTTTTGGGTGTTTTGCTGGTGTATTAAGTCAAGCTGGTCATATAATGGATACTTTGTTTATGTGGTTTGTCGCACTATGACTGTATTATTTCTGTGTAGTTGTTGCAATAGAGCTCTTATGGAGTGCCATGACTAATGATATGATAGGCCTTGTATCCCATATCCATAGTTCTCTAGATGCTCCTCGCTAACTATGGCAGTTGAACAAATCCTACTGGATCTAAGGGAGAAATTACTGAACATGAAGTTGAAGTATAGCTGAACCTTGAACCTCAAGTAACAACTTCAAAGCTTTGATCATTTGGCCAAAGGCTGAGCTGTTAGCGCTTTATCAAAACAAACCAGTCAGTTTCCCTTTTTCTAATTGAGATTTAGTAAAAGTTTTGCCGATTTCCTTTGCTGAGAATGATGTCGAGGATTGTTACTACCATTTTGGATGTGGCTGGGGCTTCTTACCGGGAGCATTCTGGTCTTCAAAAAATGTCAAAATCATAGAGGGGATATGTCTTTATGGGACTGTTTCTTTGTATAATTCTCAATAGTTCTATGGGTTCCTTTCTTTGTAAATCCATTTATCTTGAGGAAATCTATATGATAAAATCACATATATTTGGGCTTTATTGTTTTCTGACGTAGAACATTTTGGTTCGTATTATTCGTGAAGCTATTGAATTTTGTTTTATAACCAAGGCTGTATTGGCTCATGGGCCCATGTTACCTTTCAGGAAATCAACATACTGCAAATTCTGGCATAAAGAGTCATTGTTTGATGCATACACTGTCATCTTACGCAATAAGGGTGAGTAAAAGTTTTTTGAATTGTATCTGAACTGCTAAGCTGTCCAAAATTTCTCTTCTTCATTTCTTGTTATTATTTGCATCTTCATGTTTGTTTGGCCTTCTATGATCCATGCGAATCATTTTTTGGCATGTGAAGGAACATACTAGTAGCAGATCTAATTGACAGAAAGTACAAATTGTTTTTGAAGTTTTAGCTGGTTTATGTTTGCATGAAAATCATAATAGTTTGATCATAGTCTTAAAGCTGAGCTTGGAAATGAGCTAAGTCACTGTTATTGCTAATTCAAATCGATTTTGTCACACTCCACACTGACCACACACTTTCTATTCCATGAACTTATTTTTGCTCACTATACATCTGATATTCCAGCTGAGACCGAGCCTCAGTACCTCTGGTACCTACCCTGTGTGCGTGAGACAGCATGGTAGGTTTTCTGTTTACAAGAAAGTTGTGGAGTCCTTTCTTGAAAACTACCACATACAAGTCTGAAGTATTTAAAGGAAGTTGTTCTGTAAGGAAAATTAAGCTCAACTTGTGAAACAAAGAAAATGAGTACTTAGACCTGGGATTACAAAGCACATAAGACTGCAGAAATTTGGTTGGTTGATAAAAGGTGCAGAAACAACTTGTAAACCAGATTTTAGATTTTAAACAGGTTCCTAATGTGATTTTAGACTTGTACGTGAAAATTCAGCTCAAACTCAGTCCTTGCTAAAAGTCAAACTATAAGTCAAAGGTTGCTTGATAACAAGCTTTCCACTGCAATATTGCATTAAAACCAGGTTTCAAGTAAACCAAATCAGTTTTTAGTCAGGTAAAATTGTAATTCTGCTGCAAATAAGTATAACAACTTCATTCAGCCAAAATTTGCTTGGAAACCTGAAACTTGCTCACTTAAACCTGCAAAATTCTTGGTTGAGCAGCAAAAATACTGGTTTGGAGGTTCAGGCGTGTTACAAATATGGTGAGAGACTTGCACACAAAATTTATGGTCAAAACAATAACTCTAGCTAAAAGTCAAACACCAAGTCAAACTACAAATTGCTAGGTGAGTTTTCAGCAGTAATCAGCAGAACAAAGTTCATGTATAATAAATCTGTTCTAACTAGTTGGAGACGTTTAGCTACTGGTATTAGTGCCAAAGGAAACCCAAATAGGCTGGCACTTGAGAGAAATCTATGAAAAACTGATCATTACATCAATAATTCACAAATCGGCATTTCATTCCATAAATCCCATGTTCATACATCAAAACAACATCATGACTTGTATGTATTGATAAATTCAAGTACAGAATCAGTCTTTAAGATTAAAAAAAGAAAACCAAGATCTGATTCTTAAACTTGAATACTATAATTCTCCATTACATAGGAACTAGGCTAAGAATCCTTAATCCAGGACCTTGCTAAACTGTTCTGTTTAACTGAGGGAGGCCAAGTGCTTCTTGTACCATCTGTCTAGCCACTAACTCACCATTATGTTCCCACCACAACAGCTTTATCACATGCTCCATACCCAAGACCATTAGTTCACATAATCACAGGAGCACGCTATCAAGAATCAGCAAGCTAGAGTAGCAAAGATGGTAGTTCATAACAAACCTGCAAATAAACAGAAACAACTATACCAGTAGCATTATATTCTAGCATAATAAGTTTTAACCCTGCAATCGTAGTAAGGGGGTAAGTTCGATTTAACTTAGTAAGGAAAACACATTATTAACCTGCAAAACAGATTAACACAGATACATATACATCCACACACACACACACACATCCTCAATCACACAGCACAGGCTCAACCCATGGAGTCTCATTAATACCCGAGCTATCAGAAGGTTTCTAGGTAATATGGCCATACTACAGCGTCTAGAAATCCCTAACCTTCCTATCCATGAGTCTACACAGGAGCTCAACCCTGCTAGATATCAAAACATAACCTGATGTGTATGTGATCTATCATAAATCCCCAAGTCAGAGAACCGAGTTCATTTTTCCCATCTGGAATCCCTTGGCCTCCTAGCTTCTTTGTATAATGCATTGAGTCATTACATTGCCCAATGCATTAATTGTTCAAGAAATACAAAGACGACCAAGGTTCTGCATGTCCTTAACTTGGCCATGAAGAAAACTCCTTGCATGTGTAGCCCGAGCCTCACAATGGACAAATCCTTTTGGCCAGCTTTCTGATTCATCATGGTTTCCCTGATTATGTACATTACTCCCTGAAATCATTGTAGAGCCAGAAGCCATTGACTTAGTTTCATGGTGGCATGCATTGACAAGATAAATTCTTCTTACCTAACAACCCGAGACCAGGCTTGCTGTAATCTGGGACCAGAGTGCCATTGCTCTCCAATTTTCAGGAATTCTTACTGTTTTCCAGTCAATGCCAAGTTTAGGGAGATTTAAACGAAGAGCAGACACAATTCTGAGTTTCTTGTGCTAGAGCCTGACGGCTTGGTTCTCTTATGCGTTGAGTGGGATTTATCTCTCATATCATCCCCTTATTTTGCAACAATGACCAATTAAGTCCTTGGTCTCTGGTTCTGGTCATTTACATCCATATGCTTCTTTAAACACATACTCTTTAATTGTTTGACTATGTCCTTGCTCTTGTCAAATTGCATCCCCAATCTTTCCTTCCTTTGCAAATAAGCCACCATTCATACAATTCTGACTAAACTTCTTAATCCACCACGACTTGGTCCTTGGCTTCATAACATTGTCAATTAAGTCACTAATCCAAGTAACTTAATCTAGCTCGGCTACACTTCTTTAATTTTCCCATTCCACAAGGAAGCAATATCCAGAATTATGTACATAATTCCTTGACCATAATATTCATTCACAATCAAGGATTCCTTGCTCATCAAATTTTGTTTAATTTAATTAGGCTAATCTAACCTGATCACCTTAAGTTTCCCTTCTTTAAGCCTTAATTTTTCAAGCACAACCAATCCAGTTTGACTCTATAAGGTGATCCATAAGGGCAGGGGGTGACAGATTTTTAGATTAAAAAGACTATTGAAAAAAAATCCAAGAAACTAAAACTTTCCAAGTAACCAAAATTTTCATCATAGACTTAATAAGGATTTAATAACAGTGAACAAGCAATTAAATTTCGTCAGGATTAGATTTAATAATAGTTTGTTTTTGTCAAAATAATGAACATATCTAAATTGTGGCTGCTGATCAGTTTTTACAAGACAGTATGTTCTATGCACATCATTCCATGTTTCAAAATAAGATGATATATGTAGGTCAGCAGTTAAGTGCCTATATACAATAGCATCAGTTTGTCATGATCAGTGAGATAGTTTGGCAATGATTGCTTGGTAAGACTGGTTATTTTGTTGCTTGGTCATGATTTTTAAACATGTTCAATGTAAAACTGATAATTTAACTCAGTGAAAAATGAAGTTCCCCAACATGTATATGAAGTATGCTACTCCTAGGGGTGTTTCACAAAAGAGAGCTTTGACAGAGGAAAGATGTTCGCTTTTATACTTTTAGCATAAATGCTGTATGCTTTTTATCTTGATTCTCTACCTATTTACTTCAGTCAGCTTGTTGTCATCCTTATTTGTCCGAACTCTGCTTCTTTCATGGAGAAATCTAATCTGGTACTTTTCTTGTCCATTAAAAGAGACAGTTGATTCACAAAGGATCGCCATTTGGTTGAATTCAATCATTTGCACCAATGCTCTGCGTAATTCGCAAGCTAATGTGTTTCAGATGGACATGGATGATAGTTCTCAGGTGAGAAGGTAGTCTCAAATGCTGAGAAATAAAAGCAGGTCTTCATCAGAATTTCATGCTTAGGATCATGTCTTTCATTTTTATTAACTGAGCTTGGGGTTTTATTTATTTTGTTTTAATTTGATACCTCTGTTTTCTTGGATATGAAAAGTGAATAATTGAAAAAAAAAACCAAGGGAAATTTATTCCTCTGGTTTTCAGCTTTCTGTTCGTTGCTGTTCTTTTGCTGGTGACTCAGTTGCTAGATGTTAGCTGTGTGTATTGCTTAGAACATCACTTCATACCATGAAAATTATACCTTCTGTCATTTGGTATCGGTTGGTTATTCTGCAACTTCTTTTTTTCTTTTGTTTTTTGAAGATATTCTGCAGCACTTTCTGCAGTAAAATTGAGTCACCTCAGCTCATGGCCAACATAAGATGCCAATCTGTGGTAGTAACCAGGATGAGTTCGATTGGATTCTACAAAATTTGTCTGTGAAGAGGATATCCTTCTTTCTTTCTTTCTCAATGTCTTTCATCAGATGCCAATAAACCCTATGATGCCATAAAAGATCAAGTAATCAAATAAAAGTTTCATGGCAATTTTAAGTAGCCCTGCCATGCAAAGGGGATGAAAGAATGGGATTCAGGGATTTCTATTTTTGTACTTCTGCATGTGGTGTCCAATATGCTAAGAAGTTTGCTCCACATGCCTGACCTTTTTCATAACATTGTTCCTTGCATACTTTATTTGGGTCAGCGGTTTGTTTTGTAACAAAATTGCTGGTGTATCCTTCAGTTGACAGTGGATCATTTTGTAGTTTATAATCACATTCTTGCCATGATGATAAGATTTTCATCCTCACTTTTCCAAAATCAGTTTCTTGATGCTCTGTGGTCTCTTTTTCTGCTGCATTGCATATTCAGTAACATTTTATCTGTCATTGGTTGTGCAGGACCACCAAAGTCAAATTATCATTGGGGCCATACCATCTTTTGTTCTACTGAGATTGACAAATTTAAATGTTGTCAATAAGTTGATCTCAAATGTTCAAAGCTTAATACTGTCTACGTTTCAGTCTTCTTTGGCTGCAAGCCCACGTTTTTCCTGCATATCCAATTCGCTAAATAAACCCACTCCTCTTAGATTAGATGTCTCTTTACCTTTTCTTGAAGATATGAGATGGAATTTTTCTCGGCTGCTGTATCTATTCAACATTCAGTTGGAGAAAAACATTGCCATGTAAGTATTCAGATTTCTGTTTCATACCATGTAAGTATTCAAATTTCTGTTTCATACTGGTTTGCCAAATTCATGGTTTCATGCATTCCATTTCTTTGTCCACAAATTTAAATGGTATTATGTCATTGTATCATTGTTTTATCAAGTCATCAAAGCTATCAAATGCAACTGTGCAAATTGATTCTCCTTAGCTCATCTGGCTTATTTTCCATTGGCCGTGCAACAATATTCCTTGTTGGTCTTAGCTGACTTTTTATGAGTTGTTTTGGATCTAGTAAATTTTAAGCTTTTGGGGGGCCTTGTGCAAATGGTCATAGGCTATTAAATCTTAGCTACTGCTTGACTCAAGTTCTGCACACAAATTACTTTGTGCACACAAGCGGAAATCAGTAAAGTGGCTCATCTTTCAGCCCCATATTAGTTCTGTGTTTTAGAAATTGAAGTGCCATAAATTTCATGGCTACAGGGAACCATTATGCATGGAATCTGTCTCATTGGTCGGACCATGAATGTTGAAAAATAGTGGTTTTAACTCTCTTCTTTATTTCAAAGTTCAGTTAATGAGGATTGGTCCAAAGATTAGTCTGTTCTGGATAAGAGGGAAGTTTAGGTAAATTCTTGTATGTAAATGTTTCTTCAGATCCCATTCCATGCAGGATCTTGATAAAATGGCTAAGCAGAACTGGTTGGCAATTGCAGTTAGCTTCTAACTTGTTAGTTTTTTTTTCCCCAAAGAAAGGGAGATTTTGCTTTCAATCTCGCTTGTGAGAGATTGGCAGGTTTATTATTATGTTGTTGTTATTATTATTATTATTAGTTCCTTTTAGTACTTGTTATATGCTTTTCTGGAGCTTACACGGATTTTAATTCATAGTTTATGCCTTCCATGATCAATAAATTTGCAGGTTCCTTTTGGTTCTACTTGGAGCATGCTTCTCTTTTGTTCTAATTGGCGGTTTCCTCTTCTTCAAATCCAGGTTGCTGTTGACTTTCTTCTGTAAAATGTCCATTTTAGCTGAAATTACTTGCATTATGTTTTTGCCAACTATATTCATAGGGGATGGAATTAGACATTAACTAGAATATATGGGACTGGCTAAAAGTTGCCTGTACAATTAGGGAAGGCTATCTTACATGTGTTAAAGTGTCCAACCTAAAACAAGTACTAAAAAAATAGGGAAGGCTATCTTAAAGTAGCCTGCAATCGGTAGGAGGCCTGACCACAATATGAAGAACTAAAAAAATATCGACTTAACCACTTAATATGCCCTCTCCCATGCAGGCCGGAGATACTAATGAAAATGGGCCTTTCATATGGACCATGACAACAACAATAAGCTAATGGCTGCCAGATGGTGCACTGACAAACTTTCTGCGTAGACACCATGATAGTAAATAAAATAGTACCATGATAGAGAAGTAAGATAGGGATAGAGGAAGAGAACAAGGGAACAGTTAGGGACTATATCTTGTATTGCTTCATTATAATCTATAGTATGAAAGATACGCTGCCCTGTAAAGACCTAAAATTCATATGATGGACGAATTATGGAAAAACTATAGTGGTTTTACTAATTGCTATGCTTTTTGTCTATTCTTCCTGTTTGGCCATTCTAATATCCTTATTTTTCTCCCACATTTTGTGAAACAATCAATTCAAGGTTGCATAAAAGTTCATTTAATTTAATCTAATTTGATTAATCTAGCAAAGTTGAATGTCATCCAGAGCTAATGTAAATGACAGAGAGGATGACAAGACAACTTAAAGTTGGATGACCATGGTGGGATCAAATTATGGAAAAAAAATAACTGGACATGAGAAGAATTCTCAATTGGGTTATGTTGATTGAATGATTGCATGAAAGATGTCATTTTGAAAAAATGATGACATAAAAGGTGATACGACATTGGAGAGTTTGGTGGCAGCGGAAAAATAAATATTGTGCGACGACTAACATCTTGGCTCTGATAGCATGAAAAACTATCCAGCACAATACCATTTGGCAGTTGGTGGAGGGTCACCAACAATATAACAAATTAACAAACCACTTGAGTTAATCATGAGTTACTATGCCACCTAACAAGATGGTTGTGGCTTGGCTCATTGAATGTTGACTAAATAGATGTGCCAATGCAGAGGAGTGATAGGCTACATGCAGGAGGCATGAAAAGAGAATCAGGTAGGCGCAATGATAAACGTACATGACTAGAATTAATGTTAAAAAAAATCTTGCTCTACTTCCCTTTCAATTGAACCAACAGAGAATTTATTGCTGTAGATAACCTGACTAGTTGAGACTAAAGCCTTTAAAAAATGATATGTATCATGTCATTTTCTTTCCATGCACAGATGGGTATGTGGCAAGGGCACACAAGGTCATTCTAGGTTTCTGCATAGGAATGCATTATTTTAATTTCAAATTTTACAAAATACTTTATTTAGATCACCTTAGTGTATTTTTTATACAAACTTTTGTTAGATAAAAATCAAATGAGAGCAATATTTTTTGCTGAAATGTTGCGATATCTTGGACATCCGAAAATGGAAAGTTTGGCAATGAATTTGGGACAGAGAGTGTTTTGTAACCTCTACTTTTGTACTTATAGAAGGCTTATGCAGTTCAGATTTGAGATGAATAGATAAAAAAAAAAAAAAGAACTTGACCAAAATAGAAAATCCTTTTCCTTTTTATCAAGGTGAAACAGAAAAACCTTTACCTTGGCATTGCTGAAAGAAAAAAACTTTCGACTGATATTATGGAACTTCAGTTGAGATTGATAGTTATTTTTTCTTTGCTTCATGAAAAGTCAATGCTGAAGTGACATACTGGACTTACAATAATTGAAACTGATCATAGTTATTACTTTCTTATTTCACCAGCTGCTATATATAGGTATTGGTTAAAAGACAACATGAAACAGTCAAAATCTCCCCCTTTTTGTTTTGGCTGTACCAACATTTTACGGGCTGAAATTATAAGCTATTAATTAGAAGGTTAAAAACAATGTGAAACTGTCAAATCTTCCATTTTCATTTATTTAATGTTACTGCAAATGATATTAGTCACATGCTCTGGATCTTTAAAGGATGTTAGTATTTATGGGGACTGTGTTGGCTAACTCATGCTTGGGAGCTTGAAAGTATTCCTTTTTGTTTTGCTTCTCCTTTCAGTCTCAGTTGCACAGACAGCAGTAAATGTCTAAAAGATTCTAGTGCTGGTATTTTCATGATGTGCTAAAGTATCTTGTTAGATGATTGTAGATGTTCTATGGTGGAGGTCTAGCATTATATTGCTTTCTATGAAATGGATTTTACTTTACTGATCTGCTATAATATATTTTGTATATCACAGGAAAAACACTCAATCTCTAGAGGACTGCATGTGGGAAGCTTGGGCATGCTTATGTTCCTCGTCTACTCATTTAAGAGTCTGTGGCTTATCATGATTTGTCTTTGAATTAATGAAATCCCTTGTGAGAGCACATCTGGAATATTCTTTTTTCTGAAGAAACTATTTTATTGGACTGCAGCAAAGAACACGCATTGAACGTATTATTGGCTTTGTTCTTGCTGTTTGGGGAATCCTATTTTATACTAGGCTGTTAAGCACAATGACGGAACAGTTTAGGGTGAGTAAGCTATAAACATATCAGTTTACTTGTATACTAATCTGTATTCATTATCTTAATACATGTTAACCAAAGAGAGCTCTTAACAGCATAACATGCAAAAACTCAGAGAAGGGGCTCAAGTCCAAGTTTTGGAGGCTGATCATATAATCATCTGTGGAGTTAACAGCCATCTGAGTTTCATCTTAAAGCAACTAAATAAATATCATGAATTTGCTGTTCGTTTAGGTACTGCTACTGTGAGGTAAGTTTTATAGCACCAGCAGAGTTTCTATCAGGGTTATATTTAATTTTTTTCCCTAACCATACCGACATATATTTTTGTGAAAATGTATTTCAGGAGACAGAGAATTCTTCTCATGTCTGATCTTCCAAGAAAACAGATGGACAAAATAGCAGATAATGTTGCTAGAGATCTCAGCCATATAGATGTTCTTACTAAGAGGTATATTACCCTTCCTTAGTTTTCTCTGAGTCTACTGTAGAAACTTAAAATTTACAAAAAAGAAATTTTTTGCCAAACATTTCTGGAGAAATCTCAAATGATTGCCCAGTTGTTAGGTCCTGAGGTCAAGTTATCCAGGAAACAAACTCTTGTAGGAAGGATTAGGGATTGTTAGTGGTACAAATGCTGTTCCTTTCATTGTTTAATGGTAGAAATGTAACTCCTAATAACTGCCTATGGTAACTGTTTTCAATCCCTCTTAACTACTGCCGTATATAAGTTTAATGGCATATACACTTGCAACTTGAAAGAAGATACAGAGTACTAGTAAAGCAGAAATAATCACGTGTTGCAGTAAAACACAAATTCCCGAAGAAGTAACGTATACTATGAACTCACTTCAATTTGACTGCTTGTATATATCTGTTCAGAATATAGCAGTGTTCTTGTTGATTGAAGAAGTTTGGAAGGAATTAAGAAGCACAATCAATTACAGGGAAGAAAAAACTGTAAAACTGTAGAGAGAGAGAGAGAGAGAGAGAGAGAACTTGTACAGCTAGCATCAATTGTTGAGCTGCTTGCTCGCTGAGATAGAACATGTTATTTCCTTAATATGGTCTATCTTAGACTGGACAATTAGTGAAAGAGCTAACTTGCACTGAGCTATCAAGGTGTTCACTTCCTTTGCTGGACTTGCTTGTTTTTGTAACCAAGTTGCAATGTTTCTGGTCCTTGAAGATTTTCAATTTTATGAGGTGAGAGGACAAAAGATTCGTGCCATATCATTTTGAAGCGCTGTATCACTGTATCAAATAACCTTACCACTCTTCAAGCTTTCTCATGATATTACTCTGAAATATAGTTGTACTGCTCCATTAGCAAAATAATCAGCCTGTATTCTGACAATCTATGTTGTAGTTGGTACATATTTACATTTGTTTCTATTTTGCTAACACTCAACGTTATTTCATCAATCTAATGTTTCCTTTTTCATAGTTTGTGTAGAGTAACCATACAATAAAACTTATTTATCCTCTTCCAGACATACCTGAACCTATTTATGATTCTTATCTAGTTGCAATTGTTTTTGCAGGATATTATAACACTTGGTAAAGTTTAAGACCACACCTAAATTAGCCCCTTTTAAATCTTAAATTGCTTCTTAGGTTTCAACTACATTCTAGATAATCACTCTTATCCCAAAAAAAAAAAAAAAAAAAACTACAAACACAAACACATGTATGTATGTATTTATGTATGTATGTAATTTATAGTTTGTGGTTGCTTGAGGAACTTCTGTTCTTTTTCTGCAGTTGCAGTGTAAGTTTAACAAAATCCTTTGAGAGAGCGGCAGCTGATAAGGCACGTTCCATTATAATATTGCCCTCAAAGGGTGATCGGTAAGTCATTGATAGAAAATTGAATTTTTTAAACTTAATTGTTTTGAGTGATTTCGCCAAAATTCTTAATCAATATTTGAGACTCCAAGTAGTTCATAGGATGTGGAATGTGATTGACGTGCTATACAACCACAAAGTTGTCTTTAGGGAGCCCATTTTTGGATCCTAGCTTTTGAGCCAGTTGTGTTACTTAGGCTGGCAATCAATACCTGAAAAGCTTAGTAGTTTTGCCAAGCACTGGTCTTCTATTTGTTTCTAGTTAGTGCTAATGCTGCTTATTTCATGATTTGAAGAACAAAATATCTGCAAGTCAAATGGGAAACGCTATGCTCTATAAACCATGGAGCAAAGATTATTGTGTCAGCTAAAAAGAAACATTTTAGTTCGAGAGGAAATGTTGGAAATAAACCAAATATAGAAGTTCTATCTGTGTCTAGGTGCATTTGTGTCTTTGTCAAAATAAATGTGTCTTTAGGTACTGGTTTAGCATTTAGGTGTTTGTGTTTGACTCTTAGTCTTGTAAGATGTAAACTTCGTAGTCTAGGATCATGTCCGGGAACTGACATAAATAGGTGATCATCAATGTTATGTAGAAAGGAGTGACCTTTCTCTCTGAGTGGAGTGATTAGAGATGAATGAATACAAAAAGAAGTCCTCTCTTTCCAAGTGTGTTCCATAAGGCCACTGGGTATGACGTCCATTTTTAGCTTTCAACATTGAAATGGTAAGGGCCACCCCTTATATTGGCAGGAGATGATTTGGTCTGGCTTAATATTCTGCTTCATGGATACCTGAATACTTGTGAATTTGGTATTGGCTAATAACCTTCAATCAGTGGCAACAGGAGAGCTTGTCAGTGGTTGCTGCAATGCCCTTCTGTATCTGTGTCATTTAGATTTTACTTATTTTTTCTGTAGAGAAAACTGTTCTCCTCGGCAGTATACTGAAACTGATTCTGCAACTGACTAGGTATGAAGGCGATACTGATGCATTTCTATCTGCGCTGGCACTTCAGCCAATACCCAAGATGGACTCTATCCCAACTATTGTTGAGGTACTTTTATGTGGTTGTATTTAGAAACTAATCAATGAAAAAGGTTTGAGGCTTACAGAGTCAAGTTGTTTTTTCTTTCTTTTCGAAAATTGAATATGTTATGCAGGTATCAAGTGCCAACACTTGTGAGCTTTTGAAGTCGATATCTGGACTGAAAGTGGAGCCTGTAGAAAATGTTGCTTCCAAATTATTTGTTCAGTGCTCTCGACAAAAGGGACTTATAAAGATCTACAGACATTTGCTCAACTATCGAAGTACAGTATGATTAAACCTGAATCTCAGTTTGTTATATTTATCTTGGTTGAATGACTACTCTTTTTCTTTACCTAAGGCCCTTGGTCCACATATTTTATATCATCAAAATAACGCCCAGCAGGACTTATTAGTACAGAGTCAAGGGCTTACAATCTTGCCTCAACCAAAACATAAAACCAGCAAAAACCCCTGAGCTGAACAGCTAAATCAGGGCTTACAATCAAACATACCTACTAAACAAACCATCAAAATGCCGTAAATAATGCCCAAGTTTCCTCTGCATGCTTTGCTAGATGTCTCCAGAACTTTCTCAGCTGTTTTCCTTCATCGACCAACAATTCTGCAATTCTGTTCAATCTAAACATGGTATATGACAGCAGTGAACAAACCTCTTCTGATTTTAGCTTTCACAGGTTTACCAGCATAGGGGAATCCTTCAGCTTAACAATCACCAAAACAGAGAACCAAATCTGTCTAGCAAATAAGCATCTAAAGACAAATGATTCCTTGCAAAGCAGACATCATCATCATTAGAAGAGAACCTGCTAGTATTATCATTCATAGCCAATCTATTGTTCAGCACAGACCAGCAGATATAACAATGTCTAGGAACATGATATGGTCCTGAAACAAGCGTCTTCCAATTTACTATATCAAATTGTCCGCACTTATGCATAGAAGCCTTTTTTACGTTGTACTGACCCTGCTTTACACATTTTCCAGTACTCACCCTGCCTCAAGTTCTCTTATAAGGCCCTGCACCATGTAATAGACTTCTAGTAGACAGAAGTATCACTTTGCACCTGTAGAGACTAAAAAATGATTCACTTCTGATATAATAAGCATGCATCCAACAGACACAAAGGCTTTCTTTATCCTCCATAGTTCTCCAAATATATTTTCACAAACAACCTTCATTGCACTTGAAGAGGTTACAAAATCCTAGACCCGCTTGGCTTTCAGGAGATAGACCCTTGACCATGCTACAGGTTCCTTTTCCCATCGAACTTGTCATAACAAGGATCTACATTTACTGTCAATATAAGCAAGGATCTACATTTACTGTCAATATAAGCAAGGATCTACATTTACTGTCAATATAAGCAAGCACTGTCTTTGGCATGGGCAACAGGCTGACCAAAATATTCTGAATACTGAAAATAACTACTATAATTACCTGAGCCCTCCCAGCATAAGATAAAACTTTAGAAGAGCAATGCTTCATCTGACACTAGGTTCTATGCATTAGATGCTTATAAGGAGTAATAGTTAGTCTGGAAACTAAGAGTGGAATTCAAGATACCAAACAGGCAAAGTGCTTATTTGCATATCCAATTTACTCAAGGTATCAAATTCCACTCTAGCATTAGCTCCTGAGATGAAGATACTATGTTGAACATTGATCTCTATTCCACTAGTCACAGCAAAATGAATAAGACAAGGAGCAATATCTGCAGCTTGACTAAAGTCATAACATCATCAGCAAATAGCAGATGAGAAAGACCAATCCTTGTACATATCTAATGAAATGCAATTTTACTCTCAATAAATTTAGTGAGGACTCTAGACAAATACCCTACAACCAGAACAAACAGGCTTGGGTAAAGAGGATCACTCTGCCTCGAACTTCCCTTGCCTTTAAAGGAACCAACCAGATTGCAATAAATCATAAGAGAAAATTAAGAGGATCTCACTCAATTCATAGTCAGTGAACAATTTTATGGGGGAATACCAAATCTAGCAAAAGAGCTTCCTTCAAGGAAATCCCAGTCTACCATCTCATAGGCCTATTTCAGATCAATGTTCAAACACATTCTTGGGGATAATTGATCTCTACCATAACCTCCAATGGCCTTTTGACAATGCGAAATATTCTCAACAATTGCAGGCTGAAGTCTCTACTATAATTTTTGGAGATAACTTTGTACTGGACAGAGCAACATAAGACACTTTTTTTATTTTTATATATTTCTTTTCCTGCTATTGAGGGAGAAGCAGCATGGAGGAGAAATAGTTTTAACTCATATTGCTTCCTCACTAAGACTGTTCTATCTGAAGAAGGTGTGTCTTGATATGCCGACAATGGCATATTAAATGGTCCTTTTATTTACTTTCAATCTGCCTTACTCAGAAAGGTGAAACAATGACCGTATGACTTGGTCCAAAAGGATGGTCTCATAAGCAGAATAAGGCTGTATTGTGTATGTGTTGCACAGTGATAAATTCAATAGTTCTATTGTTTCCTAACTTTTGCTTTAGCACAATCATTAGCCAGCCACCTAAGTGCATGAATTTTTTTTTTCTTTTCTAATTGCTTTACTTTGGTTGGTGAGGTTGGTGACCCTTTTGTAGCACACACTATTGCTGTTTCTTATTGAGTTGACATAAACTGTTTTTTGCTAGAACACTAATTTCTACATCTTCACTTATTGCAGAGAATGTGTTTAATCTATGCAGTTTTCCTAGTCTAGCAGGAATGAGCTATAGGCACATAAGACGAGGATTTCAAGAGGTAGTTACAAGAACTAGTGTTGAATTGCTACCAGAAAAGACAACAGATTCGCAGTTTGTCTTTCTTAATGTTTGCTGCTTTGCAATTGGCGTTGTCCCAGGCTGTTGTTTGTGGTCTCTATCGGAACGGGAAGATATACTTCCATCCAAGTGATGATGAAATTCTGCAGCCTGTTGACAAAGTATGTTGGTTAGAGAAAAATAAAACTATGAAAGCATAACTATTCCTTGAAATCTCAGTTTCCTGGGAACCCAGTCCCAAAAACGCTCTTTTCTAATTAGAAAATACATAAATACACACATACATACGTACATTCATTCATTCATGCATGCATACATATATACGTACATACATACATTCATGCATGCATACATATATACGTACATACATACACAAAGACATACATATATTTGCTGCCTGTGACAAAGACCTCCTAAATCCTTCATTCTTTCCTCTGAAATATATATATATATATAAAATCATTTTTTGATTCCATTTATTTTGTGTGCACAAGTCAAATCTTAGCCGATCTTGATAGATCAGCTAGCTGATGGTAGTTTTTTTAACTAATCACTAATCAGTTCACTGTCTACTTACTTGCATAAAATAATCAACAAACATTTGAAAATGCAGTTCATAACTAACTAGAAGTAGAAGTTTACCCTCCAGAGAATTTATAAACTGAACATAGAAATCTTTCACTGGCATGTTAAGTTAGACATTGCTTTTGAAATTTGACAACATGCAAGGTTTCATATCTGGAAAGTACAGCTTTGCTTCCTGACGTTTGTTCCCTTGTTCTTGTGTAGGTGTTGTTAATCGCACCCCTTAGAGTAACAAGAAAGCAACAGCTTGCACTTTCAGGTGTTTCAAAAGGAGGAAGCGATGGCTCTAGACATCTGAAATTGTTGGACAATAACATTGATGCTGGAGAACATGACATAGAATTGAGAAAAGCACGACTCATGAGCATTAAAAAGCGTCCCAACAAACGAGGATCAAAGGTGTGCTTTCTAAATATTGAATGCTGTAAATGATACCATATATTGAAGATAATGCAATAATAACTTTTGTTAATAAAGCAGGCATCAGACCGTAGTGTCGGACCCAAAGAATGTATACTTATGCTTGGCTGGCGTCCTGATGTGGCACAGATGATTGAAGAGTACGATAATTATCTTGGTCCAGGCAGTGTTTTGGTATTGTTTTTCTTCTGTGTTTACTCTTCATTCTGCAACCATTAAATTCATGAAATTGCTTAAATAATTGAAAACCGTTGAAGAATGTGGACTACCTAGCAGATTGACTATTATCCTAAGTAGCCAGGCTAATTCTATGTGCAACAACGGAGTGAGTGAAACAAAGCCTGTCCAATTGACACTGACTGAAGCTGAAATAAACTTAGAGCAATAAAATGGACTTGAGCAATCAATCTCTTGTTTTCATAATTGATGACAAGGGATCAGTTGGTAGTTCAAAGGGTTTACAGAATATAAAGCTGGTAGTACCAGTAAAACAGTTGCGGTGACCCAGTAACTGCAACTCCCCTTGCCACTGACCAGAACTCTTGGACTTAATTATAAATGCTTGCTAAGATATGATGCCGCAACATTTTATGTACAACAGAAGTTTCTGAATTTTGCATTATGTTTTATTTGCTTTATATATGTTTCTCTTGGAAAGCATAATCTTTACACAATTAAAAAAACACCATGGAGCAAAATAAAGTCCATGATCAAAGGAATCAAATATCAATTTGGTTTATAAAATTAATATTGTAACAGGTTTATATCTTAAAAAAAATTGTCTTTTCTGCTCGTAGGTTTCATTTTTTTCAAAAACAAAAAAGGTTGAGTAAAAAATTTTTGGATACTTATTTACCATATTTGGTATGTCAAATCCACATAAACGTGGATCCTTCTATATTATTTTTTTCGAGTAAAGGGAATCAATCATGTAGCCAGTTGGCCAATTAATTCGTCAAAGTAGGTCAATGCAGCCTTATCACATGTCTTGCTTGTTTATGTCTTTGTTTTATGTTTCATTATGAAGTTCGTGTGGTTCTAGAGTGGGGTGCTGTGAGTTCTTTCATTATTTTCTCTAGCGAGATCCATTCAATTTTAGTTCACCCATCCAACCCTCCACTCTCAGGGATAACATTGTTAACATCTATCTCATTTTGGGATGATTCACATAGTGCAAAATGGAAAATCTATTGTGAACAATAAGAGTTCTCAGTTCAAAACTGTATTCTCATCTTGGACTGGTTGTCAACCACTATTCTTTGGTGACATGGTTTACTTTCTGAGTTTAAGATCTTACACTAGTTCAAGAATCCAATGTTCACTTCAATTTTGGATTTCTCTGGACCAACTTGAGAGGGAGTTTTGGGAAGTGTATTCTTTCTCCACTTGAAAATATGATGGAGCAAAATGAAGACCATAATCAAAAGAAACAATCATTGATTTGGTTCATAATCAATTTTATGTTAAATATTCTTTTAGTTTATTAGTTCCCAACTGCCGGTTCTTAGTATTTGTTTACCATGTTCATACGTGAGATCCATTATACTTATGGATCCTTTTGTATTATCTCTTCAAGTGAAGGGAATCAATCATGTGGCTCTTTGGGCACTTCGTTCATAGATGTTGGTTAATGGGACCGAGCCTCATATCTTATGTGTTTTTCTCTCTCATCTCTCTATTTTGTATTCATAATTCATTCTGAAATTTTATAGATTACATCTATATATGTGCAGGAAATATTATCAGAAGTTCCATTAGATGACAGAAAAAGGGCCAGTGCTGTAGGTCATGGAAAACTCCAAAATGTCCATGTTTCAAATAGGGTACTACATGATTTCTCATTGTAACTACTGTTTTACTTTTATTTTCTTAATTCCACAGAAAACCAGGAAAATAAAATGGTTATGCAAATGCTTCAAAGCCCTTGATGTATAGCTTCTTTTGGATCTTTAGATTGGAAACCCATTGGACTATGAAACTGTAGAGGAGACCATAGTGGAGATTCAGAGTTCTGTCATGAAAAGCGAAGACATTCCCCTGTCTATAGTTGTGATTTCAGACAGAGATTGGCTTCATGGAGGTAATAACTTTGTAATCCAACTGGTCTCAAGTATGACTGCTATTAACTTGTTTGTTGCTTCAGATAATTCCCGGGCAGACAAGCAGTGCGTGTATTCTCTTCTTCTTGCTGAAACTATCTGCAATAGGCTTGGAGTAAAGGTGACTATGGTCTCAATGATAGCTTCAATGATTTTCAATGGTCATAATCAATTCTCATGAACATATCAGTGATCTTATTGCTTAAAGAGTGATAATGGTGGTGACTTTTAGACTTATATCTCTGTTTAGAAAATTAAGAATCAAGACCAGAATTGAGTACTTGCAGGTGCATAATTTAGTGGCGGAGATTGTGGACTCAAGATTGGGCAAACAAGTAATTCTCAACATAATGTGGATTGCTATTTGATCCTTTCATGTTTCTTTTTTCCTGCTTTACATATTTTCCGAATCAGTTTTACGCAAAAGAGACTGGAAAAAAGATAATTGTGGTCCGGTTGTCCATGCAGATCTCAAGAATCAACCCTTCTCTGACTTACATAGCAGCGGAGGAGGTGATGAGCCTCGTAACAGCTCATGGTAATGAACTACTGTAACTTTTGTGGTGTCTCAGCCGTTTCTTTGTGATATAGCTCCTAAAATGTGACTGCATTTTGGCGATGACAGTGGCGGAGAACCATGAACTGAATGAAGTCTGGAAAGATATTTTGAATGCAGAGGGTGACGAGATATACGTGAAGGTAAATGGCTTGCTGCTGAACACTACTTTCACTCTGAATTGCTAACTCACCGCCTTATGCCCAGCAGGATATCGGCCTTTACATGAAAGAGGATGAGAATCCATCGTTTACTGAGCTTAATGAGAGGGCATATTTACGCCGAGAAGTTGCAATAGGTTATGTGAAAGACAATAAGAAGGTATTCCAAGCATTCTGCTTCCTCTAAGCCTCACCTTATGATTGTGGACAATTTTGAGAAACTTTTTAGTATCTGATATAGTTTTTTGTTCTTTTTCTTTTCTGTATTTCAGGTTCTAAATCCCATTCCAAAATCAGAACCTCTAAATCTAAAGATTACAGATTCACTGATTGTTATATCTGAACTTGAAGGAGAGCAGCCCATTCTGGTCTAGAAACTGTACATTTGGACAAGCCTTTCCTTGTTTCTCAAGTTTTTTTGTGCTTAGACGAATTATGGAGCAGCCATCAACAGTAAGTAGACGATTTTGTAGGAGAATTCTCATGTTTGCAGATTCTCAGCAAAATTCTTAGGCATGGCTCTCTTGATTATAAGTGAGAATAATCTACTCCTATTCTTTTGCCTCGAGGAAGTAAATGTTTGAATATAATACTCGTGTTTGAATACAATTTTGAATAAAATTTAGATATGTTCTAGCATGTTGCTCTTCGTTGTGGTTGATCAATGAGGATATAATTTTTTCATATCAATATTTATAGAAAAAAGTGTTAAAAATATCATGAATTTAAAACTAAGTTATGATAAATTAAGAAGTTTTTAAAAAATTAAGCGTCTTAAAGTTGAAGCCAACAAATTAAGTAAATAGAAAATATGAAGCATAAAACTAATCTAGTGGATTTGAGGTTTCAAGGCAAATTTGGGCCTTAACAGTCGCCCTGAAGGTTTGGGGCCTAAAATGCAAAAACCAAAAGTCTGGCAGTTTTTGTGTTACGGGGTACACCGGTAGAGTGGTAAGCATGGCTGTTTTCAAAGTTTGAGAATCAAAAGATATTATCAAACATAAATAGAGGACCTATTCTATAGTATATCCATTTTTGTTTTATTTATTTTATTTTTTACGCAAAATCAGTACAGGTAAAATTAAGAAGGTAAAGTGTCTCTTGCATGAAATCTTGAAAAATCCTGCTTACAATTTGGCCACTTTTAGATGCCTAATGTGTTTTAGTGCAATGCCCTCCAACCTAGCTGTTTGAAATTTTCCATTGCATTTCCAGCTGTACCGGGAACTTGAGATCCTTTTTTTTTTTTTTTTTTATTTTAAATTTTGGACATAAGAAGCACAAAAAGGAGCTTTACGAATAGCATATTGCTTTTGTCCCCCTCCCTCGCAAAATAAGCGATACTCTCTAGAACAAAAGCAATCGCCTACTGAATAGGAGATGAGCTTCTTTCGCTCCTAACCAGGCCATGCTGAACAAACTCGTTTTGGCCCCAAAAATTTGATCCCAAAAGACACTGCTCCTAATATCTTTTCAAAGCCTTATGGTTTTAGTATATACTTCTTACGTCCAATATTCGCTGCACTATTTAACTTTTTCATATAATTTGACTTAAATTTATTCATATTAGTATTTATTAAAAAAAAATTAAAAAATATATTTAAAAACTATGTCTTAATTTATCATTCTTATATAAAAATTCTTCATTTATATACTAAAATGTTGAAAATAAAAAATCATAGATTAATTGCTGAAAAATGAATAATATAAAAAATATGAACTGAGGGAGTATATAGTAATGAAATTCCTCCTGAAATCTGCCTGCCAACAATTAGTATTAGAGATTGAGAAAAGCTACGCATATATAGTTTTAGCATTAGAGGTTAGTATATATGGTGTCCATCATTGAACAAACTTTCTCAAAATTTAACGCCCATAACAAACGCTATCAGTGAGAAATGTAAAGAATGCTTTGATATTAACACATGAGAAACCAGCAATCCGGTGCCCATTAGTCTCTTAGATGATCATTAGCAGCTGATAATCCACACGCTAAACCAACTCATCTATACCCTGTTTGGGAACCGATTTAGTTTATGGGCTAAAAGATCATGGTCGTGATACTTCAGGAGCCAATAGTAATTTTAATGGAATGAGCACTAAAGAAAGCAGAGAGGTCAGCTGAATGGTGAAAATCCTCAAGGCAGACTGAGCTCTCCTGCTCTTCATCAACCATCCAACAGCCGTATTCTTGCTCAAAAAGTAAAAGCAGCCAACTTTTCTCATTGCCTTCGTGATGGAGCATCCGATATTCTGGGGTTCATGATCAATTCTCCCTATCCATTATACTCCTATGTCCTCTAAAGCTGGACATCAACCCGATAATATCTTCTTTACAAACAAAAGAACAAGTAATCTAAGGAATGAGCTCAATCTTCCACTGCTGCATGCATTTACTATGTTAGAATTCAAGAGAGAGGAACTAATTATTTTTATCATTTACACATTTTCACTTCCATGCGCAGAATTGATGCAGTCCGGATGCGTGTATGCACCGGGCTCTGCACATGTATAAGCATACCCATGGTAGATTTGCAGTTAACTTAAAGCTGCAGATAAGCATATTCTAAAGTGTCAAAAGTGTTGATGATACTGCAGAGGGAACAAACAAGAAGACAGAACATTGCCTACCTGTTCACTTCAGTTGATGTTCATGCTGCGCAAAGAAATATTTCGCCTTATGTGCAACTTCAGCCTCCACTACTGCTTCCAGCAGAATGTCTGATCCTTTAACACCATCTGCCATTGCATCGACACATAGATTAGCATCAGTAGATTAGGTGCCAAATTAAAGTACAAACAAAAGATAGTCCGAGATTGATTATCTTAGAGGTGCTTGTGTATGTAACATATGAGGACTTCAGAAGGAAAGAAAAATGTGAGCTCATGTGATCACCAGAAAAAGTTAAATGATGTATTCAGCAAATCATTTGTTTGCTTGAAAACAGAAAAATTCTTCAATAAAAACCGTAGACCTTGGAATGTGATAGACTACCCAGATGGACATACATATACAGCTCAAATGCGAGGGGAGAAGAAAGATTGTTACATTGTCTCTATTTGGCAATAAAAACAAAAAACGAAACACCAGAAAATATTCCAATTCACAAAAAATATGGGAAATGCTGTGCCACTTCATGAATGCATTATCTAACAAGCAGGGATAGACAAGGACTGAAAGAAGCAAGATTATTATGTTGCTTCTTTTCGTACTAAAAACAAAAAACAAAAAACCAAACACCAAACCCCTTTTCCCCCCATTTCACAAACATATAGGAAATGCAGTGGCACTCCATGACTGCACTACCTGGCAAGTAAGGATACACAAAGAATTGACATAAAAATGTTAAAAATAAGAAAAGAAATAAAATAAATTAAAAAAATGCGAAACAGTGCTACCTTTGTGATGTGGAAGCAAACCAGTACTTTCAGCTGAAACTGGAAGAATAGGAAAAGCTTCATCAACAGTACTGCCAGCCTCATCACTTATTTTCAGGGATGCAGCCTTAAGTGCTTCAGATTCTGCCAATCTTGCATAAGCAGTTGCTTGACTATGCAAATTAGTTGAAATGGGAGGACTTTGATCCTGGAGAACATACATATGGATACACATGCCAAATACTGATGCAGCATTCACTTTTTGCAGAAGATTAAGGCAACAACTAGGAAAGGAAAAGCTCTGGAAGCATTAAGCAATAAGGACTACCTTCATCAAACAATCAGTTGAACCCTTTGCTTCCTTAGTAGGCTGATGTAAAGATTGACCTGTACGAAGAAAAAAAATAATTATGGAGAGGAAATATGACATATAACAAGCATTTTGAAACATCTAAACAATTTTCTATAACAGAAAGTAAAATTTTTCAGGAGCTTCAAACAACAATTTTCTATAAAAGGTGATGATTACCATTATCAGTGCCAGGGGGAGATTCCACCAACCTTCTGGTCAAAGGACCAGGATTCACAAGAGATAAACTCCGCACTTCATAACGAATTGCATCCAACTTTCCCATTGCATCTTGAAGCTCTTTGTGAACCTAAAAACATACAACATATAAAAGACTGACAAGGTTTCTAAACTTCCCTTTTGTCCTGATGCTCGAATTCGGGCACATCCTAGACATCGTGGTGTTTGAGGAGCTAGAAATTTTTTTTTTTTTTTGGTTATATAATTTCTCTCTTCATCTGCTGAAATAGAAGTTCTTAATTCAATATCTTCTTCACCTGCTGAGCTTGAGTTTGCTGCATAACATTATCGAATTGACCACGAGCTATCTGAACATATCCGATAGCACGACCAGCTAATCTTCCAGCAGTTCTCGCAATTTTGGGAAGATCCTTTGGGCCTATAGCATAAAAAGATGGAACTTAATTCACTAATCCTTCCACTTACCAGTATGAATCAAAGTAACTTTATCAATATCCCACCCCAGCAACTGCTAAAAGATACTCCCTTTGTGTCACAAAATTTGTTCTTTTTACTATTCACAGCAATTAATCTATGATTTTATTTCTTTCAAAATTTATCATAAAAATATAAAATTTTTATATGAAAATGGAACTTTAAAATTTATAGCTTCTAAATATTATTTTTAAGAATTTTTTTTCAATGCATATTAATGTGAATATATTCGAGTAAAACTTTAGTAAAAAAAGATAAAAGGGCTAACTAATGTGGGACGAAAATTTTCATTATCCCATCCCAGCAACTACTAAACTGGCTCCAGGAATTGCAGACGAAAAATAAAGTGCAGAGATTTACCGACTAATGCAGCAGTGGCCCCAATCAAGAGAAAGAGTTCTCCATAAGAGATACCAAACATCTCTTCAAGAGCTACAGCAGGGCAGAACATCATTTCCAGAAGCAATGTCAGTTGCTAACAGTTGAAATCAAAGAAGAGCAAATACATAGAGAAACAAAAGAAAACGAGAAAAAATAATCCCAAAAAAAGCAGAGTTAGAGGCTAACCGTTGTAACAAAATGACAGAGACGAGGCACAGTAACAACACTTGCAGTCGAGATCGTCTCGCTAAAGAAATAGCGACGAAACAGACGATAGAGGAAGCTTATAGGGATGACTCAAGATTTGTGGCCACCGGTGAAGTGAAATCGACGGAGGCCTTAGGGTATCTGAGGACCTGAAGAATCCAAGACGCCGGGAACGTCATATCAAAACGAAATCCGACCTACTGGACACGAAATTGGGAGTCGATTTGTCGCCGTCGATGGCGCTGCGGTAGAGTTGAGAAGCCGAGGAGGGAAACAAGGGACCCGGAGTCGAAGAAAAGAGAAGAAAATAAGAAAGGTCTAAGTGCACATGTAGTCCTCAAACGTTTACAACTCGGACGATTTAGTTCTATATCTGCGAATCAATGTAATTTGATCCTTACACTTTTTGAGAGCACAATTTAGTCCTCCAACTTCCAGGATTGAAGATGAGTTGGTCCGTGAACTTTGTATCAGAGTTTCTGTCAAAAAAAAAAAAAAAAAAGAAAGAAAGAAAGAAAGAAAGCTTCAGCTTATCAATAAGGGTGGTCACGGAAGATACCACTTTTATTGTGCAAGGAAACGTTATTATAAGATCCAAATTTAATCAATGATATCATTGTTCTGGAATATAGAAATGTCATATTGATAGTAAAAGTTGTCATTTTTGTACATATAATGTCATTCTGAGGTAACAAAATTTGTGTCAAGAAAAATATGCAGGAAACTTTGCCAATAATTAATAGATGACTAAGTAGAAATTTATATCATTATAATCGCAACATCTACATGAAAATTACTAAATATGATCTACAACTATATATATGCAAAGCTACTAGAAACAAATTTAACAAGGGCTTTTTTGTTTAACACAAAAGATTAAGGGTACAAGTGTAAAAATTTTGAAAGGCTAGTGGCCTTCTTGTAAATTCACGCCTATAAGCTATAAGCGGTTGTAAAGTACAAGATTAAGTGTACTGATCCAAGGCATGACACCTCTTTATGCTCCTGGAACTTTCTTGTGTATGCTACACATTAACATCTTGAAGTGTGAGTTTTTAAGTATGATTAAGGGGCATGAGTTTAAGAATTTTAAAGGCATTATATATCAAGTGTTAGGTTTTGTTAGGATTTTGGAGTGGGAATACCTAAGTGTGTTAATAAGATTTACCTAAATGTTCATCATAGAGTATAAATGCATGCAAGATATTTTAAAAAAAGTCATTAATGATAGTATGTTATGAGAAGGAATTGTCAGTTCAAATTATGTAATTTTCATTGTTTTTATGGCGATTAAAAGTGATATAACAACAATTGTTGATTTTGTAAACATGATCACAATGTATGTTCATATTTGAATGGCTAAGAGAAGAACTAGCAGAGAAAAATAAAAAATATGTTGTTTAGTAAGCAAAACTCATATTTTTGGTGTCTTAATGTAGTAATGTTAAGTTTCTATTAATGTAGGGTGTATTAATGACAACAGAAGCTGAAGCAACAAGTGAACAAAACGTAGTGAAAAATGAGCATTTTGATTGGAAAAGTATTGCAGATAAAATTAGTAAGCCTATTGAGGAATGAAAGGTAGAAAATTTGATGAAATTTAAATTTGATAGCATTGACACAACTGACAAATTTTATTTGAAGTATTTGGAGTTAATGGGATTTAAGATTAGAAGAAGTGATAAGAAGACTCATGTAAATGGAGTTACATTCTTATATAAATGGTTGTATTGCAAGAGTGGTTGGTAAAGTAAGCAAAATGTTGAGAAAATAAGAAAAAAAAAAACCACGAAGAGAAACTTGATGTGCAAGTGAGGCTTGTTTTAGAGTTAACTATGATGATATGCTAAAAAAGTATGTGGTTACTGGTTTTCAAGAAGAGTACAATCATACACTTGCTGTGAAACAAAAAGCCCATCTTATGTATTTCCATATACATATAACTGAGATAGATAAAGAACAAGTTAGATAAAAAACAAGTGAAAGAAATGAAATGAGTTGGCATAAAAACTAGTCAAATCATGGACTATATGCGGTGGTCATCAGTTGGTTAGGTACATGTCAAAATACTTATACAACTTTATTAATAGTGATAGGAGGGAATAGATTATGGGTAGTGATGCGGAAACAACAATTGCATATATGCAAAGTAAGGTGGAATTTGATCCAAAGTTGTTTTGTCGTTATGTAGTTGATGAGGAAAACAAATTGTTCTATATATTTTGGACAGATGGTGACATAAGGAGGGATTATGCTTGCATGGATAATGTTATTGTATTTGATTCGACATACAAGAGCAATGAGTACATACTTATCTTTACTTTTACATCTTTTTTACTTGAAACCAATTTCATTTGAAAGCATATATTATGTAGATGTAATAATCCATTTAAAGGTAAATTTTCATAATGTTGTTAAATTTTTATGAATTTTTATTTTTTAATTCCTTAAATTAGAAAAATTTATAAAAATTTAGTAAGATTACAAAAATTGTATTTTCAATGGATTATTGTGGCTACATAATATTAGCTTTTAATTAAAATTAGTTTTTGGTAAAAAAGATATAAGAATAAAAATAAACCATTTTGGAGTCAGTTAACTTAAGTTATAATGAACTGGTATTATATTCTTATCCTTGGAGTGAACCAACACGTCAAGACCATAATTTTTGGAACAACACTTTTTTCAAGTGAATCAGAGGAGGCATATAAGTGGTTGATAAAGGTATTCCTTCTTTTCATGGGTGGAAGGACACCATTATTTATTGTTATTGATAGCTGCCCATTAATAAAAACTGTTGTAGTAGAGTGTTGCCAAAAGCAAAACATCGATTATGTAGCTAGCATGTAGAGCGCAATTGTAAAAGTGATGTGAGTGACAATAGATTTATTGAGAGATTTGCTCAATTTGTAAACAATATTAAAGATCCACAGGAGTTTAAGGTCGAGTGGGAGAAAGCAATGACAAATTTTGGATTGTGGAAGAATGAATGGTGTTAAGATATGAACAAAAAGTTGCCGATGTGGGCAACGATATATTTGAGAAATTATTTTTTTGCTGGTATGACTAGTTCTCAAAGGTCGAAAGGGATGCATGTTGTGCATAAGGGTTTTCTTGGGCATAAGTTACATTTATATGAGTTTGTACAGCTAGTTTATTTTGCAATTGACAAGTTCAGGGAACAAGAAGCCAAAGACGATTTTAAGTGCAAAGATAGTATGCCATAAATGTCCACCCATTTGCATGTTTGAGTGTCATGTTGCCTTGATATACATAAGAAAAATATTCAATGATGTGCAAGATGAGATCAAAAGAGAGATAATCTTTTTCATGGCTTCATGCAAAGAACATGTTGACGGAAAAAACTATTTATTAAAGAAGGTAGGCTGACCTGCTTTGACCTGGAAGTTGAATATATCCTTTGTAGACGATATGCTTGGTTGCTGTTGCAAATTGTTTACCTATAAAGGTATGTTATATGTTAATTAAACAAATTTGTACCTTTGTCCTGCTTATAACAATTGGTTGGACATACGTTTTTAATGTAGTCATATACTCTTATGTGATATTTGGTTTAGGGACTCTATGTGGGCATATGTTCTAAGTCATGAAAATAAAAGAAATGCAGGAGATTTTAGTTGGTTAAATATTAAAAAAATGGACTGTGAAAGTCAAGAATAGTGTCTGTTACTTACCAAGAAAAGTTAGGGACTCAAAGGAAGCAATTTATACCGTAAGGCATCATGAACTCTAGGCCTTAATAAATTATGTCTTTGATCCTTCAATTCTGATGAATGATTAGGTGTTTGAAGACATGCAAAAATAGATGTATTTTATTGTGCATAATGCCAAAGAATTTGTGTCAATTGGTAGGAAGGAATGGGAAGATGATGTGAAACAAAAGGGAACAAAAATGAACATGGAGAATGTGGTGAAGGATCTAGTGGTTGTGAGGTCAAACAGAGGCTGATATCATTAAAGACATGAAGTAACAACAAAGAAAAAAGGGTTGTTGTGTGCTCTAAATGTAAAGAAGTTGGTCATAATAGGCGAACTTGTATAAAACCTAGCATTGGATAGGGCAATCAAAGAATTGTTAATGATAATATGCATGAAACTAGTGGTGGACAAGCTAACATGGGTAAGTCAAGTAAAGGGAATAAGGGAGCAGAATACAATAGGAGCTTTAACCTTTCACAATCACATAGCTTAAATTTTGGATCATACTAGACGCTTCTAATGTCACAAGACTTGATGCATAATGAATTATATTTAATAGGTGCAAAGAATAGTGCTATGATGGATAGCCAATGAGGTTAATTACAGGATTGGCATTGTGGATAAATTATCTGTCCTTATGTTAGCACTATTTTGAATTTACATATGGATTTTATTAGATTTAGTAAAGTTGGTGAAAGAGCCAAATTACAGAGTTATATAAAGTTACTTCTAAGTTTGTGATTTCAACAGGTACAGGAACATTTTCAAAGACATAAATAGTGATCCAAGTGGGCAGTAAGATATTTCCAATTTTAGTTATGACATTTTCTTTTATTAAAACTAACTTTAAGATCTGGCGTTGCCCCGAGATCAAATTATAAAGAAAATATGGTTGAATTTAAAATACAAAGTATATGGATATCAAAAAGAATAATTTAAATAATCAATATTGCCATGAGAACAAAAAGGTTAGAAATAATAAATAATGTAATAAAATTTTTAAATAAAACAATAGGTAAAAATATTATTCACCAACACGTACACTTTACAGGTAAAATAAAGTGACAGTAATACGTGTTTTGATAGTATACGTAATAGTTTAAATAAAAATACATGGTTATATAATTAATAATCATGTGTTATCAGGTAAATTAGTAAGAAATCATATTCAAAATGACTACAATATTCTACTAATAGTGTATATTATTTTAATTTTTATATAGTTCTTAATAGTAATAGAAGATAAATTAGATAAGGAATCATAGAATATCTAGATTAAGATAGTTATGCAAGATATTACAAAAGATTTTAATGGTTAACAAACCATTGAGTATATTTTAGCTGTTAGCATAAGGTTATACAAAATTTTATCTTTATGCATTGTTTATACAATTTTGGATTGAAGAGTAAAAAGAATATGTACGGAAGAAAAAAAAATTTACTATGTTTTGTCAAGCTACTAAAATATGTTCGGAAAAAATAAAAAAAAATAAATATTTGTACTTTAATTATTAGTTCTATGAACTTAGTCCCAGCTTCCTATTATCACCAAAGGACACCAACACAGGCTGCAGTCACCAAATTGTCAATTCCATCTCGTATTCTTATAGGTTTTGAGAAACATACAAATTAGTCTATATACTTTACAAAAACTTATTAAAAGAAGGAACATGGCTACATTGAGGTGTTTAAATGATAGGTTTTGGTATAAACTAAATCAGATACAAGCTAAATCAAATATAAGACTAAGTACAATTGGCCTAGTTTGCCCTACTAATGGAGATGACAAAAATAACTCTATTGCCCCTAACCTACCTAATCCCGCCCACTTGAGCTCAACTTACTTGCAAAGCTTGTTATGAGTTTAACTAATTTTACCCAAAATGCTAGAAAATAGATTTATTGTGGAGTATCAAGCTACTAAAACATGTGTGGGAAAAATAAGAAAAATAAAAAGATGAATACGAGTATTTTAAGTATTAGTTCTAGGAACATAGTCTCTGCCCTCTAGTGCAGTTATCGCCAAGGGACACGGAACAAAACACCACTCGCACGAACTGCCAATTTTGCTATCGTATACCCTCAAAGTTTTGAGAAACTAACAAATTACCCATCATACTTTGCAATGACTTATTTAGGAAAGGAACAATAGCTATAGCAAGACATTCAAATGATAGGTTTTGGCATAAGATAAATAGAATATAATATTAAGTATAATTGGCCGAGCTCGGCCCCTACTAATAGGGATGATAGAATTACTCCATTACCCTAAACCTTGTTGAACCTAGCCACTCTAACTCGACCCTACCCACATAGCTTTGAGGAGGCTACGGGTTTAACTAATTCTACTGCATCTTACCTTTTATAAATTAGTATATTTATTTCTACAAGTTTTTCTTTTATCTAAAAAAATTATAATCTAGTATAAATTTTTCTATGTTACTTTATTTTATAAATTTTTATTTTTTAATTATTTGTAGGCATACATATTTTTGCAAAAAAACATACATAAAATATATAGAAACACATGAAGTTTATACACACACCACCACCACCACAAAAATGGGTAAGCGTGTGTTACCTGCCTACCCGTGGGAGCCGGGTACAAACTCATTTGCATGTCAAGAGGGTTTGGATTTAGCAATATCCTTATTGAACGTCCCTCTTCACACATCTATCTACCAAGGAAATAACCCATGATCGGTTTAACCCACTCCCTCAACGAACACTTAAAAAAAATTCGACCAAAATAAATACATACTTTATATCACAAGATTTGAGCTCTAATGAAAATGTTGTTTTTTTTTTGTAAAGAAAAAATGTTCATCACTTTTTAAGATGATTGTTTAAAAAACCAATTATTTATTACATAGGCTAGGATTCTAGTTGAGCCAAGCGAAGCTCAAACATATACTAGGTGAATCTCAACTATTGGAAAATTTTGATGAGAATCAAGGAGGCACACTCAAGGAAAGAAAAGACCCTTTGAAGATCACTATTGGAGCAATCACTAGGAGAAGAGCTAAGGACATGGCTCATGAACTTCATGCTTTGTCACAAGCTATTTCTTGGAAGATGGAGCTGGAACTTGTCATGGAGCTACTGGAGTGTCTCATGGATCATTATGAAGTGATGGTACAGCTTGGTGCACTATCCTTAGGTGCCAAGGCACGCATGCACCCATGGAGCCCTTGCATGCATTCAAGGAGGCCCACCATGCCATTTCTTCATACGGCAAGATTTTATGTGCCCTGAAGCTTCAATATTTCCCTACATATCCTAGAGAGAAGCCTCAAGCTAAAGGAACTAAAAAATATTGCCCGGACCTAGGAGGCGCAAGCATGAACCTTCATACTTTGGGGTTTTCGGGTCTAGTTTATTTCTAAGATTTTATCTTTCTTATTTCATAGTATAATTCTATTATTTAGTTTATTAATAAGGCTATAAACTCGTTTAGAGCACATGGGAATTTAGTTAAACAAATTTCCCACAAGTTTATGTCCAAACTATGTTTTAAACCCTAGTTTGACTAAGATTCCTTAGTTCCATTAAGTTTAAGGTTTCTTGCTTGTAAAGCTGAATAAACCTAGTTTTCTAGCTATAAGTAGACTTCATTCTATGTGTAAAAGACAAATTTTGCATAATACAATATTGCTTTTGAGACTTATTCTTTTTGGTTTTTTGTGAACTTACCTTAGTGTATAAGAAAGCTTGGCTTTCTTTGTCCCTTTTATACTTCTTGTTTCTAACAAAAAGTTGGTTAGGGGTGGAGGACAAATTTCAATTTCTTGGAGTGTTGTTTGTAGAGCTTGTTAGCATCTTAGGCACATTTCTTGGTCTTTATACCAACAAGGTTCGCATTAAGTGATATTAGAACCACAAGTTCCAAACTGACATATCTAAGTGTTCTTGTTCTTTCTTGTTTTCTTTCATTATTTCTAGTTATTTTATTTCATTCTTCACTATTTCTGATCTGTGTATTTGTGTTTCAGGTCTTCTTTTATTGTTCCTAGCTTTGCCTTCGTCCATACCAAGGAAAACACCAAAAAAACAGTCAACTTTCATTGTTTGCCTTTATCTTTTTTTTTTTTTCCAAATTTTCATAGAGTCTTGCTTTGTTTTCTTTCATTATTTTTCTCCAAGTCTCATTAACTTTCTTTTATTTTATTCTCTAAAGTCCAAAAATCAAGAAAATCTAAAAAGAAGGTCCCAAAAATCAAGTTGTTTCAGTACACAAAAGTTGTGTTCAATTGTGCAAGAAAGTTAGGGTTTCTTGAATTTTTGCTTATAAGTAATTGCATCTTTTGTTTCTTTGGCAAAAAGAACCCAATGTGGCCAATGTTTCCAGCAAAAAAAAAAAAAAAAGACAATAAAGAAAAGTGTTTCAAGAAAATATTTCAATTAGAATTTTGCACAATTGGTTTTGGTTTTACGCCCAAAAACCTAACTATTCAGTTTTGAGCCTTGAAGCTTTTCTTGTGGTTCTTGCAATCATCTATTTCAAGGGCTTTTAAAGTCTTTTAAATTTTGTTAGTCCACATCTATTTTGGTGTCAAAATCTTATTTTCAAGGAAATTCTAGTTTTTCTTGTGTGCTTTAAGGATAGTTTGCTTAGAACTTTTGAGGATTCTATTGAAAGCAATATTCTCACTAATAAATTAAGTGTTTCAGTGTTCATCCTTTGAGTGAAACATATGAGAGAGTGTTGTGAGGTTATTTCATTCACATGAAATCATGGCTAAAAGTGAAGATATGAGGCTTAAAAGTAAGGTGGACAACAAGTTGTTGTTGGAGGCCATCTAATCAACCATGCACAAGTTAACAAATAGGATGGAGGACATGGAGTTGAAGTTTAGAGAGTTGAGTACCACCATAACCCGAGAGGAGGCTACCACTTCCAGAATGCAAAAAAGGACCAATCCTATGTTCCAAGGAAGAATGAAAATAAAGGTAGAGGAGTCTGAGGAGGAGGAAGAAGTTTTGAGTGCCCCAAGACCAAGGTTGCTAGGATCGGAATCCTACCAAGAATCGTTCATCATCATGCAAGATTGAAATAATAAGATTGGATCGTAGATTGTAAGATCTTACCAAAAGCTTAAAATTTCTTGTCTAAATAATATAATTCATGTAAAAGATTAATTATATTAGAAAGTCAAATGAAATTTAAGTGTTATAGAAATGGTATGACACAATTAATGATAAAATACAAGTAAAGTTCAAACTTTAAATATAGAGTATACACCAACATAACCAACACAATAATCAACACAAGTCTGAAATAAATTCATGAACAAACATATCATTGATAAATAAAAGAGAGTACAGTATCCATAATTTTTCCTTAACCTATTGAATGTTATATTTTAGTCCTCAACCTATTAAAATTGCTTTTCTTTGGTCCTCAAAATATGAAATCCATTATCTCAAAATAATTATCTAACATAAGCGTTAGAAATTCTAATTTAAATATTCAATAATTGATTTCCAGTAAATTTAAAATGTATAATAATTTTTTACAATTAATAGATAATTTAAATTAGTGGCTTTTTCTTCTTGAATGAAATAAGTTCAACTTACAGATAGGAAGAATTTGTAATTTGAATATCCATTAAATGTAAAAAAAATTATTATACATATTAAATTTACTATAAGACGGTTACAAGATAATTTCAATTATGTTCTAAAAAGTTACTATCAGAAAGTTACATTGAGTTGACAAATTTTGTTCAATTGGAGACTAAAATGAAATATTTTTAATAGATTTAGAACCAAAATAGAACATTTTTAATAGATTTAGGATAAAAACAGAAGATTTAATAGACTAGAGATGAAAACAAAATGATAATTAAAGTTAAAAACCATCCATGCAATTTACTCCCAACAAAAATCAATAATCAGGTAGGATCGGTAAGATCATTTGATCTTACGATCCTACGATCCTAGTTGCAATACTACCACAATCTTACCATGCCTTTAATTCTACAATATTTTAACAAGGTTTTTTAGGTTAGGATTGTAGGATAGTGAGATCCTATGATCAGGATCACGATTTTAACAACCTTGCCCAAGACCTCAAAGGAGGGGAGGAGCCCAAAAAATATTCCAATCTAAATTCCATCAAGCTTACCATCATATCTTCCCAAGGAAAGAGTGATCTAGATGCTTATTAGGAATGGGAGCAAAGGATTGAAATGGTGTTTAATTGTCATCACTATTCGGAGGACAAAAAGGTAAAATTGGCCACTATTGAATTTACTAACTATGCTTTTGTATGGTGGAATCAGGCTGCAGCATTTAAAAGGAGGAATGAGGAGGAGCCTATAAGCACTTAGAAAATCGCAAATCCTTGATGAGGAGGTAGTTTTGTTCCAAGTCATTATTATAGATGTGAGGAACCGTCCTAATAAATACCTAATTAATTTCTCAATTAGGCTAAATTATTCTATTGCCTAATCCAACTCTTAATTAGGCCAGAATCGTTCCTCGTTTCCGGGATCTTTTACCGAGATTTACTATGTAAATCCTAGCGACTTGCTTAGCGTTAAGTATTTACTTGAGAGTTAAGAAAGACATTTACTTAGTTCCAATAAAACACATAAGTTTATTAAACTAAGATAGTGGTTTGGTGAGATTTAAAGAAAAGATGAAATAAATATGTGCGGCTGTGTAAGAAAAACATTTTTAATGTTCATGCATGCACAAATAATATATCATGCTAAACCATGGATGAAAACTACACTCATAGCAAGTAAATACTACGGCAACGCAATATCTAAGTGTTTTGCCTATCAACCTAAGCAAGTAATGTCATGGGTTGATAAGCCTAACCCGAATTAATAATAATACATGCCACGGTTATGCTAAGTCAAAGTCAATACCAATAGACCTCATACTAGCTACTACCATCGTGCTACAAAATAGTTATGACCCAAACAGTTGGTAGGCCCACCTTTACCTAGGAGAGAGAAACCCAAGCGAGGGGTAACCCAAGAAGTCCTTGCCCGACTACCTTGCTATATAAGGCAAATAAGTTTGGAGTTAGACTCTAACCATAAGTGCATGCAACATATGAAAAATGAACATGTAGTGTATACAAAATGTACCTATGAGAAACTAACAAACAAGTATCAAATAATCACTGTGGATTATTTGTCTCCTGGATGATGTTATTTGCACATTAACAGTAAGGGTAAGTATATAAAATTCTTAGTAAGGCATTCTAAAACAAACAATATATAACAACATCACGCATAATGGACCATATGCACACATTGCCATGCATGCATAAACCTTGCCCATAAACTATATGAGCGTGCCACGAGTTCATATGGCGTGGAGTATTATATAATGATCATCATATCATGCCCCTTTGGGTGCATGACTCCTCATACTTCTCACAAAATCAAGCAAACAAATAAACAACAAAAAACCAAGCAAAATACCCATTGGTTCATTTTTTCCCTTGAGCATGCATCTTTGCATTTGCCCTTGAGCTGGCCAGCCTTTGCTAGCTCAAAACTCCCTTATTGTATACAATAGGGTTTGACCCAATTTGATGTGTGTCCTAGTGCCCTTGGATGTATTTTTCCCCGCCTTGGGACCTATGCCCCATTGGTCTGATGTGTGTGCTTATTTGTGGCCAGTGTCATTTAGTAGGCTTGAGTGCCATTTGGGCCATAGGGTTTCTATCGTGGGCTCCCTTACATGGGTCATGCCAAAAGCATAACCCAAGGCCCACATGGAAACCAAGCCTTTAGGGCATGCCCATACGACCTCCTAGGTTCGCACAGACACGAGCCCGTAGGCTTATGCACACGCGCACCCCTAGGTGTGCCATTGGGCGCACCTTAGGCATACGTGGCTACGTAACCCCCCCTGGGCGCACGCATGTGCACCTTGTCACACTGAACTCACCATGCTCCTAGGTACCCCAAAACACTCATGCACCTAGGAGCCCATGCCACACATGCACAACCACATATCGAGCTCTTGAGCTCGATCACAACACCTATTGTCCAAACTGAGGCATATTTCTTGTGCTTGCCAAACCTTGAAGGTTCAGCTACACTTATCTGCCAAGCACCCAATGCTTGATCCACACACCATTTTACAGCCCATACACCAAGGACACCACCTATTGCCAAAACCTAGGAGCTAGGTCTGACCTTAGTGCCACATAAGCCCTCTTTGGCTCTATTGGTTACCCTATGCCCTTTTTGCCCTAGCTTTTAAAAAACTAAAACATGGCCAAAGCTTCCCAAAAGAGAAGGGCTAGAACACCTTACCCTTGTGTAGATCACCACCTCGCAAGCTTAAGTTTTAGGCACCAAAAGTCCTTTCCTAGTCTCCTTGGATTCCTTTAACGACATAGTAAAACAACCACTTGACCAATCAACATTTTTGAGCCTAGGGGCAACATTTTTTTACTGCATATAAACAAACCAAAATGACCTCCTCACCTTGGTAGAAAATCTAAAACCAAAACTCCTTTTCGAAGCTCTACAGTTGTCCTCCCTTTCACCAGGCTTAACCTCAACAACCAAGAGTTTTTATGATAAAAAATGTTGTTGTTTAAAGAAGAGGAAACCAAGGTCTAGTAAAATAAAGTTTCTCACTTCAAAATAAATAGCCCAAAACCATGGCCACCTCTTGGGGAAGAAAGAAACCAAACTCCTAAGCCCTCCCTTACAACAAATACACTTTCTCCTTGATTTCTCACTTACAAGCTCTTTTTCTCTTATTTTTCTTTCATTATTTTGGTGAGTTTCTGTGTTTTTGAGGGTTTAAGACATGCTAAATGGTCAGAGAAAGAAAAGGAAGTGATTTGAAGTGTTTGGGGATGAATGAGGATGGAAAATGGGTGAAAGGGTTAAAGTGGTCAAGGGTTAAGGCTTTTGCATGGTTAGTAGAGGTTTAGGCTACTTAACTAAGGGACAATGAAGCTCACCAACGTTTTTTAAGCTCATTTCCTGCCCCATAAACAGGTTTCTTCATTCCTTAAAGTATCTAGGAGGTGGTTGGGGTAAAAGAACCTTTTAGGCCTTATAACCCTTGGTTAAAAGGAAGTCACCATCATAAAATTCTCAAATATGTCTCCATTTGCACTTAAATTCTTAGATTTTCTGTCCTCCACTTCCAACCATGTATTTTCATACCCTTGACCAGGTTTGAATCTGGTTTCCCAGGTTTGACTCGAGTTTGACCAAGTTTGACCAACCAAAATTACCAAAATGCCCTTCTTAGCTTCTAATGTAAGAAAAGTCTCAAACTTGGTCAATTTAACTCCAAACATCACCAAATTTTACAAAAATAGTTTCAAATACAATTTCTCACCTTCCCAGACCCTTTTTGACCATATTTGACCTAAAAATTACAATTTTACCCTTCCTCACTTCCTTAGCAAGAAAAGGCCAATCTTTGGTCAAACTAAGTTCAAATTTTATCGGGATGTTCATTTCACCTCTAGAAGCTCAATTATATATCTCTTGGTCACATTTTGACCTTTGACATGCCAAATTACCAAAATGGCCCTAGTTGCCATTGTGGTCAATTTACCTTAGATTTTTAATCCTATAAACTCCAAGGACAATTTGACTCATTGACTTGACTTAAAGCTAACTTGCAAGTGTAATCTTATCAAGGATTATGTAAATAAAATAAATTAATTATCTGATAAAATAAGGGCTTTCACAATAGAGATCAACATTTAAAGCTTCAAAGACTAGCACAAGGCAATAAGACTGTGGAAGACTACCACAACGAGTTGGAGATAACTTTGACTCGAGCCAATATTGTAGAGGATGGGGAGAGCACCATAGCAAGGTTCCTTAATGCCCTAAAGCTAGAGATTGCCAACAAAGTGGAGTTGGTCCCTATGTCAACTTGGAGGATTTGGTGCACTATGCCACAAAGGCCAAACGGATCCTTCAAAAATCCAAAGAAACAAAGATGGCTCAAGGAGGAAGTTCCATGTGGAAAGAAGGTTGGAGTAGAGATATAAAGAAGGAAGTGCCAAAACCTAGAATGGAGGTAGCACCTAACACAATGGGGGGCCTTGTCTCGGCCTTAAGACAAGTCCACATCTTAAGGCATTCCTAAAATAGGGCAGATGGAGTGCTTCAAGTGCAGAGGCAAGGGACACTACATAAGGGACTACCCATACAAAAAAGTCATGATCCTTAAAGAAGATGGAGAAATCACATCCGAGGATGAAGATCCCTTGCAAGACAACATAAAAGACATGCCACTTATGGAGGACATTTCCACAAGCACTTTAGAGCTCAAGGATGACGGTTTTGCCTTTATTGTAAAAAGAGCTTTAAGTGTGCAAGCCAAAGAGGAGACTGATCAAAGGGAGTGTATCTTTCACACTAGGTGTCAAGTCCAAGGGCAAGTATACAGCCTCATTATTGATGGATGAAGTTGCACTAATGTGGGAAGCTCAACCATGGTGGAAAAGTTGAAGCTACCTAGACAAAAACACCTACATCCATATATGTTACAATGGTTAAATGGTGTGGGTGAGGTAAGGGTGGTAAAGTAAGTTCTTGGTTTTAATATTGGTACTTACCATGATCAAGTTCTGTGTGATGTTGCGCCTATGCAAGCTTTGTCATATCCTACTTGGAAGACCTTGGCACTATGTCCATGATGGTGTAAAGACCTTATACTTTTTTTTGTATCAACATAAAATTGAAAGTAAGATTGAGAGCAAAGTTAATGAGAGGAAAAATAAGGGCAAGAGAGAAAAGCATGAAGTGAAAGTTAAGAGAACAACCGAGAGAAAATGTGAGAATAGTGAACTTGAGGGGAAGAAGTGTTATAGCCATTCTAGTGGAATGCTCGGTGAGCAAGGTAAATTCATAAATCCTTAGCTTAAATACCTTAATTAAATGTGAATTAGCAAAATCAAGTAAGTTATTCAAGGGTTAGTTGGTTTCGATTAGTTTATGGACTAGGCTTGCCGGGGGCAAAATGGTCATTTTGTACCCTAGAGGATTAGGACACATCCTAGGAGTAAAAATGATGTTTTTAAAACCTAAAGCCAAAGTTAGCAAGGTTTACCAAAGTTTTTAATTACCTAGTTATTATTTAGGGAAGGGATTTTTTTGCAAAAATTGAAAAAAGTTTGGGGAGGGAAGACTTTTATTACTTAAAGCTTGTGGAGGAAATGGTTGGGGCACTATTTCTTCATCCCTTCCAACTCCATTTTCGCAGCCCTCTCTTCCCCTCTCCATCTCTTGCTTAAATCCTTCCAAATTCATTATTTCTTGGTAAAATTGAAGAACTTTCTTGGTGCCCAAGTGGCTAGGTGCTTGCTTTGCACTTGTTTTCCATGTTTTGAAGCTTAGAGGGGTGTTTTCCACCTTGGGCAGGTTGAGTTCATGAGGTATTTTCCCCCCCTTGTTGATTTCATGTTTCTTGAGTTGTTTTAAGCTTGGGTTTTGTTGTGCTAGTGTTAATTTAGTTCCATATACCTTGCATTTTGTTTGGAACTGAGGATGGCCCTTAGTGGAACCTTGAGCTTGGATGTGCAGCTTGTGGTTGCTTAATTGAGCTAATTCTTGTGCAATTGAGGTAAGGGATTTATGATTCATGTTTATTTGATGGCATTTGTAGCTTGCTTGTGGTAGAATCCATGTAATTTTGTGAATGGTATCGTTGGTGGATGGTATTGACCATGGGGGACTAGTGATGTTTGATTGGCTTATGTTTTGATTATGGGCACCAAACACTTGGTTCCAATGGCACATTATAGCTTAGGGGGTATGTACATGCAAGTTTGGGTCATTGGGCAAAGTCCCTAGCATGGCCAAGGAGCATAGTGGCCTTTGAACACAACCTAAAGCACTTAAAACCAACACCATGCTCGGCATAGCTAATGACGTGTCTTTGGCACCTGAAGACGCAGCTTTGGGCTCTCAGAAACTTGCAAATTTCTGAATGCCCATGCAAGCACACGTCCTTGGTTTTCAAGGATGCAACATTAAGCTCATCGAGACCTTAAAGATGCGTCTTCAACTCTTAAGGACATAGCTTTGGGCTTCTCAGCGCCAATCCCTTTGTGAGCTCCAAGAAAAGATGCGGCATTGGGTTCTAAAGGCATAGCTTTGATACCTAAATTGACTAAGGTCTTCTTAAGTCAATTAGGAGGTTTGCTTGGGAACTAAGGTGGTACCTTGTGAGACTATAGGGTGAAAGGTGGTAAGAACTACCTTAGGGCACCCAAGAATCTCACAATGTGCTAAGAATGGTATCAAAGCTTGAGTTGTGGGTCGGGTTCTTGTGTTGGTCAAATGTTTGACTACATTAAGTGCTAAGAAGTGAGTGAAATGTTTAGTGACCATTAATGGCCTAGTTAAGCCTTTGGACACAAGGTGCTAATGTAAAACCTTAATACACTCACAAATGAATATGAGTTCATCCATGGCAATTTCTACTTCACTAGGGTGAACCAAGTAATGGTGAACTGACCAAGAGAAAGAGTTTGTCTAATGAAATTTCTTCATGATTGATTTTAATAAATAAAATTAAAAAGGGGAAAAAGGTCAGAGATGTTGAGAGAGATTGCTAGATCCAAGTAAATGAAAGTAAAAGTAAAAGTAAAAGCAATAAAAAGTTCTTACTTGCGGTGGCCCAACAGCCAAGTTGCCTAATCCAAGCATGGTATAGCTAGGGTTGTAAGAAATGAGTAGCCTAAATATGCTCCATATCCCTTGTCTTCATGCATGTTTATATTAAATTACTACATTTTGTAGCACAGAATATAAATAAATATATTAAATCATGTGTCTCCTTCAAAGTGAAGATTGTGCAACCTTTCTTAACCAACTTCACACGTTTTATTTCCATGCTTCATAATTTTAAGCCACTATCTATTAAACTGCAACAGACTTTTATTAAATTTCAATTGATTAAATTTAGCAATAGCTACACATGCCATAGTCCTAATATAGTATATTACTAAAATTCATCAAATCTTACATGATATGATATTAACACATCAGTCTTATACATTTTTACCTCCAATCGTATCCGTTATTTGCTAATAACGGGCTTCTTTTCCTACTGCTTTCTTTGTCTATAACCATGAAATCTACACTTGCTTGGAAGTGATAATATTTTTATTATATAAACTTTTCGTGTCATAGGTTTGAGATGAACTTATTGGAAGGAATTAGTGCTACTTTAGTTCTTACTGTTGGTTACAAAGTGGCTGATCTAAATTGTGGAAATCCTAAGTACTCAATGAAGAAGATGAGACAATAATATTTTCATGCCGCGGGTTTAAGACGAACTTGTTGAAGAGAATTAGTGCTACTTTAGTTCATTTAAAATTTTTATACCATTTACTAAAATTTACATACCAATCTAAAAAATTTTAATGCCATATACATAATGAGGAACTAGATTAAAAATGCATTTCTTAACTTTAACTGGTATAATTATACATGTTATAAATTATTAAGGACTAATTATGTTATTTTAATAATATTGGGAGCATCATGTTACATACTAAAGGCCTTAAGTTACATACCAGTTATTTATTTACATACTGATTATTTTGAAATCTACTACGGTATGAAAAACAACCTTATTCAGAATGTAAATATAGTCTCTGGGTATATGCTTGTTTTAATTATATTACCCTCATTTTACATACCACTATTTCTTTACATAACAATAATCAGGTATGTAAAACTACCTCTTTTGGTATATAAATAACGTCCTTCAAAATATTGCTATTTTTATCTCAATATCTTCATTTTATATACCATTGGCCACATAATACATGTCTACAATTTTTTAACATATCGATAATTAGATATGTAAAACTACCCTTCTTGGTATGTAAATAAGGTTTCTTAGGAAGTGCCTATTTTCATTTCAGTACCCTCATTTTACATACCAAATGCCTCAAGTTACATACCAACAATTTTTTTACATACATGTGATTTTAAAATGTTAAGAAAATGTTAGTATGTAAAAGAACCCCTCTCAGTATATAAATCACCTCACTCGGTATGAAGATATGGTCAGTTGAAATGTCCTTTGTAAAACTGTCATTTAGCGATCAAGAAGCACTTTCTTTCTTAAGGAATTGTCAGTTTACTTTGACAAAATGCCTTTTTATCTAGCACATCAAATTATTTTTTTGGTCTTTGAAATCACTTTAAGTTATACTTAAATTGCTATTTAGAAGTTGTTATTCAAAGTTAAAGCTCTTCTCCAACATGGTACTGCATAAGATTTATATCAAACATTGATATCTTTAAAATAACTCTATGTAAACTAATTAACACTTTATAAATCATAATACATACCAAGTCTTATGTATCTTTCTTATACTTGTCCATTAGTCTATTTGGTCCAAGTATATCACACATCCCTCATTCATGTAGTAAAATATTTGCAATCATGAGATATAAGTGACTCATATCACAGCCAAACACTGGAAAGTGAATCTATACAGTAGCAAAAAAACCAACAAGATAGAGACATATATTATCACTAAAACTAGCAAATTTCAACATATATGAAAGACAAGTTATATCATGTAAACAAATCACTTTTTAGACACTAGGAGAATGTCATGTGTGAAATTCATGTTATACGTTCATACAGTCCTCAAATGAAACTTGTAATAAAGTGATCATGGAAACACATCTTTGAATAATCAGTGTAATCTTTTTGTTTGAAAAATACAATTTTCTAATGTCATAACATCAATAAATAGTACATCAAACACCTAAAACTATAGTACACAACATGGTAAATTCATCAAATATTTCAAATTTTACCAAAAAGCAACATGGGAAGAACTAACTATGCATGAATTTTGATGAATTCTTTCAGTTCATATTATACAATATCTTAGTAAAAAAGTCTATGACCAAATCAAAATAGCTTGTTGCTCAAAAGCAAAATTTGAAGGTCAAATCATGTTAGGTTTCCAAATTTCAAATTCATAATCATCTCGCTACAAAAATATACAACCATATGATTCAATACTAAGTAAAAGCCACAATGTAACTTTTGCTTGATATTTTTTCATTTTAAATAAAAAAAAATTCAAGAACACAAACTTAACCGGCAAAAACTCATCCATGATTTATTGTATCAGCTTCAGTTTCCTTATGCTCATAGATTGTTTAAAATAGAAATGCCAACCTTAAAAAATGTTTTCCTTTTCTCCCTATCATAAAATGATGTATATGGGCTCTACTGAAACTTGCTAGGCTTTCACTTCCGTGCTTTTTAGGAACACACAAAAGTTTAACTAACTTCCTCTTTGTTCCTTGCAAAAAATCATTAAACTCAAATTCAAACGTTGCAAGTATACTGCTCACATATTCTTAATTCACCCACTGCAACAATTATTTAATACTTTAGTTAGTGTGCAATGCACACTATTAGAATCCTTTTATTTTTCCTTTGGTGATAAAACCTTTGTATCCTCTACCCTAACAAAATCCACATCTACAAGCTTATGCATCAAACTTAATGCACCAACCTGTACTTGGGCATTTGGTGACTGAGTTTTGGTAGTTGCATTGCCCGAAGGGGAATGGAACAATACACTTTCCATAAAATTATTGTCTTCCAATTTCATTGCAACATCATTAACTAAGGCATTCCCATATTCTTTTATAGTATGCCAACTTTATTTTTGTTACCACTATGAGAGCTTAAATACAGTGACAATATTTAATGTGGCAATCTCCCAGGAGCTATGCATGTTCTGTAGGCCATCAGAACAATGCTCACTATATTACCCAAGTGGTCCTCTTGGTCTTTATGCAAATATATGTATATTGGTCAAACCATAACACACATATTTACATTTATACACACTATGGTAGCTAAGAAGGAAAACACTAGTACAATTATTAGTTTTGGCTTCCACACATTAGGCAATCTTGTTAAGTTCTAGTGGCCAGCCACTGCACCTGTAACTTCCACTAATAAACTGTATTATTTTAGCCATGTAACCCCCTATTTTCTTTATTCCATTATCAAGTAGAGACTTAGAGCAAACCAATAAATTTTGTTTTACATCAAAATCCCACCTATGGACCAAGTTATGGATTTTTGAAGTTGGTTACCAAATTCTGACCAGATGAACAGTAACTTAGCCAACTTTGAAATGTTATATCTTTGGCTACAGAGCTCCAAATTTAGAAATTTCAAATTCTAGTTCAACCTATGTATGTTCTCTAAGTGTGGTTAAAATTTGATACCAATATTCATTCTACATATGGAGTTATGGAACTTTAAGTGCAGAGTCAAAATTCTGGTCACTTTATGACCATTTTGCCCATACAAAATTTCATAAGATTCATACACTTCATTTCCAGGTGCAAAACAAACATGGGCAGGTTCTTGAATGTCTTAAACACTTGGGAAAGTCATTCCCCTGAATTTAGTGGCATTCCATAAACACTAAACATAATTTTCTTTGGAATAGCTAATGAGTTGCAAAATGGACAGAATTGAACATTCAACCTCAAACATCACTTTATTGCTTCATATATCATCCATACACCATCCATAGTGTATTAACATGCATAGATGCATCATACATATGTCCTAGTTTAGTTGGGTATGTACACTAGCTTCTTGGAGAGCCTTACAACCACAATACGCTCCAGAAACTTCAAAAGACAGCTATTGCGTAAGGCAGAAAGTACCAATACTAAAATTAGCAAATATGCTCTAAAAATCATGAAACACTCCAATTTAATACTTGACATAAACTTTCAAAGGAAAATTCAAGCTAGAACTATTAGTTTGAACGTTCTCTTTCAGGTGTTGCTGAAAATGGACAGAAAGGGGAGTAAGCTCTTTGTAAAGAGCTTAGTAAGGGCTTTCAATGTAAAGTATTCCATAGCAACGTACCACCTGAAATCCAAAGGCATAAAACATACAAAAACAACACATACACACAAATATGGCAACCATACACACCAACAAACACAGCAATAAACACATGTAATGCTGGCAGCAATAACACATTAGGGTTAGTCCATAATCATTCAATAAAACAATAAGATATCACTTTAGTAACACTATGGCAGCCCTCCTCAAGTTTTTTCTTGGTCTTAGGAGTCTTTTAGGTCTTAGTTAGTACTAACTTGGGCTCTAGAAACCATTCTTTCTTGGTGCCATCTTTAGCATGGTAACACTAAGGCTGAAACCTTGCCATGCTTATTTCCCCTTAACCCATACTTGGTTCCTTGAGCTTTTTGCTCTCTTCCAAGCATGGTCTTAGCTTAATGGATGTTTGCAAATACAGTAAACAATCCATGAAGCTTTTGAAAACCCTTACCTTTTGCTATGAAATCTGAAAACCCAAATAGAACCAAAATTAGGTTTTCTTGCACTCTTTGATGTCTTCTTTGTTTTCTCTTGCTTCCTCTTGCTTTCTTAAGGTATGGTGGCTATGGAGGATGATGGAAGAGCTTAAGGAAGAGGTCTTAGCTGCTGGAGACCAAAATTTAAGGAAAATGCCAATGAAATGAAGATTTTTCTTCATTTATACATCATTTTGGCCAAGGTGGCATATATGAATTTTTTTTTAAACTTTGGCAAACACTTGGACAGATTATTTCCAGCCATTTTTGGCTGGGAAAATGACAGATTTTGGCCTCTTTTAACCTTGTCAAAAAATCATTTTGACTTTAGGAAAAAATGTGGACACTTAAGCACCTTAGTTGGCATTATGCCATAATTGATCAACTTTTCCTTCTTAAGCACTTTGGTCCCCAACAATATCGTTAATTCCATCCATGTCCTTTCTTCATAATTCCATCAATGTCCTTTCCATAGCCATCTTTAGAAGTTTGTACAATTGAGTACCCAACTTTTGTAACCTTACAATTTAGTCCATAGGTTACTTGAAAATTAGGCGATGTACCAGTGCTTTCTTAAGGACCAAGCTATCATTGTTTTTGCCACTTAAGGGCGTGTATATTGAATACTTTACACTTCACAAATCATACACTATGGTGAAAATTAAAGCATATAAGTTTAGGTCCTTATGCTGTAAGTTTCCCATTTTGTGAAGGTGTAACAATTTTGATCTTTGGTTGAGTCTAAGTCTACATGTTCTTCAAATATATGCTCTCCATCATCACAATGTCGACCAATCTCTTTCAAAACAAAGTTGGATGGTTCTTGATATAATCGCATATTTCAGTTCCTAACCTCCTCCATTAACAAGTCAATCTTTGAATTCATCGCCATGAATAATAGAGTCATACTATTCCACATCTTATTCTATGTTTCATTCAATGCCACCACATGGTCTTTTATTACTCTAATATCAGCCTTTTGTTCACCCGTCTCTTGTATGAACTTCTGATGCTCCATAGATATTGGTGTTATAGATGACTCATCTTTTTTTATCTTTTTTGCATGCATATCTGCAGCTCTACTCTTTTTTGGTATTGTTTGTTCATCATCCTTAACATAAACATTATCTTCATCAATGTCCTGTTACACCCACTAATCAATCAAACATATCAGTTTAATGCAACATTACACTACTGTGTAATATTATTACTTATCCACAAACATTAATAATCACACACTTTTTCATTTCTTTTTTAATGACAAGTTTCTCCAGCATTCATATATTTTCTTCTTAGTGAAGCACACTAGGGAGGAATAGATGACTTGTATAGAGGTCTAAATTTACTTTTAAGTAAGTAAAACAACTATAATAAATGGAAAAAATTGTCTCAAGAAATATAACTGATAAAAGAAGATTTCTAGAAAATGTACATTACTAACTCACGTTCCTGAAAAAACAATAAATATCCTTTTATTTGTTTTGACATATCTTCATTGTATTTTATTATTGCATCAACCAACATAATAAAGCATATATGGCTCATTTTTTTAAGAAATATTTTCAACGCTAACCATAATCTTTAATGACTCTTTTCTCAAATATTGATGACCAAGGCAGTAAATCACATTCATCAATGCAGACAACACATACAACCTTTTGAAATTTTCACATAGTTCATCATCTGTAATATCCATATTAACAATATGATGATTAATCATAAACCTATGTCTATTGTCTTTCCAATAATGACCAACTAATTCTTTAGGTAATTCCATCAAACTATCTATATCAAATATCTCCCTTTCTATCACATATCCCCATTACCTCCTCAAAATCAATGGACAAAATCAGATAGACCTTACCATCAATCTCTAGACAACACTTGCTCATATCAAAATGATCCATTAACAAAATACTAGGTCAACCTTCACCTTATCTACACTCATATCAAACAACCTTTCAAACCTCATTTTCTTGGTAGCTTCAATTTTTTCTTTTCTAAAACTTTTCATTATCTTGGAAAATGTTCGTGGCTTACACTTTATAGTCAAGTACTTTGATTTTCGCCTCTTTTTTGGATTATTATTTTCATCAACATACTTCATCTGCCTACCATTGCCTAATCTTTATTTTAACCTATATAGATTCAAAATGCATAAATTATTATAAACTACACCATAAAAAACCATAAAAGAATATACAACAAACACTTGACTTATCACTTTTATATCAAACACTTTTTTCTTCAACTTCAATTCCATCTCTATCCGTTCCACCTTTATTGAGTTTTATCATAATTCTTTTATAGTCTATTCATGCATAACTTAATACAGTAAAAAGGAATAATAAAAGAAAATATTACACACACACACACACACATACGTGCATACTCATAAAAATTTATTCCAACATCGTTTCATATTCACATCATTCACTTGATTTTCACCCTCCATCTCTACATGGTCAATAAATTTAGAAAATTGCTCATGTATGACAATTTTCTAGCATGTCACTTCCATATTGTCGTTGTTCTCCATTTCTAGAAAACACATAATGTCATTAAAACCAAGAAAACAAAACCATAATATCTTTGCAAACAAAACTTCATGTCATATCAAGAGATCGTTGTTCAATAATAAAAAGATGTCATAAATACAAAATGACATTTATTCACATGTAATTGCCATATGAATCTAGGAGATTACGACATTGATGTCAGAGATCGCCATTGACGTACTAATTTGAATAAATACAAGCCAATCGTGCCGAGAAATTCATTATTCACTCTTTTAATTAAATTGAATAGAAAAATATGAATGGTGAATGATAAAAGATACAATCAATGCTTCAAATGAGAATAACTAACACGAATTAATATAACCAAGTCACTAACCTCTTTTCAAACCCTATTAGTACTCTTCATAAAAAACTTCACAATCTCTTGTATTTTTTCATTAATTTTAGATTGAAAAATGTGCGAACAAAGACAAACTCTTCAAGTTTGAAGATTGTCTTCTTCATTGAAAATTAAAACTGAGCTTTGATTGTTTTCCTTCTCCTTTAAATAACAATTTTAGTTGTTTTTTTTTTTATGTATTTTTCTATTTACAGTTATCTCTGTTTTTTTTAGTTCAATGATCAAAATTAATATCCTAAGATCCAATGAGTACATTGCACAAAGAAGAAACTATGCTAGAAGGACCTAAAGAATAAAACCGTACCTCCAAGTTTATACTGAAAAAGCATATTTCTTGGAGTGTGACAAAATGACTACAGATACTTAATCGGATGCAACAGCCGCAGGAAGATCTTCGAAAATGGATTTCAACGAGCTCGAAGCGATCGAGGGGCTCAGGTGGTCGTGGCACTCGTGGCCGACGACCAAATCCGACGTTGCCTCACTCGTCGTCCCACTTTCCATCATGTGCACGCCATTGATTCAGTCGCCGGAGCTCCCGATCCTCCCCTACGACCCGCTCCTCTGCTCCCGATGCGGCGCTGCTCTAAACCCTTACGTGCGCGTTGACTACACCTCCCGCATCTGGTTCTGCCCCTTTTGCTTCCTCCGCAACCCTTTCCCAATCTCATACTCGCCCGCCCTCAGCGAGTCCAACCTCCCGGCCGAGCTCTTCCTGACCAACAGCACAGTCGAGTACGCCAAAGGCGCCGCTGTTTCCGCTCCGAGTGGAGGTCTTGGATCAGCATTGTCTTCGTCGGCTTCGTTGGCGTCGCTAACTTCTGGGGTTTCTGTGCCGGCCGAGTTAAGAGGGGCGATGGGGCCTGCTTTTGTTTTTGTGGTTGATGGGTGTATTGAAGAAGAGGAGCTGAGGGTGGTTAAGAGTGAGCTATTGCTTGTGGTGGAGCAGCTGCCGGAGAGTGCACTGGTGGGGTTGATTGTTTTCGATTCAATGGTGAAGCTTTATGATCTTGGGTTTTCAGAGTGCTTGAAGATCGTTGTTCTCCATGGTGAACGGGAGGTTTCATGTGAGCGGGTAATCCAAATTTAGTTGGATGCTGGTTATGATTATTATTGCTGAAGTGAACCCTTCGGAAAATTGTTTTTGATACGTGCTGGATTCAATTTTCTCAGAAAATGAAACAATCTATACATATTTGTGAACTCTTGTGGTATTCTATTGATCTTTTGGCTATAGATTGATGAAATAAAATAAGTTCACAGTTACTCTTATGTCGTTCTACTGTAATTCTGTAATGCTATTGTGTCAAAAAGAAAATTTGTGATTGTGGTGTAATGCTTGGGACCTCATCACATTCTGCTAGCAATGAGTAGTATTCGTTTTGGCTTTAAAAGTTAAGCTTCATAGAACTGATTGTGTCTGTTATAATGCCCTCAGATTCGGGAGTTCCTTGGCATCGGCTGCATGAAGCAGCCGCAGATTGTAAAGGCTTTTGGTCTTGAAAGGCAGAGTTTTTTGCGGCCCGTATTTGAATGCGAGTTCAACATCACAAGTGCAATAGAAGAGCTGCATATGTCTACACAAGAAATAGCTGGCCATCGGCCCCTTAGAGCAACTGGAGCAGCTGTGTCGACAGCAGTTGCACTTCTAGAAGCCTGCTCAATCAACACAGGCTCGAGGATAATGGTCTTCACATCTGGACCTGCAACTCTGGGGCCTGGGATAGTTGTAGACTCAGATCGTGGAATGGCAATTAGGAATCACAGAGATCTTGTTAATGGACATGCGCCCTACTATTACAGCTCTAGGAGCTTTTACAAGAGACTTTCACAGAGACTATGTGATGCTTCTGTTGTTCTTGACGTTTTTGCATGTTCTCTTGATCAAGTTGGAGTGGCAGAGTTAAAAACCCCTGTTGAGAGGTCAGGTGGATTTATGTTGCTGGCAGAGTTGTTTGATTCAGATCAGTTCAAAAAATGTTTGCGACACATTTTTAGTCGTGATGATGATGGCAATTTGAAGATGTACTTTGATGCAACGATTGAGATAGTAACAACGAAGGATGTGAAGATTTGTGGAGCTCTTGGACCTTCTATTTCTCTGCGGAAGAGAAATGGTCTGGTGAGTGACAATGAAATTGGGGAAGGTGGCACCTACATCTGGAAGATGGGTTCAATTACAAATAAAAGTTGCATTGCTTTCTTCTTTCAAGTGGCAGATGAGCAGAGAGATCAGGCAGGATCTGCATTCCTAATACAGTTTATAACAAAATACCGACAGGGGAACATGGGAGTCCGAAAAAGGGTGACAACTGCTGCAAGAAGATGGGTTGCCAAGAATTCTCCAGATATAGCTGCTGGTTTTGATCAAGAAACCGCAGCATCAGTCATGGCTAGACTTGCAATTCACAGAGCAGAAACATGTTATGCTAGAGATGTTATCAGATGGTTGGATGATTCCCTTATTCGTTTTGCTTCCAAATTCGGGGACTATGTGCAGGAGGATCCATCTTCTTTCCGCCTTTCAGCAAACTTCTCTCTCTATCCACAGTTCATGTTCTATCTAAGGAGGTCCCAATTCATTGATGTCTTTAACAGCACACCTGACGAGACAGCGTTCTTCAGGTTGATGCTGAATTGTGAAGGAGTGATGGATTCTATAGTCATGATCCAACCAACACTCATGCAGTACTCATTTGATGGACCTCCAGTACCCGTACTTTTAGATATTCGCTCCATACATCCAGATGTTATATTACTGTTTGATTCTTACTTTCATATTGTCATCCACTATGGGTCGAAGATTGCTCTGTGGAGGAAGCTGGGCTATGACAAAGACCCAAATCATGAAAACCTGCGAAAATTGCTAGAAGCACCGGAGCTTGATGCACTGCAAGTGGTGGCCGAACGAATCCCGCCACCAAAGTTTATAAAGTGTGACCAGCACAGTAGTCAGGCAAGGTTCCTCCTTGCCAAATTGAATCCATCTGTGACACATGATTCTACCTACACGGATGGTTCGGATATTGTATTTACTGATGATTTGAGTTTGCAAGTCTTTATAGATCACTTACAGACCCTTGCAGTACAGGGATGATCTGAGAGGAATTTTTGTATTTTTGGTCTCCTCTTGAAAGCATCCATTGTATATTAGAAACTAAAAGGGTCCAAATTTATCTTCAAAATTGTACTAGATGTTTACTTCTCTTGTGAAAAGTGAAATCAGATTGGCAGATGGTGGATTACTTTTTCCAACTATTCTATTTCCTCAGTGTTCACTGTCAGCTTTCATAGCCATAACTGCTCCAAACAAGATTCGTGCCTTTTACAACTTCAGAATAAATATTATCACTTCCACTTCTGAACTGGAGTTCGTTCGCCATAGTCATTCCTTGTCTTCCAAGTAAAGAATTCTAGCACTAGCAAATCCTAAGCCCGCAAGCTGGCAAACCTAGTTGACTTGTTACGGCTCTTCAAAAATTCAGGTCATAATTATTGAGGTAACTTTGGTTATTTTAGTAATTTAATATGTTTAGAATATTTAATGCAAGCAAATTCTCAGTTTAATAAAGTATAGTAGCTTAAATAGAACAAAATTGGTCATTTGAGAAAACCGGACCAAGAAGGGTGATGCCCAGAGACATCTTCACTGGAAGGCATGGTGACTTTCGGGAGGACTTCCTGTGAAGGAGAGCGTCTGGAGTTGAGGTTTCCCAGGCCTGAAAAGCTCAGAAAAGAGGGTTAGGAGGTCCCCGGGGTGTTTTTCCGGGGAGGAGCCTCCGACGCCCAAGTCAGTGTCCTGTAAGAAAATGAGAGAGGAGCGCTGAGAGGTAAAAAAGGCCTTGCCTGTTTGTGTTTTCTCAAAGAGAGGAGTCTGCTCCAGAATCCATCCTTTGCCCAGGTTTATTTCCTGATATTTATAGGAGTATTCAGCTCGTTCAGATCATGACACGTGTCTGGTCAGATTTTTCCTGAATTTCTGGGCGTAGGGGACAAGTAGCCGGCGGCAGGTTTCTTGAGCCTTGAACCGAGATAGGTTGTGACGAGACCTGGACGGCGCCGGCGTGTCAAATCGCCGTTTGAGGTGACATGTAGTGCCTGTGGGCGGTATGTTAGAGGCTCCTTAAATGCTCATGCCGTACCTCCGAAGTCCCTGGACGAGGTCGTCATCTGGCGCGGACAATGCCCCTTCGGGAAATATGCCCATAGTTCGGGGAGTTCCCTGATTCAGGGTTCCGCCTTCGGGCAGATCCTCTTCGGCTTGCAATAGCTGATTCTTTATTTCCAAAGGCGTTCTGTTTAGTACCTCGGGGGGTTAATAGTATCCTCGGGTTTCTTGACGCCCCAAGTTCGGGTCAGATAGAAGCGATAGCCCTTCGGCTATCACATGCCCCCCTTTGGAAAGCCGAAGTGGAGACTTCGGTTTGCAGTCTTTCCGAGGTTTCTCTTCGGGAGTTTTGAGGGAGTAGAGCCTGTGCCGGAGATACACCTTTTGCCCGAAGATATGGGCTATTCGGCCATAGCCTGTCTTTTGGTGTCTCCGAGGCAACCTACCTTTTGCTTTTGCAGGCCTGTGCAACGTCGCGTTCCATGGCCAGGCGTGTCAGCCTAGAGCGGCGCGTCCTAGTTTTTTAGGGGTGTCAGAAGGCGCGTCCCTTATTTTGGCGCGGCGGCTGACACGTGGCATACTGTGATTGGCGGAGAGTCGCATCGGTTACAGAGGGCGTGTCTTTTCGGGAGCAGAGAGCAGTTATGGCGACCATTCGCTTTCAAGGGATACTTATGACGCCGGTTCATCTACCCTCCTTCGGCCTATATATAGCCCATTCCATCATAAGTTCCTCTTTTCGGTTTCGCTTCTGCTCTTTTCTCTGCTTGCAACTGCTTTTTCTTCCCTACTTTCCGCGGCGGTACTGTCTGACAGAGTTTCTTTCCGGCAACCTTTCATGACGGCGTTTTCAAATCCAAATTTTGGCAAATCATTCGGTGGGTTTTTGATCTCTAGAGTCCTCTGATTTTTGCTTTTTCAAGCTTTTCTGAACTTGTTTTTTAGCCAATCATGCTTATCCCCGAGAGCTGGCAACCCCTTTTATCTCACCCTTGCTGCACCACCCCAAAAAAACTAGAAAAATGGAAGAAAAAGTTCTTTCTTCCCTTGTATGCTGTTACGAGGTTGCCACGTCCTGGCCAATTTTGCTTTTCAAACCGTAGCAACGAGGTTACCGTTTTCTGAGCCCAGCTGAAGGCCGGACTTCGGTACCCTCCCCTGAAGATGGTTTGCGACTTCTGCCAATTCCATGGCATTGCCGTAAATCAGCTTCCGCCGAACTCGTATTGCTATTTTAACGCCTTCATCTGCATGTGTGGCGTCTTTGGGATAGAACCCCATTTTGTGATTTTTATGCAGTACTACAAGCTCTTCGTGGTCCCGAAGGGTGGCTTTTATTTCATGCTACCTCGGGGATCCGGGAGCAAGAAATATATGTTCACCTTCGCCACCAAGGACAGTTGGCGAGGGTGGCAACAAAAATTTTTCTTCCTGAAGATGGAGGAGGCCTGGTCGCATGTTCCGACCAAGTGGGCTCAGGGAAAGCTGGAGATGGACGTCATAGATCAGAGGATAATGCTAACTCCGGGGTTGGCTCCTATCTTTGCGGACTTCGACGGACGTATCCGTGCTGTCTCGGACTGGGGTCCCGAGGTCTCTTCGCGCTCTCTCTACCCCTTCCCCATCAATTGGAGGCTAATGACCGAGGAAGTCCTTCGGGAGTTAGGGGTAGTGAAGGAGCACAAAACAGACCTCAAGATGCCAGCTCCTGCCATCGCTGAGAAGGATTCCTGGCTGGTGCAACTCATTCGGGAGGAAATTTCTTACGAAACTTTCTTTGAGAGTAAGTTATCTCAGACTCCCTTTGTTTTTGTTTCCATCTTGGACTCACGCTGATATCTTCCTTCTTTTTCAGAGATGGGGGACACCACTGCTGCCTTCTACAAATCCCTTTTTACTGGCCAAGTTGAAAAGGGTGAACAGACGAAGAAGGCAGCTTCCCGAAGGAGGAAAATGACGGGGGCTGGGCCTTCGGCGAAACGGGCAAAGAGGACCATTCAGCCTTCTCATTTGGAAGCGCTTGAGGAGGCGAGCGAGGAGCCCGAGGTTGCTGCCATTCCACCGCCCGAGGTCGCTGCCGACGTCCCCCCGACCGACGTCCCTCCTCAGAGCCCTACCCCGTCGCAGGCCTTTCTGGATGTCGTGGTAGAGGTTCCTTCTGCCAAGGAGTGGCGTAAACGCAAAGGTAAGGGGATCTCCACCGAGGAGGCCCCGGACTCCAGCGATGACGTCGTCGAGGTGCCGCCAGGTTTGCTTTCTCAAGCAAAGTTTGACGCCTTCACGTGCTAAATTTTGTGATGTACTTGCCTTGAGCAGTTTTTTGTTTTTGCCGTGCAGGGGAGTCACTTACTCCAAATTGGGCGGCCGAACAAGCCTGGAGGTGAGCCCTTCGCGATGCCAAAGTCCTGCAAGGGAAAATCCCGAAGGAGCCTTTCTGGTCGTTTACGGAGGACATGAATTTGTACTCCGGAGACTGCCAGCAAATGGCCAAAGAGATCGCGAAGGGGATGCTTACAGAGGCCTCCTTTAGGGCCATCGCGGAAGCTCATCCGGGCGATGACTCCCTCGCTGCGAATCTTTCCGAGCACGCTGCCCAGGTATGCTTTACGCCTATCTTTTTCCATTCAACTTTTTTTAAGTGTTTGGCTTTTTCTTTGTCTTACTGACTTCGCCTTGTTCCCTTTGCAGCTGCTGGGGTACACCGGCTTCCTTAGAGTTCGGGTAGCCAGGCAGACGACATTCCGAGCCTCGGCCTTAGAGGTGATTGATAAAACTAAGGCCATGTGCTCGGAATTGGCTGTCAAGAACCTGCCGCTGGCTGATGCTGCAGAGAAGGAAGTTGCGGCGCTTCGGGAGGAGTTCCAGAAAGAAAAGGAAGAACTTTTGAAGGACTCCTCCCAGAAAATTTCCGACCTCGGCTCCCAAGTGGCGGAGCTGATTTCGGCAAATGAGGCGCATCTGAAGGAGAAGTCGGAATCCGAGGCTCTCTTGGCGAAGGCGCTAGCTGAGAAGGCCGAGCTCTAGGCCGAGGTCGATTCTTTGAAGAAGGAGTCAAAGAAGAAGAAGGTGAAGGCACTGAAGCAGGAGGTCGCGGATCTGCAGAACGACCTTGAGGAACTTGGGGTCGAAAAAGACAAATCTGACAAGATGGCGAAGGTCGTTTTTCAGGACGGGTTTTGCCTTGCTCGGCACCAAGTTCTTCAGAGATTCTCAGATCTGGACCTCTTTTTCTTGGAGGCTCTAAACATCTCTGAGGCGCTTCGGTGGTCCTGGTCCAAGGTTGAGTACCTGAACTTGCCCTCTTCTATTCTGGCGCCAAAGGTGGCGGGCAAGGACGTAGGGGCTAGTGGTTCTCGGGACACCGAGATCCCTTAGTTTGTTCTAGGACTCCTTGCCTTTTTCTCCTTCTTTTTGTACTTCTTCTTTTCTGTAAGCCAATTTCACTTTAATGAAGATTTTTTGGCTAAGTCTTTTTGTGAGACGTTTTGTTTTTCCCCTTTGTCCCGAATGTGATTGCTCAAGGGACTTCGGAAAATCATATCTGCGCTCACTTTGGCGAGTACCTTCGCGCGATTTTTTGTTTCCCATTTTTCCTGAACGTGATCGCTCAAGGGTCTTCGGGAAATTGTACCTGCGCTTTTTACGACGAACGCCTTCGCGAAATTCTGATTTGTACACTTTTTTGTACTTTGAGAGTTTTTCTAAGAAACTTTTGTACTTAGCATATTTTCCAAATTTGTACAACGCAATTCTTCCGCGAAACCTTAAGCATAGAATTTTTTCAAGGCATCCGAATGCCAAGTATTTTTTAATTCTACGTCTTCGGCGTCACCAAGTCTGTACACGCCTTTTCGTACTTCGGCAAGAACCAGATAAGGTCCCTCCCAATTTGCGCGAAGTACTTCATGGGAGGGCCTTCGGGGTGCAAAGTCAGCCTTTCGGAGAACGAGGTCTCCTTCCTTGATTTCCTTTGGCCTGGCTCGTAAGTTTATAGCCGCGGCCACTTTTTGCTGAAAAGCTTTTCTTCTCAGCTCAGCCATTTCTCTGTGTTCGCTGACAAGGTCGAGCTTGGCTCTTAAGCCGAGGTCATTCCCACTTTCATCGAATACTTGTACCTGTACTGACGGTCGCACAACTTCGATTGGGATGATGGCCTCTGTGTCGAAGACGAGTGAAAAGGGGGTCTCCCCTGTGGCTTTTCGGGGTGTTGTTCGGTAACTCCACAATACGCTCTGGAGCTCTCCTGGCCATTTCCCTTTTGCTTCCCCCAGTCTCTTTTTCAGACCATCTTTTATGGTCCTGTTAGATATTTCTACCTGCCCATTGCTTTGGGGGTGAGCTACTGGGGCGAAGTGCATTTTTGTTCCGAGGTCGCTGATGAATTCCTGGAATCCTTTATCTGTGAACTGGGACCCATTATCAGCTACAAGTACCCTCGGTATGCCAAATCTGCATATGATGTTTTTCCATACGAACTTCTGCACTTCTTTTGCCGAGATAGTCGCCAGTGGTTCTGCCTAGACCCATTTGGAGAAATAGTCTACTGCTACAACACAGAATTTTACGCCTCCAGGGGCTGTTGGGAGCGGCCCAATTAGATCGATGCCCCATACAGCGAAGGGCCAGGGGTAGTCAGCCGAAGTCAACATTTCCGAGGGTGTCCTCTGGATATTTGCGTGTTTTTTGGCAATTACCACATTTCCGGACGAACTGTCTAGCGTCCTTTCTCAGGGTAGGCCAAAAGTATCCTTGGCGAAGTATTACTGCTGCAAGGGCATCGGTTCCGATGTGTGAACCACAAGCGCCTTCGTGTACTTCTTCGAGGACCATTTCAGTATCCTCTTCGCCAACACACCTCTGCAGTGGGTTTGCATATCCCTGCCGATATAATTCTTCGCCAATTAGGAAGAATCGGCCGGAGCGTCTTCGGATTTTGGCAGCTTCACTGGGGTCTTCGGGGAGCGTATTGTCCGCGAGATATCTTTTTATCGGGTCTTTCCAGCCTTTTTCCGAAGTTGATATGCTTAGCACTGTGATGGTCGGGTGACTCAGTGCCTCGGTGTATGCTTTTGATTTTGCCAAGCAGTCTGCCTCGGCATTATCACGTCGAGGCACGTTTTCGATTCGCATGGTGTCGAACTCCCGGATGAGTTTTGCCACCAGTTCATGGTATTTTGCCAAGGTTGGGTCCTTTGCCCTATAGTCTCCCGCCGTTTGGCATACCATCAGCTGAGAATCGCTGTGAGCTTTCAGGTTCCTTATGCCAATTTTTCTGGCCAGGCGCAATCCTGCTACGAGGGCTTCATATTCCGCCATATTGTTGGTGGCATCAAAGTCGAACTTGATAGCCTTCATCACTTCTAGGCCTTCAGGACCCCTGATGATCACGCCAGCTCCTCGGTGTTCGGACCCCGAGGCTCCGTCAACATGCAAAGTCCATTTGGGATCACCTTCGCCAGGATCCGGATGGCTGTCCTCGGTGGTGGGTACTTCGGCGATAAAGTCTAACAGTGCTTGAGCTTTTATGGCTTTCCGAGGTTCATAAGCGATGTCGTGTTCACCAAGCTCTATACACCACTTGGAGAGCCTTCCGGAATGATCCACCTTCCTCATGACATCCCGAAGTGGTAAACTACTTCGGACGATGATAGGGTGAGCCTGAAAGTATGGTCGTAGCCTTCTCCCTGCCAGCACCAAGGCATATATAGCTTTTTACAACAAAGGATACCTGCTTTCGGCGCCATGCAGGGATTTGCTTACATAATAGACTTGCCACTGCTTCGGCCCCTCTTCTTTCACAAGGACCAAGCTCACAGCCTTTTCTGTGACGGCGAGGTATAACACAAGTGGCTCTCCTACGTGAGGTTGTCGCAGGGTGGGCTGGCTGGCTAAATAGACTTTAAGTTCTTCCCAGGCTCTTTGGCAGTCTTCGTTCCAAGGATGATCATTATTTCCGAGGTTGTTTTCCTCTTTTGTTGCCTTAGTGAGGACCTTGAAGAATGGTCGACACCTGTCTCCATACCTGGAAATAAACCTGCTAAGAGAGGTTATCCTTCCGGTGAGTCTCTGCACATCCTTTATTGTGGCAGGAGTTCGGAACTCGAGCAGAGACTTGATTTTTTCTGGGTTAGCATCAATGCCTCTTTCTGATACCATGTACCCAAGGAATTTTCCCGAGGTTACTCCGAAGATGCATTTTTCGGGATTGAGATGGATCCTGAAGGTTCTGAGCTTGTGGAAGGTTTCCTTTAGATCTGTGACGTGGTCGTCAGGCAGCTTGCTTTTGACTATCATATCGTCAACATACACTTCCATGTTTCTCCCTATTTGGTCGTTAAAGACCTTGCTCATCAACCTCTGGTAGGTGGCTCCCGCATTTTTAAGCCCGAAAGGCATTCTGACGTAGCAGTATGTTCCTCCCTCGGTGATGAAGGCGGTTTTTTCCTCATCTTCGGGGTCCATCCTTATTTGATGATACCCGCTGAAGGCATCTAAGAAACTTAGGAGCCCGTATTCGGCAGTTGAGTCTACCAATTGGTCTATCGGTGGGAGAGGGTATGAGTCTTTTGGGCAATCATCGTTCAAGTTTCTGAAGTCGATGCACATCCGGAGTTTACTACTTCCTTCTTTAGTGGCGATAACCACGTTGCTCAACCATTCGGGGTATTTGACCTCCCTGATGACACCAGCATCTAACAAGCGCTGCACTTTGGTTTTGACAAAGTTACTCTTATGGACCGAGATGCTCCGTTTCTTTTGCCGGACAAGTTTTGCCCCGGGATTAACTTTAAGGCTGTGCTGTATGACGCTAGGGTTTATGTAATGCCCGGACAATCCAAAGTGATTAGGTCCCGGGTTAAATGGATTTGGAGCATAAGAATTTTTCCTTAATTAGGAATTTAGCTCAATTAAATTGAGAAGACAATATGGCATGTGCATAATTGAGTGTTGAACATCTTAAAAATAAGCTTGGCTTAGGCCAAGAGAAATAGTAATGAAAATGGTGGTTTTTAAAGATGAGGGACTAAATTGAACAAAGGGATTTTTAGTGGTTGGGCTCAATTGCCCAAATTTAGAAAGTTGGAGGACTAAAGGGGGAATTATGCCATTTTAATGGCTTTGGATGCCTTAGCCAGCCATGCCCCTCCAATTCCCAATATTTTATGTCACCTTCCTCCAAATCCTATTATTTTAATCCACCTCCCATCCTTAGTCATCACCTTGGATTCTTTCTTCACCTACTTTTGACTTTTTCTACCAAACTTACACAAAAATCTTCCAATTAGTCTTCCATCCATTAAATCTTGTCTCCCACTCATTTCAAACACATTATTAATTTCCTATTATTTTAATCCACCTCCCACCCTTAATCATTACCTTGGATTCTTTCTTCACCTACTTTTGACTTTTTCTACCAAACTTACACAAAAGTCTTCCAATTAGTCTTCCATCCATTAAATCTTGTCTCCCACTCATTTCAAACACATTATTAATTTCCTATTATTTTAATCCACCTCCCACCCTTAATCATTACCTTGGATTCTTTCTTCACCTACTTTTGACTTTTTCTACCAAACTTACACAAAAGTCTTCCAATTAGTCTTCCATCCATTAAATCTTGTCTCCCACTCATTTCAAACACATTATTAATTTCCTATTATTTTAATCCACCTCCCACCCTTAATCATTACCTTGGATTCTTTCTTCACCTACTTTTGACTTTTTCTACCAAACTTACCCAAAAGTCTTCCAATTAGTCTTCATCTCTTTTAATCTTGTCTCCCACCTTCCAAGCACATTATACACTCATTTTCCTTCCCATATGGCTGGCCATTACCTTCCCACACATTAAAACATAATCACTCCACTCATTCAAAGCCATTTGCTCTCAAACTCTCTCATTCTCTCTCCATTTTCTTCCATACCAAGTCTCATCATTCCAAACACATTTCCAACTCTTTTCTCATCTAAATATTCGTCCATAGCTAGAAATAATCATTTCTCAAATTAAAACCAAGTATTCTTGGTTGAATTCAAGCTCTAAGACCATAAAGAGCAAGAATCAGGTGAAGAATTCAAAGAAAACCAAGGAGGAAAATTCGGCCATTTCCATTTCTTGGAGGTTTTAAACTCCACTCAAGGAGCTCTTTGTGTGATTGAGTTCCTAAGTTCATTAGAAGCAAGAAATCAAGAAAAAGCTTGAAGAACATCAAGCACAAGAAATTGGCCTTACCTCTTCTGTGAGGTTCTGTAAGTGTACACCAAGTGTTCTTGGTATTTTGTGTTATTTGAGTTAATCACCAAGTGTTCTTGGTATCTTATGGTTACTAATAAAATTCGGCCCATCTTGGTTCTTATGCTAGAAAATAATTTCTAGAGTCAACAAGCAAGGAAAACGAAGGAAAATAAGCTTCTAAAGCTTTCGGTGTTGTGGGTAAGGATTCCTATACTCACTTTATTGCATGGCCTAGTTCCATGGATTTTTTTTGTGTGAGTATTCGGGCCCCTAGGTGATGGTCAAAGAACCATGTGATCCTAGGAGTGCTAAGAGGGCTTAAGTTATGTTATTGCTTCGGCAATTCTGTTTTGCTCATGAGCTAAGTTAAGTAAGCAAGCATTATGGGCTAGGAGTTAAGGCGGCCACCTTAATTCCTATGCTAAGTGAGCTCTCCGAAAACATTAAGTATATGAAATTAATGAACTAAAACTTGAGGGATGCTTGCTGCCCTTCTGTGAACAAAGTGTTAAGTGGCGTGTGTTTGTGTGCTTCTTTGATTTGTTGTGCATGCTAACCCCCGATTATGATATTATTGCTATATGCATGTATCTTTTTGTTTTCTTTGTCTTTATGTTTCCTTTGCAGGAATAAGGATTATTTTGCCATTACATTCTTGGCATATGTTAGGCCTTGGAGGCCATAAGTTAGGCATTGGATGCCACGGAATCCTTATTGAGTTTTATAACTCACCCGCCCTACTCTACTTTTGTAGGTAAAGGTTTGCTTGAAAGATCAAGCTAAGAGTCTTGAGTACTCTTTCTGTATTCTAAGGTTGGATTTGTGTATGGTATTGCTCAAAATATTCTAAGTATTCTAAGTATATAAGCTGCTTGTAAACAAGCTAAAAAAATGTGGACTTTCTGTGCAGGACTTGAAGTCTTAGAATTGTGGGAACAAGGTCTATTAAGGTGGAAATTTGTGTTCCATGGCTTTGTGAATTTATGGGTTGCTTTTAAGCATGTTTTTGTTGGTCTAACTTTAGTGACCAAATTATGGACTTAGCTAAAATTTGGCCAAAACTTGGCTTTGGGCTTGTATTATGGACTTGGACATTTTCGGGTATTTTTATTGCTTGGTGGACTTACCAAGGCCCATGCATGAATTTATGGGTTATGTTTTCATGAAATTTGAAGCATGTTGAAATTGGGCTTAAATAAGAACTTAAAAATTTTGATTTTATTCTTGGTTAATTTTGGGCCATATGCATGTTAAGTACTAAAAGGCCCATAAGCCCATGTCTATGTTAAAAGCATGCAATGTTTGGCTATGTATGCTCATTTAGTAAAGAACATGCAAGTAAACTTAGAAAAAGCATGAAATTGGATGCTTGTGTAAAGTTTGGCTAATAAGAAATTTAAATGCACGTATGTGAATTAATACATGCCTAAGCATTAGTTGCATTTAAAGGCATTAAGTGATTATGTGCACTAGTGAACTCCAAAACGCATAAGCATGCAAAGCAAATGCATGAAAATAAGTTTTTAAACTTAAGTTGGTGTTTTAGTTGCCATGCATATTCTTGGCTAAGCTCGGTAAAGACCATGAAAATGAACACATGAAATCCACATAGGCACTAGCTTGTTTCTGAGAGCACATCAACTTAACCTTAATTAAAGAACTTAACGAGCTAGTACCGATAAGTATCCTGGGGTTCGTGCCCATAAGTCTTAGTGAGTTTTAAAAGCCCCTTCTGTGTAATGAAAACTTCCGCTGCATGTTTAAAAAAAAAAAAAAAAAAAAATCAGGCCCAAATGGGCCAGGGGCAGTTTTGGGCACGACAGTTTGGTATCAGAGCACAGTTGCTCTTAAGGACCAAAGTTTTGGTCTATGATTCTTAGTATAGACTTGTTCCCACATAGGTTAAGTCCACTAATGAATATTTATGAATATTGAGCAATTGTGTGCCTTGCTTGTTGTTAATTCCAGGATGAGAACCAGAAATACGAACCGAGGCCGAAATGAAAGTGAAACTTCCCATCAGGGGAATGAAAATGCTGGCTTTGTGCCAGAGGCCCAAGTTAGGCCTTCTGAGCTCATAAGGGCTAATGTTACTGGGCCTAGCATTGATGCCCAAGAAAGAAGAGAGGCAAGAATGGAAGCAATGATGGAAGCTATGCAGGCCAATATGGCCCAATTAGCAGCTAGCATGCAGATTCTGGCAAGGGGTCAAGCCCAAGTCCCAGAGCCTACTGGGCAACAAAGAGAGCCACCAATAAGAAGGAGGCTAGGAAAAGAACCTATACTCGATGATCAAGCCAGTGAAAATGGTGATGATGAGGATGAGGAAAGGAGAAACCCAAGAGCTAGAAGGATAAGATCTGAGATTAGACAAGAACTGAGGGAAGAAGAAGAAGAAAGTCCAGATGCAGAAGAGCTGGACATAGAAGATATTGATGGGCCTGCCCAACTCACTGTCACCACTGGAACAGTGAGGGCCCAAAGAGGGAGGCCCAATATGGATAATAGTGGAGGCCTAAGAGAAGGCCAACTAGAGGGGTTCCTTGCCCTAAGACCACCAACATTTAAAGGAAGCTGTAATCCAGATGAAGCAGAATTATGGAAAAAACCAGATCGAAAAGATCTTTGAGAGAATGGAGGTTTCCGCTTCTCAGAAGGTCTTACTGGCAACCTTCAAACTAGAAGGAAATGCTGAGTTATGGTGGAGAGCAGTCCATAGGACATATGCTAGCAAAAATGCTAGGCGGCCTGCTCAAAGTAGAAGAGCAATGAGATGGCCCGAATTCGAACAAGTGTTTCATCAACAATACATCGGTGAAGCACAGAAAGACCAAAAGCAGGTTGAGTTTGACCTGCTTGAGCAGAAAGAGCTCTCCGTACTGGAATACGAACAGAGATTCAGTAACCTCATACGGTACGCACCACAGTACGATGATCGAGAGGACCTTAAGGCCAAGAGGTTCCTTCGGGGACTTAGGCCAGAGCTGAGGCAAATACTCAGAGCAGTAGGAGCCCATAAATACTACGACATTGTACAGAGGGCTATGGCCCTAGAGCAAGAATTCAGGGAGCAAGCCATGAATGGCCCTGGAAGTACTAGTGGGATGCAAAAATTCTCTAAGAAGAGAGGCAGAGAAAGCTTGGCATATGAGCCAAGAAAGGGTAACAAAAGAGAGAAGACCGCATCCCCCTATGGGCCACAATGTGAGACATGTGGAAAATTCCATGGCCAGAAGCCATGTTATAGGCTCACTTCCGGATGCCTTAAATGTGGTGCCCAGGATCACTGGGTAAAAGACTGTCCTGTCAGGGGAGAAGATCAGAGGACCCCAGGAGGGTTTAATAACAGATGGGCACAGAGGCAATTGCCCATAAGGAGGCCCAATATGCCTCCACCCCCACAAAGAAGGGACCAAGATAAGGCCAGGAGGGGACAACCTCAGGCTACTGGAAGAATATTCCAGATTGAGACATCGATGAAAGCACGAGAGGACCCAGAGGTCAACAAAGCTGGGGAGGATGAGGAAGAAATAGACCAGGCTAAGCTGGTCAGGAAGACTCTAAAAGGTACCATTTCCATAAATGGTTATGAAGTATCAGTTTTGTTCGATACTGGAGCATCTTTATCTATAGTATCCTTTAAGTTAGTCAAAGATATAAACCTCGAAGTATGCAATACAGATAAAATGTACCTGGTTAAAACTGCCGGGAATGAGGTTATGATAACATACCATATTGTAAAAGATTGCATGCTTAAGCTAGGTGAACTAGAGCTTAGAGCCGACCTGATGGTCTTGGATACTAATGGATATGACATCATCCTAGGAATGAACTGGCTTAGTGCCAATCGGGTGGTTATAGACTGCCATGCCAGGCAACTTTATCTGCCTGGGCACAAACCTCAATCTTTGGAAAAATCTCCTGGGTTAGTCCCAGATTTTCATTTAAAGGTGGTGGAACACAAACCCTTATTACTAAAAGGTGAATACCTAGGGTTAAATGGAACAGAAGTAGAAATAGAGCTGGGTAAAATACCCATAGTAAGAGAATTCCCTGAAGTGTTCCCCACTGATCTCCCAGGACTCCCTCCTGCAAGAGAGGTTGAGTTTGAGATCAAATTAGTGCCAGGAGCTGCACCAGCATCTATTGCTCCATACAGGATGGCTATTCCTGAAATGATGGAACTAAAGAAGCAACTGGATGAGTTGCTTGAGAAAGGTTTCATAAGGCCAAGTACATCTCCTTGGGGAGCACCTGTACTTTTTGTGAAGAAGAAAGATGGAACCCTTAGGTTGTGCATTGATTACAGGAAGCTCAATGCACTGACCATTAAGAATAAGTACCCCCTCCCAAGGATCGAGGATCTATTTGATCAGTTAAAGGGAGCTAAGGTCTTTTCCAAAATAGACCTCAGATCTGGATACTTCCAGCTGAAAGTCAGGGAAGAAGATGTCCCAAAGACAGCTTTCAGGACCAGATATGGTCACTTTGAGTACACAGTGATGCCATTTGGGCTCACAAATGCACCAGCCTTTTTTATGGACCTCATGCAAAGAGTGTTTAAAGCTCATTTAGACCACTTTGTTGTGGTATTTATTGATGACATATTGGTGTACTCAAAGGATGAAGAAGCCCATAAGGAGCACCTAAGAGTGGTGCTAAGCCTGTTAAAGGAACATGAACTATATGGCAAATTAAGTAAGTGCCAATTCTGGGCTAAAGAAATTGGATTTCTCGGACATGTAATCAATGAGCATGGTTTAGCTGTTGATCCCGAGAAAATTAAAGCTGTCTTGGAATGGAAGCAACCTCAGACTGTGAGGGACATAAGAAGCTTCTTGGGACTTGCTGGCTATTACAGGAGATTTGTGCCTAAATTTTCTGTACTAGCAGCTCCGCTCACTCAATTGACAAGAAAGGACCAAAAGTTTGAGTGGAGTGAGCAATGCGAGGCTAGCTTCCGAGAACTTAAGGAAAGATTGACTACAGCCCCAATACTGGTTCTACCAGACCCTACTAAGGAGTATATAGTTTACACAGATGCTTCTCGAGTTGGGCTGGGCTGTGTCTTAATGCAAGGGAAGCAAGCAATAGCCTATGGATCAAGACAATTAAGGCCTCATGAGAAGAATTATCCAGTTCATGATCTGGAATTAGCGGCAGTGATCTTTGCTCTGAAGCAATGGAGGCACTACCTACTTGGAGGCAGATTCCAAGTCTTCACAGACCACAAGAGTCTAAGGTACCTGTTTACACAAAAGGACCTGAACATGAGGCAAAGAAGATGGCTTGAGTACCTGAAAGATTTTGAGTGCGTCATCGAGTATACGGCCGGAAAAGCCAATGTGGTAGCTGATGCTCTCAGTAGGAAGTACACGGGAATACTCAAAGCCACTGGAGAGCCTACCGAGGCAGAGGTACTCAGTTTATCTGGGTTGGCCCAAGATTGGGATAAGTGGGAAATGGACCAAGTAAAGGTCTTAACTATTAGGACTGAGTGGAAAGACCTAATTCAGGAAGCTCAGCTTCAAGATGAGGAGATTCCCAGGATCTCTGGGCAGAAACAAGGAAAATTGTATCAAGGATTTTCCTTTAAGGCTGGAATATTATATTTCCGGGATAGGATTTATGTGCCAAATAAGGATGGAATCAGGCAACAAATCCTAGAAGAAGCCCACTCCAGTTTGATGAGTATGCATCCTGGAGCTCAGAAAATGTATAAGGATTTGAAATCCCATTTCTGGTGGCCATATATGAAGCAAGAGATTGGTGCTTCTGTGGCTAAGTGTATGACTTGTCAACAAGTCAAAGTGGAGCACCAGAGACCTGGTGGAAAATTACAGAGCTTACCTATACCAGAAAGAAAATGGGGATCCATATCCATGGACTTTGTAGTGGGTTTGCCACTGACCCGAAGAAAGTGTAATACAATCTGGGTCATAGTGGATAGATTGACTAAGGCAGCCCACTTCTTGCCCATAAACCTTACAGACTCCCTGGAGAAATTAGCCCAACTATACGTTAAGGAGATAGTAAGGCTACATGGTGTACCGGACGATATTGTCTCGGATCGAGACCCAAGATTTGTTTCCAGATTCTGGAAGTCCTTACACCATGCCTTGGGCACTAAGTTAAAGTTTAGTTCTGCATACCATCCTCAAACGGATGGACAGACTGAAAGAACCATTCAGACATTGGAAGATATGTTAAGGTGTTGTGTTATTGACTTCCAAGGAGAATGGGATAAACACTTGCCTTTAGTGGAGTTTTCATACAACAATAGCCATCACTCAGTGATTGGCATGGCACCTTATGAAGCACTCTATGGAAGAAGATGCATAACTCCACACTGCTGGCATGAGCCAGGTGATAAGTTGGAAATTGGCCCAGAACTCATAAGAGAAACTACTGGGAAGATTAAGCAAATCCAGGAAAGGATTAAGACTGCCAACAATAGGCAAGAATCATATGCCAACCTCAAGAAAAGAAGAGACCTGGAGTTCCAGGTAGGAGACCAAGTATGGTTAAAAGTATCTCCTATGAAAGGAGTAATGAGGTTTGGAAAACGGGGAAAATTAGCCCCGAGGTATGTAGGACCATACCTAATACTCGCAAGAGTAGGAAATGTAGCCTACAAGTTAGAGCTACCGCCTGAGCTGGGACATGTACATGACACATTCCATGTAAGCCTATTGAAGAAGTGTGTATTTGATCCTAAACAAGTGGTACATGTCACTAGTGTTCCCATCACCCAAGATCTCACCTATGAAGAAGAACCAATTCGGGTATTGGCAAAGGACACTAGGAAGCTCAGAAGTAAGTGGATATCGATGGTAAAAGTCCAATGGACTAACCATTCTGAGGAGGAGGCCACATGGGAGGTTGAAGCTGAAATGCTTAAGAATTATCCTGATATCTTCCCTAAACTTCTAGGAAATTTGGAGGACCAAATTTCTTAAGGAGGGGAGTGTTGTAATGCCCGGACAATCCAAAGTGATTAGGTCCCGGGTTAAATGGATTTGGAGCATAAGAATTTTTCCTTAATTAGGAATTTAGCTCAATTAAATTGAGAAGACAATATGGCATGTGCATAATTGAGTGTTGAACATCTTAAAAATAAGCTTGGCTTAGGCCAAGAGAAATAGTAATGAAAATGGTGGTTTTTAAAGATGAGGGACTAAATTGAACAAAGGGATTTTTAGTGGTTGGGCTCAATTGCCCAAATTTAGAAAGTTGGAGGACTAAAGGGGGAATTATGCCATTTTAATGGCTTTGGATGCCTTAGCCAGCCATGCCCCTCCAATTCCCAATATTTTATGTCACCTTCCTCCAAATCCTATTATTTTAATCCACCTCCCATCCTTAGTCATCACCTTGGATTCTTTCTTCACCTACTTTTGACTTTTTCTACCAAACTTACACAAAAGTCTTCCAATTAGTCTTCCATCCATTAAATCTTGTCTCCCACTCATTTCAAACACATTATTAATTTCCTATTATTTTAATCCACCTCCCACCCTTAATCATTACCTTGGATTCTTTCTTCACCTACTTTTGACTTTTTCTACCAAACTTACACAAAAGTCTTCCAATTAGTCTTCCATCCATTAAATCTTGTCTCCCACTCATTTCAAACACATTATTAATTTCCTATTATTTTAATCCACCTCCCACCCTTAATCATTACCTTGGATTCTTTCTTCACCTACTTTTGACTTTTTCTACCAAACTTACACAAAAGTCTTCCAATTAGTCTTCCATCCATTAAATCTTGTCTCCCACTCATTTCAAACACATTATTAATTTCCTATTATTTTAATCCACCTCCCACCCTTAATCATTACCTTGGATTCTTTCTTCACCTACTTTTGACTTTTTCTACCAAACTTACCCAAAAGTCTTCCAATTAGTCTTCATCTCTTTTAATCTTGTCTCCCACCTTCCAAGCACATTATACACTCATTTTCCTTCCCATATGGCTGGCCATTACCTTCCCACACATTAAAACATAATCACTCCACTCATTCAAAGCCATTTGCTCTCAAACTCTCTCATTCTCTCTCCATTTTCTTCCATACCAAGTCTCATCATTCCAAACACATTTCCAACTCTTTTCTCATCTAAATATTCGTCCATAGCTAGAAATAATCATTTCTCAAATTAAAACCAAGTATTCTTGGTTGAATTCAAGCTCTAAGACCATAAAGAGCAAGAATCAGGTGAAGAATTCAAAGAAAACCAAGGAGGAAAATTCGGCCATTTCCATTTCTTGGAGGTTTTAAACTCCACTCAAGGAGCTCTTTGTGTGATTGAGTTCCTAAGTTCATTAGAAGCAAGAAATCAAGAAAAAGCTTGAAGAACATCAAGCACAAGAAATTGGCCTTACCTCTTCTGTGAGGTTCTGTAAGTGTACACCAAGTGTTCTTGGTATTTTGTGTTATTTGAGTTAATCACCAAGTGTTCTTGGTATCTTATGGTTACTAATAAAATTCGGCCCATCTTGGTTCTTATGCTAGAAAATAATTTCTAGAGTCAACAAGCAAGGAAAACGAAGGAAAATAAGCTTCTAAAGCTTTCGGTGTTGTGGGTAAGGATTCCTATACTCACTTTATTGCATGGCCTAGTTCCATGGATTTTTTTTGTGTGAGTATTCGGGCCCCTAGGTGATGGTCAAAGAACCATGTGATCCTAGGAGTGCTAAGAGGGCTTAAGTTATGTTATTGCTTCGGCAATTCTATTTTGCTCATGAGCTAAGTTAAGTAAGCAAGCATTATGGGCTAGGAGTTAAGGCGGCCACCTTAATTCCTATGCTAAGTGAGCTCTCCGAAAACATTAAGTATATGAAATTAATGAACTAAAACTTGAGGGATGCTTGCTGCCCTTCTGTGAACAAAGTGTTAAGTGGCGTGTGTTTGTGTGCTTCTTTGATTTGTTGTGCATGCTAACCCCCGATTATGATATTATTGCTATATGCATGTATCTTTTTGTTTTCTTTGTCTTTATGTTTCCTTTGCAGGAATAAGGATTATTTTGCCATTACATTCTTGGCATATGTTAGGCCTTGGAGGCCATAAGTTAGGCATTGGATGCCACGGAATCCTTATTGAGTTTTATAACTCACCCGCCCTACTCTACTTTTGTAGGTAAAGGTTTGCTTGAAAGATCAAGCTAAGAGTCTTGAGTACTCTTTCTGTATTCTAAGGTTGGATTTGTGTATGGTATTGCTCAAAATATTCTAAGTATTCTAAGTATATAAGCTGCTTGTAAACAAGCTAAAAAAATGTGGACTTTCTGTGCAGGACTTGAAGTCTTAGAATTGTGGGAACAAGGTCTATTAAGGTGGAAATTTGTGTTTCATGGCTTTGTGAATTTATGGGTTGCTTTTAAGCATGTTTTTGTTGGTCTAACTTTAGTGACCAAATTATGGACTTAGCTAAAATTTGGCCAAAACTTGGCTTTGGGCTTGTATTATGGACTTGGACATTTTCGGGTATTTTTATTGCTTGGTGGACTTACCAAGGCCCATGCATGAATTTATGGGTTATGTTTTCATGAAATTTGAAGCATGTTGAAATTGGGCTTAAATAAGAACTTAAAAATTTTGATTTTATTCTTGGTTAATTTTGGGCCATATGCATGTTAAGTACTAAAAGGCCCATAAGCCCATGTCTATGTTAAAAGCATGCAATGTTTGGCTATGTATGCTCATTTAGTAAAGAACATGCAAGTAAACTTAGAAAAAGCATGAAATTGGATGCTTGTGTAAAGTTTGGCTAATAAGAAATTTAAATGCACGTATGTGAATTAATACATGCCTAAGCATTAGTTGCATTTAAAGGCATTAAGTGATTATGTGCACTAGTGAACTCCAAAACGCATAAGCATGCAAAGCAAATGCATGAAAATAAGTTTTTAAACTTAAGTTGGTGTTTTAGTTGCCATGCATATTCTTGGCTAAGCTCGGTAAAGACCATGAAAATGAACACATGAAATCCACATAGGCATTAGCTTGTTTCTGAGAGCACATCAACTTAACCTTAATTAAAGAACTTAACGAGCTAGTACCGATAAGTATCCTGGGGTTCGTGCCCATAAGTCTTAGTGAGTTTTAAAAGCCCCTTCTGTGTAATGAAAACTTCCGCTGCATGTTTAAAAAAAAAAAAAAAAAAAAAAATCAGGCCCAAATGGGCCAGGGGCAGTTTAGGGCACGACAGTTTATCCCTGGCATGTCTTTCGGCGAGTAGGCAAATAGATCTTTATTTTCCAGTAGCAAAGATACAAGTTTTTTCTTGTCACCTTTGGCCAAGCTCTTCCCCATTCGGGTAGATTGACCTGGGACAAGTTCTACTGTTACCATTTCCGCTTTCGCGGGGTTTTTTTCCTTGCCCTTGTCTGGTGCCTTTGCCTCCATTGCTTGCGCGAAGTTGTTTGCTGGAGCCTTTTGTGTTTTGACGAACACTTTCCTTACTTCACCTTGATCTATGAAGATTTCCGCATGTCCATCCTTGGCGGCGAAAGTGACGGTTAAGTACTTGACATCAGGGCGTATGTGCAGGTTTCCCTGTGTCTGTCTTCCAAGGATGGCGTTGTATGATGAAGGGACATCCATAACGATGAACCTTGCCATTGTGGAGGCGTACAACTCTGCTGTCCCATTCACCGAAGTCCCTTTCAGCATCAAAGGGAGATCGATCCATCCGAGGACGGGTAGTTCGGACGGACTTACCCCGAAGGTAGGTGAGATGACGGGCTTGAGGTCGCTGCTAGATACACCCAACCTCGGCAGTAAGTGTGAGAACAGGACGTCGGCATTCGATCCGTCATCGAGCAGCACTCTTTTGACGTCCCAGTTTCCTATCCTTGCCGTAATCAGCAGTGGATCATCGTGGGGAAAGATGACGGTGGATCCATCCCTGCGGGCCAGCTTCTTTATCGGATTTTGATAGTCCATGACTGCTACTTCTCTGGCCTTCCTCTTTCTTTCCAAGGATGGGAGCCCCGTCGTGATTGTCTGTATTACCCCTGCCGGAGGTGGAGGTCGCCTCTTTGGGCTTCTGTTTCTTCGCCTGTCGGAGTCATAATCCTCATCTTCGGCCTTTTCTTCCTCATCTTTCCTTCCCTTCGGGGAAGGCATCCGCAGATATCGTCGAAGCTGGCCTAGTTTTATTAGCGACTCTATGTACTTTTTTAGTTGGAAGCAATCTTCGGTGTCATGGCCGTGGTCTCGGTGAAACTGGCAGAACTTCTTTATGTTTTTCTTGTTGTCAGCGGTCATGGCCCTTGGCCGCCGAATCTGCGCCCCCTACCTTTCCATCGTCATGAGGATGTTTGTTCGTGTGGTGTTTAGGGGTGTGTAAGCTGGGAATTTCCTGCGCCGCATTCTCCGAAGTCTGCCCGCCTGTTCGGTTGAATGCCGAGTTTGCTAGCTGGATCCTTCGGCTCGGGCGTGATCGGACTTCGGCCCACCCATTCTCAGCTCCTCAGCGGTCATGTGCTGCTCCGCCCTTCGATAAAATTCACCGAGGGTGTCTGGGGGTTCTTTAGAGAACTCGTAAAACAACTGCGAGTCCCTCCGAAGACCCCGCGTCATGGCTAAAATGCGTATTTCGGGCCAAAAATCCGGGACGCTCAAAGCTTCCCTATTAAACCTTTCGACATAGTCACGGATGGTTTCTCCATTTCTTTGCTCTATGTCGAACATCTGTACAGGCATCTTCGCCGTTGGCCGACTTCCAATAAATTGCTGTATGAAGGCCGTGGATAACTCCTGGAACTCTGAAATGGTCCCTGGGGCCAATGAGTTATACCAGGCTGTTGCTGGCCTAGCGAGAGTGACCTCGAAACATTTGCACAAGGTAGCGTCGTCGGCACCGTGCATCATCATGCTGCGTCTGTACTTGGTCAGATGGGCCTGTGGATCAGTACGGCCATCATAAGTTTCCAGTCGAGGTACTCTGAAGTCACCTGGCATGGCTGCCTCATCTACATCTTGGGTGAATGGGGACTCATCCCCACAAAAGGTTCCAGACAGCCTAGCCCAGACGGGTTTGCGGGCCACCTGTTTCTCCACTCTGTCCAACCTCGCCAATATCTTCTCCATAAGGACCGTGGCGCTTGGTCCTTCTTCTGCGAGGGGGGATTGTCGGTGCCTCTTCGGAGAGTGAGTTCGGTGCTGAGGGGATGGGGACTTCGCCTCAGGTGACTGCCTTCTCCTGTGTGTGATTTTGGGTCGTCTTGACCTTGCTTGTCCCCCAAGCCGTGCCCTGAGGGGCATGTTTTCAATTGAAGACTCCTCTCGTGGGTCCCCGTATCCGGAACTACGATGGGTTGGTTTAGGACTCTTTTCCCGAGGGTGTGCTGGCAAAGGAGGCCTTCGAGCTTCAGCTTGTTGCGGCCACCTTCGGTCTATCTGTTGTGTCATTTCAGCCACAACTGAATGTTGAAAGTCGCGCAGAAAGCTCCTGGTTATGACCAGAAGACGCTCTTCCTCAGGCGTGGAAGTCCCTGGGAGGGCTTGCTCAGTGGCCGGTTGGACTTCAGGCGCGGACGAGGACCTCGGGAGTCCCTTGTCCTTAGAACGCCGAGTCTCAATGACGGCGACCCGAGGATGGGTTCCCATAGACGGCGCCAAATGATGCCCAGAGACATCTTCACTGGAAGGCATGGTGACTTTCGGGAGGACTTCCTGTGAAGGAGAGCGTCTGGAGTTGAGGTTTCCCAGGCCTGAAAAGCTCAGAAAAGAGGGTTAGGAGGTCCCCGGGGTGTTTTTCTGGGGAGGAGCCTCCGACGCCCAAGTCAGTGTCCTGTAAGAAAATGAGAGAGGAGCGCTGAGAGGTAAAAAAGGCCTTGCCTGTTTGTGTTTTCTCAAAGAGAGGAGTCTGCTCCAGAATCCATCCTTTGCCCAGGTTTATTTCTTGATATTTATAGGAGTATTCAGCTCGTTCAGATCATGACATGTGTTTGGTCAGATCTTTCCTGAATTTCTGGGCGTAGGGGACAAGTAGCCGGCGGCAGGTTTCTTGAGCCTTGAACCGAGACAGGTTGTGACGAGACCTGGACGGCGTCGGCGTGTCAAATCGCCATTTGAGGTGACATGTAGTGCCTGTGGGCGGTATGTTAGAGGCTCCTTAAATGCTCATGCCGTACCTCCGAAGTCCCTGGACGAGGTCGTCCTCTGGCGCGGACAATGCCCCTTCGGGAAATATGCCCGTAGTTTGGGGAGTTCCCTGATTCAGGGTTCCGCCTTCGGGCAGATCCTCTTCGGCTTGCAATAGCTGATTCTTTATTTCCGAAGGCGTTCTGTTTAGTACCTCGGGGGGTTAATAGTATCATCGGGTTTCCTGACGCCCCAAGTTCGGGTCAGATAGAGGCGATAGCCCTTCGGCTATCAAAGGGTATTTTAGTCATTTCATATAGTGACCCATTTTTATGTTAAGATTGGGTAGAGGATGGAAAAATATTGAATTTAAGGTATTACAGTTTTTTGTGATTCCCGCTCTACCCTTGTGAAATTGTGGCTTGATTAAATTGTCTGTAAATGGTTTATGTGTAATTCTCAGAAGTATTAATACTAAATTGCACGTCTACCAAAGTTGAGGACTGGATGTGTAATTAAGGTGAAGAAGGATTTAGGCGCAGAATAATTCCAGTTTTTGTCCTAATTTTTCTGTTCGGTTCTGGATGAGTCCCCAACGTACTATTGTGTACAAATAAGGGACCAGGTGCGTGGCATGTGCCATTTAAGCCTACAGAAGTTGACTTCCCATTATTTGCTCGGCCATCTTCTTCCTCCAGCTCCAGACCACCCGAGAGCACTCTCTCCCCTTCAAAACTTCATAGCTAAACCAAATCCAAGCTCCAATCCATCAAATTCAAGTACAATTAAGCAAGTTTTTGAAGAAAAATCAAGTATGGAACCATCCTAGGCTTGAATTTCAAGCTATTTGTTCAAGTAAGTTTTGTGTTGTTCTTCCCTTGTTTTTGAGCTTCATATGGTTCTGTAGCTGCTGGAATCACTGAATTGAAGCTAGTTATTCTTGGTTTATTAAGGGAAAAACAACAAGAAAAGCTTAGGAATCAAGCTTAAGTAGGAAGGAATCCAAACCCGGTTTGATTCAAGGGTAAAAGCTAATTTAGTTATTTCTTGTCCTTGAATTCCAGGTTTTATAGGTTGATTAATCTGAAATTTATTGTGTTTAAATCAAATTTTGTTGAGCAAGAAATAAGAAATTAAAGAGGACCGAGGAACATTTTATATGTGTGTTGAGTAAACGGTTAATTGGAATCCATTAAGAGGGTTATTCCTAACCATTTAATCCATAAGGATGGTTGTGGTATTGTCCTAATTATTATTTATTTATGTAGCTAAATAATCAATTAAAAGATAAATACTCAAGCTACTATAAAGGTACAAAGAAGAATACAAAATCGAGACCATAAAGACATGAAAGTTGGTACTTGCTTGCATTAATTATTCTAGGTAAGGAATTTTAAGTTTAAGTTTAAATTAATGCATTATAAATTTTACAATGCATTAATTAAGGGAGTAAGAGATGGATAAGAAGTGACTTAAGGACTATGTAATTAAATAGCCCTTAAGTAAGTATACAGGGTACTAAGTATTCAAGATGGGCTTTGACGCTTAAGAGTACCCTAGCTAAGCTACCAAGCTTAGTGAGAATGAGCCACCAAGAACTCTTGTACAATGTGAGCAAGGGTAAGCAATGGCAAGCCAAGCTTACTAAGGCAATAGTTAAGCTCTTGTAAGAAGGACTATGCTGAGGATGGGTTCCCCGCCATAAAACCCGTACTAGTGGCCATTAGTCAAGACTTCATAACGTTTTGAGCTCATGTTAAGATGTGTATATATGTTATATATGCTGGGTCATGAAGTTTATTTTGCAGGTATTTAATTCCTTACTGAGAATTTATAATTCTCATTCCCTTAAGTGTCACATTGTGCAGATACTAATAGTGTGAAGCCTAACACCCACTGAATTGTTGTTAAGCAAGGTTTTGGTGCAGGTATTTAAAGTACATGAATCTTTAATATTCTAAGTTATTGGTTAGTAATATTAATGTACTAACTAAGTATTTAAAATAGCCTTGACAGATACAGGCAAAGTGCACAAGGAGAAGTTGGACCTCTCATTTTTGGAGCTTCTGTGCTCAAGTGAGAGTTATTTTGATAGTCTCAGACTTTGTACACATTGGGTACTTAGGTACCAAGAAAATGCCTATAGTTTGACTAGTGTGTATGGACTTACTTAGTGTATATATCTGTATATACACTATGGTTGCTTATGGATGTACATAAGTTAAGTGTTATGTGTACATAAGTTAATGCCTGCAGTTTAAATAAACATGTTTATATGACTTCGGTATGTGTTTCAAGTGTTTTATGAATACCATAAAAACTATTTTCAAAAGTTTTATTTATTACTTTTATTAGTTCTCTCCAAATGCCGAAGTTAAGCATGCACGGATTCATGTCATAAGATAATAAACTAGTATAAAGTTTTAAACAATGCACGTATTAGCTTAGCCATTTACAACTAAGAGCAGGAATACTAGATTTTGATTATCCTAAGATTCTGGGAACACCCTATATTAGGGTAAGTAAGAGGTTCCCTTACATGGCTTCACTGCTTTTGTCAACCCCCAATAGCTTGAGACCTAAGAAAATAGTTGCGAACTCCGCAGAATCGTTCATACTCGACCAAATTGTGAAAAAAGTTCCAGATAACTCTGGTTTTTCGTTCCTTGTTTGGCTTCAGGAATAAGGCAGCCACAACTTGGATCACTAAAAAGCAAAGAAGAGTGATTGCAATGTTCCCATGTCTACTACATTGTACGGCTTCCAAGACATGGCCCTGTACCTACCAAGCCCACCAAAACTGGAGGTGCAAAATGACCAAACAACTCGAGCTTTACTTGAGTTCGACTCGGTTTAAAATTTATTCGTGACTCATTTAAATTGTTTTCAATTCAAACTTGAACAAAATTTCAAGTTTGATACATAATTCAAACAAAGCTCTATTTATCTATTACTTAGCTCGACTTGGTTCAGTTTTAGCTTTTCCCTTGATCTTAGCAAATAGATTGAGCTTGACTAGAGCTCAATTGATATATAGCTCATTCATGGTGGTTTATATTCTTTTAAATCCACACATGAAAAAAATATCAAGCTCAATAGACATTTCAAATCAAACATGAGCAGCCTACTTCTTGGCTAGACTCATTTCCAGTCCTAACCAAAATAGTCAAGCCTTGGCTCATAGATGACAATGGGTGAACCCTGAAACTACTCAAGTACCTAGCTATCAAAGCACCCATAGGCATGGGAAAGAATTTGAGGCATGAAATAATATCACTTTCATAAAAACAATTATTCTCTTCCTATATAGTATTAGAAATTACTTACTAAATATAATGAAATTGACACGACTCCTCATGGGCCTGCCTAGGAAGCCTATGGGAATTTGTCTCACACTAGTCATAATTGGCTAATTGATTACGTGCACACTAGTTAAACCTTCATGCTTCTAGTTAATTAACCTACTATGCAATCATGCATGGGTAAATGCTTTGACTTGAATGATTAAATAAGTAATAAAACCATAAAACATTGCCGTGGCATTTCATTAAAACTGAACATCAAAACTGTCAAAGCATACAAAGCATTCATGTGGTTAACTACACATAATCAACCGCGTGTGAACATCTAAGCAACAACAAACTATACTCACACCCAATAGCAACTCTAGAGTACACTACTCATACATGAACATTGGAGGCAAACTAGTGTATGAAAACTATACACTGAACAACTCTATTGAGATCTATAACTAAGCTTCCAACTTAGAGCAAACTCCCAGTGGCAAGCCTTGAAAGCCCTCCCTTGTGCTTCACTAGCCTCTGTCGGCCAAAAGACAACTGCAGTTAGTGCTATAATGCAACCAACAAGCAAACCATAAACTAGAATTATAAAGATTCAAATAAATCATATAGTTGCTCGTGAGCCTAGCTCAACAACCCTTAATGGTTGTCGGCCTTACAGAACATATCTGCACAACAAAGACTAAGGGAGTAAGAATCAATGATTCTCAGTAAGAGATCCTTCAACCTGTAAGAAAAATACTGAGGACACACATATATATGATATATGAAATCTACTGCGCGCGCTTGCAGTCTGAGGGCTAACATATGCTCATATATTCGAGTCCCTTGGGGCCCCTTCTCTTCCTAGTTTTCTCACGGGAGTTACTCCGTGCCTAGCGAGTTCCGACCCCTAACTCGCTCCTAGTAAGCCTTAGCTTATTGATGCAGTAACTTTAACCTTCCCTTGATTGTTGTGCAGGTGAACATGGTAGATGCACCTCGCTTGAGTTCCAAGGAACTCACTAGGCGTACTAAGCCTCCGCATAGTACCTCAAGTCCTTAGACTTGCCTAGGTTACTTGTGTACTAAGCTTCCACCTTAAACCCTTACCAAGAGTGCACTAGGCTTTCACTTGCACCTCAAGCAACCTTGCTTAGGCTATAAGTGCACTAAACCTTCACTCAAGGCATATGCTTATCCACCATTACTTGGTTCACCCTAGTGGAGTGGCAATGACCATGGTTGGACTCATTCCCTAGGTTCTTTGGAACCCACCTAGGTGCACTAAGGTTTCCACATCAGGACCTCAAACCCAAAGGTCCAAGTAGGCTCCCGTTGGTACTAAACCCTTCAACTGATTAATGGTGCTCTAATGTGGTCAAATATACCTTAACTTTGAAGAATTATAAAGAAAAATATAAGCCAATTTGGGCTTAGGTAATTCATGGAAATGATAGTACTTTCTCTTAGCTTCACGTGGAATCTTGAATCACCTCGATCGGACACCTGAGTGAAAAGTTATGGCAAAAATACTATAGTATGCCAATGTTATTGAGTGCTAGTGTCTAGGCGCTAGAATTAGCGCTGAGGCGCCAGAGGCCATTTTTCCTTGGATTCCAAATGGGGTCTAGGACCCTGAGGCCTGAACCTTAAAAACATGCCCAAGCACCTTGGGAGGCCTTTATGTTAGTGTTGTGCCCAAAAAGCCAATCATGAGATGATTGTATTTTTGCACATTGAGTCATGATATTTTATTGAGGCATTAATCCAGCAATTTTGTTTGTTGTTTTGTTTCTGCGTAACGTAATAAACATAATTGTAACCCTAGAATAATGATATTCTTAAACGTCCCTAGTCTAGTATTATTGTGGAGCGGGTTGCAATAATACATAATGACTAGCATATGTGGAGACTAATATGAGATATAGTCTACATATGGGTACAAGTTGGAGAACTTGTGTACTGGACCGGCCCATCATGAGAACACTTAATGGATCGTTATATGAGTGTCATAAGTGATTCTCATAGTGATCATGGTATATGTAGTCCTTCGACCTAAGATCATCAAGGTTCCCTATATGTGAGTCACATACTTTGATACTTTCCTTTGTTGCTCGTAACTGAGTGAACTTGAAGGAGGTCATTGGGTATGTCACATATCATGCGGAGGGATTTGTATGATCAAGATGGGATTTGTCCCTCCTATGTAACGGGAGTGATATCTTCGGGCCCCTTGATAGAGTGAGACTTAGAAAATGCATGGCCATGCTCCGATGAGTTGATATATGATATCAATGTCGTCAGTTTAAGTTGGTCTACTCGGTAATCAAGAAACCAAAGATTGGGCTATACGAGAGTGACATATTCCATGTCTCGTGCTTAGTCTTGATATCTTGGACAAAGGGACAATGGCATATATCGGTGATGATCATAAAGGTTTAGTCGATTCACCGACAATCTTGTCACTTGGGTAGCAATGATGTGTTGCTAGACACCGCTCATTACTTATGATCATAAATGTGATTTATGATCATTGCCAACATGGCAAGAGCCTATTGGGTCGCACACATAGAGCTATTTGGATCATTAGAGTGCATGGGCTAATTATTTGGGTTATGGTTTCACTTTAATTTCGTATTAATAATGGGCCAAGGAGTTGAGCCATTATTAAGCCCGAAATTAAATCCTAATTGGATTAGGGCTTTGAAATCCATTAGGCCTGGAAGTTGAGTCTCACTATAAATACAACTTTTAAGTGAGAAATTTGTAGGTCTCCTTGCCCTAGCCTCCCAAAAGGACAGCTGCACTCTTCTCTTGCAATTCCTTGGAGGACGCAAGCTAGCACTGCGAGCGCAAGAGAAACGCATCTACCGGGACGTGGTGGAAGCGTGGTGATCCCGAGAGGCTTGTGTGGATACCATAGAGAGCCTGAACACGTCAACTGTTCAGGTTTTGTGATTCGACTCTACAGTTGAGTGAGAGATCTCAACCGAAAATTAGGTATGAAATTTTCGAACACCCGGTTTACCTCATTTCACTTGGATCCTGGAGGGTTTCAGTTAAATTCCGCTGCGCTGTTTGGCTCCCGAAACCCAACACTTTAAAGGCTCCCAAACAAGTCGGGGATGCCTTCCTACTTTGCAAACCTACAAAACACACGTCCTAGGCCATAATGCACCATTCATTCCAAGCTTGCAACACATACAAACATCACACTAAGCTTGGAAACCCAACTAGTCCACCATGTTTATTACCATCCACCAACTAACACCATTCACAAAACAACTTGAATTCTACTACAAGCAAGCTATGAATGGCAATCAAATATGCATGAATCATAAATCCATTACCTCAATTACATAAGAACTAGCAAGCATCAAGCACCACAAGCCAAGAATTTCCAATTCCAAAGGCTCCTTTAGGTTTCCTAGATTCTAAGGCACAAACAATGTATATGGCACCAAATTAACACCAACCCAACAAGACACAAACTTAAATGAGCTCAAGAAACATGAAATCAACAAGGATTAAAGCTTACCACATGCACACACCATGCCCAAGCAAGGAAAATGCCCCAAAAAGCTCCAAACCAAGAAAACAAGTGTAAAGCAAGCTACCTCCCACTTGGTCACCAAGAAAGTTCACCAATTTCACCAAAAAATCATGAATTAAGGAAAGATTTGGCAAGAAACTGATAAGGAAAGAGAGGGCTGTGAATTTGGGTTGCAAATGGGGTGAATAGTGCCAGAATTTTTCCCCTAAATGTGTTTTAAACATAAAATCTCCCTTCCTCCAAAACTTTTTTAAAAGTTGCAAAAATACTCCTTCCCCAAATAGTAACTAGGTAATTAAAAACTTGGGCAAACTTTGCTAACTTCGGCATTGGGTTTTAAAAACATCATTTTTACTCTCGAGACTCATCTTGACCCTCCGGGGTGCAAAATGACCATTTTGCCTCCAGGCAAAACTTAGTGCCATAAACCACTCAGAACCTACTAAACCTTTAATAACTTACTTGATCTTGCTAATTCACCCATAAGTAAGGCATTTAAACTAGGGATTTATAAATTTTCCTAACTCACTATGTGTTCCGCAATGAGGGTTATAACAAAAATTTTGTAAATTAAAATCTCCTTCAAATTTGTGAAGGAGTTCATTTACATAGAAATGATACAACACAACTCCTCTTCTAATAGACACAATTCTTCATGCATAAAAGTGTCTCTTGGAATGGACACAATTATTCATGAATAAAGAGACACAACACTTTGGAGGGTCTAAAACACCTTTTGCCCCTTGAACTTTGTCGACTTGAACCTTTACCCCTTAAACTTTGACTCAGGTTCGCTCACCTCTCAAACTATGGAAATTGGTACCTTTTACCCTTCAACCGACTTAAATAGTTGTGTTGACACCCAATTTCGTCCGACTAAAATTTCTTTAAAAAAAAATTTAATTAATTAATCAAAATTTAAAGTAAAAAAAAAAATATCATTAATTAATTAACTTAAAAGGAAAAAAATAATTAATATAGGGACATTTTTTTATACATATATATTAGTTAATTAAAATAATAATAATAATAATTAATAATAATAAAAAAAAAAAAAGGAGGGTGGCCGACAGAGGCTCCCCCCCTTATCTCTAATCTTATCTTTCCTGCCTCCACTAACTTCTTCTTCCTCTACCAGCTTCTAGGCTCTCTCCCTCTCAGTTTTCTATCTGCTCTCCTTCTCCCTCTCTGTTTCTCTCTCACTCTCTCAAGCTCTCCCAGCTGCTCTCTCTCTCTCTCTCCCTCTCTAACAGGCAATCGACAGAACTCTCTCACTCTCACCAAGACACTGAGCTCTCTCTTATCTCTCTCAAAAAAACTCTCTTCTCTCTCCCTCTCAGGTTCTCTCTCTCAGATCTTTCAAAAAAAAAAAAAAAAGAACTCTCACGACGCTCTCAGTCACGAACTACTCTCGCCTCTCCTTCCCGAAAAGAAAAGAAAAGAAAAAAAACAGAAAACACTCTTCTTCTTCTCCCATCCCAGTTCGCCACCGACGCGACCACCATCATCCTCACCTCGCATCGCGCCACCTCCCCTTCTGCCGCTAGCCAAACCCGCCGTTCCCAAGCGCTCGCCGTGCATCCTGTCCGAGCCCGCGGTCGCCGTTTCTAGCTCCCCTCCACCACGCTGTCCTCCCTCCGTCAGCACAGATAACGTCTCTCCTCCCCACGGCGTCGTTCCCCCTGTTCGCCACGATGCCGTTCCAGCCTCTGCCGACATGCCTTGCTGCTCCCCCTCTGCCGCCAACCTTTTCTCTTTCTCTGCTTCCCCCCACCTCGCCTTGCGCTCGCCGCCGCATCGCTTCCTGTTGCTGTCGCTCAGCTCTCCACCAGCCTCGTCGCTCTCTCGCGTCGCACCAGACCCACGCCTTTCCTCACCTTGCTCTCAGTCGCCCGCCGCTGCCGTGCTCGCGCCATCCCACCTGGCACCTGCGACGTATCGTCACCAAGAAAGAAGAAGAAAGAAAAGCAAAAACGCGTCTGGCGTTTTAATTTTGACGGAGTCAAAGATTTAAAATTTTTTTTTTGGTAAAATCCTTGTTTAGTCCTTAGCTTTCTTTGTTTTATTTATTTAAGTCACTAACATATTTTATGTTGCAGATTAACCCCCATCAGCAAGATTTTCATTATTCATACTTTTCTTTGTTTTCTTTATTAATATTGGTTTGACCTTACATAAAATTTGATCATTGAATTGACATGGAAAATAATATAGGATTTTGATTTGATATGTATATTCATGTATATTTATTGGATTTTAGAATAGTTTAATTTTTATTTTTGTAATATATTAATCTGTATCAAATTATTGGTTAATTAATATTTAAATTTATTAGAAATCCGTCCTAAGATGGATCATCTATCCATGTCCAGATGATTCGGTTAGAATCCATGGCTTGGATATTAATTGAAATTATTTAAAATAAAATAAAATAAAATTAAATAAAATTAAATAGCAAAAAAAAATCCAATCGTGCACCGCCAACTACCGCAAAAAACCAATTAATATTGGTTTGACCTTACATAAAATTTGATCATTGAATTGACATGGAAAATAATATAGGATTTTGATTTGATATGTATATTCATGTATATTTATTGGATTTTAGAATAGTTTAATTTTTATTTTTGTAATATATTAATCTGTATCAAATTATTGGTTAATTAATATTTAAATTTATTAGAAATCCGTCCTAAGATGGATCATCTATCCATGTCCAGATGATTCGGTTAGAATCCATGGCTTGGATATTAATTGAAATTATTTAAAATAAAATAAAATAAAATTAAATAAAATTAAATAGCAAAAAAAAATCCAATCGTGCACCGCCAACTACCTCAAAATCAAGGACCTTCTCGAGCTGCTCAACCAAACGATCGCCAAGAGGATCGAGAACAAGAGCGTCGAGTACGTCAGGAAATTCTTCACTGTCGAGAATGATTATACGCCGGAGAAGAAGGCCCGCCAGTCGCGACTCGCATTTGTTTCTTGACTCAATCAAATTTTTGGGTAAAATTCTCATTTAGCCCTTGATTCTCTTAGTTTTTATTCATTTAAGTCACTAATGTTCTCCTGTTTTGCATATTCATCACTGACAGTATTGTTTTATGTTTTTATTTCTTTTTTTGGTTGTCGGTTTATTATTTCAAGAATCATGAATTAGTCTGTGATCAATATTACATAAAATTGCAATTTTAGGTTAGGTCAGATTTTTACCTGTTTATTTGATTTTAATTTTAATAGTTAGCATAAATTTAAAACTCATGCTTACATAACGTATTAAAAAAAAAAGGGTCATATTTACGAGATTCAATTCTGAGCAGATTTTAATGAAAATTCAAGGATGAATTTAGGATATTAATAAATTACAAAATCCATATCTAGATGATTCGGTTAGAATCTATGGTTTGGATTTATTTAAAATTGTTTAAAGTAAACAAAAATTAAAATTGAATAACGAAACCCGGATCACAAATCGGCTCGTTATTGACCCAGTTATGAAAGTCCATAATTTCAGCATAATTTTAATTTTTACCCCTGCATTTATTTGATTTGTCTAATTGAGATCATATGTTGTTCTAATTTGTAATATGGCCATTGGTTTATTGGCATTTATTTCCTTTTATGGATTTGTTTTGTTCAGCAAATTAAAGGCATAAATTCGTTTAGAAATTAACATTAAGCTTAGGCATAATTAAACATAATTATTATTATTATTATTATTATTGTTATTATTATTATTATTATTATTATTATAATGGAAGGTTATCCCTCCTATTCATTTCTTTAAAAAAGTGGATGGCCAAAAAAGCCCCACTTTATTTATTTATATATCATCTTTTGATATTCTTTTGTTTACTTTATGTGTTTTCCCATTATCTATTTGCATGTGTTATTTAATTTATGCACCTTTTATTTTCTTAAATGGATGTTCAAAACAAACAAAAAAAAAAAACCCTCCACTTTATTTATTGTTATTTAATTTTTCTTTATTTTATGGTTAAACTCATTTCATTTAAAGAAGTTAGCCATAAAAAAAAAAAAAAAATATATATATATATATAAAATAAATCTGAGCCATGTTGTTAAGTTAAAATTTTTTTTTTAGTTCATGGTATATTGGCTGGAAACTGTCTCGTGCCCGCTTTTGAGCTGCTTCACCTGGTGAAGAGGGTCTGGCTGAGTAACAACGCCCCGTACCATGATCAAAGTTTTTTTTTATTTTTAAACTCTTTGATTCCTTTAAATTAACTTCTTATTAAATAAAAAAATTAATTTTTTTTTAATTGAGTAATTCTTTAAATAATAAATATCCTTCATTAAACAAGAAAAATAAATAAAAAGAATAGTAAAAAGAAAAGAAAAAGAAAGAAAAGAAAAGAAAATATAAAGAAAGAAAAATCAAATTTTTAAATTATTAATAAACCTAAAATTTCATAAACAAAAGATTTCCAAATTAATAATTAAACTAATAATTGATTCCATAAAAATTAAATAATTAACTAAAAATTAAAATAATTTCCATATCCGGATGATCCGGCAGGATCTACGGTTTAGAAAATATCGACCTTTTTAAAATAAATAAATTAAATAAAAAAAAAATCCATATTTACGATATGGATTAATTGATTAAAATTTCATCAAATTCCGTGTCCAAATGACTCGGCAGAGTCCATGGTTCGGAATCCAAATCTTCCGTGTCCAAATGACTCGGCAGAGTCCATGGTTCGGAAGTATAAAATTCTATACAAATTAACTTAAAAATCCACATTTTGACTAATTCAGTTAAAATTTCTAAGTTAACTGAAAATTATTTAAAAGCAAAGCAAAATAAAATTAAAATCAACTAAGGTGCCAATTTTTGGGCGTTTTAACAAAGTTGTTTTAACGTAACCGTACTCCCGATCCCCGAACTCTCGCAGACCATATTTTAGGTATCCAATCGACCTGAGCGAAAACCGATTGGTGGCGACTCCCGAAAAAGACCCGCACGTTGCCACAAGTTGTTTAGGTTATATAGGGACCGAACGAAGATGAAACGAATGATGAAAGACTAACTAACCATTTTTCCCACAAAAACCTTTAATTCTGTGAAACATGTTGGGTACTAGAATTATAACGTCGCTACCTCGAATGAGGCCCTCTCAGTAAGACTACGGAACCAGAGTCCCGTGCTAGTTGCAGTTAGCAGTTAATTACTTGTCCCATTTTAAAACCTCTCATGCATCTAGTTATTAACCTAATATGCATTATGCATGCATTTGCTTTGACTTGAATTTTGCTTTAAGAAAATGAATAAAAAATGTTGCCAGCATTTATAAAACATAACTAAAACACAAGTCAAAGAATAAAAGACAAGTGTATTTACTACAAGTAATAACCATGCATGGGCATCATTACATAAGTAAAGACTATGCACATACCCAAAAGCAACTAAAATACTACTAAACCTAGAAACATTGGAGGCCAAACTAGCATACATATGTATACTGAAGGACTACTACTAAGGTGATTTACCTGCATGAAAAACATTGGCTTGGTAACCCCCCTATGGTCACCGGTTTTAAATAGATAAAATCTGCATAGCAACACTAAAGGGAATGAGAATTTGAAGATTCCCAGTAAGGAATTTGGGTACCTGCAAAGAAACATTAGAACCTGCAACCAAAACCTGATGCCACTTATATATATATATATATATATATATATGAAATCTACTGCGGGCCCAAAGCAGTCTGAGGGCTAATATATGCGCATATACTTGAGTCCCTTGGGACTTCTCTTCATCTTAGTCCTCCTACGGGCATTACTCCGTGCCTAGCGAGTTCTAGCCACTAACTCACTTCTAGTAAGCCTTAGCTTATAGATGCAGTAATTGTAACCTTCCCTTCATTGTTGTGCAGATGAACATGGTGGATACTCCTTGCTTGAGTTCTAAGAAATTCACTAGATATACTAAGCTCCACATAGTGCCTTAAGCCATTGCCTTGCCTAGGCCGTTATGGTACTATGCTTCCACCCAAATTGGTGCACTAGGCTCCCACTTGGTGTCTTGAGCTAATAAGCTCACCTAGGCCACCAAGGTACTAAGCCTCACCATTTAACCTACCAAGGATGCACGAAGATTTCACTTGTGCCTCAAGTCATAACTTGGCTAGGCCACAAGTGCACTAAGCCTTCATCTATGGTGCTCCACTATCCACCATAAGCAAACTCTACCATAACCTATGCATATCTTTTGAACTACTTGTAACCAACATTCAAGCAACTAAGGCATGCATCATATGAATGTGATAACTAAATCCCTAACCTCAATTGTGAAGAACAAGCAAGAATCAAGCATCCACACTATGCAGCAAAGGCTCTACTAGGCTGTCCTAGGGTTCTAAGCAAATTCAACCTACAAGGCATCAAATTAAGCTCAACCAAGGTAAACCCAAGCTCATAGAAGCTTAAGAAACAAAATATAACTCAAGAACAAAGAGGGCAAAACGCTACCTAAGCTCCCAAGCATGAAAAATGCCATCCAAAGCTCACTACACCAAAACCATGCAAAAACAAGCTCTTTCTTGCATTAGTACCTCATGAAACTTTGATTCCCATCAAGAATTGTTGAAGAAATGAAAGTTTGGCCATGGAATTTGAGAGGAAAGGGAGAGCTACGAAAATGGGAGGTTGAAGATGATGAACAGTAGCTTTCAAATGTCCCAAAATGGTTTAAAAAATCCATCTTCTTATTTAACCCTTTAACTTATTTAATTTTGTCGAAAAGACCCCATGCTCAAATAGTGCTATAAGACTTTGCAATTTAGTCCAACTCCTTGGTTTCTTGTCACTTAGGTCCAAAATAACAACTTATGAGCTTAAATTCCAAACCTATCACCTTAGGGTACACAATGACCATTTTGCCCCTGGTGACACTTAGGTGCCAAATTGAACTAGGAACCATCTACTCGTATAAACACTTGCTTGACTTGCTTATTCAAATTAATTGAGGTATTGAACTTAGGATTTTAACTTGTTTGACAAGTCCCACCTGGCTGTTGAAAGTTTGCTACCTAGAGAGCCATAATATTCTCTCCATCTTGAAGAATTTGGTCCTTCGAATTGGATCTCCCTACCTTGAAATGAAAACTAGGATATGGTGCTTACACATCCCGGCCAAACCTAGCAAAGGGTGTTAGCTTCACAACTACACACTCCATGCTCACCTACCAGACTTGCTTAACTAATGCCCTTTGGTATTCAAGTTTGGGCCCTACTTATATAGGTACTATAGCTGATGCTATATTTTGTGCTCATGCCATATGACAACCTCAACTACATTGCTCACCATTCCCCCACCTTGCCTGACCTTGCTCGGTTTAAAGCACCTTAGTGCTACCTCACTTTGAAGACTATGGTCTGGTACTCCACTATTCTCGGAATACAGACACTGCTAAAGGATCTCTGATAACTCAACTCTAACTTAATAAGTCTGGTGACTAACAATTTCTCCTTATTTCCCTTGATGGAAAACCTCCTAGCGTAAGTTAGCTTAATAAGTTTAAAACTTGTCCACTAATACTTGCACTTTAGAAGTCTTAGCCTAGGTTAGGCACCTTACTTCCCTTTAACAAAACCTCTTTGTGCAAGATAGCTTAGCAAGCATGAAACTTGTCCACTAACTCTCTCACTAACGGTTCTTAACCTTTAGCCTAATACTAAGTATGGGAAACAACCACTAGGCTAAGTGTGTCACTAGTGTACTATGGCCTCACCATAACACAATCCTAGCACCCAAGGCATACTTTACTCTATCCATGCTCCACTATACTCTGGGCTCTTCTGATCGAATGGTCCACCAAGAGTTATAAGTGTTGGCACACCCTAGAGTATTAGTTTTCGATGCTTTGGTCACTTTACTCAGGGTATCCTTAGTGTCCGAATCCTTCACACTAACTCTTTACTTTTTAGGTAACTCAGCCCTTCAGTGCCACCAAAGTACCTCGGCATCTTCTGGTGATCATTAATTACCATACCATGAACTACACTATGCCAAGCTCTTGTTGGGATGATGTATGGATACGATCTGTCACCATAACATAATTTTTGTAGGTGGGAGAATTGACTTTATCACTTTACTTGGTTCATTTTTAGGCGGTGGCTGGCCATAAGAAACTCAGTAGGTGGCTCATCTGCTACAACTTCACCTAGTGCATTTGAACATTTCTTATGCACCTCAGGGTTGGTACTGTCCCTTTGAGTTGTTAGCCTTACCTGCTAGCCTATTATCCAGTCTCGTAAGTCACTGGCCCTTTCTTTTTTAGGCACTAGGGTCTAATGAAACTCACACACACTTTGGGCTCTCAACTAGCTTAATCCTTCCAACTCTAACTATGGTCTCAACCCTTGACTTTCTTGTACTCTGAAGAATGCCAACAACTATTGAGGACAAAAACCCCACCACTTGAGCACAACTGTACCTATACTTATTTGGCACTTTCAAACTACTAAGTGAATCATTTAGCTAGGTGGGAGATTCCACTACGACTATCTTAAGCTGTTTCTTAACTAGTCATAGTGAATTCTTCCACACGGGCCTACCAAACTCTGCCTTGAAAGGTTTAGGCAAAGCTCACTCTTTCTGGCATCATTTGGTCATTCTTGGCCTATGCTTTAAAATTCCACTAACTTACTGGCACAAAAGACAACTGAAAGCTACCACAAGTTCCTCAGCTCCATCTTGGACTTAATCCATCATTTACTCAGCTAGTCTTACTAGTCGAACGCCTTTCTCCCGTAAGTCTTCTTGGTGGCCCTTGACTCCACTTAACCTCAGGATGATGACTATGAATCAGATGCTATCCCTTGGTCCATGGCAGTCATTCCTATTGCTCAGGTTCTCTTACTACCACCCAATAGTCGAGACCAACCTTTAGCAACTATATTACTCATGCTGGCTATAGGCTAGGGTATACAACTAATGGACGAATAAAACTATCCTTCTGTTTACCCTATGAATAAGTTCTTTGCTCCTTGGTTCTTTTTGTGGTCTCCATCTACATAACATGGTTAGAAATAAAAATTCAAATCTTACTTACTTACCTTCTTGGTGCCTTGTTGAGTTGCTTTGCTGCTCACATACTCTACAGAACTCATCTAGTTACTTAGCCAACTATTGATGTTAACTAGGCCAACCAAGTTAACTTACGAAAGAATGTAGCCTACAAAACCTTAGAACACTTTCAATCTAGGGCATTCAAGCCTCTACTTTATAGTTTTATGCACTAGCAAGTGAGTCCTAGGCCCTTGGTATCGCCTTAACACCTAGTGCATTTTTGGGTACTAATGTACTCGAGTTCACCCTTAAACCCATTTAAGAAAACTACCTAACATGCCAAACAAGACTATGCCAGTAAACGGATGCCAGAATCACCAACAAGAAATTAAACAACTAACAGCAGGTTAGGAACTTACCTCACACTAGCCTCGACCTACCCATGAGTTCACTACTACTACCAGTCAAGTGTGGCTCTTGTAAGGCGGTTGCCTACCCCGACCGCTTAACTAGCCAAGGTAAAACTTCAACTTCTACTCTGGTGTGCTAGTGTTGACTCCTTATGGTAACTACTATTGAAGATTCATTCCTAGGCTGACTTTATCTTAACCAAGGCCATGACCACTTCTAGTCTGACGGCCACTAAGACCATAAAATCAGTTTCCTAGGTGGATGACTTAGGGTAATATTCTTCTTACCCCTTGGGCATAAACCATACTGTCCTAATGATCCATCATAAACCCTAATGTCCTTATGATCCATTATTGATCTTCAGCCAACTTTTGCATTATGGGCATGTTGCTGATGTTCTAACTAGGTTAGGTAAGCCAACCTCCACCTTGTCAGTCGTGTGTCTAACTCCACTAACTTTCTTTCGAGTCCTAATGCCCTTCTGAACAACTTGTTGGTAACTCCATGTTTATACTTGAAGAGAACCTCTATAGTTTTAGCTTAAGGCCTTGTTGGTTTTGACTTCAAGCTCCTACTCCCATAGAAAAAGGGTAAGAGATTGCTCCTCTACTCTGCTATATAGCCTACTTGACCAAGAGTTCTCTTGTCTTGGTTAGTGCATCCTTATCTCCCTTGGTGTTGCTTAACCTATCCAAGGTTTTTGGGTTCAAATTTTGAAGCTATGGGTCACTCCCCACATTGAAAGTCCACACCTCCTACTACTACGGATCATGTTGCTTGCCTTACCCAAGGTCTTGAAAGCTTCCCCTAGGATGGTGGTCATATCCCACTACTTGCACTGAGGTGTTGCCACTACCTTGGAACACACCAAATTACCTGCCCCAATGTCACCACAACTAGACTGCTAGGATCCACTACCGAACCCTTAGCATCCAAAACTGCACCTGACCTAATTTTCACCATTACAGCCTACAACCAAAGCCAGACAGTGCACATAGAAGATAGAAACTATTGGTTAGTGCTAACTATCCTAGAACAAAGACAACATTATGACCTCAGTCACGTAGCCTCCAACGACTCCTAATCGAGTCTAGAGCCTTGCTTTGATACCACCTTGTAACGTTTGTACCCCGAATGAGGCCCTCTTAGGAAGACTATGGAACTGCAGTCCTGCGCTAGTTGCAGTTAGCTAGTTAATTACTTGTCCCATTTTAAAAATTTTCATGCATCTAGTTATTAACCTAATATGCATTATGCATGCACTTGCTTTGACTTGAATTTTGCTTGAAGAAAATGAATAAAATACGTTGCTAGCATTTATAAAACATAACTAAAACACAAGTCAAAGCATAAAAGATAAGTGCATTTACTACAAGTAGTAACCGTATGCGTGCGTCATTACATAAGTAAAGACTATGCATATGCCTAAAAGTAACTAAAATACTACTCGACCTAGAGACATTAGAGGCTAAACTAGCATACATATGTATATTGAAGGACTACTACAGAGATCCATGGTCAACTATGTCCATCTTTGTGCCACTAGCCTTTGCAAGGCTATAAAACAACTACAGTTAGCACAAAAAGCTTAACTAGTAAAATTAGAATCGATAACGATTTACTAGGTGGTTTACCTGCATGTAAAACACTAGCTTGGTAACCCCCTATAGTCACCAGTTCTAAACAAATGAAATATGCACAACAATATTAAAAGGAGTGAGAATCTGAATATTCCCAGTAAGGGATTTGGGTACCTGCAAAGAATCATTAGAACCTGCAACAAAAAACCTGAGGACACTAATATATATATATATATATATATATATACACACACACATATGAAATCTACTGCGGGCCTAATGCAATTTGAGGGCTAATATATGCACATATACTTGAGTCCCTTGGGACTCCTCTTCATCCTAGTCCTCCCATGGGCGTCACTCCGTGCCTAGCGAGTTCTAGCCACTAACTCACTCCAAATAAGCCTTAGCTTATTGACACAGTAACTGTAACCTTCTTTTGATTGTTGTGATGAATATAGTGGATGCTCCTTGCTTTAGTTCCAAGAAATTCACTAGGGGTGCTAGGCTCCACATACTGCCTTAAGCCATTAGCTCACCTAGGCCACTATGGTACTAAGCCTCCACCCAAATAGGTGCACTAAGTTCCCACTAGGTGTCCTGAGCTAATAAGCTCACCTAGACCACCAAGGTACTAAGCCTCGCCATTTAACCTACCAATGATGCACTAAGCTTTCACTTGTGCCTTAAGTCATAACTAGGCTAGGCCATAGGTGCACTAAGCCTTCATCCATGGTGCTTCACTATCCACCATTGCTTGATTCACACTATTATGGTAAGGCTTGCTATGGATGGACTCAATATATACACTAGATTTTCTCATTGATGTCCCAAGCTTTAAGCCTTCAACTTGACCACCAATGGTGCTAAACCCCCTTGACCTTCCTAATGGCCCTATTGTAGCCTTTTAAAACTTCTTCTAAATTATCATCCATCCTTTACTCATACTAATGGCATGATATTGCAATCATAGTAGTTCACCAATGCTAGTCATCCAACCAAACTCATCTTCCCTTGTCATAATGCCCTCACTTCCATCTAAAATACTATTTAACCTAGGCTTATTTAGTCCTCAAAAAATGCATGAACTTATAGATCTTTCTGTTAGCTTTGCGTGAAATCTTGAATCACCTCAATCGGGTATCTGAGAAAAAAGTTATGCTAAAAATACTACAACATGTCAATGTTGTCGGTGTCTTGGCGACGCATTGCTGGGAGTGGCGACGTGGTGCCAATGACTACACCTTTCAGGTATCAGCCATGCCCTACTGCTGCAACTAGTGTCCATAGACACTTTGGGGGCTTCAAATACCTCCTAAACATCCAAGGCAAGCCTTCACAAGTTTTATAACTCTTGGAATACTACAATAGGCCATTACCATGCCAAACTAACCAAGCATCAAGGGCTCTTACACTACCCAAGAGCTTGATTGCCACTAGTCCATCATAAGCAAATTCTACCATAACCTATGCATATATTCCAAACTACTTGTAACCAACATCAAAGCAACTAAGACATGCATCATATGAATGTGATAACTAAATCCCTTACCTCAATTGTGAAGGACAACCAAGAATCAAGCATCCACACCAAGCAACAAAGGCACCACTAGGGTGTTCTAGGGTTCCCAGCAAATTCAACATACAAGGCACCAAAGTAAGCTCAACCAAGCTAAACCCAAGCTCATGAAAGCTCAAGAAACCAAAAACAACTTAAGAACAAAGAGGGAAAAACATTACCTAAGCTTTCAAGCATGAAAAATGTCATCCAAAGCTCACCACACCAAAACCATGCAAAAACAAGCTCTTTCTTGCATGGGTACCTCATGAAACTTTGATTTCCACCAAGAATTTTTGAAGAAATAGAAGTTTGGACATGGAATTTGAGAGGAAAGGGAGAGATACGAAAATGGGAGGTTGAAGATGATGAATAGTAGCTTCCAAATGTTCCAAAATGGTTTAAAAAAGCCATATTTTCACTTAGCCTTTCAACTTATTTAATTTTGATAAAAAGACCCCATGCTCAAATAGTGCCATAAGACTTGGCAATTTAGTCCAACTCCTTGGTTTCTTCTCACTTAGGTCCAAAAGAATAACTTATGAGCTTAAATTCAAAACCTATCACCTCGGGGTATAAAATGACCATTTTGCCCCTGGTGACACTTAGGGCCAAATTGAACTTGGAACCATTTACCCTTATAAACACTTGCTTGACTTGGTTATTCAAACTAATTGATGCATTAAACTAGGGATTTTGACTTGTTTGACATGTCCTACCTAGTTGTTGAAAGTCTGTTACCTAGAGGGCCTTAATAAGAATTGAATGAATCATATTTCAGTGTAGAATGCAGGTTGGATTGTTTAGATTATATAAGATTGGTGGTTTCTTGAATAGCTTGAATCAAGAAATTTAAAGCAAATAATCAAAATAATTTGAAAGTCTGAGTCAAATGGTTAGTTAGCCCTGCATCTTCTTTTTTATCTTCATTTTAAGTAGGCTAATGGGGTAAAAGGTATCAATTTGCAAAGTTTGATGGGCAAGTAAACCTGAATCAAACTTCATGGGATAAAAAGTTTGAGTTAATAAAGTTATGGGGGTAAAGAGGTCTTTGTGTTTGCATTGGAGCCAGTTCGGATGGATTTCTTTTTCATATTAAGTTGATAGCTTTTTCAAAGTCATATTTGCTTGGCCTGTTTGGCGATGATTAATGGCAATGAGTTAACTTGTTTTTGGCATGTTGGCAGACCACATGTTATGGGCCCTTACCTTATCTTCCTTTGACATGTAAAGACTTGGATAGAATTATATTTTTCCATCCACTACTGAGATTCCACGTGGCCCAGTAGCTCCACCCACATATTCTCCTCGTTCAGCTCTTGTTTTGATTTTTTTTTCTACACTCTGATCGTTTGGTTTCTTCCCTTACTCTTGTAATGTTCGAAGTTGTTCATTCATGATGAAGTGGTTAGTTCCCGGTATGAGCACGGTGAGGCTCACCACCATGCACTGCCAACACTTTTTTAGATCTTTTTTGCTGGAGGTGGGGAGTGACTACAATTGGGTAAGTGAGGATATTTTCAGCATGGAGCTTACAGCCCTTCACGTTGCTCTGATGAAACAATAATGTCAACAAAAAAGAGATTCAAGCCACCGTTGCTGAACTTGTGGAGTTTAGAGCCCTTCACATTGCTCTGAAGCAAGGAAATAGCTGTACAAATAATCTCAGACATCATTCCTCTACTTTCCTTTGTTTCACAAACTGGGCCTCACTTGTCTGCTTGTAAGGAGTAAGTAATTTCTTTTACCTTTACTTGTTATTTTTTTTTCATATGGTATGAATATTTAGCTAAATTGAAAAGTTGGGTTTATCTTATTTCTCCAAGTTCATGTAAAGAGCAAGTTTCTTCACTTGTGGATTTGATGAATGTGTTATCCATATTACTAGAGTTTAAGAAAGAAACATACAATCCTTATTCCGCTTTTTTGTTTGCTACCTTATCCACAACAAATTCTTTCTTTTTTTCCTTTTTTCTTTTTGAAAATGAAATCTGTAAATTTGTCCATATTGAAATCTTCCATTTCTCTACTTCATGGCCACAAAGTTATTAGACGCACAGTAACAGGTACAAGGTAAGTAAAATAATAAAGAAGACGACAATCCACATCCTAAAATTGGACAACTTTTAGGGGCATTTACCTAAGGGACACTTTTGCCAGAGGTGGGCCATATGAAAAAACATGTTACCTATTTTAATTAACTTCAAATGATCTAGCCCTTAGGCCTAGTTCATTTTAGGTTAATGTAAATGAATTAATTCATTTTTGGACCATAGGCATAAACCACTTACAAAATATTTGTGAATTATTCTTAAAGTTACAATTAATTACAATCAACCCTATCAACATTTAACCTAACTCCACCATTTTTCCCCTAAGCTCCACCTATTTTGCCCTATCCTTCTCCGTTCGGCCACCCACAACCCATACATCCCTCCCCATTCAGCCTGTTGCTGTCACACATCCATCTCCATTCGGCCTCCCACCATTCACACATCCCTCCTTAGTTTAGCCTTCTACTACCCACACACCTTTCCTCATTCAGCCTCCCACCGACCCCTATGTAAGTGTGATATTATTTTGACACCTTTTGTTCGGATGAAGGCAAGCCTTGTCATGGAATAGAATGGTGCCATTGATGCCATCGAGGATGCGGGTGGCGCCCATGCTTTGGTTAGACATTGATGGATTAGGTTAGCTACTGTGATAACTCTCTTAGTCAACGACTGGCTTTGATCTTGTAAGTATGTTTTATTTAAGTGTTTTTACTTAAATGCCTTAAATTATATCTTATTAAGCAAGAAAGGCAAGCTAAGTAAAGTAAAGATGAGTTCCTAAGTGTGATTTGGCACCTAAGATTCATAAGGGTAAAATGGTAATTTTTATCTGAGTGAGTGACATGACTACAATTTTGATTGGATTAAATTCAACTAAATATTTTTTACTAGTTATGTTAAGACCATAAGTTATTTTAGCTATTAGAACTAACTTTTGAGGAAAAAGTATGAAAATTTCACTAAGTGCTTAAATGAGCCATTTATGTTTTAAGTGATTTAAGTGTCCAAAAAGCTAAGTATAGAGGGCATAAACATACTCTTTGGGACCAAGGAGGGATGGTTTTGAGTGTGGGTCTAGTGGCCAAATTGAGAAAAAAAAAAAGAGAGTTTGAGGGCCAAAAGGCAATAAATCAATAAGCGAGCTTGAATGGAGTTGTTAGGATATTTTTAGCAAGTGTTGACTACTTTTCCTCATCTCCATCCTTGTAATTTTCATGGTTCCCTCTCTCTAGTAGTTTTTCTACTACAAACCACATAAATCCCACAAATTTCCAGCAAATTTGGAGGTCCCAAGGTGAAATCAAGAAGCCTTTAGCTTATTCTTAGTGCATTTGCTCTATTTGAGCTTGTTGTTGCATGTTTTGGGAATAAACCCTAAGGTAAGCTTCTTGGCTTGGAATGAGTTGATTCTAAGTTGATTAAGTAGCTACAAATGGTCTTGATTTCAAGTTCTTAGTGCCATATAATGTTAGTTTTAGGTTTGCAACTCAAGAGAGCTAAGTTGAGCTCAAGTGTGTGTGTGGTGCTTGTGTTTTGTTCTTGCTTTGTAAGTGAATTTGAGGTAAGGGTTCAAGTTTTCTAGATGAAATAATCCCTAAAAATGTAGTATTACATGTAGGAATGAAGAAAACATAAGACCCATTTGGATTGGCTTTAGGATTTGGAAGATTGAGCAAGTTTTGTACAAGGTTGCATAAAGGGCATGCAACAGAGCACACTTTGGCACAATGTCACTAGGTGGAATCGAGGCAACCTGAGGATTGTTTCCTTTGGATACACCTTTGGCACCGCATCGCCATGGCCCAAGCCCCTTAAGATCAAGACACCTTAATGATGCTTCAATCTTTTGGTTATCATCTCTAGGATATTTTAAGATGTTCCATGGCTTCAATTGGGTCTAAAAATCATTCTTAAGTTGGGAATTATGAATTATTTAAGTGGTAGCTAAGTGGTGTGGTTAATACAGGGTAAGGTAAGATGGCTAAGGGAGTTAAAGTGCTCAAGATGCCAATAGAGCACCAAAGGGATCAAGCTAGGTTTTGAATTCCTCATTGGCCCAAGAAAAAAGTCTTATACCTTCGGGCAACAAAGAGGAAACCTAAGAGAATCCCAACCAATCCTTGTGGATTGGTAAGTAAGCCACTAAAGAGCCCTAAGCTAAGCTCTAAGAGCTTCACAAGTTGAACCACATAACATGGCTAACTTGCACAATAAGTCAAGGGAAAGATGGGTAAGTTTTTGGAGGAGGTGATAACCTACTCTAGGACCCATAAGTGGGACTTAAAGGAGGTCAAGGGTTTGAGATACATGAGCTAGTGTCTTAAGTACTTCTGTTATTTGAGCTCACGACAAGTATAAGACACCTTGGGTGTAAGAAGTCCCTAAGGATTGTGCATGTTGGATATCATACATCCATGCATTACATATTTATTATGTTTATTCTTTGTGTTGATTGTTGGTTGGTTGTTTGCTTGTTTGTATGCCATATTTGCATGCTTGCTTGTTATTTTTCCTTTCAGGTACCCCAAGAGACCCATACTGAGTATAATCATGTACCCACTTCCTTCAGTTTGTTGTGCAGGTTCTAACATCAGGCCTAACAACTAAGTAGATAGTTGTGGGCTAAGTTTAATTTTTTTTTAGGTACTTATTTACTTGAATCCTTAAGATTGTAAGGTCACTTAAAAAATAAATTTTGTACTAACTAAGTGTTTGTGTTCTAACAGTCTATAGGCTAAGTGCTGCACAAGGACAAGTAAAGGCTTTGTACTTAGTGTTATGGCCCTCCTAGCGGTTTGCTCAATGAGTGAGGTAAGTTCATAAATCCCTAGCTTAAATACCTTAATTAGAGGTGAATTAGCAAAATCAAGTAAGTTATTAATGGTTTAGTATGTTCTGGGTGGTTTATGGCACTAGATTTACTTGGGGGCAATATGGTCATTTTGCACCCCAAAAGGTTGGGATGAGTCTCGGGAGTGAAAAATGTGTTTTTAAAACCTAATCATAGTTTAAAACCCAAAAATTAGCTTAAGTAAACAAGATTTGACCAAGTTTTGACCAAGAGTTACTATTTGAGGAAGGGGGCGTTTTGCAAATTTTATGAAAGTTTGGTGGCTTGTTTGGTTTAAAGGTTATAAACTTGCAAGAAAATGGGGAGAGGCTGCCATTGCTCATTCTTTCCCTTCCTTTCCTGAGTTCAACCTTGCCCTCACCATTTCTTCCTCAATTCTTGCCCAAAATCAAAGTTTTATGATGGAATTTGAAGGCCCAAGGGATATATAAGCATTGGGTAGTTCATTTCAAGCTTGGTTTGTGGTTTTGGAGATGTTTTTCATGTTTTCCAGCTGGTCCCATATTTTTGGCGAGAGGTAACATTGATTTCTTGTTTATCTCTTATTTGTTTGATAATTTGAGGCTTGGGTTTTGTTAGGTTAATGTTAATTTGGTGCCATATACCTTGTTTGTGCCTTGGAACCTAGGAAACCTAGAGGAGCCTTTTGAATTGGAAATTCTTGGCTTGTGGTGCTTGATGCTTGCTAGTTCAAGGTGAATTAAGGTAAGGGATTTATGATTCATGCATATTTGATGCCATTCATTGCTTACTTGTGGTAGACTACAAGTAATTTTATGAAGGGTGTTAGTTAGTGGATAGTGATGAACATGTTGGACTAGTGAGGTTTTGATGGTTTGTGTGGTTTTTATGAACACTATAGAATTGGTTTAAATGGTGCATTGTGGCTAGTGCATGTGTACATGCAGGTTGGAGGCATTTGAAGGCGTCCTAGGGGCCATTGAAGGGCCTTGGAAGGTGCCAAAAGGGCTATGGTATAAAATCCGGAATTGCTAGGCACAAAAGAGCTAGGGACACATCGCCAAGCCTTTCATGATAGAACTAGTGAGTTTTGTACTACACTGACAGCTTTGACACAGTAGTATTTGCTTTATAACTTATTGCTCAGGGGTCCGATTAAGGCGATTCCAAATTCCAAGTAAAGCTAAGAAGGAGAACTATCATCTCCATACCTTCACCAGGCCTAGAATTGCCCAAGTTTAAATGTAATTTAGTTCAAAATGAAGGCATGTTTGGCCATAATAGAGCACCATTAGTCAGGTACAAGGTTTAGTACCACTGGAAGCTTAGTTAGGCCTTCAGATTTGAGGCTTTGATGTGGGAACCTTAGTGCACCTAGGTGGGTTCCAAAGAACCTAGTAAATAAGTCCAACCATGGTCATTGCTACTCCACTAATGTGAACCAACTAATAATGGATAGGTATGTGCCTTGAGTAAAGGTTTAGTGCACTTGTAGCCTAGGCAAGATTAATTGAGGCGTAAGTGAGAACTTAGTGCACTCTTGGTAAGGGTTTAAGGTGGAAGCTTAGTACACAAGTGACCTAGGCAAGTCTTAAGGACTTGAGGCACTATGTGGAGGCTTAGTACACCTAATTAGTTCCTCAGAAATCAAGCGAGGAGCATCCAGCATGTTCACCTGTTCAACATAAGGCACGTTAGAATTAGTGATGAATTTCACTAGTTAGGCTAGTAAGCAATGCTTGTTAGTAGACAAGGCTTTGCCTTGTAGTTTAAAGACTAGGTAAAGGAAAGGGCCTAAAGGATTGGAACATATGTGCATAGGTTTAACCTCACACTGTATGAGCTCACAGCAGATTACATATCTTTGTATATGTGTTGCCTTTAATGTTTTCCTTGCAAGTTAAAGACCCCTTATTGAGAATCATAAGATTCTCACTCCCTTAGTTTTATGTTGTGCAGTTTTTGGGTGTTTTTGTGCCAGCAACCATTGAGAGTCATTGAGCTGAGCTTACGGGCAGGTATATGGTCTATTTGAATCTTGATATTTTTTTTTTTCATTTACTTGTTGGTTAAGTTGATGAGCTAACTACATTTATTTATTTGGCCAACAATGGTTAGTGAAGCACAAGGGATGGCTTTGGACCTAACCACCGAGAGTTGCTCTAAGGTAGAAGCTTAGTTATGGATCTCAGTAGTATGGTTCAGTGTATAGTTTACATACACTAGTTTGCCTCCAATGTTCATGTATGAGTATTGTACTCTAGAGTTGCTCTTGGGTGTGAGCATAGTCTACTTTTTCTTGGATGTTCACACGCGGTTGATTATGTCTAGTTAACCACATAAATGCCTTGTATGCTTTGACTGCTTTGAAGATTCAATTTTCATTAAATGCCATAGAAATGTTTTATGTTTTTATTACCTAGTTATTCATTCAAGGCAAAGCACATACTCATGCATGTTTGCATAGTAGGATTAATTAACTAAAAGCATAAAGGTTTTAACTAGTGTGCACGTAATAAATTAGCCAATTGTGACTAGTGTGAGACAAGTTCCCATAGGCTTCCTAGGCAGGCCCGTAAGGGGCCGTGTTACTTGGAGTTCGTTAGCTCAAAGGTGAAAGCTCAAGTATATGATCTTAATGATGATTTTTTCTTGTATATATAGTACCTTGTGTACTAAGACATTGCCTTTATTAGGATACATTGTGGTATATGTCCATTGAGTTACTTTTGGGTGCATGCTAGCGTTAAAGAGTGTGCACAAACAATTACTTGAAGTTGAAGTAATTAGTGGTTTATTGTCTTGGCACGTTTTAAGTGTGTTTGAAAAAGAATGCTCAAACGATGTTTTCTCTACTTATTTTATCTATTTAAGTTGCATCACTAGGACAAACACATACATATCTTCATGCAGGATAGGCTAAGTAACTAATTACATGTAAATTGTTTTAATTTACCTATGAGTAAAAGTTAGCTAATTGTAACTAAGTGGGATCATAGTCCCTAAGAGCCTACAAGTCATTAATTCAAGACATTAGGATCCTGTGCTGTCATAGCTACGATGAGGTAGGGAGTAAGGCCAAGAGTAGGCAGGGCTGCTCTTGGGTGTGCCTAAGTTTGATTTCTAATTAGACTTGCAGAAGCCTGGAGTTAGTTAATATTGTTATGCTTGATCGATGGATTATGTGAGCCGATCGAGCATCTGATTGTTGAAATCGGGTAAATGATAGAAGAACGCAGTGCGTGTGGCATGTTGTTGCCTCCTTTACGCACCATAGGACACACGTTTGATGGACAGTATTGCTGTCAGAGGCTGAATGGGGAGGAGGACGCAGGGGCTTAGGTATAACTATAAATATGATGAACTTTAAGGTATGTTTGCAATTTAGTGGAAGTTGGTCATACCACTTGTACACAAAAATGCGTTAACCCTTTTGCATTAATTTGAAAAAAACAAGAAATTACTAAAAAAAAAAAGTCATGCTTGACTTGGTCCTACATGAAATAAACCTCACTCCACATTTTAGCTTATTCATAACTTTGCCCCTCCTAGCTTCCTGTTAGACACTTTCTGCTCTCACGGCCTCACCTATCCAAGAGCAAAAAAGGAAATGATTAAAAAAAATAGCACGGTCAACAAACTAGGCATTCCTAATGTGGAATCCATTATTTTGTCCATAGACCACTCAACAAACTCCCAGGGACTATAGTTTCAGCTCGAATAGCGGTACCTAACAAGATGAACAGTGATGTAAAATATACTATTTGGAGCTCAAATAATGGAAACCCAATCAAGATGAAAGCGAGACAAGGGTAGGGAGCTCACTACAATGAAGAAATGGAGGTACAAGCTTCAAGCCAAGCAACTGCAAGATGTAGATGTGCAATAACTTGCAGACTAGAAAAAGTGCAGGGCCAAGACGCACAGTGTCGAAGTTGGTTGGTGGGGGGGAGTTGGAGTGCTTTGGAAGCACAATTGTGTACGTTACGAGGGGTGAGATGGATTTAGTCAAAACATTTTGGGTGATAAGGACTGGAGATGGGTGAGGGAAGAGAGTGTTTGAAGTAGGCAGGTGGGGGATGGGCAAAGTTGTGAATAAACTGAAATGTAGGATGGGGTTTGCTTTGTGTGGGACTAGGTTAAAGATGACTTTGAAAAAGCCATCAACTTAAGATGCAAAAAGGCCATTTGAACTGGCTCCAATGAATTTTAATTAGTATATCGAATTAATTGAAGAATCAAAATTCATCCTTTATTCATGTGGAAGTTACAAACTATACATGGAACCTAAAGAAGTTCTAATAATCTACAACTAGTTACAAACCATACATGGAATCTAAAAAAGTTCAAACCAAAGTTATCAAAGTCGGGTTTCTACCTAGAGTCATTTTGGTTTTTCTACAGTCATAAAGTTATAAAAAGTTGTAGAGTCATAAGATTCTACAAAAAAATTCTAATCATCTAAATTGTCATTAAAAGTTCATTCTTCGTAACATTTTCACTCACCAAGTGTTTCATGCTAAAAAAAATTCATATAATAAACATAAAACATAAGAATTAGGATTTAAATGTGTTATTGTCAATTTAATTAGAAACTGAAATATTTTTGTGATTATTTTGGGTGATCATTTTGGAACTTGTGGAACATTGGGGGCTTAGTGATAATAAGTTACAATTGGATTGCTTTTATGGGGTTTAGCGATTAGAAGGTGAATTCCAATGAAACTGTGAATTAGATTTTCACAAGAAAAAGGACATACTAGGTAGCACAACTAAGGGAAATAGGGAGAGTATTATGGGTAGCTTGGTGTCGTAGGTAGAGGAAGACATTTATGGGATGTTGAAGATGACAGAGGTCAGAGGTGGCAACTATGGTGGAGGAAGAAAACTAGGGGTAAGGGTTGATGGAGTAAAAGAAAGCAAGTTGTTCTATCAACTGCTTATCCTACATGAAAGGGAAAAGAGAGAGAAAGATAGTATGACGGTTATAAAAAGGTTCCAGTTTACCTTCCTCTATCATTTCACTTGACCTTTATATTAGGCTCTTAGGTCAAATTTACAAAAGTTAAGTTTTGGGCTTGTTGGTACAATTATGGTAATGTGGTGAAGTCGTAAGGCCTAAAAGTCTCTACGATTTTATTAGTGTAGTAGTGTTTCCATGTGATTTTACCATAGTTGCATTTTTAATACAACTTAAAATGGTTTTAGTTTTTGAAATTGCAGAGTCATATGTTTTTATGTTTCTATGGTTTTATTAACCATAGTTTAAACAGTCCTCTACTAGTTTGTGTGTTTTTTTTTGTACATAGAACCTCTACACTATAAGGTAAAGGGTTTTAAGGAGAGGAAATAGGGGAGAGGGGGCTTGAACCTAGGACTAGCAAGTGGGGTAGCCATATGTCCCTTGCACTTGCCAGTTGACCTGACAGTGCGTGACATTAGTTTATGTTATTGACATGAGAAGTATCTCTCAATTTGAATCTTCAACTATAATATATATCTCAAGTTGGATAAATTGCTCCATTGGGCCTAAAGCTTTAATTATTGCCACAAATTTGCCTTGGACCTTTGTTTTATACATATTGGCCCAAAGCCTTTATAAGGCATATAGTGGTCCCTTGGCCTACAAAGGTGTAACACCCCCTAAATCTTACATGAGAGAAAAGTGAAAAGCCTTATGTAGATATATAAGCTTAAGTTCTAGAGCATAAACACTTAGCATTTATCCTTTTCATAAAAGATAACCCATGTGGTGTTGACAGGTGTTCAATTGACCATTTCTGGACTTATGTCATTATAGATGGTATCTGAGTAGACCTAAGACTATGATGATGTAACATACTATATGTGCACATGCATTATCTATCGTGCTAATCCTAGATTAGATATGTTATTGGCAAGGGAACTGAGTAATATGAGAGACCCAACAAGAACATTGGGCGCATAAAGGGGGAGGTTGTAACACCTACATACCCTATATGGGAAAAATATGGATGGTCTTATGTAGATATATAGGTTCAAGTTCCATAACATAAGCACTTACTGATTATCCTTCTAATAAAGGATAGCTCATGTGGTGTGGGCAGGTATTTCATTAACCAATTCTGAACTTAAGTCATTATAAGTAACATTAAAAGAACATATCATTTTTAGTTCTTTTCAATTCTTATATTTGTTTTTACGTATGTTTGTTCTTGTGTTTTCATTATTCTATCATTGAATAATATTTGTTTTTTATTTCTATTTTCTTTTTTAGTTTTCATATGTTTTTTTTTATATGTTGTTGTGTATTCTTTTTTTCAATTCTTATATATGTAAAAAAAAGAAAAAAAATTCAAACATTATTTTTTTAAAAAAAGATAAATCTAAGATATAAAAAAATAAGAACAAACATGATCAAAGAATGAATAAGAACTCATAAAAAAACAGATAAAACTGGTAAAGAACAAACATAAAAGAATAAATAAAACTGGTAAAAGAACAAAGGCACACACGTGAACCATGCTAACTCAAGAACTATTCTTTATTTAATTGTAGTAATACCGTTTAGGAAATGATATATTTGATCCATAGATATTGATCAAAAAATAATAATGTATTTTATATATGTTCTTATACATTGTTGGAAATTATATTTTTCCTTTTAAAATATATTCCTTTTATCTAGACAGAAGTAGTTATATAGTGCATGCATTGCACAATGCTACACCTAGGGATGGCAATTAAGTGGGCTAAGTTAGGTTTAGATTAGACCCCTTAGGTTCCATTTAGGCCATTCAAGTTCGGGTTTAATCAGGTTAGCGTGAATCTGTGTCAAGGTCGGATTATTTAGGTTCATGTTGAGTAGATTTCATTTTGGGTGAGGTTGGGTCGGGTTTTTTTGGGTTTTTTTTTAATACAGGTTAGGTCAAATTCAATCTCTAGTAACATCAGGTTAGGTTATTTGAGTTTTGGGCTAGATTTAAGTTACTTGTCGAGTTTACTTAGGTTATCGGTGCACATGTCAAAATAACTGAATCGATTCAATTTTTGTTAAAATTTAAGTGAAACATCTAGGTCCTACAACAGCTACTAATGACCATTGAATTCGTGGTGGTATAAGTAGCACCGAGTTGGGCTCCCTTTGTTCAACCCCCCTGAGTAGGTGTGTTTGCTAGGTGGATTCCATTGAGTTTTATCAAAACTTGATCTTATCTGCATCAGTTACTGGTTTCATACTTTAGAACAAACACACACCTGTATAGCTTTGAAACCTGATCGAACCCAATTATACTTTAACTACCTAACCCACATAAAACTCACATGAGCATCAGGTTGGTTCAATTAGGGTGTTCTCCGAAACCCATAAACCCGAAAAACTGAACAAATTGATCTACACCGAACAAATGATGTATGGTTCTATGTAGTTTCGGTTACAGTCTGAGTTTAGAAATTTTAAAACCGAATACTATACAGTGACATTGCGATTTTTGTTGGTCTAACTAGTAAAAACCGCACTGGCCCAATTAAGCCTAAATACACAGGTAAATAGCATCAATGGCCCCAAACGTTTGATTCCCATTGCAAATCAGTCCCCAACCTTTATTTCATTGCAAAATTGGCCCCAAACCTTTATAATTCATTGCATATTGGTCCTTAACTCTAAGTAAACATATAAACTAGATTTATAGAGAAGAAAAACTGATAATTTAAATTATCCATTTATCTATAAGAAAGTTATGACACGGTTTAAATTAATTGAAAGATAGCTACCGAACAGTTACTCTAATGAATTATTTAACATTAACTTCTTAAATTCTAATTTAAAATGTCCGCTCACTATTTTTTCATAAAATCAAACTGTATCATAATTTTCTAATAGTTAATGGGAAATTTAAACTATTAGTCTTTGTCAATCAAGTTTTTATGCACTATAAAGGTTTGGAATTAATTTGCAATAAAATGAAGGTTGGGGACTGATTTGCAATGAGAATCAAAGGTTTGGGACCAAAACTACTTTTTACCCCCTAAATACACTCTAAACCCATAAGCCCTAACATAATCCAATCACACTTTAAACCAGTCTAGCCCACCTAATTCTTATTTTCGTAATTCTAACTTATCCCAATAAATTATAGATCAATCCATTATAATTTTCAATTCTTCTTCTATAGTCTGATAGCCCTTCCTTCTCTTATTCATTTACTGTCATACTTTGCCTCAGACATTTCTAATTTATTAAACTAAACCTAAGGCGAGACATGAGACACAAAGAGTATTTTGATTAGATTGTGTTTTGATATTTTACGTGTGTTAGTTTATGGATTGAATTCTATTTTCATCTTTGTTGTTAGAATTGAGTTTATATTATGTACTTGTATTACTATATTTTGATTTAGTGTGATGAATATGTGATGTGAAAAACCATTACTGAATTGTATTGATGTTGTGAGATTCTTTTTTTCATATTTTTGCACAAAACAACATGGTTACAGTTTTCAAATTATGAAACCGTTTGTTATAGGTACAATTGCAAATTTTAGTAAAAATCACATAAAACCACATCATAAACACCTTTAAATTTAGTTTGGGATAGTCGGTTTCATAGGTTAAGGGGGTTTGAATACTTTTACCCTTAGGTCTTTGTGAAATGACAAGTGCAAGTTGCTTGGTTGCTATTGATTTTGACGGGATGGAACATTTCATCGCCATTGAAGAAGTATCCGTTAATCTTAATGGGGGACTGGTTGCTCCAAGACATGATCAAAATTCCCTATGATTTGGACTCCATGATAAGCCTAGCCCTCCACTGCTCTTAAAAGTGGCACCACAACTTGAGCCAATGGTGTTAGAACCACAAGCTTAAAAGTGTTAAGGGCAAGAGACAAAAAGTTTAAGGACCAAAGATGACATTATTCTAGTGGCACATCAACAGTTTTCCTTTGACATCACTTAAAATTGAACAGAAGTGAGGGTGAGCATAGGTTAAGTGGTTCAAATTTCTAATAAAGCTGAACCAATATGAAACAATGATAATATAAAAGAAAATCCTATCCAACCAAAGAACCATATAACTAAACAAAACTAGAATCATGGATCTGATTTTTTTGGTTTTAGTTTTTGGTTTTTTTGATTTTTATCATAGGAATATAACAATTAAAAACTTCATAATCTAATAAAATTGCATCCACGACCAGTTTAAGAAATATTCAACATAATATACTACTTAATCCATGTTTGAATATAGATGTTCTTAATACATAAACAATTTAGTAATATCATAATTTTTATTATATATTTAGAGATACCTTTTGGGTTTTGTCCCACCTCAGGTTAATTCCATATGGAAATGGAACCAACTTGAAAATCAATGGTTCCCTAAATGTGGAACCAACTTGTTAACCATGATCCATTTTTACCTAACATAGTAGAGGTGGTTTGGTTGGCTTTCAGGTTTAACTAACCCATGCTTATCCCTAAACAGAAGGGTTATAATTGGGACACAATCTTGAAAGTAATGGTACAAAGGTTAGGCTAGAAACCCATCTAGAACCAAAGAAAAACAATGGGAACTAAATATAAAATTAATCTATTTAAATAAAGAACAAAAGGTTCAAATTGAAAAGATTGGCACGAAGGATTAAAGATTAGATATTTAGTTGACATTGCATCTTAGGTCTTGGGTGTTTGTGCTTCTGGGGGCCAAAGTGTGTATTGTGTTGTGTTTGTAAGAAGTGTTAGTTTGTAAGGTAAAGGAGTGTCATAAGGTTTTTTTTTTTTTTGGTATTTTATTTCAAGGGTTATATAGTGCTTAGGACTTTAGGTGTACACCTTTTTTTCTGTGGGAGTTTTTTAGTTTGGTTTTTAGAATCTTTTTTAGAACTGGGGTGCAATTTCTACTTTCTATTAATAATATTGTCCATTGTCGTTTAAAAAAAATTAATGAAGTACAAAATACTGTTGGAAGTCCATACTCCCAAGAGTATATGGTCTTCAACATGTATTATAGTGTGCCAAGCTTTCAATGTACATACTTTCGGAAGCACCTTTAATCATCCAAGGAAAATGACAATACCAGCTCTTCCAAGTAGGAATTTCAAAGCTCATTCACAATATGAGTTCTAATGGCACAAATCACCAAAAATATCCAACATACTTATACCAACAGCTAAACCAAGATTTATGTGGCTTGAAATACTGTAAACAAGAAACTCTTCACAAACCTTGCATAGAAGGGTTTGATCAAGAGATTTCAGCAAGTTTTGATTAACTAAAAGAAACTATTTATCAAGTTTAAGAAATCCAAGTTCCTTGTTTTGACAAAACTCAAACTCAGGTCAACTATCTCAGGTTTCCTATTAGCAAACCAAAACTTTTCTTTCTGAAATCAAGCAGCCATGAGGGAAAAGGGAAATACAATGGATTTAAATACATAACCATTTTCTTTCAATAAATATGTGAGTTTTCCAAAACTACAAACCGTGTTAAAAGATAGGAGTACAACCAAAATCTTATATTATTGCTGCACAAACATATACAAAACCAAACTAGTTATCAAAATTGGCTAGAACTGAAAGTTTGTTTTCCTTGTTTTTATAATTACAAGTATAAGGTATAAAATCTACTGTAGGAAAACTTGAGATAAAGTGTCTGCCACATGAAACCTGAAAAGCTTAAGTTGCAATTTTACCACTTTCAGAACTGTTTGATTTTTGTGAGGAGTGTAACCCTACTTGAACCCAAATTTGTTGTCTAGGATATGCCCTCTACTACCAACCCTACTAAGGCGGCAATGACATTTCCAGTGAAATTTCTAACTTCACAAGTTTTCACTGGACAACAATCTTTCTTCGCGACAAACTAACTTTGTATTTGAAAATAGGTTTAGTGAACATAAGATTCTATTTTAGCTTCAACTTTGCAAAGAACAAGACAGTCCTTGCTTACCCGAGACACTTTAATTACACCACCAAAGACACTTGCAAAATGGTCAATTGAACACTAGTTTTTACTTGTACCTATAGCATTTAGAATCAAAAGGATGTGAGAGAACCATTTATCAGTAAGAATCAGAGTTGTAGTCTTAACAAAGTAACCAAAGCTCTTACATCTCTAGGGGAGGTCAAGGGTTCTAATCCTGGCCTCCTCATTCCTTCATATAATATCTAGTGCTAGTTCGAGTGCCTTCAAGGTCCCAAAAAGTGGGTATTCCCCATTCCCTTAAATATGATACCTCATAAACCTTATACTTTGTATAGATGCTTCTAATTCAGAAAAAAAAATCATAGAGCTTAGGGAACCAAAGGTCCAAAGTCACATTTTCCTTCATTAAGTCATCAATGCAATTAACTCATAAACAAGCCTCTGTCATATTAATTTGTTTAATAGAAACCCCTTATTTAAGCCAATTAATAACTAAACCGAGCATGGAAACACATAAAAGGGTTCAATTTTCGTAGTATTCTTAGGTAGGCCTTGGTTTACAAATACCTCATTATTTCTGACCAAATTGTCCCTAATCAATTAAGGATTCATGTAATAAATGACTTGAATATGGAAGATATAATCATTATTAAAAATTCTAATAAATAAATTTTAATAAAAAAATTAATAGTTCTCAACATATTTATTACATTTAAATTGAAGATATATATGTTTCATTATTCTCGCAATATGCTAATTCTCTTCGAAATCCATTTGCCATGGCAAAATGATAAAGGATGATGGTGTATTTGGATTGGGTTAATTACATTTTGTCCCATGAGGTTTAGATAAAATTACACTTTACCCCTCTTATTTTAAAAATATACACTTTACCCCTACCTTTTTAATATAATCCAACAACAATTTTTGAAATATTAATTTAGACTATACTATTATCATCTTCAAGTAATTAATTTCAACCTGTATAGTATTTTTTTTACAATTAATTGATATTTTAAAAATTGAAAAAAAAATAAAAAACTAATAATTTAAAATGTCCATTAACTGTAAAAAAAATATCATAAAAATTAAAGTTACTGGAAGATGGTACCATAATTTCTGAATTAAGATTTCAAAAGTTACTGTCGGTCTATATTAAAAAGGCACGGGGCAAAGTGTATATTTCTGAAACAAGAGGGGTAAAGTCTAATTTTACCTAAATCTCAGGGGACAAATTGTAATTATACCCTTTTGATTATACATCTTCGTCGCTGAAAGTAAGTTCTAACAATTCAGGGACAAGAATTAGCATTTTTATAGTTACTTTTACTTTCTTTTTAATTCTTAAGAGAATTTTTTGGTATTTCTTATATGTAAATAGTCAATATGTATTGTGGTTGTGTGAACATTGCTGCACACAGTAGAACAATTATTTTGTTAATAATTATATATTGTAATTTTCACTAACCTACAAAATTTTACACTTGAGTTGTGATTCGTACAAATTATCCCGTATATAAAATTGTACACTTGAGTTTTCATGTGTACAAAAGTGTACAACTCAGTTTTTAAATGTACAAAATTGCAAAATAGGTACATGGTCATATAGTGATTTAGAGTTAAACGTGCAATTATGTACAAAGAAATACATGCACCACAAACAAAACAAGAAGAATTTGAGAAATCTGGATATACAAATCATAAAAGATAGTGCTGAAAGAAACCAAAAGTAGAAACAAATCATTTTAATTCACTTTCCTAATTTTAAAAGATCAAACGTTTAATTCTTGAACTCTTGCAATGATTGAATTTCCACTTTCTAATTTCAATTCCTGAAATCTCGAACTTAGCCTTTCGATGGAAAATAACGTTGGCTTTTTAATTGTTTTTTAAAATCCCTTCATTGATGCATAATAAAATCACTTCCTTTCCATTTTCTTATTTATTGTAGCTTACAATTAATAAGGATAATCCCGTAACATTAGCACTGGGTGAATGAAGACCCGGGTCTACGGTCGATAGAAATCTGTTGAAGCGAACATTGTCACACATGGATATATATCTTTCTTATCCCTCAAGTCACTTTCTTGTATTTTGATATACTCTAACTTCTTGTACAAGATAAGCATGAACTCTAGCCTGTAAATGTATCTTTCTATGTAAATGCTCCTTAATTAAAGTTTGTGGAAGTGCATTCTCTTCCATAAACCAATTCTTTACAAAGTATCAGAGCAAGATTGCTCAAACCTAAAATCCAAACCACAATTTAATTGGAGACAACAACAACAATAACAAAAGGGTTTTGGTCTCAAGCTCTCAAAATGGTGGCCATGACCTAACCTCTCCTATCTTTTTAAGCTCCTCTGATAACCCTAGGACTACACTGGTTGGCTACTTGCTCAAAGGCGACAACAACCCTACATGGTGATAGGCCATGCAAAATGCACTCAAAGTAAAAAACAAATTGAAATTTGTTGTTGGAACTCTGAAGAAACCAGATAAAGATTATCTAAATTTTGAAGCATGGGAGAAGTCTAACTCCATGGCTATCTAATGGATTTTCAACTCATTGGCACCAAAATTGCATACTAGTGTGGCCTATTCAGACACTATAACCGAAATGTGGACAGACTTACAAGAAAAGTTCTCAATAGGTAATGCACCTCACATTCATGAACTCAAACACGAAATTGCTATTTTGCAACAGCAAGATTTATCAATTGTGGCTTACTTCACCAAACTAAAAGCACTATGGGATGAGCTTTCAATGTATTCAATTGTATATTCTTGCACTTGTGGTGCGACTAAGTAGTTTCTTGATGAAAAGGCAAGTGAAAAACTTCATAATTTCTTAATGGGGTTTAATGATCAATTTAGTGTTGTCCAATCACAGATCTTGAACATGGAGATGCTACCAAGCCTTAATAAGGCTTATGCCCTTGTTACCAAAGAAAAAAAAAACAACTTAATGTGTCCACAACAAGGCAAGCACCTATAGAGGCTACTACTTTTGTAGCAAAAACGGACAAAAATTAAGCAAACAAGAATGTCAACAAGACTCATCTGTACTGGACTCACTATGGGAAGAATGGCTACATTGTTGATGGCTACTTTGAGTTAATAGGTTTTCTTGACTAGTGCTAGAAGGACGAGACATAAGGGTAGCAAAATAAAACTGGACAGAAATGCAAACCAGGAAAACCTCCAAGCAAGCAAACATTTATGAAACAATCCAAGAATGTAGCAATGCCTAAAAGCATTGAGTTGAGTCAAGCTTCATATGATCAACTTTTTACTTTGCTCATAAGTCAAAATTTGGAAAACTTAGCCAACTTTGTTGGTAAGGCCTTAATAACTCCCTAGACTAGATAACTGATACTGGAGCACCTGATCATATGGTCTGTCATCAAGAATTATTGACAAATACACATCCAACAGTATCATATTTTGCAGTGCAAATGCTAAATGGAGCCAGCTCGAAAATTCATTCTAATGGCCAAACCTCTATGGCTCCCAATATTAAGTTAAATAAAGTGCTCTTTGTCTTTAAGTTTACTTGCAATCTATTGTTAGTTAGTAAATCGACAACAGAGCTCAACTATTTAATAACCTTTTTCTCAAATTTGTGTGTTTTATAGGACTTAAGTTCGAGAGGGATGATTGGCATGGGTGAGCAAAAGATGACCTGTACTACTTTAGGTGCCTCAAAGAGGATAAGGTTCTTGCTTCAAAAATTGAGATTCCACCTGAAACTTGCCACAGACGTCTTGGTCACATTCCTTTTGAAATTTTTCCAGTGTTCTTTAGTTATCACATGTAAGCTTAAAAAACTTGAATAATTATTATGACTTTTGTCTTAGAACTTAGCAAACAAGAAAACCCTTCTCTTTGAATTCAAATATTAGTGACAATCCATTTGATCTGGTGCATGTTGATATTTAGGGCCCTTACAAAACTTGTGCTCTTTTAGGTTCTCACTATTTTTTTATCTATTGTTGATGATTACAGTAGGTTTATATGGGTTTACTTGTTGAAAAATAAATCTAAAGCTCCTACAAAATTCTATGTTTTTTTTATGCCATGATTAAAACATAGTTTTATCAAAATGTTCAACAAGTCAAGACTGACAATGCCCAAGAATTAATTGTTGTATCATTGCTCAGTTATCGCTAACTCAATGGTATTCTTGTTCAAACTTTTTTTGCCCTAATCCACCACAACAAAATGGTGTGGTTGAAAGAAAACATCACCATCTTCTTGAAGTAGCTCGAGCTTTTCAATTTCAAGCTGGCCTTCTAATAAAATTTTGGGGTGAATATGTCTTGACTGTAGCCCACTTGATCAAGTACAAACCCTTACCCAGGTTAAACGATAAATGTCCTTATCAGATTCTCTTTAACAAAATTCCTTCCCTTGACCACCTTAGAGTTTGTGGGTGTTGTTGCTATGTTCATTCCAGGGCCAAAGACAAGTTTGATTCTCATTCTAGATCTTGCATATTTGTTGGATATCATATGGGGTAAAAAGGGCACAAAGAGTTTAATTAGAAGATTGAAAAAAATCCTAGTCTCAAGAGATGTAATTTTCCATGAAGATGTTTTTCCATGTCTCTCAAGCAATCTTTCAACTCCTTTGGTTACCTTGAATGGCATTGATGAACCTATACCTAATGAGCCTTACCCAGACAATACAGAAGTTATTCATCACCTATTGATGCGAACCCTATTGGTATATGGCCAAGAAACATGACCAAGATGTTACAAGCTCTATAAAAGACCTTTCAAGAGACTGGTTTTAACCCCCACTTCTAACCAACCTGTGGCTACAAACAAGAAGTATAAAAGGAATACAAAGATACCTAGCTTCCTTATGCACTAAGATAAGTTCACAAAGAACCAAAGAGAAGAATCTTTCAAGCAATATTGTATAAATTCAAATTCTATGTGTAATCCATGAATTACTAGCCTTATTTATAGTATTCTAAGCTAGGGTAGTTGACCTAAACAAATCCAAGATGAAATAGAAATCCTAAACAGCTCAAAAGGCAAGTTCTAATGCTACTTGGACTTCTAAAGACACTAGAACACTAAAATAAGTATACAATGTGTGTGGCATTTATTCCATGCACAACAAATATATTCCTGAGTCTGAAAAAATGTAGAAAACATGAAATAATAAAAAATTTGGCTAAAAACAAATTGGAACACTAAAATGTGTGGGTAGGGGCTCCAATAGGCTTGCTAGGGTGTGCCCTTAGAAGTCTTGATGTCCGAACATGTTCTCTTGCCTTCTTCAACTTGGATCATCACTAAATTGGTATGAATGATTGAATTTAAGTCCTGAACACCTTTTGGATGTAGTAAAGTCATTGCTATTGACTAGCTCCTTTTTGGGCTTCATTCGAGTATGATGGAACAAAAAACTAGGCCACTTGATTTCTTTTCAAGTATGTTGCCTTCTCATGGCTTGAATATCAAGGAAATATTATAAGAAATACATATTTCCTATGAATAGCTCCTTTTAAATGACCATGAATCCTTTGAGCTTGAACTTGCACCATTAGGGCTTGTAAGTGCACTCTAAGGCCTTCATAAGGATCATGGCCTTTCTTTGTGACATGGGCTTGTGTCTTGGCATGAAGTTGCTAGAATACGTAGAATGAGAGATTGACATGGCTTCAAAGATGTTTGACCTCGAATTTGGCTTCTTGAAGCTTAAATGGGCCACTTTAAGCCTCCTAACTTTGAACTCCTAAGAATGCTCCAAAGTGTGCGTAAGGGTGCTCCAAAGGTGCACATCAACTCCCCCCTCCTGAGAAAGATTCATCCTCAAATCAAAACCTACATTAAAAAAGGGAATTGAATCAATAAAGATGAAAAAACACCATTTAGGCACTTACCTGCACATAAACACCAACAACAAAGAATGCTTGTGTATGAAGCTCTCATTTTTTGCAAAACCTGAACCAATATGCAAACTCAAAGATAATTTTAATACTTCGAGGTTCAAAAATAAAGTTAAATGCAATGAGCACAAGAAATCTGAAAGTTTACACAATTTTTATCTTAACTCTAGGCAACACTTCAATTTCCTTTATAATCACACAAATTACCGCAAGAAACCTAGATTTCACTTTGCAAATGTAATGAATTAAGCATGATAGCAACTATGTAACAAAAATCAAAATATGGTAGTGGTAAGCAACATTCAATGCTCTAAAAAAACTAGAAAAGTTATGGAAATAGCTTACTTGCATATCTTGATTATTTGAAATAAATTTGGATGAGTTCACTTAGAAAGCTTCAAAACAACAGTTTAGCTCAATTATAAGTGTAACTATTAAACAATTTGGCATACACAATGAATTAATGAATTGACAGAATTGTGACCTACAAAATTTCCTAAATAGGCATGCAAAACTAAACTTCTAAAATGCACACAAAATAAAATGTATTAGGATTAGAAAAGTGCTATGTATGCATATTGAAGCAACAATTCTATAGACCATTTAAACAAATCAAAGTTGAACTCAATTTGACCTAAACTAGTAAAAGTACAAGGATGCATGAATTCCACAAAGATCCTAAACATTTTGATCAAAATATAATAGACATAAATAGGATTAAGTGAAACTAATGCTGAAATAAGTTGGACTTTTCATGTATGCATGCTATTGTACATGAAACTCCTAGAATTGTATAGTTTATGCAATGAAACATTGAGCACTATATGCTTTCTCACAAAGTCAAAATTGAAACCAAGTTTCATAATGTTTTGCTTTAAAACCAATGGTTTTAGACTTGCACATGATTCATGATTCAAAGAACTAAAAAATATGTGTAGTGCATGTGTTAAGACAAAACAATGCTTGCTAGAATTTAAAGATTGAAAAGCAAAAACTAATTGAACATGAATGAGAATCAAAGAAATATGTGATGCATGTGTAGAAACATATACATGCATGAAAAATCTAAAAGAAATAGACTGAATTGGAGGTAAAACAAAATAAAGTGATGTGACTGCAAAAGAAACAAACTAAAAAACAATGGATTCCAAAACATATTTTTCTTTAGAAAAACTCATGGAATTCAAAAAGAAATTTGATAGGACTAAGAAATTAGAAGATTCAAAACCAGATTTTTTCAAAATTACATACTTACTTCATTCTCTTAAACTAGGATGATGATATCCATCTTACAAAACAAGGTTAGAAGCAAAACATGGTTTGAACATATCAAAACCATTTAAGACAATATCAAGTCTATTTAAAAGAGAGAAATACATTATAGAATGGGGTTTTAGTCTCCATGTATCCTTTTTTTTGTTCACAAGCAAGACAATGCTCAAGGTTTCATTTTTGACCTTTTTAGGTAGAATTTCTTGCTATACTTCCACTTTCTTCTTACATGAACCTTCAATCAACTTAGATTGGGTGTAGCTTAAAATTTTTTCACTTGAAACTTCTTTGTCAGGGGAAATTTTTCCTTTGAGCTCAACTTCACTAGACCCTTGAAAAGAAGACAACATAACATTAGAAAAAGACTGTATTATGTTAGTTGAAAGCAAGGCTTCTCTATAGGTCTTCCTTTCTTCACTCGACTTGGGTTCATTGCACTATTGTCTTCTCTTAACTTTTTACTTAATTTTTTCTGTTGGGAACTCTGCAACACTCACTTATGCTCAATTTCACTCTTCACACAACACTTTAATTTTCTCTTATCTTTTCTCTCTTGATTTTTTTTTAGGCCCTCAACTTTCCCTAAATTTTCTTTTCTCTCAAGCTCACTAAAATACTTGTGATCTTTAGCTACTTTAGTAGAATTTAAAGGTACAAGTGTAATGCTTCTTCCATGATGTACAAGAGAAAATTTTCTTATGTGTGTATAATAAATAACCTCATTTTCTTTACACCATGATTGTCCAAGAATAACATGTCTAACCAGCATAAGAACTACATCACAAAATATGTCATCCTCATATTTGCCCAAAGTAAAAGGAAGAAATACTCACTCAATTACATCCAATTCATCATGATTGAGCCAATGTAGCTTGTATGGTCATGAACATAGGAAGGTTAGCAAGTGAAGCTTTTCCACCTTGTACGTGCTTGCCAAATTTGCACAACTTTCTTCATCAATAATCAAACTACAAACTTGGCCTTGAACCTTTGAATGGAAAAGATCCTAGTGTGGTACCTCTATCTCAACACTTTCACATCTCCTTGCCATTGTACCTAAAAACAAAGAACTCCTCATCTTTTCATACTCATCAATAATTTGTTGCACCTTAGTTGGTGAACTCTTCTTGATGATCAGCTAGGAACCAATTTCTTTTAGCTTTTAGTCATTGGCATCCATCATGGCCATCAAATGTTCCATCATGGAATGCATGACCTTAAACTCCAGCTTGGAATCATACTCCCTCTCTAAAATTTTAGCCATACTACCTAGAATAAAAGAGTTTTACCTCACAATACTCAAACTTTCAATTTTGTTAGTGATAATATTGCTATCAAGGAATCCTTAAAAGTTCTAAGTGAACTAATCTCAAAACACACAAGAAAACTTAAATTTCTTTGAAAACAATTTTTTTTAATCAAAACAGAGGTGGGGTATTGAAATTTCAAGGACATTGGAAGCTTTAACAATGAAAGATTGCAAGAACTACAAGAAAGGACACAAAGAGACAAAACTGGCTAGAGCACTTTTTGATGCAAAACTGAAACAAATTTTGTGTAAGAATGTGATATTTTTCTAGATAAAATATTTTTATTTGATATTTTCTTTCTGGATATACTTCCAAGATGGTTTTTTGCTACAAGAGAAAGCAAAGGAATCAATTAATTGCAGCAAAGATTCAAGAAAAACTAATTCTTACACAATTGAAATAATCTTTATGGAATCAAAACAACCTGTTCTTGGGAATTTCTTTTTGGATTTTTCTATGTTTTGATGCAGGAAACCAATACAAGATGAATAAAAAAGGTTCTAGATGTTTTGGAAAAAGTTTGAACGTCAAACCACTTTTTGTGTGTAAAAGATGCTTAACTTGATGAATTTGCACACTTTGGCCTGAAACAATCAAGAACCAAATGAAAGGATTAGATATGAATAAAACTGAATGGAATGAATGAAATATGGAAGAAACATAAGGAATTGGATAAAAAGAATGAAAGAAAACAAAGCTAGACTATAAGAAACACAAAAAAACCAAATGGATGTAGGGCTTGATGTCATAGTTTTAAATCTTGCACCGTACCAGCTGATACCATTTCTTACCGGCTGTACCGGTAAAAAAATGGTACGAGATGGAGAAAATGGAATGAGATGGGAAAATGCACATTTTTCATTTTCTTTTTTAGTTTTTGATATTTTTATGTAAAACATACAATTATTATGTTTAATTGAATGCTCGTATAACAAAATATTTTTTATATTTGAAAGAATTTTATATTTTTATTTCCTCTATACCCCTTAAAGTTATATTTTTTTATTTTATAAATATATATTTATGTTTAAAAAATCTCGATACATATCATATATACTTTAAACCAACATACTTTCAGCAGCTGCTATGTTCTATATGTTCATATGTATATATAATATATAATCGCTACATCCAAAATAAGATGATGCGATACCAGTATTGTACTGTACCATTGGAAAAATGATATAGCATCCAGTACGAGATTTAAAACCTTACTTGATGTATTCAAATTTTCAAGACTGGAAACAACTTGGAATAGCTTGGAACACAAGGAAACAGATTAGAATTGAATAAATATGAAGGAAACAAAGGAATGTGAATGAAAAGAATGAAAAAAAAATGAAGAAAAAAGCTGTTGGACATAAAAAAAAAAAAACAAATGAAACAATTTAGATGCAAAAGATGCCAAACAACCTTTTTTTGGCATTTTCTGGATTAGGACTTGAAACAAAGGCTGGGATGAATGAAATATGACCTAAAATACAAATAAATGGCTTAGAATATATAGGAATTGAACGGGAAAAAAAAATTAAAATTAATGAAGGAAAAATGGAAGAAACAAGAAACATTGAATATGTCATTGGCTTGGAACTTATAGCTTTAACACCACTTGATGCAAACCCCGTTGGTATATGACCAAGAAACTCACCCAAGATGCTACAAGCTCCAAAAAATACCTTCCAAGAGACTAGTTTTGACTCTCACCTCTAACTAACCCATGGCTAGAAATAAGAAGTATAGAAGGAACATAAAGAAACCTAGCTTCCTTATGCACCAAGATAAGTTCACAAAGAACCAAAGAGAAGAGTCTCTCAAGCAATATTGTATAAATTCGAAGTCTGTTTATAGTCCACGAATTACAAGCCTTATTTATAGTATTCTAAGCTAGGGTATTTGACCTATACAAATCTAAGATAAAATAGAAGTCCTAAACCACTCAAAAGACAAATTCTAGTACTACTTGGACTCCTAAAGACACTAGAATACTAAAATCAGTGTAAAATGCATGTGGCATTTATACCATGTACCACAAATCTGTTCCTAAGCCTAAAAAAATTTACAAAGTATGAAATACAAAAAAAGGGCAAAAAAGGCTGGTGCACTAAAATATGTGGGTAAGGGCTCCAAGGGGCTTGATGAGTGCTCTTTTAGGGGTTTGAGGCCTTCCACTTTTGCTTTTAATGTTTGGGCATGTTTTCTTGCATTCTCTAGTTTGGATCTTCACTAAATTGATAGAAATGACTAAATTTAGGCCCTAGACACTTTTTGGATGTAGCAAAGTCATTGCTCCACTAACTAGCTCCTTTTTGGGCTTTATTTAAACATGATGGAAAAAAAACTTAGCCATTTTATTTTCCCTTCAAGTATGCTTCCTTCTCATGGCTTAAATAGCTAGGAAATATCATAATAAATACATATTTCCTGTGAATAGCTCCTTTTGAATGACCATGGATCCTTTGAGCTTGAACTTGCACCATTAGGGCTTGTAGGTGCACTCTAAGGCCTTCACAAGTATCATGGCCTTTCTTTGTGACATTAGCTTATATCTTGGGAAAGAGTTGCAGAATATGTAGAATAGAGATGGAAATTAGGTGGGTTAGGTTGGGTTTAGGTTAGGTCATTCAAGTTCTAGTTTAGTTGGGTTAGTATCAATTCGGATTCAAGTTAGGTTATATGGGTTCGGGTTGATTTCGGGTTTAGGTTGGGTTCGGGTTTAATTCAAGTAGGGTCAATTTTAGTCTTAGGTAACTTTAGGTCAGGTTATTTAGGTTTCGGGTCAGATTTGGGTTGATATTTGAGTCTAATTGGACTATTGGTGCAAAAGTTGGAATAATTGGATTAATTCAATTTTTTATTTAGATTTTGCTAAAATTTAAATTAAAGAATTTAATTTTTTATGCAAATATTTGAAAATTTTAAAGACCCATGTTGCAAATCTTATGAGTAACTAAAATAAAAATTTCAAAATTTAGGTACCTCATAAATAAAAAATTACTAGGCATAAAAAATAATCTAAAAATTTTAATTTAACTAGATATAAATATATTAATGTATAATTATTTTAATAAAAATATCTAATTCAAAACTTTACAAATTTAATTCATGAAACTTTAAAATCGGTCATTTTAGAACTTAAGAAGTTGATAGAACCAGATGCATTTAAATTATGTTGTCACTTTGAGTTATAACTTTTTAGAAATTTAAAATCATTATTTAGGGTGAAAATAGGAATTAATTTATTTTAAGTACTAATTTGGAACCCTAGAGGTCGTTTGAGGTCAGTGTAGGAGAAATGGAAGAGTTTGGGTGTGAATTGAAGGTTTTTAGAAAGTTTAAGGCAAAATTGAAAATATTAGGACAAATCTGTCATCTTTCGAGAGTTTGAGGTAAATTTGGCAATTTTATGAGGCAAAATTTGATGAACTCATAAATTCATGGGCTAATTCAAATAATCCTATAAATCGAGTCTTGTTAGATTTAGACTCGAGTCTTTTTGAATTTGGGTCAGGTCAATCTCAAGTTTGGGTCATTTACAGTTCGGGTTATTTCGGGTTCAGGCTAATTCAAGTTCAGTCCAATTTAGATTCGGGTTATTCCAGGTTCAGGTATTTTGGGTTTAGATCATTCGAGTTTTGGGCTTTTTCGGGTTTCACTTTAATTGGGTTCGGGTTTAGGTCAAGTTGGGTACAAGTTGGTTCGGGTCATTGACTTTTCTAGTCAAATCGGATCAGGTCGGTTTAGGTTTAAGTGGGTTGGTCTAGGTTTTTGAGTTAGGTTAGATTTTGCCACCTCTAATGTAGAATGAAGACATTGGCATGGCTCCAAAGATATTTGATCTCTAATTTGGCTTTTTGAAGCTTAAATGAGCCACTTTGAGTCTTTGAGCCTCCTAGCTTTGAACTCATTAAAATGCTCCAAAATGTGCATAAGGGTGCTCCAAAGGTGTGCATTAACTTCTGCCTCCTTAGAAAGATCCGTCCTTAAATCAAAACGTACATTAGAAAATGAATTGAATCAATAAGGATTAAAAAAACACCATTTAGGCACTTACTTTGCACATAAACACTAATAACAAGGAATGCTTATGTATGATGCTCTCTTTTTCTTTTGCAAAACCTAAACCAATATGCAAATTCAAAGATATTTTTTATATCTCCAAATTCAAAAACAAAGTTAGATGCAATGAGTACAAGAAATTTGAAAATTTGCATAATTTTTCATATTAAGATGAAGAAGATGAGACAATGTTAGGCTAGAAAAAGAAGAAGATGAGATGAAGAAGATTAGACCAGTTTCAACTAAAAAAAAAGAAGAAGATGATGAAAGGAGGCGGCGACCGAAGTAGAAAAAGTTTAGCGTTTGGTTTATATTGTTTGTTAATTCACACTTTAATCACTTAAGTGACAGCTTTGTTTCATGTTAGTCTATTATTTTGACAAGTTACAATTAAGCCATTCATAAACAAAAGGAAATTATGGTCAGTTATGCGTGCGACGGGTCTAACCGCAAGACAAAATTAAAATCTGTGCCCACTAAATGGGTGAATTTTTCATCAAATACCCATAATCCATGGGTCGGGTATCCGTGGGTGCCGTATTTCACCTGACCCACTATCATTTCTATCCTGAGGCACTCAAATCTCTTTCTCAAATAAACAAAACTAAACATGCATTACATACTCTATTTGGCGTGGTTTCAAATTGGCCTAAATCCACAATTCACCCAAAAAATTTGTTGACTCAGATACTTAACTCCTTCAACTATGACTCAGGGCAACTCAGCTCCCAAGCTTTGTAAACAAGGATACATAACCCCTTTTATCTTATAGAAATGTTCTTTTTTGTTTCCAAGAGACTTAAATGACAATAACATTGAACAATGAGACAGAACTTGGTATTTTAGCATTATACTATTTGAGAGGTCATCTTCCTCCGCAGCTTCACATGCTGAAAGTCGGAGAATTCCTTGGAAAATTGAAAGTATTTTCAACATGCCAATTGGAGTTGTGAAGGAAGATGACCTGTCGACGAATGACACGCTAAAACACCTAGTTCAGCTTTCTTATTCAATGTTACTGTCATTTAAGTCCTTGAGAAATGAAAAAGAATATTTTCATCAATTAGAGGGGTTATGTGTCCCAATTTATAAAGTTTGGGGGTTGAGTTGCCCTGAGTCATAATTGAAGGGGTTAAGTGTTCGAGTTAGCAAAGTTTTGGGGTGAATTATGGATTTATGCCTTTCAACTTCGGGTAAATTGCATCAAAAGTCCCAATTCCTTAATTTCTTTGTAAATTAGTCATTAACCTCCATTTCATTGCATTTTGATTTTAAACTTGTATAGTTCATTACATACTAGTCCTTAGCCTTTAAAAAGTATTGGCATAAAAATTTGATATAAAGAGAGAAAAAGACTGACAATTTAAATGGTCCATTAAATTTTAAAAAATTATAATTTAGATTAATTTATGAGAAAATAGTTACTAAATAGTATGAATTCTAATTCTTACATATCCATTAGATATTAACTATTTCAAATTTAATTTAAACTGTTTGGTAATTGTCTCCATATAAACTTAATATGTGCTATATTTTTTTACAATTAATAGACCATTTAAATTATTAATTTTTACTCCACTGTAATTTAGGTTTCTATACCAATTCAGTTTTGACTAAGACTGGGGACTAATATGCAACAAAGTATAAAGATTCGGTGCTAATATGTAATGTAATGGAGGTTGAGTACCAATTTACGATGAGAATAAAAGGTCTGGGAATTTTAGTGCAATATACAATTTGAAATTCAGTCGGTTACATCTTTGGCTATAAGTAGCAGTGCTACTGCTAGAATGTCTCCGGGCCTTCGCTTCCCGACTTCTAGGTCGTTCTTTGCTTCGGTAGGGTTTCTAAACGGCTTAAACCCACATTTGACCCCCAAACTTTGTTCACCAGGACACTTAACCCCTTCAACTATAACTCGGGATAACTCAGCCCCCAAACTTTACTAACTAGCACACTTAGCCCCCTCAAATCGCCACGTGCTGTCACGTGCGTTGATGCTGTGACGAAAATGTTAGTTATCATTTTACAGGGACTTAAATGACAAAAATATTGAAGCTTGCTGTTGAATGTGGCACTTTCCACATAAGTCTTAATTAAAGACGTAAGTCGAGACTGAGTCGTCAATTGGGAAGGCAGTGGCGTCTGAAGTTGCGAAATCCTATTCCCCACAAGCTTCATTCCCCATCTCGTTCCCAAAATCCCCAAATCTCATTTGAAATTTTCATCCCAAATTGGCCGGCAGGCGTGTCAGAAGCTTCCATATCTCATTCCCATTTCCTTCCTTTCCCATTTGTCGGGAGATCGCCACGTCGTCTTCTCCATGACCCAGACCTCCAATCGCCCTGCCATCCATCGCTGCCCGTGCTCCTAAAAGTCACCGGTCGTGCTTCAACCTGTGACTCAGACCTCCAATCGCGCTGCCATCCATCCACTGTCTTCTTCGTGACCTAGACCTTCGATCAGGTTGCCATCTATCCGCCGTCTTCACTGTGGCCCAGACATCCGATTGCCTGCCTTCCATCGCCGCCCATGGTTCAACCGATGACTTCGCCGAAATTCACTCTCTGCACGTCGCCCGTGGTCCTTAAAGTCGCTGGCTACCTTCAAACACACCCCAGGTCACAGCATGCTCATCCATCGCCATCGTGGAGAGAATCGAGGAGAAACCCAATCGCGACCCTCACCCATGTTGTTTGACTCATTGGTCAAACTGCTGTATAGTCTCGAATTTTCCATTTTTGTTCATTTTAGTCCCTGCTCCTCTCTATTTTATGGTTCAGTCACTGGCAAGTGACAACTTTATTTAGTTATTCATTTTCATGCTATTCTTATTTTATTTTAATTTAAATCATAAATTGAATCAAATACTAACATGAAATTATGAACGATAGATTTAATTTAGTTATTTAATTTAAGTTATGTTTTATTAGTAATGGTAATCACAAAAGGAAACAGTTTTCACAATGTATTAATATATTCTATTTATAAAAGGTAAGCAAATGCTTAGTTTTTAATATTTTTTTTTAAAATGCCAGATTTACCCACAAGCTTCAATATTTTTGTCATTTAAGTCCCTGTAAAATGATAACTAACATTTTCATCACAGCGTCAACGCACGTGACAGCACGTGGCGATCTGAGGGGGCTAAGGGTGCCGATTAGTAAAGTTTGGGGGTTGAGTTATCTCGAGTTATAGTTGAAGGGGTTAAGTGTCCTGGTGAGCAAAGTTCAGGGGCCAAATGTGGGTTTATGCCGTTTCTAAACGGTGCCCAGGAAATTCATGATGCTTGGATTTCTTGAGATTCGGTGTTCTCTCTTTGTCGGGATTTTGTCTCGTAAAATTCATTTCAAGTGCGAGAATCTTCCAACTTAGGGTTTCTCAACATCTTTCCGTCCTCGTACGCGGGGAGGCAGAGTTTCTTCCAAGGAGAAATTGCTAGTGGCTCTATGTGTGTTTAGAAATTCGGTGAGGGTTTTTTCCTTCTTGGAACTACATTGATCTATCTCTCGTTTTTTAGACATTTCAGGTGTTGTTTACATGATTATCTTGAATCGGTTCTTTTGAATTCGTGGGTCATATGTATGTTTCTTGAATTCTTTCTATGGTTTTATCTACCTATCTGTTTGATCGATAGGTGGTTAGACATGAAAGACACAGATATTCGATTCCTTGCGCCTTTATGGTTTGCGATTTTAGATAGAGGTTCACCTACTTGAAATTTGATTTTCACGTGTTTCCTTGATGGGTTCGTTTTGATAATTCTAGCTTTACATCTCGGCTTGGATCTCCAAACATTCTGGGTTTTCTCTACCGGTGAATTGGTGGGAAAGAATTTTAATAGTAAATAATTGTGGGAATGCCTACTTCGCTTATTTTCTCTCCGACCCTTTAAAGAAGGCCATCGGTCACCAATGATTCCTAGTATTAAGGCTACTGGGTGCATTGAGAATGCAATTCCTAGGAGTTACCTCGGCCCTTTTGAAGAAGGCTATTGGTCACCATTGATTCCTAGTAGCAAGGTGATAGCCGAAGGGCTATCACCTCTCTCACTACATACTTCCTGCAAGTAGCGTGGTCGTGAAACCTGCCGTCACCCGAAGGAGGCGCTAACACTAACCTCGGAAGGAGAGAAGTCAAACGCCTCAAACTCAGGACTTCGGCTAGTACGTCAGGAATTTCAAAGATGTTGCCGGCTTCCTCAAGGGACCAAATGGATCACCTTCGGGAATAAAGAACCAGCTATTGCAAGCAGGAGAGGCTCTCCCCGAAGGCGGAACCCCCGAGCCAGAGAACTCCCCGAACTACAGGCATGATTCCCGAAGAAGGGCACCCGTACCAAAGGACGACCTCTCCCAAAGGACCTCGGGAGTACGACATGAGCATTTAAGGAGCCTCTGACATGTCGCCCCCAGGCGCTACACGCAGCCTCAAACGGCGGTCTGACACGCCGACGCTGTCCGAGTCTTGTCACAACCTATCTCGGACCAAGATTCAAGGAGCCTACAAACGGCTACTTGTCCCCTACGCCTGAAAGTACAGAGAGTATCCGACTGAACACGTGTCGTGATCTGAACGGGCTAGGCACTCCTATAAATACCAGGAAACAAGCCCTGGCAAAGGATCCGACCCTCTCTCCCTGAGGAAAATAAAAACAGGCAAGGCCACTTAACCCCTTAGTGCTCCTCCTCTATCTTCCTTCAGAACACTAACTTGGGCGTCAAAGGCTCCTCCCCGGAAAAACATCCCGGGGACCTCCTAACCCTCTTCTCTTCAGCATTTCAGGCACACTCCCCTGGGAAATCTGTGCTCCAGGCGTTCTCCCTCTCAGGAAGTCCCTCCTGAAGTCATAATGTCACCCGACGAAGATGCTGCTGGGCATCATTTGGCACCGTCTATAAGAACTCACCCTCAGGTCGCTATTGTTGAAACTCGGCGTTCAAAGGACAAGGGACTCCCGAAGTCCCCGTCCGCGCCCGAAGCTCAACCGGCTACTGAGCAAACCCTTCCAGGGACTTCCTCGCCCGAGGAAGAGCATCCTCTAGTCATAACTATGAGTTCTCCGCGCGACTTTCAGCGCTCTGTTGTGGCTGAAATGACATAGCAGATAGATCGAAGGTGGCCACAACCAACTCAGGCCCAAAAGCCTCCCTCGCCAGCATGCCCTCGGGAGAAAATCCCTAAACCAACCTATCGCAGTTTAGGAAGCGGGGATCCACGTGAGGAGTCTTCGACGGAAAACATGCCCCTCGGGGCGCAGCTTATAGGACAGGTGGGGTCCAAATGACCTAAAATCCCACGCCAAAAGAGCTCATCACCCGAGGCGAAGTCCCCATCTCTTCAGCGCCGGAGTCACTCCCCGAACAGGCGCCGGCAATCTCCTTTCCCGGAAACCTACAAGCACCAGGAGGAAGAGCCTAGTGCCACGCTCCTTATGGAGAAGATATTGGTGAGGTTGGAGAGAGTGGAAAAACAGGTAGCTCGCAAACCGGTCTGGGCCAGGCTGTCTGAAGCCTTTTGTGGGGATGAGTCGCCGTTCACCCGAGCAATAGTTGAGGCAGCCATGCCAGGTGATTTCCGAGTGCCTCGGCTGGAGACTTATGATGGCCGAACTGATCCACAGGCTCATCTAACCAAATACAAACGCAACATGGTGATGCACGGTGCTGACGACGCTACCCTGTGCAAATGCTTTGAGGTCACCCTCATAGGTCCAGCGACAGCGTGGTACAATTCGTTGGCTCCAGGAACCATCAGGGAGTTCTAGGAGTTATCTACGGCCTTTACACAGCAATTCATTGGAAGTCGGCCAACGGCGAAGATGCCTGTCCAGATGTTCGACATAGCGCAGAAAAATGGAGAAACCATCCGCAACTATGTCGAAAGGTTTAACAGGGAAGCTTTAAATGTCCCAGACTTTCGCCCCGAAATACGCATTCTCGCCATGATACAGGGCCTTCGGAGGGACTCACCGTTGTTCTATGAATTTTCCAAAGACCCTTCGGACACGCTTGGCGAATTCTACCAAAGGGCCGAGCAACATATGACAGCCGAAGAGCTGAGAATGGGTGGACCGAAGTCTGATCACACTCGCGCCGAAGGGTCCAGCCAGCAAATGCGATATCCAGCTGACCAGGCAGGACGACCTCGGAGGTTTAAGGGAAGGAAATCCCTGATCTTCACACCCCTGAACACCACGAGGACCAACATCCTCATGACGATGGAAAGACAGGGAAACCAGATTCAGTGGCCAAGGGCCATGACCGCTGATAACAAAAAGAACATGAAGAAGTTCTGCCAGTTTCACCGCGACCACGGCCACGACATCGAAGACTGCTTCCAATTGAAAAAGTACATAGAGTCGCTGATAAAACAAGGCCAACTTCGGCGATATCTGCGAATGCCTTCCCCGAAAGGGAGAAAAGAGGAAGAAGGAAAGGCAAATGATGAGGACTACGACTCCGACAGACAAAGGAGCCGAAGTCCAAGAAGGCGCCCTCCACCTCCGGCGGGAGTAATACAAACAATCACGACAGGACTTCCATCCTCGGAAAGAAAGAGGAAGGCCAGAGAAATATCAGTGATGGAATATCAGAGTCCAACGAATAAACTGGCCCGCAAGGATGGTTCCACCATCATCTTTCCCCATGACGATCCGCTGCTGGTCATGGTGAGGATAGGAAACTGGGGCATCAAGAGAGTGTTGCTTGACGATGGATCAAACGCCGACGTTCTGTTCTCACATTTGCTGCCGAACTTGGGTATATCCAACAGTGATCTCAAGCCCATTACTTCGCCTACTTTCAGGGTAGGACCATCCGAACTGCCCGTCCTCGGACGGATCAATCTTCCCCTAATGATGAAAGGAACTTCGGTAGACGGGACAGCTAAATTATTCGCTGCCACAATGACAAGGTTTATTGTCATGGATGTTCCTTCATCATACAACGCCATCCTTGGAAGACAAACACAGGGAAATCTGCACATTCGCCCTAATATGAAATACTTAACTGTCACTTTCGCCACCAGGGATGGAGACACAGAAATCTTCATTGATCAGGGCGAAGTAAGGAAAGTGTTCGTCAAGGCACGAAAAGCTCCAGCAAACAACTTCGCGCAAACTGTAGAGGCAGAGGCTTTGCCAGGTGGAAAACCAAAAAAGGGCGAGGTAGAAGAGACCGCGAAGGTAGAAATGGAAGAAGTAGAACTTGTCCCAGGCCGAAGTACCCGAATAGGGAAAAACTTGGCCGAAGGTGACAAGAAAAAACTTGTATCCTTTCTACTGATGAATAAAGACCTATTTGCCGACTCACCGAAAGATATGCCAGGGGTAAACCCTCGCATAATACAGCATAGCCTTAAAGTAAGTCCGGAAGCAAAACCTGTCCGGCAAAAGAAACGGGGCATCTCAATCCATAAAAATAACTTCATCAAAGCCGAAGTCCAGCGCTTATTGGACGCAGATGTAATCAGGGAGGTCAAGTACCCCGAATGGTTAAGCAATGTGGTTATTGCCACAAAAGAAGGGAGTAGTAAGCTCCGAATGTGCATCGACTTCAGAAACTTCAACGATGCTTACCCAAAAGATTCATACCCTCTCCCACCAATAGACCAGTTGGTAGACTCAACTGCCGAATACGGGCTCCTAAGTTTCCTAGACGCCTTCAGTGGGTATCATCAAATAAGGATGGACCCCGAAGATGAGGAGAAGACCGCCTTCATCACCAAGGACGGAACGTATTGTTACACTAGGATGCCCTTCGGGCTCAAAAATGCAGGAGCTACCTACCAGAGGTTGATGAGCAAGGTCTTCTATGACCAAATAGGGAGGAACATGGAAGTCTATGTCGAGGACATGATAGTCAAAAGCAAGCCGCCTAACGACCACGTCGCAGATCTAAAGGAAACTTTCCACCAGCTCAGAACCTTCGGGATCCGCCTTAATCCCAAAAAGTGCATCTTCGGCGTAACCTCGGGAAAGTTTCTTGGGTACATGGTATTAGAAAGAGGCATTGATGCTAATCCAGAAAAAATTAAGGCTCTGCTTGAATTTCGAACTCCCGTCACAATAAAAAATGTGCAGAGACTCACCGGAAGGATAACCTCTCTTAGCAGGTTCATCTCCAGATATGGAGACCGGTGTCGATCATTCTTCAAAGTCCTCACTAAAGCAGCAAAAAAGGAGGGCAACCTCGGAAGTGATGATCATCCTTGGAATGAGGACTGCCAAAAGGCCTGGGAAGAACTCAAAATCTACTTAGCCCGTCTGCCCACTCTGCGACAACCTCGCGAGGGAGAGCCCCTCGTGTTATACCTCGCCGTCACAGAAAAAGCAGTAAGCTCGGTCCTTGTGAAAGAGGAAGGGACGAAGCAATGGCCGGTTTATTATGTAAGCAAGTCCCTGCCCGGTGCCGAAGTCAGGTATCCATTGCTACAAAAAGCTATATATGCCTTGGTACTGGCAGGAAGAAGGCTACGGCCATATTTTCAGGCTCACCCTATCATCGTCCGAAGTAGTCTACCTCTACGGGACGTCATGAGGAAAGTTGATCATTCAGGAAGGCTTTCCAAATGGTGCATAGAGCTTGGCGAACATGACATTACTTATGAACCTAGGAAAGCCATAAAAGCTCAAGCCCCGGCAGACTTCATTGCCGAAGTACCCATCACCGAGGACAGCCATCCGGACCCCGGCGAAGGTGAGCCAGAATGGACTTTGTATGTTGACGGAGCCTCGGGGTCCGAACACCAAGGAGCTGAGGTAATTATCAGAGGTCTGGAAGGTCTAGAAGTAATAAAGGCCATCAAGTTCAGCTTTAACGTCACCAACAATGTGGCTGAGTACGAAGCTCTCATAGCAGGGTTACGCCTAGCCAGAAAAATTGGTGTAAGAAACTTGAAAGCCCACAGCGACTCCCAGCTAGTAGTTTGACAAACAGTAGGGGATTACGGGGCGAAGGACCCGACCTTGGCAAAATACCATGAACTCGTAGCAAAGCTCATTCGAGAGTTCGACACCGTACGAATAAAAAATGTGCCTCGGCGAGATAATGCCGAGGCAGATTGCTTGGCAAAGTCGAAAACATGCACCGAGGTACTAAACTACCCGAGCATCGCAGTGCTGAGCATAGTAGCTTCAGGAAAAGGCTGGAAAGACCCGATAAAAAGATATCTTGAAACCAATGCGCTCCCCGAAGACCCCAACGAAGCTGCAAAAGTGCGAAGACGCTCCAATCGTTTCTTCCTGATTGGAGAAGAGTTATATCGGCAGGGATATGCAAATCCACTGCAGAGGTGTGTTGGCGAAAAGGATACTGAAATGATCCTCGAAGAAGTTCACGAAGGCGCTTGTGGTTCGCACATAGGAACCGACACCCTGGCAGCAGTGATACTTCGCCAAGGATACTTTTGGCCTACCCTAAGAAAGGATGCTTGGCAGTTCTTCCAGAAATGTGGTAACTGCCAAAGACACGCAAGTATCCAAGGGACACCCTCAGAATTGGTAACTTCGGCTGACTATCCCTGGCCCTTCGCAGTTTAGGGCATAGACCTCATCGGGCCACTCTCAACAGCGCCCGGAGGCGTGAAGTTCTGCGTAGTCATAGTGGATTATTTCTCTAAGTGGGTCGAGGCAGAACCCTTGGCAACTATCTCGGCAAAAGATGTGCAAAAGTTCGTATGGAAGAACATTGTATGCAGATTTGGCATACCGAGGGTACTAGTAGCCGACAATGGATCCTAGTTTATAGACAAGGGGTTCCAAGAATTTATCAATAACCTCGGAATAAAGATGCACTTCGCCCCAGTAGCTCACCCCCAAAGCAATGGGCAGGTATAAGTATCTAACAAGACCATAAAAGATGGTCTGAAAAAGAGGCTGGGGGAAGTAAAAGGGAAATGGCCAGGAGAGCTCCCAAGTGTGTTATGGAGCTACCGAACAACACCCCGAAGAGCCACGGGAAAAACACCTTTTTCACTTATTTTTGGTATAGAGGCTATCATCCCAATCAAGGTAGTGCAACCATCAGTGCGAGTGCAAGTATTTGATGAAAGGGGAAATGACCTCGGCCTGAGAACCAAGCTTGACCTCGTCAGCGAACACAGAGAAATAGCCGAGCTGAAAAGAAAAGCTTGTCAGCAAAGAGTGGCCGCGACTATAAACTTTCGCGCCAGGCCAAAGCGAATAAAGAAAGGGGACCTCGTTCTCCGAAAGGCTGAATTTAGACCCCGAAGGCTATCCCACGGGGTACTTCGCACAAATTAGGAAGGTCCTTATCTAGTACTTGCCGAAGTGCGAAAAGGAGTTTACAAGCTTGGCAATCCCGAAGGCATAGAATTAAAAAATACATGGCATTCGGATGCCTTGAAAAAATTCTATGCTTAGGATTTTGGTGGGAAAATTCTACTGTACAAGTTACCAAAAAATTTTCTAAGTACAAAAGTTCCTTACAAAAATTCTTGAGCGTGATCGCCGGGACAAGCACAGATTTGATTTTCCAAAGTCTCTTGAGCGAACGTGTTCGAGACAATGGGAAATGAAAAATCTTGCAAAAGTTTCTAAGTACAAAAGTTCCTTACAAAAATTCTTGAGCGTGATCACCGGGACAAGCACAGATTTGATTTTCCGAAGTCTCTTAAGCGAACGTGTTCAGGACAATGGGAAATGAAAAATCTTGCAAAAGACTTAGCCAAATTTTTTTTCAAAAGAAAGAAAGGGTCTTTATTAAGATAGATCTGCTTACAAAGAAGGAAGTTCGCCAAAAGAAGAAGTACAAAACAGAAGAAAAAGAAGGCAAAGGACCCTAATACAAACCAAGGAATCTCGGCATCTCGGGAGCCACCAGCTTCTGCGTCCTTATCCACCGCCTTCGGCGCCGAAAGAGGGAAGGGCAGTTTAAGGTGCTCGATTTTGGACCAAGACCACCGAGGCCCCGTGGGGATGTTTAGGGCCTCAAAAAATGAGAGGTCCAAATCTGGGAACCTCTGCAGAACTTGATGCCAAGCAAGGCAGAAGCCGTCTTGGAAACCGACCTTTGTCATTTCATCGGCTTTCTCCTTCTCGACTGCTAGCTCATCACGTTCCCTCTCCAGATCAGCAACCTCCTTCTTCAGTGCCTTCATCTTCTTTTTCTTCGGTTCCTTCTTCAAAGACTCGACCTTGGCCTGGAGCTCGGCCTTCTCAGCAAGCACCTTCGCCAGGAGAGCATCAGACTCTGACTTCTCCTTTTGAAAAGCTTCGTTTGCCGAAGTCAGCTTCGCCACCTTGGAGCCAAGGTCAGAAATCTTCTGGGATGAGTCATTCAAAAGTTCCTCTTTTTCCTTCAAGAACTCCTCCCGAACGGCAGCAACCTCCTTCTTCACAGCTTGAGCCATCTCCGTGTTCTTGGCAACCAAGTCGGAACACATGGCCTTAGACTTTTTTATGCAGTCTAGGGCCGAGACTCAGAAACGCCGCTTGCCTCACTGCCCAAACCCTGAGGAAGCCAATGAACCCCAGCAGTTGCAAAGAAGTAAGAGCAAAGTCAGTAAGGCAAAAAATAATAAGCCAAGTACTTAGAAGAAATGAAAAAGGAGAAAACAAAGGCGAGAAGTATACCTGGGCAGCGTGCTCGGAAACTTTTGCAGCAAGGGACTCATCGTCCGGGCACGCCTCGGAAATGGCCTTGAAGGAGGCCTCGGTGAGGATCCCCTTTGAAATCTGGTTGGCCCTTTGCTGGCCGTCGCCGGATTACAAGTTCATGTCCTCCGTAAACGACCAGAAAGGCTCCCTCGGGATCTTCCCCTTTGGGATATAGGAATCCCGAAGGGCCCGTTTCCGATCGTGCTCAACCATCCAGCCCGAAGATGGTACCTCCTCTGCACAGCAAAACAAGAAGCTTGTCAAGACAAATAAATCCTCAAAGTTCAAAAGATAAAGGCACCACAACTTGTCTAAAAAATGAACCTGGCAGCACCTCGGCAACATCATCGTCGGAGTCCCGGACCCCCTCGATAGAAATCTCCTTGCCTTTGCCCTTGCAGTGCTCCTCGGCAGAAGGGACTTCCACCGAGGCATCTAGAAGAGCCGCTGAGGAAGTAGGACTTCGATGAGGGGCGTCAGTGGCGACCTCGGGTGGCTGGGCAACACCGGCATCAGGCTCTTCGCGCACCTTCTCAGGAACTTCCGGCTAAGGAGGAGGCACGTCTTTCTTCGCCCGTTTTGCCGAAGATGGCCCGGCCCTAGACGCTTTCCGCCTTCAGAAGATGACCTTCTTCGTCTGCTTGCCTTTCTCGGCTTGACCAAGGAAAAAGGACTTGTAGTGAGCAGCGGACTCGTCGCCCATCTCTGAAACAAAAGGAAAACATCAGTGTAAGTCCGAGATGTACCTATAACAAAAAGATCCTGAGATAACTTACGCTCATAAAAGGATTCATAAGTGACCTCCTCGCGAGGGAGTTTCACCAGCCAGGAGTCTTTCCCAGCGATGGCTGGAGCCGGCATCCCGAGGTCCGTCTTGTGATCCTTCACTACCCTTAATTGCCGAAGGACCTCCTCGGTCATCAGTTTCCACTTGATGGGGAAGGGGTAGAGGGGGCGCGAAGGGACCTCGGAATCCCAGTCGGAGACTGCTCGGATCCGTCTGTCGAAGTCCGTGAATCTAGGTGCCAACTCAGGAGTCAGCAGCATCCTCGGATCTACGACATCCATCTCCAATTTTCCCCGAGCCCACTTGGTCGGAACGTACAACCAGGCCTCCTCCATCTTCAGAAAGAAAATTTTTTCTTGCCACCCTCGCCAGCTGTCCTTAATGGCGAAGGTGAACATATACTTTTTGTTCCCTGATCCCTGAGGTAGCATAAAGTAAAAGCCACCCTTCGGGACCGTGTAGAGCTTATAGTACTGCATAAAAAGAATAAAATGGGGTTCTATTTTGAAGACGCCACAAATGCAAAGAAAGACGTTAAAGTAGCAGTACAAGTTCAGTGGAAGTTGATTTACGGCAATGCCATGAAATTGACAAAATTCAAAAATCACCGTCGAAGGAGGGTACCGAAGTCTGGCCTTCAGTTGGGCGCGAAAAACGGTAACCTCATTTCAGTAGTTCATAAAACTGACCACCTGAGGGCCAGGAAGTCTGGTGATGGCATAAGAAGGAAGAAAGAACTTTTTGGTCCATTTTTCCAATTTTTCTGAAGTCGTATAGCAAGTATGACTGAGAAGAGGTTGCCAGCTTTCTGGAATGGGGGAAGTAGTCATAAGAGGAGTTGGCGAAGACATTTTTGGAGAAAAAATGACTTCGGGGAATAAAAAACCGACTTCGGGAAACCTTTAAAATCAAAGGACTCTGGAAATCAAAACCCACCAAATGTTTTGCCGAGATCTGGGTTTGAAGTCGCCGTTGCGAAAGGTGGCCCGAAAAAACTCCGTTAACAGCACCGCCGCAAAAAGCAGAAGAGAACGCAAAAACAGTTAAAAGCCAGGAGGGAAGCAAAAGCAGAAGCAAAAGGAAATTATGATGAAATGGCGTATATATAGGCCAAGGGGGGGTAGGCAAACCGGCGTCATAAGTACTCCGCGAAGGCGAAAAGTCGCCATAACTGCTCTTTGCGCATAAAAAGGTGCACCTGCTGTATCCGATGCAGTCCCCGCCAATAACAAGCTGCCACGTGTCAGCCATCGCGCCAAAATAAGGACACGACTTCTGACACCCCTAAACCTTGGGCATGCCGCTCCAGACTGACACGCCTGTTTACGAGACGCGACGTTGCGCAGACCTACAAAAGGAGAGAAGTAGGTTACCTCGAAGACACCAAAAGACAAGCTATGGGCGAAAAGCCTACGTCTTTGGACAAAAGGTCCATCTTCGGCACAGGTATTACGCCCGAGGCCCGAAGGACGCACTCCGAAAGCTGACAAGCCGAAGTTTCCACTTCGGCTCTCTGGAGGGGGTGCCTGTGATAGCCGAAGGGCTATTGCCTCTCTCACTACATACTTCCTGCTAGTAACGTGGTCGGGAAACCTGGTGTCACCTGAAGGAGGCGCTAACACTGACCTCGGAAGGAGCGAAGTCAAACGCCTCGAACTCAGGACTTCGGCTAGTACGTCAGGAATTTCAAAGATGTTGCCGGCTCCCTCAGGGGACCAAACGGATCACCTTCGAGAATAAAAAACTAGCTATTGCAAGCAGGAGAGGCTCTCCCCGAAGGCAGAACCCCCGAGCCAGAGAACTCCCCAAACTACGGGCATGATTCCCGAAGAAGGGCACGAGTACCAAAGGATGACCTCGCCAAAAGGACCTCGGGAGTACGACATGAGCATTTAAGGAGCCTCTGACATGTCACCCCCAGGCGCTACACGCCGCCTCAAATGGCGGTCTGACATGCCGACGCCGTCCGAGTCTTGTCACAACCTATCTCGGACCAAGATTCAATGAGCCTACAAACGGCTACTTGTCCCCTACGCCCGAAAGTACAGAGAGCATCTGACCGAACATGTGTCGTGATCTGAATGGGCTAGGCACTCCTATAAATACTAGGAAACAAGCCCTGGCAAAGGATCCGACCCTCTCTCCTTGAGGAAAATAAAAACAGGCAAGGGCACTTAACCCTTTAGTGCTCCTCCTCTATCTTCCTTCAGAACACTAACTTGGGCGTCAGAGGCTCCTCCCTGGAAAAACATCCCGGGGACCTCCTAACCCTCTTCCCTTCAGCATTTCAGGCACACTCCCCTGGGAAATCTGTGCTCCAGGCGTTCTCCCTCTCAGGAAGTCCCTCCTGAAGTTATAATGTCACCTGACGAAGATGCTGCTGGGCATCACAAGGCTACTAGTTGCAATGAGAATGCAATTCCTAGTAGTTACTTTGTCCCATTTGAGTAGGCTACTGGTCACATTGGATATGTGATTCCTTGTAGTAAGGCTGCTGGTTGCATTAAGAATGCAATTCCTAGTAGTTATGGCGGCCCCTTTGAGTAGGCTACTGTTCTGTGTAGGCTACTGGTCACATTGGATATGTGATTCCTAGTAGCAAGGCTGCTGGTTGCATTGAGAATGCAATTCCTAGTAGTTACGGCGGCCCCTTTGAGTAGGCTACTGTTCTGTGTAGGCTACTGGTCACATTAGATATGTGATTCCTAGTAGTAAGGCTGCTGGTTGCATTGAGAATGCAATTCCTAGTAGTTACGGCGGCCCCTTTGAGTAGGCTACTGGTCACTTTGGATATGTGATTCCTAGTAGTAAGGCTACTGGTTGCACTGAGAATGCAATTCCTAGTAGTTACAGTGACCCCTTTGAGTAGGCTACTGGTCACTTTGGATATGTGATTCCTAGTAGTAAGGCTACTGGTTGCGCTAAGATTGCAATTCCTAGCAGTGAAGTAGCCAGACATTTATACCTTGGCTTAGGCATCCCTTTTGAAAAGGCTTCTAGTGACAATCAAAAGTGATTCCATTCTCAATTTTTTGTGCTTGTCCCTCTGATAAATGTGGTAAATTAATTCATCACTTTGCTAATGTGGGCTCTTGGAAATTAGGAACAAAAAAGGAAGAAGAGAAACCTTTTCTTGGGGATGTATTTGCCACAAATATTCATTAATCTACAGCAAAGAAAAGTATGCTAGTAACACATCTGTAGTAGAAGGAACACAGTGTCCCATATGAGTTGAAAATACAAAAGCTTTATGGTGCTTTTGTTTTGCGGTTGAGTGACAGCTACAGATTTACCAATGAGTTCCCTGTGAGATCCTTGCTCCAACATAAGTTTTATTATGATGCCATCTGCTCATTATAGCACTCAAAACTCTTGGTTGCATGAACTAGCTAAAGGTAGTGACATAATAATTTTCATTTCCAAAAAGGCGGAAATGCATATCAAGAGTGACATCAATGAAAACCAGATTGAATGGTTTGAAGTGTGGTAGAGCTCGTATTTATGTCTAGGCTTTACGCATGCATATGACAAGAGGATAACAAACATTTGGGCATGGAATTAGTAGTTGTGATGTTGGCAAAAATTTATGCTTCAGCCCGCTTGTCCCTTTCACAAAGGTTACCAATTTACGCTAGAATGTGACTCCTAGTAGTAGTACATTTCTTTTTTGATTCCCTTCCATGATGGCTGTGCTCACTGTTGGCACCTAAATATGCTCTCACGTTTAATCAGTGGGTTCCCCCTTTGGCGTATGGTATGTCTCCTGTTGTCGAATGATTTTGATACTACAGGATAATTTATGGTTGGAGAGTTTCTACGTGTACTTGTGAGAACCGTGGCTCATGATATTTTTCCACTTGGCTTTTTGAAATTTATTTCATTATTCCCGTTTCACGTTTCAATTTTGCAATATCAGTATACCTCTGCTTAAGGGTTATTCTGGAAAAGGCTACTAGTTACACTAGAATGTTGGTAATGCTTGGTGGTATGAGATGTGATTCTACTTTGGCTGTCATGTTCCATGATGTACAAATTGATTTTGCTATATCAATATTATAACGGAAAATGACTATATCAACCTTCAATGATCGTGGCTCATGATATTTTTTTGCACTTGGCATTTTGAAATTTCATTTCATTATTCCTTCGGCTTACATGTTCTTCTTGAAAGGGCTACTAGTTACACTAGAATGTTATTCCTGGCAGTGGTAACGCTTGGTGGTATGAGAGGTGATTTTTATATGTGAGCCATAATAGAATTTTTATGGATTTCTGTGCGATTGTAAGAAACAAGAGTGCTGTTTGGTTGTCTGAATTTCTTCAACATAAACGTTGTTTTCATGTGCCCATGTTCCAAGATGTTGGCCCAAGTGCAACCAAGAGGGGCGTGAATTGGTTGTTTTAAAAACTTTAGCAAAATCAAAATTTACAACTAAATTCACTCAACCAAAGATCAAGAACAACCAAGTAATGTTAAGCTCAAATAAAGCAAGTAAATAAATGAGGATAAGGAAAAGAATGCACCGGGATTTATAGAGGTTCAACTCCACCAACCGGAGTCTACGTCCTCTCCTCAAGCTTGCTCACTTGAGATTTCCTCCACTAGGTCTTGATCAAAATTACAATGGTGTTTTCTTCAAGGTTCACACCCAACCAATCTCTAGTTTTCTCCAAGGCTCACTAGAAACCACTCCCTAGTTTTCTCCAAGGCTCACTAGAAACCACTCCCTAGTTTTCTTCAAGGCTCACTAGAAACCACTCTACACTCAAGAGATTCTAAGACTTGAAATGTTTACAATCTTGCAAGCTCACACAATAGCACTCAAGCTAGATATACAAGTGAAAGCACAACTCTTGGCTCTTTTCTCAAATGATGAACACTTTGATGAGTATTTGATGATGAATCTTCACTTCTAATGGCCAAGTGTTATCTCCAAGATGTTTCTCCATGTATTTATGCTCATTTGGGGGCTAAAGAGACGTTGAAGAACCGTTGGGAAGGTCAGAAATGTCTCCAAGAAAGCAGGTGACCATTGCTGTCAAATTTGACAAGTTTTTGCGTCTGTCGCCCAGTTTCACTCGGGTGAAATATTTTCACTCGGTTGAAAATTCTGTGTGATAACGAAATTCAACGTTTGACTTCCAACGGATATATTTGTAATTAATGAGCTGTCAGTGCTTTATATACGTGGAATCTGACGTGGCATGAATTTATATTTATTTTTCAAAGATTTTTTGGACCGGAAACTCGTGCGCAGGTTTGGAATCCAACTTTCACCCGGTTGAAAATTTTTCATTCGAATGATTTTCCTGTCCAGAAATAAAATGCCCTCTGGTTCGAAAACTGACTCCAGTTTCACCCGATTGAAAAAATTTCACTCGAATGATTTTCTTGTCCAGAGATAAAATTCTCTCGGGTTTGAAAACTGACTCCAGTTTTACCCAGTTGAAAAAATTTCACTCGAATGATTTTCTTGTCCAGAAATAAATTCTCTCGGGTTTGAAAACTAACTCCAGTTTCACCCGGTTGAAAACATTTCACTCGAATGAAAACACAGTTCCAGGATTTTCTTACTTCCAAACTTTCAAACTTCAATAAATTTTTCTCCAAAATGATTTCTTCCTTCACAAGCAATGCTTGAATTAACATAAATACTTCAAATATACTTATGAAATAATTTTCCTTAGAAAGATCAAAACTTTATCAATAAAAGACTAATGTATAAATCTTTATGTAAAGCTTTGAAACACATAAAACAAATATGTTTTGTTATCATCAAAATCAAATAAATGTGAGCCATGAATGGAACAAATCCAACACAAGATGTGTGAGTTGATTTTGCAGTAGCAATATTCTAATAGAACATAACTATTGCAACTATTGTCACTCATTGCAGCTGATGATATTTTTCCAGTGGGGTTTGAAATTTCGTATCGTCATTCTCCGTTTCCATTGTTGCAATATCAACATACTTTGTTGGTATAATTATAGTTTGTTTCTGCTTGTATTTTTGAAGAACCAGGTGTGATTGTACAAAAATTTCAGAGTTTGCAATATGCCAACCGTAGAAGAGTTTTCGTTGGATGAATTTCTATTTAATTATGAGAACCATTTGATCCATTTGATTACGCTAGGGTTTCAGATTGATTATTTTTATACGGAAAGTTATAAGCTGACCATTGGTTACTGTGACCGGCGGTCTCAAACTATAGGATTGTGGCATGTGATTGCTGTCCCTGATTATGTCTATCATTGTGAATTGAGTTACTGGTGTTAATATTTTAAATAATGTGCACTTTCCTGGAACAATGTTTATATGAGAAAGTACTTGCCAAATGCTTGGATTTATGACTCGATATATCTGGGTCATATGCCTCCCAAATTTTCTATTTTGGTTCCCTTTGTTTGCACTGCCTGATCATTTTTTTTAGTAATGATCTGGATGCGTGTGTATGTATCATGAGTTTACTAAAAGTTGCATTTATTTCTAGACTAAGCTGTTAATCTCAAGAATAATGTAGTACTGTTCTGTGTCCATTATTTTTGTTTTACTGAATTTTGAGTTCAACATAACAGATGTTTGTAGTTTCAATCTTTAGTCACTTATTTTCCACCCTCATTGGTTATGCCTTTATTGCAATGATTCAAAACATTCTTGGTAGATGGAGTTGATTGTTTGAGCCAAGGACTGTCTTTGACATTGTCATTTCATTGCCGTCTCTTAGTTGGGTAATACCACTTAGCAATTAAGTTCCACGTTGTTTATGTCGATTTAGACAACATTTCGAGAACAGACATAGAAAGAAGCACATGAAATGTTCAATGATATTATACTCGACTTAGATCTCAACAGCGAGGCTTAGATCATCTACTAGGGCCAAGTCTGTTATCTGATTAGCAAAGTAGGTTAATAGCTAGCCCAAAAGGGAATAGGATGTTGACATGGAAAAGGAACTCTTTATTAATGCTTTGTTTGGATGATTCATTAACAGGAGTGGAGGGGAGAATGAAGCATAAAAAATAAAGGGGATTCAATCATCCCCTCAATTTGAAAGGATTAAAAAACTGTACGTGAAGAGATATCCCTCATCCTCATTTCCTTCAACTTTTTATTTAACCAAATAAGGAAATAATGTAATTATTTCTCCTTTTTACCCCATTCTCCTCAATCTAAATAAGTTGTAAGGGGGCTTATCATTACCATTGAATACCATCCAACATTGTCAGAGTAAACTCCTATGGCATTTTGAAAATATGTTCTACAACAACTCTTTGCAACTCACAAAAAGTTGATTTAATTGTTAGAGGGTATGCTAATACAAAATTCTATGCACTAATGGTGTCTTTGTTTGTAGCATTTTAGTTTCATGTTGCCTGATAGTAGCAGCTCGAAAGTTGGTTCATTAGGTTTAGTTGGTAGAATTCCACTTTTCACTTTTTTTTTTAACAAATTTGCCCTCATTTGGGAGAATAACATGGTGAACATAAGAAGATTGTACAACTGGGGCCAATCCAATAATGAAAACATGGTCGATGGTGAAGGGAATCCACAGGGAACTGGTAGGGACCACCCATAGCCTAGAAGGTAGATGAAGGACTACATGAGAAGAGCTACCCCTACCACCTTAAGATCTGAAGAAGTGCAAGGTTCCTTGTTGAGCTTGATGATGCCCACCTCGAGGCCTTCCAACATGTTCTCTTGGAGTTGTTAAAGCCATAGTCTAGCAGAAAATTAGGAGGGCCTAACCTAGGGCTTAGAAATAAGAGGATGAAAGTCACCTAGCAATGAGTGCAAAGGTAGACCTTTACTTAAGGACCCCACACAAGCATCCAAGGCATGATCTGACAGCCTAGGTGCCAGTTATGTTAGTGTGGTCCTTGGGAAGCTGGATCAAATGGATGAATGATTGAAGATAGTAAACCTGTCCCCCCAAAAGTCAAGATGTTCATGGTGGATATAAGCTATGTGGATCCAACTCTGCTTGGACAAGATCAACAATGTGCCAACTTGCAAAGGCTTCAAGATGCCCAAGATCCACCTTTATGAGGGCTGACAAATTATGTCAACCATTTGCAATGGTACAACACTTATATCACACTGGAGAGTCATAGATGTCATGATGTGCAGAGCCTTTAGTTCAATCTTGACGGAGGAGTGGTTGAGACCTTCCGCAAGACTTTTCTACGTCTTTTTTTAGGAAGTCAATCAACTTTGAAGACTGCAGTCCACCTCCTGGAGATATGACATGAGAAGTGTGATTATGGAAGTGCCATTATGGGGGGGATTCTATTGTATAGAGGAGTTCCATTCCTTTTGACTAGCTGATGGCTATGGGCCCCTAGTGGGCCATCCTAGTGACATGGGCCTTGAGCCCTCCCGCACTAGTTGAGCAGTCCATCTTCAGGTAAGGGCTGTTAGGGAATGTATGATATGAATATGTCACCCTTTAAAATTGTGGGCTAAAGGCCTCACATTTTTCCTGAATTTATGGTGGGATGGGACCTCTTTTGAAAATGTGCCTTCTTTTATAATATGGTGTCAATCGTAGAAACACAATGAGCTAGCACCTCTCGAAATGATGCCTTTATTAGTTGAGCGACATAATTCAAGAAGGGAATATCATATCAATGCCTTGGTGAAGGCAAATAAACTTCGTAGCAAGGCCAATTGTATCTGACGGAGTACACTTGTCCTTCTCAAATGGCCAGTTTGAAGGCAAAATGATGCCTATTTAATGTTTGTTTAAGATGTGGCCAGGGTTGGGTTAGTTGCAATTTTTCAAGGCCATATATAACTTGGTCATTGTCCGCCCAAAGGGTCTTGATGATGCGTTTTCCCAAGAAGGGAGAAAAAGGCCTTTCTAGGTTTATAAATGGGGATGGTCTTACTATGATGGCCTTTTACCTTTACCTTGCCTTGAGAAAGTGTTTCTACTTACCATTTGTTCTCCATGTTCTCCCACCCTTGCTCCGTTGCCTTTCTTTTTCTTTATGCTTACTTTACCCCCGTTTTTTCTCCTTTTTATTCGATTGTTGAATCATTAGGTAATCTCTTTCATTGGACACTGTACTATTTTATTATTGTTTTTTTTGCTGGCTACTCCATGATTTTTTCATCATGTTTTTGTGTTCTACTATTCTTAGATGGCTCATCAAAATCCTATTTCTAATAAGGCCACCAAGGCTGTTGGAAGGGAGCACTCAAGAACCTCTGTTGTCCCTAATTTGAAAAAGTTGGATGAGTTTAAGACAACACTCACATTTGGGTCATTGGGGGTGTACCTCCGGCAGTGGTATTGGCCTATTGGGGCAGTTGCTACCCTTAGGAACATAAAGGCAACAAGTGTCCACAATGTTCATCTTAGAAGGGACACCTTGACTATTTTCATTACCAACTTCATCTAGGGTTTCACTTCCCTCTTCGCCCACTGGTGGAGTAATTCTATATAGGCACTTCAAGGTGTCCATTGCCTAATTGGCCCTTAACTCCTTTATTCATATCAACATCTACATCATTCACTGTAAGCTTTTATGGATGCTACCAATCTTGGAGGCATTCTTTCAATTTTATATGTTGAACTTCAAGAAAGAGGCCACATTTTTCCATTTTGCCCTCATCAACCAAAAGGGCAATAAGTCCTTTAATTTTGCCTTCTGCAAAAATTCTTAGGATCAATGGAAAGATGACTTCTTCTTTACCATTAAGGATACTCAATGAGAGTTTTCAACTTCATGGACCGATGACCCTCAGCTTGAGATCATTGTGCGACTACCTTTGTTTAAGGGCTTTAAGGGTAAGGTGTTGTATAATGGTCTCCTGACCTGGTTGAAGGCGATTGTCCCAAATAAAAACTATTCGGAGTTGTTCTCCATCTCCCAACAATCAATAATGAAGATAACACTTCGATGGGCAATGACTAGCAAAGCCCACCGATGATCGAAGGGCAAGCACTCAGACCAATAGCCAAGCTCCTTTGAACCGAAGAGGTTTTCTTCATTAGTACTGGAACTGAGCACCATCGGGCTATGGGGACTGAACATTGGAAAATGAACTAACTGAACTCCCTTAAGCCCTTCGTTGTTACACCATAAGGACCTTGGAGATAAGGCCTACATGTGACCTATAGGACCACCGACAAGGTCATTACCATACTGCTCTGGGCTTGTGTCAGAGGCTGACCAACTACCAAATCAACTAGGCCAGCTAGCAACACCCTCTATAGATTACAGTCTCTAGACCTTTAGATTTGGCTATCCATGTGATAAACCCTCATTCTTGTAGGCCCAACAACCTATTCTCTTCTTACCCTATAAATACCCTCAGGACTTCCTAAGCAAGGGGAACTTTTATGCTTTCTACATTTTCTGGTTACTCTCCCCACTTGTGCACTTACTTCATTTGGGCATTGGAGGCTTCCTTTTTAAAAAATACTTTGAGGAACCCTCTAGCCCCTTCTTCTCTACCCTGCAGGATTGTCCTAGCTCGAATAGAACCCATGCCATTGGGAAGACCAAAATGTCCTACATTGAAGATGTGTTAGAGCACCATTTGGCACCATCTATAGAAAGCCAGTCCTAAGCTGCCATTGTGGAGACTTCTTGTTCTACAAAAAAAGGGATCTTCAATCCTTAATCCATAGTGAACCCGTAAACTATGACAAACACACCTCCTCACTCGAAGACTTCACTTCCTGAGAAAAATGACCTTTGATAGTCAATATAGATTTTTTTGCGCGATTTGTAGTGCTTCATATTGGCCGAAATGACTCAGCAACTCAACCAACACTTCTCTTGAACGAAGTCTACTAAGAAGGCAACTTCCATAAAAAGACCCATCAACCAGAGCCACAAATCACCTCATTGGAGTACTTTTGATAAGAGTCACTAAGACAAGTCTTCAACTAAAGACCTGCTTCCCCCGGGGACAATAGGGAAGACGCCCATATTCAAGGCATCATTGTTCTTCATATAGAAAAAGTCATTTTCCCTAGGAGATGAGTCACTTTCCATATTGGAGGAGTTATTCCCCCAAAAAAAAACATTATCCATCACTGTCGGACAGTCATCACTAGGGACAGGATAGCTCCGCCATGGCCCTAATGGAGAATCTTTGGGAAAGGTTAGGCAAGGTGGAGAAACAGGTCTCCAATAAGCCTGTCTAGTCACGGCTTTTCGAAGCCCCTTTATATGACAAGTCTACATTTATCCATACTATCATAGAGGCACCGATCCCTAATGACTTCCGGGTACTTAGGCTGGAAAACTACGATAGCCAAAGCGATCAACAGGCCCATCTTACAAAGTTTGACATAACCTAGAAAAATAGGAAGGCTTTGATGTCATGCTCACAAGGCCAACTACAGTATGGTACAACTCCTTAGCACCAAGGTCCATCTCTAAGGTTCTAGGAGCTCTCCATAGCCTTTACACAACAATTTATTGGTAGTCGCCCAGAGGCTAAGATGCCTATTTAAATGCTTGACATAACCTAGAAAAATAGGAAGGCTTTGGGTGTTGCAAACTTTTGTCCAGAAATCTAAATAATAGCAATGAACAGAGGACTTTGGAGAGACTCTCAGTTGTTCTACAAGTTCTCGAAAGGCCCCCTGGGAGTATTTTAGCAGAAAGCTGAATATCAAATTACCGCAGAAGAACTTTAAATGATAGGGCCGAAGTACGACAACCAGGCATTGACTCCTAGCATGCTCAATCTTGGTTTCAAGAGGAGGGAAGTTGTTAACCTAAAAAAAATTGAGGAAAAAAGAAATTATCATTTGACTCTTAAACACAATGGAGACCAACATTTTGATGGCCCTCAAAAGGAAAAGAATAACAATTCAACCTCCAAAGCCTTTGACTTCGAACAATAAGAAGAACATAAAGAAGTATTACTAGTTCCACAAAGATCATGGCCATGACACTGAAGACTGTTTCCAGCTAAGGAAGTAGATTGAGTCCTTGATTAAGCAATGGCAACTTTGGCGCTATCTTCATTTGCTTCGAAGAAGTCCCAAGATAAAAAAAGATGAGGAAATGAGGTATGACGATGAAGAATATTACTCTGACAAATTCCGAAGTAATAGAAGCCCTCGAATGTAACCACCCCCTCCAACTGGAGTTATACAGAGAAGAAAAGAAAAGAGTGAAAAATTGCCATGATGGAGTTCAACAGTCTAGCGAACAAGTTGTTTGACAGTCCAGTGAACAAGCTAACTCAAAGAAATGGATCATCAGTCAAGTTCCCTTATTATGATCATTTATTAATCACAGCCTAAATTGGAAATTGGGATGTGAAGAGGGTCCTTTGTGACAATGGCTCCGATGCTGATGTCTTATTTGCCGATCTACTGCCAAGCTTGGGAATTTTTTAAGATAAGCTTAAGCCGAAGTTGTCACCCACAATCAGGGTAACTCCCTGTGCTCGAATGGATCAATCTGCCTTTGATGTTGAAAGGACAATCAGTCAAAGATAACAACGAGCTTTTTGCATTGACTATGATAATGTTTATTGTCATTAATGTCCCATCTCCCTATAATACCAGCCTGGGAAAACATACATAAGGTAGCCTCTTTCTGAGGTCAGATGTGAAGTGCTTGACCCTAACCTTTGAGACAAAGGAAGAAGATGCTGAGATCTTTATTGATCAATTCGAAGTGCGAAAGGTGTACATTAAAGCGCGGCAATCACTTGCGAAGATTCACACGTAGACTTTGGGACAAACTATCATGGACGAAGGTGAGCTACTAAAGGATGACAAAGATAACTATAAAAAAGTATAAACTAAGGGCTTAGAATTGATCCAAGGCCATAGTACTCTAATAGTAAGCATATACCCTAACAGAAAAAGTCATTGCTTGTATATTTCCTAATTTGAAATAAATATTTATTTGCTTACTCACTGAAGGACATGCCCGACATAAGTTTGGACATAGTACAACATAGTTTTAGAGTATATCCTAATGCAACGCCTATTCTGTAGAAAAACACAACCTTACTCCAAACAAGAGAGACTTCGTCAAAAAAAAATTCAATGCCTTCTGGAGGTGGGGGATGATAAGAGAAGTGGGGTATCGTAACCGGCTTAGTAACATTGTAATAGCCACTAAAAAAAGGTAGTGACAAGGTTCGGATGTGCATCAACTTCATCAGAGTAAATGATGCCTGTCTGAAAGATTCGTGCCCTCTATCTTCAATCGATCCACTCATAGACTTTATAGCCGAATATGAATTGTTGAGTTTCCTCAACATCTTCAATGGATACCACCCGATCCAAATGGAATCATCGATGAAGAAAAAACATTCTCCATCACCGATGAAGGGACCTTCTGCTATGTCAAAATACCATTTAGAATGAAAAACACAAGGGCCATGTATCAACGCCTAATGGACAAGGTATTCACGAAGCAGATCAGGAAAAGCATGGAAGTTAAAACTCGACGACATGATCATCAAGAACAAGTGCCCGAACGATCATATCGATTACTTGGAGGAAACTTTTCAGCAACTTAGGAAATTTGGCATACGCTTGAATTCGGATAAATGTGTGTTCGGGGTTAAGGTGGGCAAGTTACTCAGATTCATGGTCTCCGAACAATGAATCGGCGTCAACCTAAAAAAAGTCAAAAGCCTACTTGACTCAAGAACACCAAAAACTATTAAAGATATGCAAAGGCTTACAGGCAGAATAACATCACTAAGTACATTCATATCCTGATATGATGACTAATATCATCGATTCTTCAAAGTGTTGATTAAGCTTGCAAAGAATGACATTGAGGATGACAGTGATGTTCCCCCTAGAATGGAAAATCCCAAGAAGCTTGGGAAAAATTGAAAGATTAGTTGAAAGAGTTGCCTACTCTTTGGCAACTGAGGGATGGTGGACAGTAATAGCCAATGTATTATGTAAGCAAATCTCTACATGGTGTTAAAGTAGGTTATCCAATTTTACAAAAGGCAATTTATGCCTTGGTGCTAGCGGGAAAAAGACTTTGGCCCTATTTTCAAGGCCATACCATCATAGTCCAAAGCAACTTAACCTTGAAAGACATAATGAAGAAGGTTGACCATTTGGGCAGGCTACCTAACTAGTGCATAGAGCTCGGCAAGTATGATATCATATACGAGCCAAGAAAGGTTATAAAGGCCTAAGCACTGGTAGATTTCATAGCCAAACTCCTAGAAAATTTAGAGAGCGCCATTAACAAACTACCTGACTGATGGCGGACGGTGGCCATCAGCATTATCTTCACTGTCTGTCGTGGTGAATGTGGCAGGGACTTCCGGAGGAGGGGGCGAGTTCCAACAGAAGGTGCCCTATGGGGATCACCTGTGACAGCCGTAGCATCTTCACGTGACAAACACGGTGAGGCCGAGAAGGACTTCTGGTATGGGAGAAAGCCCGAAACGGGGCTTCCTCAGGATGACCTGCCTGAAACACTCAGAAAACAGGGGTTAAGAAGTCCCCAGAGTGATTTTCCGGGGAGGAGCCTCCGACGCCCAAGTCAGTGCTTTGGGGGTTGGAGAGGGAGCAGTAAGGAAAAAAGCTCTTGCCTGCCGTGTTTTCCTGAAGGCCGAAAGAAGAGGATCCACTGCCCCCCCTTTTGAGTCCATCCCCCTGATATATGTAGAGGGAGTGGACCCTTCGGATTGTGACACGTGTATGGACGGATGTCGCCCGTACTTCTGGGCATGGGGGCCCCTAACTACCTGCAGGCTCCTCGGGCCACGAGCTACGACAGGCGTAGTCCTACATGATAGGACATGGGCAGCGGCGGGCGTCAGATTGCATATGAGGGCGGCGTGCAGGGTGTACGGGCGGAATTGTTAGAGACTCCTTGATGGCTCCTGCAGTACCTCCGAGGTCCCTTTGGTTGATGTCCACCCTCGGGGTGAGGGGCCTTTTCCCAGGGTTGGACTAGTTCTTCGGGGGATTCCCCGGCTCCAAAGTTACTCCTTCGGGGGGCTTTCCCCAACAGAGGATGGCTGGTCCTTCTCCCCCGAAGTTGGTTTGGTCATTTCCCCGATGGAGGCGATACTTCGAGGTTGGTATTGGCAGACTACCGAGATTGTGTACCTCAGAAATTTGACTTCCTCTTTTTTTGGGGCCTTAGGTGATCGGGGCAATAGCACTTCGGCTATCACATGCCCCCATTCGGAAAGCCGAAGTGGAGACTTCGGCTGGTGATCTTTTCGGGAGCGCTTTTCAGGACTTAGCGTGTGACGTTCGCAGGGGAGGCATTTCGCCATCTGGGGGCATGGTTTGTTCGGACAGGTGTCACCTGTCTGCCCTTTGGTGTCCTCGAGATCCCCAACCTCTTTACTTTTTTCTGCCATAGGCTAGTGGACCGTCATGTTTTGAAACTAGGCGTGTCAGTCTGGGGCGGTGTTCCCAAGTTTTCAAGATGTCAGAAAACGTGTCCTAGTTTCTCGTGACAGGCGACACATGGCAGGTGCTAGTTGGGATGGGTACGTCTTTTTGCGCGTGAAGGGCAATTATGGCGACGTTTCGCCTTCACGCAGCAATTATGACACCCTTTCGGCTTCCCTTCCTCGATCTATATAAGCCTCCTCCTGTCATTCTCCTCATTTGTTTTTCTTTGCTCTTACGTCTTCTCTTGCCTTTTCCTTTTTCCGGCAATGGTTTTTGCGGCAGAGCGATTCCCAGCATCTTGCACGACGGCGTCCAGGAACCCTGACTTCGGCAAGACTTTTGGTAGGTTCTGACTCTAGACATCCTTCGGTTTCTGCTTTTCTTTTGGTTTCCCGAAGTCATTTTTCTTTTTTCCGAAGTCTCTTTTTTGGCCAATCATGTCTTCGCATATTCCCGAGAGCTAGCAACCTTTTATGTCTCACCCTTGTTGCTCCACTTCTGAGAAATTAGAGAAGTGGACAACCAAATTTTTCCTTCCCTCCTACACCACCACAAGGTTACCCCTCCTCGGTCACTTTAGTTTCATGAACCGGGATGACGAGGTTACCGTTTTCCAGGCTCAACTGAAGGCCAGAATTCAGTATCCTCCCGCGAAGATGGTTTGCGACTTTTTCCAATTTCATGGCATAGCCGTGAATCAGCTTCCTCCCAACTCTTATTGCTATTTCAACGCCTTTCTTTGCATGTGCGGGGTCTTCGGGGTAGGACCCCATTTTATCCTGTTCATGCAGTATTACAAGCTCTATCCAGTTCTGAAGGGTGACTTTTATTTCATGCTACCTCGGGGATCTGGGAGCAAAAAATTCGTGTTCACCTTCGCTACTAAGGATAGCTGGCGGGGGTGGCAGAGGAAGTTCTTCTTCCTAAAGGTGGCGAAGGCCTAGTCGCATGTTCCGACTAAATGGGCTCGGGAAAAGCTGGAGACAGATGTCGTGGATCCCAAGAAGCTGCTAACTCCCGAGTTGGCGGCGAGGTTTGAGGATTTCAACAGACGTATTCGTGCTGTCACCGACTGGGATGCCGAGGTCCCTTCACGCTCCCTCTACCCATTCCCCATCAATTGGAGGCTTATGACCGAGGAGGTCCTTCGGGAGTTGGGGGTGGTTAAGGAGCATAAGACGGATCTCGGCATGTCAGCTCCTGCCATCATAGGGAAGGAGTCCTGGCTGGTGAAGCTCCTTCATAGCGAGCTCACTTACGAAGCCTTTTTTGAAAGTAGGTTCCCTTTCAAAGTTTTCAGCATAAGTGCCTGTCTGGACTCACATTGATGTTTTCCCTCTTTTTCAGAGATGGGCGACGAGTCTGCTGCCTACTACAAGTCTCTCTTCCTTGGTCAGGCCGAGAAGGGAGAACAAACGAAGAAAGGTGTCTCCAAGAGGCGCAAGACTACTGGAAGTGGACCGTCTTCGGCCAAAAAGGCGAAGAAGGACACCCTTCTTCTACCCCCGGAGGATGTCGCGGAGGTCGGTGGTGACACTACAACTTCCACCAAGCCTGAAAATCCTGCGGAGGTCGGCGGCGTTACTGCTACTTCCACTAAGCCTGGAATTCCCGCCGAGCCTGAAACTCCTGCGGAGGTTCCTGCCGGGGTGGTAGGTGCTCTCGTTCCACTAAGTCCCACCACGTCGGTGGATCTTTTGGGCTCTTTGGCAGGGAGTCCCTCTGCCGAGGAACTGGAGAAACGCCGAAGGGATAAAGGCAAAGATATTCCTGCTAATGTGGAGGAGGTTCGGGACTCTGATGACGACGTCGCTGAGGTTACGCCCGGTTTGTCTCTTCCCTCTTACTCACATCCTCGTAACTTGTATAGCTAAGGAGCTTTGTCTGACTTTCGTCTTCAACTTTTCAGAGGATCTGGCGCCCTCAGCTTGGATGGTTGAGCATGCCCGAAGATGGGCTCTTCAGGATTCCCACATCCCAAAAGAGAAAGTCCCAATGGAGCCGTTTTGGTCTTTCACGGAGGACATGAATCTGTTCTCCGAGGATTGCCGGGAAATGGCTCCCTAGATGGCGAGGGGCGTCCTTACTCAGGATTCCTTCAAGGCAATTGCCGAGGAGTGTGCCTCCGAAGATACCCTTGCTACTAAGGTTTCCGAGCATGCTGCCCAAGTAGTTCTTTAGGCCTCTTCATTTTTCCTCCCACTTTTTGTTTAAGTGTTTTGGCTTTCCTTGTGTGACTTTCACTAAGTACCTTATCTTTTTTCTTTGTAGCTCCTCGGGTACAGTGGATACCTTCGAGCTTGGGCGGTAAAGCAGTCTTCCGTCCGAGCTTGGGCCAAAGATAAATTGGAGAAGGCCAAGGTCTTCTGCGCTAACTCGGTTGTGACGAACACCGACTTGAGCCGTATAGCCAAGCAGAAGGTTGCCCAGCTTCGGGAGGAATTCTTGAAGGGCCAAGAGGATCTCTTGAAGGACTTCTCCAAGAAGATGTCCGACCTTGGTGAGAAGGTTGTGAGCTTAACCTCGGCCAACGAGGCCATTCAGAAGGAAAGAGAATAAGAAGCTGCTTTTCTGACGAAGGCTCTTGCCGACAAAGCCGAACTTCAAGCCAAGGTCGACTCGCTGAAGAAGGATTCGGAGAAGAAGAAGAAGATAAAGGAGCTGGAGAAGGAGGTTGCCAATCTTCAGAAAGAGGTTTCGGATCTTCAGAATGAGGCGGACGAATTAGACATAGAAAAAGACAAAGCTGTCCAGGCGACGAAGGTTGCCTTTCAGGACCGCTTCTACCTGGCTCATCACCAATTTCTGAAGAAATATCCGGACCTCGACCTTTCCTTCTTGGCTGCCCTGGATATTCCCGAGGGTCCTCGATGGACTTGGTCGAAATTCGAGTTCCTCAACCTACCATTTGCCCCTCCTCCTGCACCGAAGGCAGCGGCCAAAGACACAGGAGCCGAAGCTTCCCATGACACCGGGGTCCCTTAGTTATTCTAGGGCCTTTGCCTTCTTCTTTTTTCTTTGCGTTTTTCTTCTTGTAACCTTCTCCTTGTACCAAGACCATCTTTAATGAATTTTCTTTCATAATTTAGTTAAGTCTTTTAAGCAATTTTTTGTTTCCTAGTTGCCCCGACCACTTTCGGTCAGGGGATTTCGGAGAGGTACACTTACTCGTTTCACCAGCCAACCTTCGGGTAAACGTTCGTTGTTGGCGAAGTTCCCTTAGGCAAATTTTAGCCTGCCCTCGTCGGCCGTATTCAATAGACTTCACCTTTTTTGGGCTTATAACCCAACCAATTTCGGAAGGAAAACATAGCCTTCGGGAGCGTGTGCTTCGGCTTTGTTTGGCGAGTACTTTCGGATAGGGGAAAACTTTTGTACTTGGAGAAATTTCTCACTTGTACACTTTCTCATTTAAAATTCTAAGTATAGAATTTCTTTAAGGCATCCGAGTGCCATGCGTTTTTTAGTTTTCCCCCTTCGGTGTCGCCAAGCTTATATACTCCCTTTCGGACCTCGTCTAGGACCAAATAAGGCCCCTTTCCCGTTTGGCCGAAGTACCCCATGGGACGGTTTTTAGGGTTGAAACTCGGCCTTTCGGAGGATGAGGTCTCGTTTCGTTATTCCTTTTGGCCTATCATGCAGGTTTGCGCTCTTTTGCTGAAAGGCCCTTTTTTCTGAGCTCGGCCATTCCTCTGTGTTCACCAGCTAGGTCGTGCTTAGTTCTTAACCCGAGGTCGTTTCCTCTTTCGTCAAACACTCGTATTCTAACTAATGACCGTGCTACTTTAAGTGGATAATGGCCTCTGTACTGGAGATAAGTGAGAAAGGTGTCTCCCCCGTGGCCCTTCGGGGAGCTAACTGATAACTCCTAGGTACAGTAGGAAGTTTTCCTGGCCATTTTCCTTTTGCTTCTCCTAACCTCTTTTATAGTCCCTCGTTTATAATTCTATTGGCTACCTCCACTCGTCTGTTGCTCCGGGGCTGAGCTAGTGGGCCAAAGTGCAATTTTCTTCCAAAGGCGGTGACGAATTCTTAGTGTCCCTTGTCCATAGACTGGGAACCATTATCGGCCATTACCGCCATCAATATGCCAAATGTGCATATCATGTTTCTTTGGATGAACTTTTGTATATCCTTTGCCAGAATGGTAGCTAGGGGTCTTGCCTCGTTTCGCTTAATGAAGTAGTCCACTACTATTACGTAGAACTTCACTTCTTCGGGTGTTGCCGAGAGTGGACCGGTTAGGCCTATGCCCCATATTGCAAAGGGGCAACGGTAATCTTCTGGGGTTTCCCACTCCGAAGGCAGTCTTCTGGGTGCTGGCATATCTTCGGCCCTTTTCACACTTCCTGGGCGAATTGTCTTGCACCCTATTTGCCAATACATCTCTGTAATGGAATTTCATACCCTTGCAAGTATAATTCCTCTTTAATTAGGGAATATCGTCCGGAACATCTTCGCACTTTTCACCGTTTTATGAGGATTTTCGGGACTCTTTAGTTGCGAGATACCTCTTTGTAGGTTCTTTCCTCCCTCTTCCGAGGTTGTTGTACCTAGCGTTGCCATGCTTCGGATGGCCCAACATTTTGGTACCCAAATTTGATGGCTTTGGTGGCCTTCCTGCCTTTGGGCCCCTGAGGGGCTACTCCAGCGCTCTACTGTTCTGCGCTTGGAGTTTCTTCGATAGGGAGTTCCCACTCTGAATCTACCTTCGCCTGCTCTCCCTCGTCGTTTCAGCATTTTCCATTTCTGGGGTTTCAGCAATGAAGTCTGCCCGTGCCTGGGCTTTTATTGCCCTTCTAGGCTCATACATGATGTAGTACTTTCCGAGCTCGATGCACCATTTTGATAGTCTTCTCGAATGCTCTACTCTTTTCCATGACGTCGTGCGGAGGCAGGTCACTCTGGACAGTGATAACGTGTCCTTGGAAGTAAAGTAGCCTTCTGCCTACAAGTACCAAGGCATAGACGCCCTTTTGGGGCAATGCGTATCTGACTTTGTTGCCGAGGAGACGGCGATTTTTCTTCAGGTGCATAACTTCTTCGACAGGGAGGTTCGGGTCGTCTTGACCCTGTTTTTCCCATAGGTCGCGTTCCAAGGGGTATGCCTCCCGTCGAGGACTCATCTCGTTAACCTCTGCTTCCCCGAACTCCTGTGAGTTGATATTGGACTCTTCTCCCGACGAGGTATTGATGAGGAGGGCATTCGGCTCGAATTTGGATACGGCCATTTTTGGTCTACCTACGGCATTATTTTGACCACGACAGAGCATGGGAACTCACGCAGAAGGGCCGTGGTAATAGTAAGAGGACGTTCGTCCTCGGGCAGGGAAGTCCCTATTGTAGTTGTTTGGCTGCCGGTTGAACCTCTGGCACGGACGAGGACCTCGGAGGTCCTTTGTCCTTAGAATGCCGAGCTTCGACAACAACGACCTGGGAGTAATTCCCACAGACAGCGCCAAATGATGGCGGACGGTGGCCATCAGCATTATCTCCACTGTGTATCGTGGTGAATGCGGCAGGGATTTCCAGAGGAGGGGGCGAGTCCCGACAGAAGGTGCTCTGTGGGGATCACCTGTGACAGCCGTAGCATCTTCACGTGACGGACACGGTGAGGCCGAGAAGGACTTCTGGTATGGGAGAAAGCCCGAAACGGGGCTTCCTCAGGAAGACCTACCTGAAACACTCAGAAAATAGGGGTTAGGAGGTCCCCAGAGTGATTTTCCGGGGAGGAGCCTCCGACGCCCAAGTCAGTGCTTTGGGGGGTGGAGAGGGAGTAGTAAGGAAAAAGGCTCTTGCCTGCCATGAGTTCCTGAAGGCCGAAAGAAGAGGATCCACCGCCCCCCCTTTTAAGTCCATCCCCCTGATATATGTAGAGGGAGTGGACCCTTCGGATTGTGACACGTGTATGGACGGATGTCGCCCGTACTTCTGGGCGTGGGGGCCCCTGCCGCCTGCAGGCTCCTTGGGCCACGAGCTGCGACAGGCGACATGACAGGACGTGGGCAGCGGCGGGGCGTCAGAGTGCATATGAGGGCGGCGTGCAGGGTGTACGGGCGGAATTGTCAGAGACTCCTTGATGGCTCCTGCCGTACCTTCGAGGTCGCTTTGGTTGATGTCCACCCTCGGGGTGAAGGGCCTTTTCCCAGGGTTGGACTGGTTCTTCGGGGGATTCCCCAGCTCCAAAGTTACTCCTTCGGGGGGCTTTCCCCAACAGAGGATGGCTGGTCCTTCTCCCCCGAAGTTGGTTTGGTCATCTCCCCGATGGAGGCGATACTCCGAGGTTGGTATTGGCGGACTACCGAGATCGTGTACCTTAGGAATTTGACTTCCTCTTTTTTGGGGGCCTTAGGTGATCGGGGCGATAGCACTTCGGCTATCACTGACCGAAGGACTCCTGCCAGTCAACCATTGGGAATCAGCAAAAATAAGGCAAAAGTTAGGAAGGCATTTCCTGATTAGAGAAAAACTACATAGGCATGGCACTTTAACCCATTGAAAAAATGTGTGGGGGAGGAAGAAATGAAAATAGTGCTAAAGGAAGTCCACGGTGGAATGTGTGGATCACACATCAGCGCATATGCTCTCATTAGTGTACTTATTCGGTAACGATATTTCTGGCCTACCATTAGGAAATATGCACGAAAATTGGTTAAGTATTATGATAAATGTCAATGACATTCTTAAATACAAAGGGTGCCTTCCGAGGTAATGACATCACTAAACTATCCTTGCCCTTTCGTCATATGTGGGATCAACCTCATTAGTCCTTTACCCATATCCATTGGAGGGATTAATAATGTGTGATGGTCATTGATTAATCTACCTAGCAGATAGAAGCTAAACCATTATCCAAAATGTTAGCCAAGGAAGTGAAAAAGGTTGTTTGGAAGACCATTGCCTATCAATTTGGATGTACAAGGCTATCTATCACAAACAATAGCACCCAATTAATCGACAAAGGCTCCCAAGAATTTGCAGTTGACCTTGGCATCAAAATTGCACTTTATCCTAGTATCCCATCCACAAAGCAATATGCAAGTTGAGGTATCCAACAAGACCTAGAATGATGGATTGAAGAAGAGGCTAGGAGAAGTCAAAAAAAGGTGGCCCAAGGAAATCCCTATTGTGTTATGGCATTACCAAACAACACTTAGGAAGGCAATAAATGAGATTCCATTCTCCTTAGCATTCAGAGTGAAAACACCGATACTAGTTGAAGTCATAAATGCATTCCTTCATGTGCAAATCTTTGATCAAGAGCAAGATTACCTTGACTTGAGAGCCAAATTAGACATGATTGAAGAACACTAGGAAACAATAGAGTTGAAAAGAAAAGCCTTCCAACAAAGAGTGGCCACCGCTGCAAACCTAAGGGTTAAACCTAAAGGGATAAAAGTTAGTGATCTGGTACTTTAGGTTTCCAAAGTAAAGCCTTGACGACCTTCTTGCAGTGTCTTTTGGGCTAATTAGGAAGGTCCCTACCTTGTCAGTGAAGAAGTCAGACTTGGAGTTTACAAACTTCAGGATGCTGAAGGAATAGAATTGAAGAATTCTTGGCATTGAAGTACTTAAATAATTTTTCCAAAGGGTTTGATTATGCATAAATGTTGATGTAACTCTCCTAAGTGAGAAAAGGTACAAAATTTTCTGACACATTTCTGATTGAGAACGCTTGGGAGTAGAATGATTAATCTCCCTAACATCATCAACTTAGAAAAAGAAACTTTGGAAGGAAAACTAAAAGTAGCGGATCATTTGATAAAGGCTGGTCTTAGATTTAAAGGTAAAATCCAAATAAGAAAAGGCGAAATGAAGTCCCAGAAATATCTTTGAAACAATCACTACTCAACAAAAGATTTAGTATGAAAGAATGAAGCATAATATTTCACTGCTTCAAAAAATTTACACTGATTGAAGAGCAAGGAAACTTATAATCAATTCTTGAGGGTCTTCAGCTTAACCCTCAAGAATATCTTCTTTTTCCTCTTTGGTGTTTTCTTACGTTTTATCCTTAGGGGGATTGAGGAATTCCTTCTCCGACTAAAAGTCACCCTTAAGGATATCTAAGGCATTCAGAAAGAAAACTTCAAGGTCGGGGTAGTGGCTGAGAATTTGATGTTGAGCCAAGCAAAATCTATCCTGATAGCTCTACTATGACATGTCTTTAAACTCCTCATTTGCCTGGACAAGGTCAACCATTTCTTCTTTTTCTTCTTTCGGGACTTCTTCATCATCTTGGTATCCCCTTTGAGCTTCTACTTCTACTTAAGGAGATTGACAATCTGAGAAGTCAAATCATTTTTCTCCTTCCAGATAGCCTTCCAGTCAAAAGTATAGGCAGTGGGCTTTTGCCCAAGTTCGGCCACCTTTGAAGAAAAGTCTTCAGTCAACATCCCCGTCCCTTCGATAATCTCCTAGTGAATTGAAGACACGTTATCCTCAGCTATCTTTCTCAGCTGGACGAACTTGTAGCAAGTGGTTGCCAAGGCAGACTTAGTTTTTATGAGTGTCTCTTCCATGTTAAAACAGATTTTTGTCTACTTGGCCGACCATGCTGGGAAGTACCCCAACATCATGAGCATCTGCGAAAAAGTCCAAGTCAAAGTAAAGGAAATAAAAAAAACTAAGTTGAGAAAAAATTCTAAGTTACCTCAGTAGCAAGCTTTGTAAGATGAGCTACCAGGATCTCTTCATTCAGACACATATCTATTAGAGCCTGGAAAATGGCATATGTCATGATCTCTCTTGTCATCTAAAGGACCATCTTTTGAAAATATTTAGAGAACAAGATCATGTCTTCCATGAAATGCTAGAAAGGTTTCCTTCATAACCTTTCCCTGAGGGATCTTATCATCCCTCAGCTGGCGCCTGCTTTCATGGTTCATGACCTAGTTCGACTCTGGAGTTTCCCTTGCACGATCATGCCAAAGTTCTGTTATGGGGTCGGTACCTAACTAGTCATCTATAAATCTTACTATGTTAAACAAACCAAAAATCATAGATGAAAATTTAGGGACTAAATCTAGGGGAACATCTATGAGAGCCACTTTTTCGAAGCCTCGGAGCCACCAAGGAATGAAATAGTAGAAAGAGCCCTTTAGATGTGGGTGCAGCTTGTAACATTACATAAAAAGGATGAAATAAGGAGCCGCCTTAAAGACCCCACACATACACATGAAGGTGTTAAAAATATGTATAAGAATTTAGGGAGAGCTGGTTCATGGCTATCCTGTGAAAATTGTAAAATCGGTGACCATCTTCCATGGTAGACATTGGAGCCCACACCTTTATCTGAGTCTTGAAGACCATTATCTCCCCTACCCGAGGCCAGTAACTCAATCTGCCTTGCTTTAGGACACAGAGTTTGACATACAAGGCCAGGAAATACTTGGTATGCCACTTCCATACCTTGTCCAAGGAAGCACAGCTCAAATAGGCATCAAAAAAGCTAAAGCTCCAGCCTTCTGCTACTGAAGTGTTGGAGATCTCAGAATTCTAGGGTTGAAGAGCCATAATCCTAACCTCAGATAAACTAGGACCTACCTTGGCTATAAGGAGAAGATAAGAAATAGGACTTCAGGTGTAATTACCTAATTAAGTATTCACTGTTGATCAAAAAAGCTACCAGAATGCCACAAAGACCTTGTTGGAAATCAGACCACTACACTAACCTTTGTAAGAAAAGAAAAAAGGCCCAAAGACCGAAGAAAGAATTTAAGGTTAAGGAGAAGTGAAAAAATGTGAAATGAGGAACTTTTGAATGATAAGGGATATATAGCCCGAATGGGGTTATCAAAGAGTCATAATTATGGCAAAACATTTAATACCCAAGCTACCCTTCTAAGCCAAAATGACGCACTTGTACAAAGACAACAAATAATAAAGTGACACATGTCACCTTAAAACACAGATTGAGAGCATGCTTTTGCTCACAAAAATGATTGACAAGCTTTGATAGTTATCTACTTTGGTGTAAGAATTAAGGAAATAGAGGAGAATGCGCTTTTTTTCGAAGCTTCAATTAAAAGTTGAGGCTCAGGTGGGAAAACCTAAATTTTTCCCTTACCAAAAAATCCTAAAAAATCATATAGGCACAAGCTCAGCTAGAATAAAGCGTAATTCAGACCAAAGTGTCATCCCACTTTGATCTAGTTCAGGGGCATATGATGACTGAAGGGCAAGTGCCCAAGCCAATAGTCGAGCTCCCTTTAACAGAAGCGGCCTTCTCATCAATACCAAAACTAAGTACCCTCGGACTCGAGGATTGAGCCTCGGAAAGGAGACTGACCGAGCTCCCTTAAGCCCTTCAGCGCTTCACCATAAGGACCTCAGAGACAAGGCCTACATGTGAATTTCAGGACCATCAACAAGGCCATTACCACGTCACTCTGGACTTATGTCAGAGGCCAACCACTTACCAACTCAACCAGGCCAGCTAGCTACACCCTTTGTAAAGTACGGTCTCTAAACCCTCAAATCTAGTTGTTCGCATAATCGGCGCTCCTTCTAGCATACCTAACAACCTATTTTCATCTCGTCTTATAAATAACCCAAGGACTTCCCAGGTAAGAGGACCTTTTATGCTCTCAACTGCTTTTGATGACTTTCCCTCTTTTGCCTAACTTAAGCGTCGGAAGTTCCCTCCCCAGAAATACTTTAGAGAACCCCCTAGCCCCTTATTTGTTGTCATGCAAAATTGTCCCAACTCGAATAGCACTCACTCCATTATGAAAAACCAAGATGTGCTACATGGAGAACATGTTAAAGCACCACCCACCTAAGCTATCCGAAAATAAAAAACCCTTTGGATTAGGTTCATGGAAAAAAAAAAAAAGCTTATCGAGGCTTTTGAGAGAGCCTTACTAGCTTTGAATGGTTCTTCGGATTTTGACTTCGATATTTGCTTTTAGTTTTGCTAAGTTTTTTTTACTATGTATTTCTAACCTCTTTTTTTCTTTTTTTTTTTCTTTACAGATACGGGCTATACTTGTGAGGCATTCAAAAAAAGAAAGAGCCTAGAGGACAACATCTCAAATGCATATAAGCTCAAATGTGTGCCTTCAAGTTCTGCACATGGCTCTCAAGCTATAGGGATTGTCCTATGAACCCCCTTTTTCATTGGCGCAAAAGGTCATAGAAGTTGACAGGTCACTTAAGGCCCAGCTTGTAAAGAAGAGGGATTGAAACTCTACTTCTGGTTCTAAGGAGTCTGAGGGCTTAAAGCAGGGAAAAGATGCTATACCTTTTCATCCTGGTGACTTCCCAAGCTCTGGTCATGTTGACTTGACTTCATTTTATGGTTTTTATAGATCTTTTCAGTTATTCTAGCAAAAAGGTCCAAGGGGATAGATTTTCCTCCTACCACCTCATCGCAAATAGTGCTAGGGATGATGGCTTTTTAGGCACTAGCCCCTCCACCTCTACCTTTGGTTTTTGTGGAAGTGACTCCTAAAAGAGTTCCACCAGTGACGGCCTCTACCAGTGATACGTAGGTGAGGAAGACTTCGGGGGCCCCTGCTAACCCCATTCTACTTTTACGAACAACCTGAACTCCTGTTTCTAGTCAATGTCCTGGTGCCAGAAAGGGCCCAAGTTAAAAGGAAAAGTATGGTAGATAACAGGATCACTCTTGACCAATTATTGACCCCCATTAAGTTATTGGTATGGAGGAGTCGATACTCGAGAACAAAACTGACATCCCCCATAATGTCCTTGCGGTCCCATGCAATATTTGGGATTGGCAATGCTTGGCTCATCTGCCTCGAGGAAATGTCATGGTGGTGTCAAGCATGTTTTAGGTATTGTAAGTCATATTTTAGCCTTTAATGTTCTATTTTTGAGGTCATACTAACTCTTTTTATAGGAAATGATGGATGCCTTCTATGTTGGTGAAAGGCTCATCGCCAATGAAAGTAAGGCACGAGTGATGGCCTAATAGATTGACCCCCGAAAGCACACCGGGATGGGATTGGAGTTATGCCTTAGCTAAGAGAAGATGGCTCAGACTGCCCTAGAGTAAAAATTGAATGACCAAAGGATGGTCTTAGGTGTTCGGCAAAAACGCATCAATAAAGTAGCCACCAAGCTTTATGAGGCCACTAATGCTGAGAAAGAGCAAACGGAGAGGGAGAATGAGGCCTTCAAGAAAATGATGTCCCTAAAAGAGCAGCTGGGGGCCTCTGAGAAAAAATTAACAAATATTGAGTTGGGTCTTTAGTTGGTGGCTTTGGGGCCCTGTGTAAAGATGGGTTCTATTGTTCATCGGGAGCCATATTCTCACACCAATCGGGGTTGCCAAGATCAACGACGTTGTGAGAAGCTAAAAGTTGGCTCATGTTGCTGAGGTTGGCGATATTTGCAAAAAGGCCAATGGGCATGTGAAAGAGCTTGCCCTTGTTAATTAAAGGCAATGAGGATCAAAGTGATGCTTTTGATGCCTGGTCTAAGGTAGGTATGCTTAGGGCACCTACTTTGGATGACAAGCTCCTAGCAAAATTAGATGATGAAGAGCAAGCACGGCAGGACAAATTTTAGGCCTCGTTCTTTTGTATTTATTCTTACTCTTTTTTTTCTTCCTTGTAATTTTCATCAACAAGTAATGAAAATTTTCTTTGATCTTCTATGCGGCTTGTATTTGTCTTGTGATCATTTATTCTTTGTTAATCATTCATATCTTGAGATTTTATCCTCACTTTCACTTCTTACTTCTATTAGGCCTTTATTTGGACATAGCTATTTGAAAAAAAATTTAGCTTGGACTTCTGTTTTTCACTTCAGCATCTAACTAAAACTCCGTTTTTGGATTGCTTGGCCTCATAGGGTCATCTCTACTTTTGAAGGAGTTTAAGTTTAGGTGATGAGTGCTAATTATTTTTATGTCATTTAGAGATTGTGGCCCAAGGGCTAGTCTTTCCATTTTTATTCTTTGCCATTTAAGGATCATAACCCAAGGGCTAATCTTCCGCTTTCCATTCTTTGCCATTTATAGATCATAACCCAATGGCCGGTTTTCCCTTTCAATTTGTTTCTAGCCTAAGGTTGAGTATGAGAGGATTGTATTGTATAGGCAACATATGAAGGCACTAAATTGGAACTGCTTCGTCATTCTTATTAAAAAACTAAAACCTAAGTGAAGTAAGATTATGGATCATTTGAGTGATAAGTTCCTGGAAGACTTCCCCATAAGAATCTATCAACTCATAGACCCTCGGTTTCTTTTCACCTTTTACAATATAGGACTTGTCCCAGTTTGACCTTAAATCTCCATGGCCTGGATTTCTTCCTGTCAACTTAAATTTGACAAAGACTATTCCCTTGATTTACTCTAAATTTGGCATCATAGGCTAAGGTTACCTTTTGTTTGAAGGCTCTTAAATGAATCTCGGCATCTTCTTTGAGCACTTCCACAAGGTCCAATTTCACCTTTAAGGCTTCATCATTAGCCTTTATTTTGAATATTTAGAAGTGAAAAGTAGGCTGTGTAACATCTACTAGTATAAGTATCTCTATTCAACAGACTAGGTTAAAAGGACTTTCCTTTGTAGGCCTTCTAGAGGTTGTTCAATAATCCCAAAGGATGCCTTATAGTTCCTTTGCTCACCTTCCTTTGGCCCCATCTAGCCTCTTTTTTAGTCCCTCTTTTATTGTCTGATTTTTCACTTATATGTGTCCATTTGAATATGGATGAGCTAAAAGGGAAAAGTAAAGTGAATGCCTTTTTTAATCTGCAAATTTCCTCACTTACGCATTATCAAACTGTTTGCCATTGTTTGTGATGATGGCTCATGGGCATCCAAAGTGGCAAATGATGTTTTCCCAAAGGAACTTTACCACTTGGTTGGCCATGATGGTTGTTAAAGGCTTGGCTTCCAGCCATTTAGTGAAATAACCCATTGTTATGATGTATTACTTTACCTGTCCAGGGGTTATAGGCATTGCTCTATTCAAATCAAGGCCTCACATGAAAAAAAAAAAAAGCAACGATATGTAGCTGTTGGGGCTTCGGTTGAAGGTAGCATCTGAACGTGAGAATTGAGTTGACAAGAATGACACTGCTGCACTAGGTTTTGGGTAATCACCTTTTGAATAATTGGACAAAAATCACCTTACCTTAACACTTTATGGACAAGGTAATCTACTCCAATGTGAGCTCCATAGTCACCTTCGTGAATTTCTTCAAGAGCTTCTCAACCTTTACAATGGGTCAAACATTTTTGCAGAAGCAAAGAAAATCCCATTCTATAAAGATGTTCACCAATAATGGTGAATTGGCTTGAGTGGACCCTTATTTTTTTTACCCCTCTAGTATGACACTCATATTCCTTATTCCTAGGTAGAGCAGTATTGGCTTCCTCCAATTTTCTTCTCCAAGGGATAGCTGCTCCAAAAAGTGGATTGAGGTGTGATAGCTCTCCTAGTCAACGACTTGGTTTAATCAGGTAAGTGATTTAAGTTTAAGTGCTTTTTCTTAAATACCTTAAATAAGTTTTTTAATAAGGAAAAAAAGCAAGCTAAGTAGGATAAAGTTGAGTTCCTAAATGTAAAATGGCATATAAGGGTTTAAGTGACCTACGTGAATCAAAACTAAGTTTGAGGACAGAAGTGACAAGTGGGCAAGAAATCTCTTAATGGGAGTACTTGAGATATATGTTAAAGGAGATTACATATTATACTATTCATCATCTTTTCTCCCAGTCATTTTCATATGTCTTCCTTTTCCACAACTCACCATCATCATTCTTCCAAAATCACATAAATTTCTTGTGAAATTAAAGGTCCCAACGCATCCATATCAAGTTCTAGCTCTTTGTGCTTTGATTCATTTCAGTGATTTTTTGCAACTTTTTACTTCAAATCCTAAGGTAAGAATATGGTTAGAAATGGTTTTGAATTTGTGCCTTTGGTGTCCATTTTGGCTGGAATTAGGCCTGTAACTCAAAGAAAGCTAATTGAGCTTTATAGTGGTCTAGTGATGTGCTTGTTTTCCCTCTTGCTTTGATGATGATTTGAGATAAAGGTCTAAATTAATTTTTCTCAAATAATGCAGATAAATATGGCTTTGCATGTGTCAATGAAGTAGAAATAAGTCCCAAGAAGATTGGCCATGGAGATGTGAAATGGGACACATTTTGGTACAAGAACACATAAGAGTCATGGTGCAAGGCGTGCTCCAGTGCTGTGGCACCTAGATTGGCACTGTAGCACCAGGAGCATAATTCCAAGGTAGACGAGAATGGCATATGGCACTGCCCTTGGTGTTGCAGTGCCACAAGCCAATGGCCTCATGTTAAGGCCACACTAAGGAGGCTCCAATGGCCCGATTTTCATCCCTAGTCTATCTAAGATGTTCTAAACCTTTGGTTAGGTTTAAAACACATTCCTAATTCTAGAAGCCCAAGGTGTTAAGGCGGCACTAAAGGGATTAAAGGTGGTTCAAATCTTTCATTGGCCCAAATAGAAGGTCTTGAATCTCTAGGTAATAAAGAGGAGCCAAAGTAAATCTCAACCTAATCTTCAAGTTTAATAAGTTTAGCCCCTAAGATGCCTAAGTCAAGCTCTTACACAATATAGAGCCATATAAAGAGTTACCTTACACAATAAGATAAGGGAAAGACGCATAAATATAGGGTAATAAGTGATGATGTATTCTAAGAATCATAAGTAGACTTTATGGAGTAAGTAAAGAGCTAGCACTAGATGCAAGAGACCAGTATCCAAAGAACTTCAGCCATTTGAGCTCATTACAAAGTTGAGACACCTACGGGTATAAAGAAGTCCAAAGTACATTGTTTTCATTCATCCATCCATTTATCCATCCATCCATTTCATATGTATTTATATTATTGTTGTTGTGGTTGTTGTTGTTTGTTATTACTTGCTTATGCTGGATGTTTTGGTTGCCATATTTGCATATTTGCTTGCTTGTGAATTTTTCTTTGCAGGAGCTCTCCAAGGGACCCTTACTGAGTACAACTATGTACTCATCCCTTAAGTTTCATTGTGCAGGTTTTGTTAGTGGCTTAACAAATAAGTTGTGGGCTAAGAGCTGAGTCATGGGCTAAGTTTTCTTGTTTTTAGATATTTATTTATTTTGAACGTATATGATTCTAAGATTTTTTAGAAGTTAATTTTGTGCTAACGTAAATGCCTATGCTTTTTAATTAAGAGGCTAAGATTTGCACAAGAAAAAACAAGGGCTTCGCACTTAGAGCTAGTTAGCTCAAAGGTAGGAGCCAATTTTTATAGATTTCAGTAGTGAGTTTGCCATGTATATGAAGTGTTTTAGGAACTAAGTAGTTGCCTATATTGGGAGTCATTGTTGTGTATAAAATTTAAGTTACATTTGGGTGCATGCTAAGGTTGTAAAATGTGCATATGTTGTTGAAGTTTAAATAGCTAGAGTTTTATCATCTTGGCTTAAGTTTTAACTTATGATTTTTTTTCTTAAATAAATTATGCCAACATTTTTCTTTTTTTATTGAATAGCCAAGACAAATACATGCATATCTTCTTGCATTGTAGGCTAAGTAACTAGTTGCATATAAATTGCTTTAATTCACCCATAAGTAATGAATAGCCAACTATAACTAAATGGGATCATAGTCCTTAAGAGCCTATAAGTATAAGTTAATTCAGGGTGTTAGGACTCTGTTCTGTTACACTCCATTACTTCATTTGTCATGGCCTTTTATTGGCCTTTTGGCAAGCTATTTGCCCTTGCATTCTTAGCCCTAAAGAATTTTTCAACTTGCATGTGGTTAAATAACTTGATTAAATTTTTAACCAATATCAAGTATTTATAGAGAGTAGGGTATTTTAACCCTGTCATCCCATTAGCTTAGTTAACGATTAACTGAAAGTTGCTATAAACCATCAGCTGTCATACCTCTACCCAGCCATCCATCTTTAGTCTAGCAATGAAGGCCTTGTATTTAGCCACATTATTGGTAATCATGAATCTAAATATGATTTTTTAGTGCTGCTTCTATATCCAAATACCATTTTAGTACGATTCTAACTGCCCGATGATTGTGGCCTAAGGCCTCATTGACATATATTTACCATGAGGGGCCATTGATGTTGTGTTTTTCAATATGATCATCCATTGTTGACATCCTTTTTGCCACAAAGTCATCCAAGGCTTGTGCTTTAATGGCCCTTCACAATTCCTAGTATATATCATACTCACCCAACTTGATACACCACTTTGGCAGTCTACCAGAATGATCTGGCTTTTAGAGGATATCTTTGTTATAAGAATCTTATTCTGATAATGATTTTGTATGCTTAGAAGTAAGCCTCAATTTTCTAGAAGTTGCAATGAGGGAAAAGACATTCTTTTGTAGTAGTGGATATCACAATTTTACCCCCTAAATGGTCCTACTGACAAAGTAGATGGATCATTGTTCTATACCTGCTCTCTGACTATAATTGCACTGATTGAGCCATTGATGACTATAAGGTACAGGGTTAAAGAATCTTCAAAATATGGTTGTTTGAACATCAGGGGTTGTCATATATAACCCTTCATTTGCTTAAAGGCTAGCCAACACTTTTATGTCCATTCAAATTTGCCCCTTTCTTGAGAATTTGAAAAAAATGACAGCATCTGTCGCTGAACCTAGAGATGAAGTGAGTGAGACATGTTAATCATCTACCAAGCTTTTAGATGTCCTTCTTATCTCTAGGATTAGGTATCATTAGAATGCCATCAATTTTTTCTGGGTTGGCATCAATTCCCTTTTTGAAACTACACATCCCTAGAATTCACTAGCTCTAACCCAAAAAGTGCACTTCCTAGGGTTTAGGTACATGTTTAACTACCTCATCCATTAGAAAGTCTCCTTGAGGTTGTTGATATGCTGGTCTAACACCTTGCTTTCCACATATACTTTCATGTTGCACCCTATCTGATCTGCAAATACCTTATTCATCAATTGTTGATAGATGGCTTCAGCATTTTTGAAACTAAAGGGCAGCATTCGGTAGTAGTAGATGACCACCCTAGTTGTAAAATTAGCTTTTTCCTTATCCTCAAGATGTATTCTAATCTAATGGTGTCCAATGAAAGCATCCATAAAGGAAAAAACCTTGCACTCAGTGGTTGCATTTATTAACTGGTCGATAGATGGCAATGGATAAGGGACTATTAGGCAGGCATCATTAAGATATGTATAGTCTACGCACATGCACCAATCTTTATTTTCTTTCTTGGCCAAAACTGCATTGGCCAACCATTCAGGGCACTTTTCAAACGATGTATACTTCTAGGAGTCTCCTGACTTCTTCTTTGACAAAATCCCTCTTTTATGGAACCATATTCCTTTTCTTTTATTGGACTAACCAAACCGAAGGGTTGACTTATAATTTATGTGTGATGACCTATTAATCTTAGGGTCAACCCTTGGCATGTCAATTGGAAATTGTGCGAATATCTATGTTAGCCCCCAAAAATTTTGACAAATGAATCATTTACATCTTTGGGAAGGTCTTTGCCAACCTTGACCATTTTGCTGGGTGCTATCTCCACCCCCTTAGAGTCTTTTGACAATGAGGCTCCAAGTTCATTGTCAGAGGTCTCTGTCTTCTTCCTTTTGGAATCAATTTTAGCAATTAATTGAGCTTTTTAAAGCCTTTTAGGCTATCCATATAGCTTCTCCAAACTAGTGCTCGATAAACAAAAATTGTTGCATCCCCCATTGGGTTAAAGAAGATCATCATTAGCCATTTGACATCAACTCTAATGTGGAATTATATATAGGCCAGTCTTTTGAGCAAGGCATTGTAGGAATTCAAATGTTTCATAGTCACAAATTTTACTAACATCTTCAGCAACTCTAATTAATACAAGCAACAACTTAATAACTCCTAAAGTTAAGACCTCGTCTCATACGACTCTGTATTGAGAACTTGAAATAGGCTTAGGGGGACGTTACAAACCTTGATCTTGCCCAATAAGGAAACAAATAGTATGTTGGAGTTGGCCCCAGTGTCTAGGTAGACACGTTCAATGTTTAAGTTGTTGATGCGTGCTGTCACAAAGATGAAGTCAACATGCGGGACCATCACATCTCGTACGACTCTATATTGAGAACTTGAAATAGGCTTAGGGGGATGTTACAAACCTTGATCTTGCCCAATAAGGAAGCAAATAGTATGTTGGAGTTGGCCCTAGTGTCTAGGTAGACACGTTCAACTTTTAAGTTGTTGATGCGTGCTGTCACAAAGATGGAGTCAACATGCGGGACCATCATGAAGGATCTGTTTGCCCTTGTTAACATATTTTTTGGCTTATTATATCCAATTAGGCAATCTCTAGCTGGGAAACGGGCCCTCTCTTGATGATGGCCTTGTCCCAGTCCCGGTCATCACCTTCCCTTTTACGAGGCCTTTCTTCTTGTTGTCAGTAAGGGGAATCTACTAATGCCACTTATTCGTGCAGCTTGCCTGCTTGTATCATGTCCTCTATCAAATGCTTTAACTGCCAGGAATCCTCTATTTCATGGCCTTTGTCTTTATGATAACAACAATATTTTTGGCATCCTTCTTGTTCTTAAAGCTTATTGGCAGGGCCCACTTGGTTATCATATTCTGTTCTCCAGTGCATATAGTATGTTAGCCTTAGTTTCATGTAGTGATGTGAATGGGGGATCCAGTCATAACTTCTCTTTTTTTATGATGACATATTGCCCTTGGACTTTGCCTACTTTTTCCTAGGTACTGGCTTCTTAAGCTCTTTAGAATGCATGTATCATGTGGCTTGATCAAAGAACTTTTTAATGTACCTGATAGGATTCCTATGTAGGTCCCAAGCTAAACTGGATTTCTTCAACAGATCTTAGGTTATCTCAGTTAAATGTAGCTCAAGGAAAATTCCCATCCCTGGAGAACTTTGGGATTAAACCATATGACAAAATCCCTTAAAATTGCTCTTTAGCCTCTTGTATCTTTAATAAGTAAGAAGTTATCTTTGGGGTCATCCTACTCCTCTAGAAGTTGTAAGAAGGTCTATGAGAGGTCCTTAAAGAACTCAAAATGATGCCCTTTATTGGTTACAAACCAAGAAGTTGCCGCCTTGTTATTGAAAGCACAGCACATAACGATATCTGATGCCCTATTTAATCTCATAGAGGTTATATAACATTGCAAGTGATTAACTAGACTATGAGATTGTCATAGGGGTCAATCTTCAACATCATGAAATCATTAGGGGTCAGAGCATTATTAATCTCTTCTGTACATGATTAAATCCATATATAATCTATGTTCATTACTGGATTATGGAATCCCTGAGCAGGCTTGGACATCCTTAGCCATTCCTTTATTTGGTCTATCCTCTGTAATACCACAATAGTTTTGCTGTGACTTGGGCCATCAAATCTTGCTCAAAATACTTATGGGGGATCCCTAAGTGAAGCCCTTACTTGGGATACTTATGGCAAGTCTTTATCTAGGACCTTACTACACCTTTCAAAGCCAAATGGCTCTTAACCACTTCCTCCAATGCCCTTGGTCAGCCTCTTCTAATCTCTTGTTGCATAGTGTTCTTTAATTGCTAAAAGAAAGTGTGCTGGAGGGCTTGGAATTGATTATCGTGTGGCACAATAGTGTATTTGCCTTTTTTTAGATCATGTAGAGACAATGAGAGATCATCATCAGCAATGCCTCGTCTTGCCTCTTGATCCACTAGGCAACCCTGCCAGTCCTAAGGGCTCTATTATCACTACCACTCTCATTCTTAAAAGGGTTCAGGTCACACTGCCTACTCCTAGTGCTAACTACCATTATCATTTCCACAAATGGGGACAAATTGATAACTGAAATAGAAGACAACCAACCAAACATGGTAAACTAGCCTTCAACATGAACCTGGTGTCCTACGCTCCAAAGACACCGTTAGAGCCCCATGTGTCTTTACCTGAGGGAACCCTCTAATAATCAAGCTTATTTTCTTTAAGATGGGAGGAAAGCTAAAGTATTAAGGTTAAACAATGTATCTCTTATCTCCTATAAGGGTTCCCTTCTTATAAACTTAGAAAGTATCATGTGATTATGGAAGTTTCATTGTGGGAGGATTCTATTCCATATAGGAGCGTCCTTCTTTCTAAGTAGTCGGTGGCTTTAGGCCCCTGGTGGACTATCTTGGCAATATGGCCCTTTAACACTCCTAAGCCAGTTGAAAGGCCCATCTTTAGATATAGGCCATTAGGGGCTGTATGATATCATTAATATAGTCAAATATTGGTAGTAGAGTGCACATTTTATGTAGCAGGCTAAGATTCAAATGGTACCGCACTTACTACAAAAGCCAGGCAGTCTAGAAGTGATCAAGTTGCAGTTCAAGCCTACTAGGTTTTTTGAGGCAGACACTTCACGCTAAGCTCTTGTTGGGTTTCAGGAGCCAAACAGCACAGCAGAATTTAACTGAAACCCTCTAGGATCCAAGTGAAATGGGGTAAACCGGGTGTTCGAAAATTTTCATACCTAATTTTCGGTTGAGATCTCTCATTCAACTGTAGAGTCGAATCACAAAACCTGAACAGTTGACGTGTTTAGGCTCTCTATGGTATTCACACGAGCCTCTCGGGATCACCACGCTTCCACCACATCCCGGCAGATGCGTTTTTCTTGCGCTCGCAGTGCTAGCTTGCGTCCTCCAATGAATTGCAAGAGAAGAGTGCGGCTGTCCTTTTGGGAGGTTAGGGTAAAGAGACCTGCGAATTTCTCACTAAAAGTTGTATTTATAGTGAGAGTCAACTTCCAGGCCTAATGGGTTTCAAAGCCCTAATCTAATTAGGATTTAATTTCGGGCTTAATAATGGCTCAACTCTTGGGCCCATTATTAATACGAAATTAAAGTGAAACCTTAAACCCAAATAATTAGCCCATGCACTCTAATGATCCAAATAGCTCTATGTGTGCGACCCAATAGGCTCTTGCCACATTGGTAATGATCATGAATCACATTTATGATCATAAGCAATGAGCGGTGTCTAGCAACACATCATTGCTACCCAGGTAACAAGATTGTCGGTGATTCGACTAAAAATTTATGATCATCACCGATATATGCCATTGTCCCTTTATCCAAGATATCAAGACTAAGCACGAGACATGGAATGTATCACTCTCGTATAGCCCAATCTTTGGTTTCTTGATTACCAAGTAGACTAACTTAAGCTGATGACATTGATATCGTATATCAACTCATCCGAGCATGGCCATGCATTTTCTAAGTCTCACTCTATCAAGGGGCCCGAAAATATCACTCCCATTACATAGGAGGGACAAATCCCATCTTGATCATACAAATCCCTCCGCATGATATGTGACATACCCAATGACCTCCTTCAAGTTCACTCAGTTACGAGCAACAAAGGAAAGTATCAAAGTATGTGACTCACATGTAGGGAACCTTGATGATCTTAGGTCGAAGGACTACATATACCATGATCACTATAAGAATCACTTATGACACTCATATAACGATCCATGTAGTGTTCTTATAGTGGCTCGGTCCAGTACACAAGTTCTCCAACTTGTACCCATATGCAGACTACATATCTCATATTAGTCTCCACATATGCTAGTCGATATGTATTATTGCAACCCGCTCCACAATAATACTAGACTAGGGACGTTTGAGAATATCATTATTCTAGGGTTACAATTATGTTTATTATGTTATGCAGAAACAAAACAACAAACATAATTGCTGGATTAATGCCTTAATAAAATATCATGACTCAATGTGAAAAAAATACAATCATCTCATGATTGGCTTTTTGGGCACAGCACTAACAACTCTTCTACGAAAGATTCTCATACCTTTTACTTGTACTGATTTTGAATACCAAAAATAAAGTAATGTAATAGATTTCGAAAATGAATATATAATATATTCATATGTTCTAACATTTATAAGATTTACACAAAATTAAAAAAAAATGTTATTGTTGTTGTTACAGTATACCATCAAGATCATCCCCATAAATTTCTCATTATATTTCCTTTTGTTCTTCTTTTTAGAGCTTATTATTGTTGGTAACATACACAAAGTCGAGGAAAATCAACTTTGTTTTCAAATCTTCAAAAAACAAAGAGAGTTACATTTCACTGAAGGACACATATCCATCAAATGACATCTTTCTTGGAGCACAAAATGGTTACAATTATACATGACCCATTTTATGCCCATAAAAGGTATAATTGAAGCTAATAAGGCAAGACCCTGAAGCATGGGAGTCATGTATTGTGAACTATTAAATACCGGCACACCATGCACACTAATCATCAAGAACCACAAAGTCTCAAACAAAATCTAGTCATGGCTCAATAGGAATACCTCCCTCTGTTATTGATTTTGCAAGTAATAATGCTATTCACATTATCCACAACTCAAGCTCCACACACAACGATACCTGGAATCCTACTGAAGATGGGATTAAGACCCTATCTACTTTAAAGTTGAAGTCAGGGATATATAAAAAAAGTACCACTAGCAAAAGTCAAGGTAATGGAAAAGTTTCCAGTTGTCATATAGAATTAGACAAGCTTCTGTCATATCAGGGTCAAGTCCCCTACAATGGTAATATAGAGTCAAACAACCTTCCACCATGGCTTGGGCCACCACCTCATGGTAAGCAGATAAACTCACCACCGCCACCAACAAAAGTGAAGTACTTGGAAAAGCTAATTCAATATCAATGTCAAGTCCTCTCCAGTTGTAATATAGAGTGAGATAACCTTCTACCACGGCATGGGCTATTACCCCACGATAGGCAGATAAACTCACCACCACCATCATGAGTTAAGCTAAGTGATTCTCATATATTTTAATTGAGGACATGCCACAACTCTCTTGTAATAAAAAATGGGAAGAAAATAGACATAGCTATATAGCTACTTATCTACTGTAACTGCGATTCTACACCATCCAAAGTTATCGTAATCCACCAATTTGCTACTTAGTTTGATTACCTCAGAGCATAATCTTAAATACCGCGGTATACCATGCAGTGTATCACTTATTGCATATATGTGATATGCAATTAACTAGTTTTTGTGTTATATTGGAATGCAATGCGATATACTATGATATACCGCATTCACCAAAGGTATACCGCTTAGCACTAATTTTTTCTGTGTTTTGCACAATTTAGTGCAATATACCATGCGTTATACTGTCAATATACCTCATACCATGAATTAGAAATTTTTTCTTTTTATTTTAGATTAATGTTGCACATACATAAATATATATAAAATATCAAAATATATTTAATAAACATATATAAAATGAAAAAATATAATTAATACATACTTATTTTCTTTTATTTTAATTTTTATTGTTTTAATATACATAAAAAAATTGAGAAAATACTATACATGAAGGTGGTATGTCTTTTATATCTCTAAATAATGTTTATTTTGTTCTATATATTCCATTTTTTTATTTTCATATGTAAAAGTATCATTTTTTTATATTATGAAAATTATGTTAATAATTAGAACATATATGAAAATGTGTGAAAAAAATTATATTTTTATTTTTTCATATTAAAATAATATTTTGATATTCTTTTTATGAAAATGGTAACAATATATGGCATATTATACCATGCAAAATACTTATAGTTTATAGGGTGCAAAATACCTAGTGTAGTGGTATTGTATATCTTGCCTCAAAGTTTAAATATGACCAACATGTGAAAATTTGACTCAGTAGATTGGTTTTTAAAATATAGGAAAAAATGAAAATTTATAAAATTCATAGGGGCAAAGCTATAATTTTCATGAAAAAAAATTAGTAAGTGTATTTTCATGTGGAAATGAATTTTTTAAATAATGGTGGTATGGGAAATTAATTGCAAAAGCTTACGAAATATAAATTACATTACATAAATTTTAAAACTAACCAAGATAGAAAGAAATTATTGTAGCAAATAAAATTGGGTCATTTTTTACTAAGGATGACAGTCGGGTATGTAAAACCCATGACCTACGGATACTCATCTGTTATTGGCAGTTTTTTGGGTAAAAATACCATGATGAAATGGAAATGGATAAAAAATCTTACCTATTGGGAAAGTACAAAAACATGGCAAGTTTGGGGAATCCATGATGGATAACCCGTCATTCGCGATCAATGACTGGTCAAAGTGGAAGGGAATGGAAAGTGCTAAGTGGAATAGCAAACAAATTGAGGTCAATGCTAGTTTTTTTCCTTTTTGATTGATAATATATTGACTATTTTTGGGTACACACATAGGAGTGCATTAGGGGTGGACCCGGAAATTTTTGTTAACAGGAGCTAACTATTAATACCTTAAAATATTCAAATCTAATAAAACAATTTAAAATATAGACATAACTTATTTAAACTGTACTCATCATTCTTACATGAAACTAAATTTGTCTATAATTACATTGGTATCAATTGTTACAACAAGTTCGTTCTTTGCATATATTAATAGAGAATCCCTCAAAAATTGGTATCTATTTTTTTCTGAAGTTGAGTCTTTACAATATTCATGGTAAAAAAACTTGATTTATTATACCTAGTCAAACAAAGCTAAGAATTCCACGATCAGCTGAAGAAATCATAAATAAAAGTTAGATTATTGCAAAACCCATGGGTGTTCTCGATAGAGTTGGACAATTTTTTGGTTCACTTCAACTTTAAGCTATTCATTGATTATTAGAATTACAGTGTTGTTGCCACTCAAATTGGATGTCAGTCATGAGATAAAAAGCAAACCTAAATTTATTTTTTATGAATTGTTTATTCTAAATAGTATTTGATATAATAACTTAAGTTAAAAAGAACTAGTTTTGGCCAATAAGAATCAATTCACATAAGAGAGAAGTAAAAATGGAGCTAAATGTACAAAAGTGCTTAAGAGAACTCATAGATAAAATTTCTCTTGCATCCTTCTAAAGGCTAAGACTACTATCTATATTATATATATAAAGGAGAAACCTATACAATACGTTAGAATCATTAATTATAGAGCTTCTGTGATCTTTTTAAAGCATTTTGACTCACTTGTCAATGTCAAAATATTTTAGGGACTCTTTAGCTACACTCTATTATTTGGATTTTTATTGGATTGACATCATCATGAATTTTTGTTAAATTATAATTTAGTTCTCATCTTCTATTTCTACCCATCTTAAACATAATTCTGCCTATTAAAGTACACCAATGGATTTATAGTTAATCATTTACTCACATGGCCGATCATTTTAATGATTGATAATTGGATTCTTTATGGGATTTTTTTCTAGATTTATTGTAACCAATTAGAGTATTATGGTAGTAATACTATTACAATTATTTATTATTTTATTTAATGTTTTGGTTACTAACATTTATTAGGTATAACAATTTTGATCGACTAATTATGCAAAATTTATACATTGATTGTGTAATTCAATTCTTTAAACCAAAACTAATTATATAGTAATTAGAGGAAAGCAATTAGTATAAATTAGCCTAACCTTGTCAACTAGAGGAAGGAACAAAAAACTTTCAAGTCTATAAGATGCCAAAATAGTTAAGCTTTGAATATATAACTTCAAGTACTTCTAATTCTGTGCGCAAAAGTTCAATCATTTTTTTCTCCTATTTTATTTTTTTAACTAAAATTAACTTCTTAGACTATATAATACTTCTATCTATTTGCATTAGGGGTCATGGATTTTTACTTTTCTATATAATAGTTTCAGTTGTTTTATAAAATTGTTTAAGATATGGTTAGATGCAATTAAGTGTGTTATTTTTAATTTTACTACACTATTCTTTTTTCTTTTGTTTAGCTAAAAAAATAAATCTATTTTTACAATTTCCATTTCCCTTTTAATTCTCTTTGCTACCAAAAACTAATTTAAGTCATTTTCTATTAAATTCTTATTAATATAAAAATAAAAAATATATATATAATATCATCACAATTGTACATATATTATTTTATATGTAAGTTTGAAGAATTAATTCAAAATTTACATTTCCAAGTTTGATGATTAGGGATTAATATTCTGTTCTTTATTTGGTTTTGGGGGAACTTAAGAAAAAAAAGTTGAAGATTGAACTCACCTTTTAGATTTTAAATAGATCATCATTTTTACATTGTAACATTCATTTCTTTATAAGAAAATTAAAAATAGCTAAGTTTTATTAAATGTATGGAATATAGATTTATTTTCACAATCTCACAAATTATTATTATTATTATTATTATTATTATTATTATTATTATTATTATTATTACAAAAAATAATTAGGTGACTATATATACAATTAAAATATATAAAAAATTAAACTCATACATCATACGGGCAAAAGAACTAGTTGTAACATATTTCTCAGACTTAGGGAAGCTAAGGGCCCCGCTAGCCCCTCCCTAGTTCCGCCCTTGACGTAGATATCGGCTAATTGTAGGTATAGGTGCAAAATTTTACTCATTGACAAATACCCAAGACTTCATAGGTAGAGAGATACCTACACACATGGGTGGCCGAAAATGATATACCCGTGCAAGGGCTAAACAGCAAATGTTTAGGGAGGCCACTTCAAATTGTTGTAGGAAAGGACCACCTTAAATTTCATAATATATTGTAGCAAAGAACATTGCTGGATACTAGCCTTTGATACACACAAAACTGCGACAACATTACACATGCTTTAACCCATTGGACCAAGCTCTCCTTGCTCTTCCCATTCCTAATCTGTACAGGCATTATCTGATCCCTATTTTCAAGGTTTGGCAAATGTTGACCATGAACCATCTAGTCAACCAATTTTAAAGCTGGAATTTGAGTTTGAAATGAGGAAATTGGCTAAAGATGATGCTAGAGAGTTGATATATCGGGAGGTGTTAGTCACTTGTTTCCTCGATTTGGATTGGGCAGATATTAGAATATATATATATCATCCCCAGATGTTGCTTTGCTTTGCTAGGGAATTTGCGCTCCAAGTTAGGGCAAAGCTGTTCCTTCAAATATCTAGAAGAACATTAATTACGGGGCCTTTTCAAAAAATCAATAGTTAACTAGAATTTTTAGCTATTGCTTTGCACGCGCAATATACTTAAAAGACCACATCATCTAATAAATCTTTCTTCTAGGAATTGAAATTTCCCATTGAAAAAACTATTGAAAGTTATTATTTAGAATCTAGATCAAATTAAATTACAAAGCCAAACAGAATAACAAAGAATTGTGAATTTTTCTGAACATAATTATGAAAAATTTTAAATAATTTATTTTCAAATATTCAATTTTCTGGAAAATACTCAATTTTAATTTTCTTAATGGTAAAAGTAAAAAGACCTTAACTTAATAACTCGTTGCCTCCTCAGTGGGGATCAATTATTAAACTAAAATTTGTTCCATTTATCCTTTGGAATTACAACGGAATTGGGATTTTTATCAAGATTTATTTCCGTACATATATAAAATTAAACTATGACAACATGACACTGGGGAATTAAAAGGTAAACATGGTTATCAACATCACGGTCTCCTGGAATTACCACAAGCATCTAAAGAATATATTTTAACTATTGAAGAATATCTATATGTACAAAAATTAAACAAAAATAAACAGAAATCACACTATTTATTGTATCTCTAAATATTGTAGATCTTTAAGTTGTAAGAAAAGTTTTTACTTCCTAGATAATCAACTCAGTTGCTGTCACAATTTCAAATCTGTTCAAATGAACAGACTTCTTAGTTGATCATGTCCTCATGCTTCAATAATTCACTTATCAATAAAAGTTAATCACAAAAGAAAAGGAAAAGGGAACATAACACGTTGAAAAGCATGGAAGTATAAGATAAAGAATTTTTTGCTTACAAAGAAAATAAAGGATATACATAAATGATGAAGCAAGAATGGATTGGGTTTTTGTTCAATGAGCTTGCTTTAAATAGTGGTGGTATGATAAACTAAAGAGACATTGAGATGTATAATAAAAATTTAAAGACAAATATTATACTATATAGAGATTTTAGGAAGAGGAAAAATTATTTACATATGGAAGTTATGTATGAAGAAACATAAAGTTATACACATTCGGGGGAGTTTTAATAAACTTTTGGGAAGAGTGAAAGACGGGAAAAAGAAAATATAATTATTGTGAACTAAATTTATCAAATATTGTAATTTAGCGATAAAATATTTTTAAATTATGAGAGATGGTGAATTTTTCAACAACCTGTTAGAATTCCAAAATTTGTTAGGAAAGGAGACAGAAAAAATGGCAAAGATGTAAAGTTTTAAGAGATAAAATTAATGTTATCCACTTTTATTTAGCACAAAAAATTTAAATTTAATTAATTATACATAATTTTGAGAATGGAGGAGGTTGATAGATATAGGTGGATCAGCAGCAAGTTATTGCAGCAGTGCGTTGGTTGGGAGTCTTGTCGCAAGAAAGTAAAGTTTGGAGACCAAAAGGCCAACAAACAATATTTTAAGGACTTAAATTCTATAAATTGAGGGGTCAAATGAAAAATTGTAAAGTTTGAGGACCAGTAGCCTAAAGTACAAAAAATGAGCAATCTTTTCCATAGTTTACCCTTTTTTTGTTTGTGGACTGTTTCTTGAGTTGGGCTAGTACTGTTTACTTTTGGACTTTTGCCGCAACCTTTATGCACTGTTTATCTACACTAATTCTAGCAATGTTTTAGTATATACAAGACAATAAGTAAAAAAAAAAAATTCAGAGACCAAGAAGACAGATAAAGATATTTAGAGATCCACACATTGTAGTAGATATTTTTATGATAAATTTTAATAATAATAGTGCAAAACAAAATATGGTACATGCTTCAAAATGATACATACTTTTTTGTTAATTAAAAAATAATTCACTAAAAATTTTCATCTCTTATTAGCTTAAAATCTAATATTTAATATCAATAAAAAATTCATCTAGAAAATTTACTTACAAATTTAGAAATTATTGACAAAATTACTTTATTAAACTGTAGAGTTTAAAGTAAATAATTGATGCTATAAAATTTAATAATTAATAATAATAATAAATGACCAAAATAAAAAACTATGTTTAATATATTAATCAATTAATAGCCTAACCATTAACTTAATAAAGATAAAATGAAAAGAAAGTAAAAAAAACTAATTAACTAAAGCCAAGTCAACTAGAACCAAGCCTATATACAAATTATAATGATTAAAGTTTCATTTTAGAAAATAATAATAAAGAAAATCAATAAAAAAAAGTTAGCATCAAGACAAAAAAAATGAAAAAAAAATTAGGTATTAAGGATTAAACAATTGACTTAATAAAGATAAAAAATGGTTTAACTAAAAAATAAACAAATTATGGTCACCAATGCCTTGTTTCATAACATAGTACATAAAAAACAACAAAAAAAAAGCTTGGTGGCCAAAAAAGTAAATAGAGGATCTAATTAAATAGTTATAAAATTTGGAGACCAAAATATAAGACGTACATAAATTAGAGATTAAAATGAAAAACTTAGAAAGTTAGGGACCGAAGCTGCGTTTTAATCGAACAAATGTGAGGCAGATTAAAATCGCAAAAATTACAACATAGGCCCTCAAAAAGATGAGTGGCTTGTGAAAAGAGGATCAAACTAAAAAAAGAGCAAATCACATCCTAAAAAGTAAAAAAAAAAAAGTAAAAAAATGTGAACTATTTATATATGGTAATCACTGTTGTTGAACAGTGAAATCTGTTCCTCTTTTAGAATATAGTATAATATAATATAATAAGTGCATGTACTTTGTTAAAGATTTTCTAATTATATAAATTGATTTTAGAAAAACTTAAAACCAAGTTTATGACAGATGGTGAGTTTTAAATGTTCCTATTAGAATTTCAATTTTTTTTGGAGAAGGAGAGAAATAAAAAAAAGTGACAAAGATGTAAAATTTTAAAGAGAAAAAATCAATGTTATCTACTTTTAGTTTACACAAAAATCAAAATTAATTAATGTTATCTGCTTCTAATTTTCTAAACTTAATTATATAAATTAATTTTAGAAAAATTTAATACCAAAATTATGAGAGTGGTGAATTTTTTATAATCCTATTAGAATTTCAAAATTTTTTGGCAAAATAGGGAAATAAAAAAAAAGTGATGAAGATGTAAAATTTTAAGAGAAAAAATTAATGTTATCTAAGTTTACACAAAAATCAAAATTCAATTAATTATACATAATTTTGAGAATGGAAAAAGTTCATCGATACAATTGGTGCATGTACTCTTTGTAAAAGACTTGCTAATTAATATAAATTAATTTTATAAAATTCTAATAGTAAATTATTACAAAAAATTAGTTATACCTCAATTATTCAATATAAATTTATTGCTATTGATGCCCAAGTTTACATATGTATATTATAGATATGCAAAAGTTCAAAAGGCAGTTATGAACATAGCCATATGACACACTTGAAGACTAGTCTCACAAATGTAACATTTTTAAATACCCTTAGTGGTTAGCCATAATGACTAGTGGTGGCCGGTGGGCCGACCCGGCCCGGCTGGGCTTGGGTCAGTTTTCCCAAACCCGGGCATGGCCCGCATCTAAGTGGGTTGGGCCTGGGTCGGGTCCAACCCGGGCCCGGGCCGGGGCGGGTCCGAGCTGGGCCGGGTTTATCCGATTTTAAAAAACATCATTTTAATATGTTTTTAATTGTTGTTTGATAGTAATTTTATGAAATATATATTTTTTTAGAAGAAACACCGCTGTCGGTGCAAATTTTATTAATAAAAAAGCCAAACGGCACTTACATAATTTGAAATGTGCCTTACACTTGAAAATGGCAAAACGTTCCATGGAAAAAAATGCAAAGGTAAAACTTAAGATCTGTGCTTAACAGCATAATCAGATCAATTACATTCTTTAAATTCTAATGAAAACCTAGAATCTACTCTTGTTGGTCATCATCAGAAGGGACCTCATCATCGGAACTTTTAATATCTTGTTTCCTTATAGTAACAAACGCCCAATCCCGATTACAGACGCAAACCTCAACAGCTTCAGATGTGAGTCTTGCTCATTTCTCCGAGATGACTCGTTTTCCTGCACTGAAGGCAGCCTCAAAGGCGACGATTGAAACAGGAACTGCCAAAATCTCTTGTGCCAGTATGGATAAGATCGGCAATCTTCCTCTTTTGTTAAGGATTAAACAATTGACTTAATAAAGATAAAAAATGGTTTAACTAAAAAATAAACAAATTATGGTCACCAATGCCTTGTTTCATAAGATAGTACATAAAAAACAACAAAAAAAAAGCTTGGTGGCCAAAAAAGTAAATAGAAGATCTAATTAAATAGTTATCAAAATTTGGAGACCAAAATATAAGACGTACATAAATTAGAGATTAAAATGAAAAACTTAGAAAGTTAGGGACCGAAGCTGCGTTTTAATCGAACAAATGTGAGGCAGATTAAAATCGCAAAAATTACAACATAGGCCCTCAAAAAGATGAGTGGCTTGTGAAAAGAGGATCAAACTAAAAAAAGAGCAAATCACATCCTAAAAAGTAAAAAAAAAAAAGTAAAAAAATGTGAACTATTTATATATGGTAATCACTGTTGTTGAACAGTGAAATCTGTTCCTCTTTTAGAATATAGTATAATATAATATAATATAATAAGTGCATGTACTTTGTTAAAGATTTTCTAATTATATAAATTGATTTTAGAAAAACTTAAAACCAAGTTTATGACAGATGGTGAGTTTTAAATGTTCCTATTAGAATTTCAATTTTTTTTGGAGAAGGAGAGAAATAAAAAAAAGTGACAAAGATGTAAAATTTTAAAGAGAAAAAATCAATGTTATCTACTTTTAGTTTACACAAAAATCAAAATTAATTAATGTGATCTGCTTCTAATTTTCTAAACTTAATTATATAAATTAATTTTAGAAAAATTTAATACCAAAATTATGAGAGTGGTGAATTTTTTATAATCCTATTAGAATTTCAAAATTTTTTGGCAAAATAGGGAAATAAAAAAAAAGTGATGAAGATGTAAAATTTTAAGAGAAAAAATTAATGTTATCTAAGTTTACACAAAAATCAAAATTCAATTAATTATACATAATTTTGAGAATGGAAAAAGTTCATCGATACAATTGGTGCATGTACTCTTTGTAAAAGACTTGCTAATTAATATAAATTAATTTTATAAAATTCTAATAGTAAATTATTACAAAAAATTAGTTATACCTCAATTATTCAATATAAATTTATTGCTATTGATGCCCAAGTTTACATATGTATATTATAGATATGCAAAAGTTCAAAAGGCAGTTATGAACATAGCCATATGACACACTTGAAGACTAGTCTCACAAATGTAACATTTTTAAATACCCTTAGTGGTTAGCCATAATGACTAGTGGTGGCCGGTGGGCCGACCCGGCCCGGCTGGGCTTGGGTCAGTTTTCCCAAACCCGGGCATGGCCCGCATCTAAGTGGGTTGGGCCTGGGTCGAGTCCAACCCGGGCCCGGGCCGGGGCGGGTCCGAGCTGGGCCGGGTTTATCCGATTTTAAAAAACATCATTTTAATATGTTTTTAATTGTTGTTTGATAGTAATTTTATGAAATATATATTTTTTTAGAAGAAACACCGCTGTCGGTGCAAATTTTATTAATAAAAAAGCCAAACGGCACTTACATAATTTGAAATGTGCCTTACACTTGAAAATGGCAAAACGTTCCATGGAAAAAAATGCAAAGGTAAAACTTAAGATCTGTGCTTAACAGCATAATCAGATTAATTACATTCTTTAAATTCTAATGAAAACCTAGAATCTACTCTTGTTGGTCATCATCAGAAGGGACCTCATCATCGGAACTTTTAATATCTTGTTTCCTTATAGTAACAAACGCCCAATCCCGATTACAGACGCAAACCTCAACAGCTTCAGATGTGAGTCTTGCTCATTTCTCCGAGATGACTCGTTTTCCTGCACTGAAGGCAGCCTCAAAGGCGACGATTGAAACAGGAACTGCCAAAATCTCTTGTGCCAGTATGGATAAGATCGGGAATCTTCCTCTTTTGTTAAGGATTAAACAATTGACTTAATAAAGATAAAAAATGGTTTAACTAAAAAATAAACAAATTATGGTCACCAATGCCTTGTTTCATAAGATAGTACATAAAAAACAACAAAAAAAAAGCTTGGTGGCCAAAAAAGTAAATAGAAGATCTAATTAAATAGTTATCAAAATTTGGAGACCAAAATATAAGACGTACATAAATTAGAGATTAAAATGAAAAACTTAGAAAGTTAGGGACCGAAGCTGCGTTTTAATCGAACAAATGTGAGGCAGATTAAAATCGCAAAAATTACAACATAGGCCCTCAAAAAGATGAGTGGCTTGTGAAAAGAGGATCAAACTAAAAAAAGAGCAAATCACATCCTAAAAAGTAAAAAAAAAAAAGTAAAAAAATGTGAACTATTTATATATGGTAATCACTGTTGTTGAACAGTGAAATCTGTTCCTCTTTTAGAATATAGTATAATATAATATAATAAGTGCATGTACTTTGTTAAAGATTTTCTAATTATATAAATTGATTTTAGAAAAACTTAAAACCAAGTTTATGACAGATGGTGAGTTTTAAATGTTCCTATTAGAATTTCAATTTTTTTTGGAGAAGGAGAGAAATAAAAAAAAGTGACAAAGATGTAAAATTTTAAAGAGAAAAAATCAATGTTATCTACTTTTAGTTTACACAAAAATCAAAATTAATTAATGTTATCTGCTTCTAATTTTCTAAACTTAATTATATAAATTAATTTTAGAAAAATTTAATACCAAAATTATGAGAGTGGTGAATTTTTTATAATCCTATTAGAATTTCAAAATTTTTTGGCAAAATAGGGAAATAAAAAAAAAGTGATGAAGATGTAAAATTTTAAGAGAAAAAATTAATGTTATCTAAGTTTACACAAAAATCAAAATTCAATTAATTATACATAATTTTGAGAATGGAAAAAGTTCATCGATACAATTGGTGCATGTACTCTTTGTAAAAGACTTGCTAATTAATATAAATTAATTTTATAAAATTCTAATAGTAAATTATTACAAAAAATTAGTTATACCTCAATTATTCAATATAAATTTATTGCTATTGATGCCCAAGTTTACATATGTATATTATAGATATGCAAAAGTTCAAAAGGCAGTTATGAACATAGCCATATGACACACTTGAAGACTAGTCTCACAAATGTAACATTTTTAAATACCCTTAGTGGTTAGCCATAATGACTAGTGGTGGCCGGTGGGCCGACCCGGCCCGGCTGGGCTTGGGTCAGTTTTCCCAAACCCGGGCATGGCCCGCATCTAAGTGGGTTGGGCCTGGGTCGGGTCCAACCCGGGCCCGGGCCGGGGCGGGTCCGAGCTGGGCCGGGTTTATCCGATTTTAAAAAACATCATTTTAATATGTTTTTAATTGTTGTTTGATAGTAATTTTATGAAATATATATTTTTTTAGAAGAAACACCGCTGTCGGTGCAAATTTTATTAATAAAAAAGCCAAACGGCACTTACATAATTTGAAATGTGCCTTACACTTGAAAATGGCAAAACGTTCCATGGAAAAAAATGCAAAGGTAAAACTTAAGATCTGTGCTTAACAGCATAATCAGATCAATTACATTCTTTAAATTCTAATGAAAACCTAGAATCTACTCTTGTTGGTCATCATCAGAAGGGACCTCATCATCGGAACTTTTAATATCTTGTTTCCTTATAGTAACAAACGCCCAATCCCGATTACAGACGCAAACCTCAACAGCTTCAGATGTGAGTCTTGCTCATTTCTCCGAGATGACTCGTTTTCCTGCACTGAAGGCAGCCTCAAAGGCGACGATTGAAACAGGAACTGCCAAAATCTCTTGTGCCAGTATGGATAAGATCGGCAATCTTCCTCTTTTGTTAAGGATTAAACAATTGACTTAATAAAGATAAAAAATGGTTTAACTAAAAAATAAACAAATTATGGTCACCAATGCCTTGTTTCATAAGATAGTACATAAGAAACAACAAAAAAAAAGCTTGGTGGCCAAAAAAGTAAATAGAAGATCTAATTAAATAGTTATAAAATTTGGAGACCAAAATATAAGACGTACATAAATTAGAGATTAAAATGAAAAACTTAGAAAGTTAGGGACCGAAGCTGCGTTTTAATCGAACAAATGTGAGGCAGATTAAAATCGCAAAAATTACAACATAGGCCCTCAAAAAGATGAGTGGCTTGTGAAAAGAGGATCAAACTAAAAAAAGAGCAAATCACATCCTAAAAAGTAAAAAAAAAAAAAGTAAAAAAATGTGAACTATTTATATATGGTAATCACTGTTGTTGAACAGTGAAATCTGTTCCTCTTTTAGAATATAGTATAATATAATATAATAAGTGCATGTACTTTGTTAAAGATTTTCTAATTATATAAATTGATTTTAGAAAAACTTAAAACCAAGTTTATGACAGATGGTGAGTTTTAAATGTTCCTATTAGAATTTCAATTTTTTTTGGAGAAGGAGAGAAATAAAAAAAAGTGACAAAGATGTAAAATTTTAAAGAGAAAAAATCAATGTTATCTACTTTTAGTTTACACAAAAATCAAAATTAATTAATGTCATCTGCTTCTAATTTTCTAAACTTAATTATATAAATTAATTTTAGAAAAATTTAATACCAAAATTATGAGAGTGGTGAATTTTTTATAATCCTATTAGAATTTCAAAATTTTTTGGCAAAATAAGGAAATAAAAAAAAGTGATGAAGATGTAAAATTTTAAGAGAAAAAATTAATGTTATCTAAGTTTACACAAAAATCAAAATTCAATTAATTATACATAATTTTGAGAATGGAAAAAGTTCATCGATACAATTGGTGCATGTACTCTTTGTAAAAGACTTGCTAATTAATATAAATTAATTTTATAAAATTCTAATAGTAAATTATTACAAAAAATTAGTTATACCTCAATTATTCAATATAAATTTATTGCTATTGATGCCCAAGTTTACATATGTATATTATAGATATGCAAAAGTTCAAAAGGTAGTTATGAACATAGCCATATGACACACTTGAAGACTAGTCTCACAAATGTAACATTTTTAAATACCCTTAGTGGTTAGCCATAATGACTAGTGGTGGCCGGTGGGCCGACCCGGCCCGGCTGGGCTTGGGTCAGTTTTCCCAAACCCGGGCATGGCCCGCATCTAAGTGGGTTGGGCCTGGGTCGGGTCCAACCCGGGCCCGGGCCGGGGCGGGTCCGAGCTGGGCCGGGTTTATCCGATTTTAAAAAAAATCATTTTAATATGTTTTTAATTGTTGTTTGATAGTAATTTTATGAAATATATATTTTTTTAAAAGAAACACCGCTGTCGGTGCAAATTTTATTAATAAAAAAGCCAAACGGCACTTACATAATTTGAAATGTGCCTTACACTTGAAAATGGCAAAACGTTCCATGGAAAAAAATGCAAAGGTAAAACTTAAGATCTGTGCTTAACAGCATAATCAGATCAATTACATTCTTTAAATTCTAATGAAAACCTAGAATCTACTCTTGTTGGTCATCATCAGAAGGGACCTCATCATCGGAACTTTTAATATCTTGTTTCCTTATAGTAACAAACGCCCAATCCCGATTACAGACGCAAACCTCAACAGCTTCAGATGTGAGTCTTGCTCATTACTCCGAGATGACTCGTTTTCCTGCACTGAAGGCAGCCTCAAAGGCGACGATTGAAACAGGAACTGCCAAAATCTCTTGTGCCAGTATGGATAAGATCGGCAATCTTCCTCTTTTGTTAAGGATTAAACAATTGACTTAATAAAGATAAAAAATGGTTTAACTAAAAAATAAACAAATTATGGTCACCAATGCCTTGTTTCATAAGATAGTACATAAAAAACAACAAAAAAAAAGCTTGGTGGCCAAAAAAGTAAATAGAAGATCTAATTAAATAGTTATCAAAATTTGGAGACCAAAATATAAGACGTACATAAATTAGAGATTAAAATGAAAAACTTAGAAAGTTAGGGACCGAAGCTGCGTTTTAATCGAACAAATGTGAGGCAGATTAAAATCGCAAAAATTACAACATAGGCCCTCAAAAAGATGAGTGGCTTGTGAAAAGAGGATCAAACTAAAAAAAGAGCAAATCACATCCTAAAAAGTAAAAAAAAAAAAGTAAAAAAATGTGAACTATTTATATATGGTAATCACTGTTGTTGAACAGTGAAATCTGTTCCTCTTTTAGAATATAGTATAATATAATATAATATAATAAGTGCATGTACTTTGTTAAAGATTTTCTAATTATATAAATTGATTTTAGAAAAACTTAAAACCAAGTTTATGACAGATGGTGAGTTTTAAATGTTCCTATTAGAATTTCAATTTTTTTTGGAGAAGGAGAGAAATAAAAAAAAGTGACAAAGATGTAAAATTTTAAAGAGAAAAAATCAATGTTATCTACTTTTAGTTTACACAAAAATCAAAATTAATTAATGTGATCTGCTTCTAATTTTCTAAACTTAATTATATAAATTAATTTTAGAAAAATTTAATACCAAAATTATGAGAGTGGTGAATTTTTTATAATCCTATTAGAATTTCAAAATTTTTTGGCAAAATAGGGAAATAAAAAAAAAGTGATGAAGATGTAAAATTTTAAGAGAAAAAATTAATGTTATCTAAGTTTACACAAAAATCAAAATTCAATTAATTATACATAATTTTGAGAATGGAAAAAGTTCATCGATACAATTGGTGCATGTACTCTTTGTAAAAGACTTGCTAATTAATATAAATTAATTTTATAAAATTCTAATAGTAAATTATTACAAAAAATTAGTTATACCTCAATTATTCAATATAAATTTATTGCTATTGATGCCCAAGTTTACATATGTATATTATAGATATGCAAAAGTTCAAAAGGCAGTTATGAACATAGCCATATGACACACTTGAAGACTAGTCTCACAAATGTAACATTTTTAAATACCCTTAGTGGTTAGCCATAATGACTAGTGGTGGCCGGTGGGCCGACCCGGCCCGGCTGGGCTTGGGTCAGTTTTCCCAAACCCGGGCATGGCCCGCATCTAAGTGGGTTGGGCCTGGGTCGGGTCCAACCCGGGCCCGGGCCGGGGCGGGTCCGAGCTGGGCCGGGTTTATCCGATTTTAAAAAACATCATTTTAATATGTTTTTAATTGTTGTTTGATAGTAATTTTATGAAATATATATTTTTTTAGAAGAAACACCGCTGTCGGTGCAAATTTTATTAATAAAAAAGCCAAACGGCACTTACATAATTTGAAATGTGCCTTACACTTGAAAATGGCAAAACGTTCCATGGAAAAAAATGCAAAGGTAAAACTTAAGATCTGTGCTTAACAGCATAATCAGATCAATTACATTCTTTAAATTCTAATGAAAACCTAGAATCTACTCTTGTTGGTCATCATCAGAAGGGACCTCATCATCGGAACTTTTAATATCTTGTTTCCTTATAGTAACAAACGCCCAATCCCGATTACAGACGCAAACCTCAACAGCTTCAGATGTGAGTCTTGCTCATTTCTCCGAGATGACTCGTTTTCCTGCACTGAAGGCAGCCTCAAAGGCGACGATTGAAACAGGAACTGCCAAAATCTCTTGTGCCAGTATGGATAAGATCGGCAATCTTCCTCTTTTGTTAAGGATTAAACAATTGACTTAATAAAGATAAAAAATGGTTTAACTAAAAAATAAACAAATTATGGTCACCAATGCCTTGTTTCATAAGATAGTACATAAGAAACAACAAAAAAAAAGCTTGGTGGCCAAAAAAGTAAATAGAAGATCTAATTAAATAGTTATAAAATTTGGAGACCAAAATATAAGACGTACATAAATTAGAGATTAAAATGAAAAACTTAGAAAGTTAGGGACCGAAGCTGCGTTTTAATCGAACAAATGTGAGGCAGATTAAAATCGCAAAAATTACAACATAGGCCCTCAAAAAGATGAGTGGCTTGTGAAAAGAGGATCAAACTAAAAAAAGAGCAAATCACATCCTAAAAAGTAAAAAAAAAAAAAGTAAAAAAATGTGAACTATTTATATATGGTAATCACTGTTGTTGAACAGTGAAATCTGTTCCTCTTTTAGAATATAGTATAATATAATATAATAAGTGCATGTACTTTGTTAAAGATTTTCTAATTATATAAATTGATTTTAGAAAAACTTAAAACCAAGTTTATGACAGATGGTGAGTTTTAAATGTTCCTATTAGAATTTCAATTTTTTTTGGAGAAGGAGAGAAATAAAAAAAAGTGACAAAGATGTAAAATTTTAAAGAGAAAAAATCAATGTTATCTACTTTTAGTTTACACAAAAATCAAAATTAATTAATGTGATCTGCTTCTAATTTTCTAAACTTAATTATATAAATTAATTTTAGAAAAATTTAATACCAAAATTATGAGAGTGGTGAATTTTTTATAATCCTATTAGAATTTCAAAATTTTTTGGCAAAATAGGGAAATAAAAAAATTGATGAAGATGTAAAATTTTAGGAGAAAAAATTAATGTTATCTAAGTTTACACAAAAATCAAAATTCAATTAATTATACATAATTTTGAGAATGGAAAAAGTTCATCGATACAATTGGTGCATGTACTCTTTGTAAAAGACTTGCTAATTAATATAAATTAATTTTATAAAATTCTAATAGTAAATTATTACAAAAAATTAGTTATACCTCAATTATTCAATATAAATTTATTGCTATTGATGCCCAAGTTTACATATGTATATTATAGATATGCAAAAGTTCAAAAGGCAGTTATGAACATAGCCATATGACACACTTGAAGACTAGTCTCACAAATGTAACATTTTTAAATACCCTTAGTGGTTAGCCATAATGACTAGTGGTGGCCGGTGGGCCGACCCGGCCCGGCTGGGCTTGGGTCAGTTTTCCCAAACCCGGGCATGGCCCGCATCTAAGTGGGTTGGGCCTGGGTCGGGTCCAACCCGGGCCCGGGCCGGGGCGGGTCCGAGCTGGGCCGGGTTTATCCGATTTTAAAAAACATCATTTTAATATGTTTTTAATTGTTGTTTGATAGTAATTTTATGAAATATATATTTTTTTAGAAGAAACACCGCTGTCGGTGCAAATTTTATTAATAAAAAAGCCAAACGGCACTTACATAATTTGAAATGTGCCTTACACTTGAAAATGGCAAAACGTTCCATGGAAAAAAATGCAAAGGTAAAACTTAAGATCTGTGCTTAACAGCATAATCAGATCAATTACATTCTTTAAATTCTAATGAAAACCTAGAATCTACTCTTGTTGGTCATCATCAGAAGGGACCTCATCATCGGAACTTTTAATATCTTGTTTCCTTATAGTAACAAACGCCCAATCCCGATTACAGACGCAAACCTCAACAGCTTCAGATGTGAGTCTTGCTCATTTCTCCGAGATGACTCGTTTTCCTGCACTGAAGGCAGCCTCAAAGGCGACGATTGAAACAGGAACTGCCAAAATCTCTTGTGCCAGTATGGATAAGATCGGCAATCTTCCTCTTTTGTTCTTCCACCACTCGAGGATGTCTTCCTCATTGTTTTCAAATGAAGTGCGGAGGTAATCATCCCATTCCGCCAATCCCGGGTTTGTGGGTCTCGGTCGTTTGAGGATACTAGCCTCTAGGTTGAACCTTGATGGCGATGATGAGGAAGTGGAATGTCGGGTAAGTGTTGGCTTGGATGACCTAACCTTATCAGAATGCTTAACAGAGTAGAGTTTGTATAACTCTCTCAAATTATGGTCAGCTTCAGCAGAAATAGCAAGTCAGAAACTTGTGGTTGACCTAAATATGTGTGATAGTATGCTTCTAACAATTGCAGACAACCCGTGATTTTGACATTTGGATCTAATGAACATGCAACAAGATAAATTTGTGAGATTTGTTGAAAATAATCAAGCCATTTTCTGTTGCATTGCTTCAATAGTTGGTTTCAAAAACTCATCGTCCTTGTATTGGTGGAAAACATAGATGATGTTTACAAAATATAACATTGCTTGATGCATTGTTGGGTAATAAACTCCAGAGAAAAAGTTTGTTGCTTCATAAAAATATCTAAATAACTCAACTAATTTAAAACATTTTTCCCAAACCTCGTCCGTTAGCCAATCGCCTTGAACTTTTGAGTTAACAAAGCGAGTCAAAAGATTTGCCCATGGTTTAGCGTCATTTAACATTTCAAATGTGGAGTTCTATCTAGTGGGGCAATCAATTTTAAACCTTTTCCAAGAAAAATTCACCTCATTTTCAATACAAAACATTTTAAATTCACGAGCCAATTTGTTCCTTGTTTTAACAAAAAGTAAAGCATTTCGAATTGGCTCAATTTGGTTTTGCAGTTGTTGTAAACCATTTTGGACACATAAATTCAAAATGTGGCACAAGCAACAAACATGAAAAAAAATTTCATCAAGCGGTGGTTTTATTTCTTTTATCAATTCTCTCACCGCCGCATCATTGTTTGAAGCATTGTCAAAAGAAATAGACAAAACTTTATCGGCAACAAAAAATTCACGCAAACTTTCAATAATGCAGTTAAAAATATTCCAACCCGTATGATCAGATTCCATACATTTGAATGCAATTATCCGTTTTTTAATGACCTATTCATCATCTATCTAATGAGCAGTTACTCAATAATAATTTTATCCTATTAGAGATGTCCATATATCATACGTAAATGACAGACAATGATCAACAGTATAAAAATATGCTTGTAAATCACATCTCCTAGCTTCATACAGTTTAAAGCTTTCTCTTCTAGCCGTTTGCCTAGACGTTTTTTTATAAGCAGGATTTATATTTTCTTAGATGAATCTTTCTAAGTGTTCATCCTCAGCTTGTCTAAATGATTTTTCAGTAATCATCATCCAATTAATTAAACTTTGCCTAACAGTTTTTGGATTAAATCAAAAAATACTTGGACCGCCGGAGCTGCCAACACCCGTCAGTTGTATTTGTCCACCGGAAATGCCGCCGATGTCTCCATAGATTTTGCTTAAGTGCCTTGTGAGCGTGCCCATCCCAGAGTTCAATTTGTGTGCAAATTTGTTATTGCAATGTTTGCACTTGGTATACCTCGTTTTGCCTTCGCAAACTTGATCGAAATGCGCCCAAATGGAAGCCTTCAAATTCCCGCTTTTTACTTGACTCCGCTTGGGTAGCTCGCTTTGTAGCGTCGGTTGGGACCCTTCGGCACCAACTTGGGTAAGTGGAATTTCCTCAACATCATCATCAGAAAGTTGATCGTCAAGGCCAAGGTTGTATGCCGCCATGTCGATATTTGGATCATTGTTGGGAATTTCTTGTGAATGTGAGCCTCGATTTTTCCGGAACATACTTCCTTGGAAAAATGAACCGACCCTTGTGCCGGATGAGGAGGAGGCAACACCTTTGCCATTGCCGGAGTTCTTCCCTCATGAAGCCATTAGTAGAAGAAAAAAATTGAAGAGATGGAAAGATGATTAAGAGACAATTAAGAAAATATTAGTGAAAGATTAATAAACTTGGAAAAAGATATTAAAGAGAATGAGAGAATATTGTAGAAAAAGATTGGAGAAGAGAAGATTGGTGTGAGGAAGTGTGGGAAGGAGGCTACCTATTTATAGGAGAAGAAAAAATTTATTTTCCCCAAAAAGCCCTCAAAAACTAGCCGTTATTGGATGTTGACTGAGGGTAAAAAAGTCTAGGGGTCAAACAAATTATTTGGAGCCGTTCGGGGGGTCAGGGTGTAATTTTCCCAATTTTTTTGAAAATTTTCGATGCATCAACAACGGTCAGAAATGGCTGACCCGACTCGGGCAGGTCATGGGCCGGTCCGGTCCAGTTCGAGTTTGAGCGTGCTAATGGGTCGGGCCATCAGTTTTGGGCTTTCCTCCTCTTTTAGGCCCAAATTCACCCTACCTTCGTCCGAGTCCACTCCGTGCTGAGCCGAGTCCAGGTTTGACCGAGCCGAGTCCGGGGGGGCTCGGGTCGACCCGGCCCAATGGCCACCATTAATAATGACATATACTCTTTCATACCACACTTTTCAATCATGCAAAATGTGTTATTTTTTCCCTGATCAATTTAGGAACCATATAGATGTTAGTTAGGAGATAACCATCTCTCTCCAACCTATTGCACCTATTGCAATAAAAAAGCACCTATATCTGTTATCTTGCACCTATTGCAATCTTGTGACTTTATATTACTTTTATCATACATTTGTAAAATGAAAAATATACGATTCAAACTTTTGGATGATAATTCATTAAAGGCTTTTTCAACAAGACTAACTAATTCATCGATATTTTTCAAAGATTCTTGCTGTTGTAATGATTGTATTGCTTAAAAATAGAATCTTAAACTCTGCACATTCATGTTAGGAGTGTTAGGTGGCTAGTACACCAATTCAATGTTCAGTTCAATCCTTCTAGAAAAATCTTGGAAACTGGGATCATCAACACTTGTTTGCAATTTTGCATTATCCCACTAAATGTACATTGTACTTTTTGAAGTTATATGAGGCCATTTTTGCATAATTGGATGTAAAACTTTTTCAATCAAATAAGTATCCTTTTATATACTTCCTTGGTCATAGATACTATTACTTGTTCTCTATTGCTCCAACTAGTCTATTTTTGTTCATCTTGTCTTTATACACAAATGGAATGATTTCATGTTTCTCAGAAAACTTTATCCTTGTTATTGCAACGTGGTCTAGCAACAACAACCAATAACATAAATTTTGTTATGAATCATTACTTTTACAAGTCTGCAATAGCTTCTGTTCCTTAGGTGGAAGGTAGCACTTCTTCACTTTTTTGCTTATATAAAACCATTTCTCATCTATATGAGTATAATCATACATGGAAATAAATATGGGATTATGCATAATAGAGATCCTTTCAATCATAGACAAGTAGTATCTCAATCTCACTTTCTTATTTTCTTTTGTCAAGCATAACTTTATAGCATTTGAGTGTCGTTTGAGAGCCCCCTTTTTGAACTGATATGAAAACTACATTTAGACATGTTAAGCTCAATTGCCATTGTTGTGATGTTGGTTCAACGATGTAAAGTTAGTTCAGCCAATTTGTTCAAATCAACTGCAAGTTGTTGTGCCTAGTATCGCTAAAATATTTTGTTGTAAAATCAACAAGTCAATTGTCAATGATTTGTAGTTTTGCCTCCTTCCAAATCCTTATAACAGTATGTTAAGAAAGAGAGAGAGAGAGAGAGAGAGTTAGGAAGAAATAGCTGATACCTACCATATTTCCATTTTCCGTTGGTTTTGTAGTCTTTCATTAAAGCCACAAAAATAAAAAACCTTTCTTGTTTGCCCAACACTTTGTGCCGCTTTTTTTCATAGTCAGGATTTGATGAAGACTTACTTAAATTTCAAATCTATTTTATACACTGGTTGATGTGAAGAACAAATGAATAAAATTCAAATAAATAAATTGCGATTCAAATAAAATTGTGCATGTCTCCAAAATTTCTTTAATCCCACCACAAATGATTTTGCATTAAGTTAAATTCAATTAAAATAAATTGGCTCTTAATTTATCAATTGGAACTATGGCCCTAAGCCTTCTAGCTTAGTAACATGCCCATTTTGAGACGCAAGACTGTCCTTTACATTGTTAGGAATTTGATGCAACTCTGAAACGTTAGTTTGTTACAAAAATGCTCTACATTTAAAGGTTGACCAGTATTCAACGAGATAGAGGTTGAGGATAATTTGCAATAATATTAAAGATTTGAAAAATGAAAATTTTTAAAAATATCGTTTTGATGACATTACACCTAATATAGAGATTGGCATATACTTTAAAGCCTAATAAAATGACTGTGTAAGTTAGATAACTTAAGTTGGGATCAGGTTACTTAAGTTGGGATCAGGTCTCTTTTTAAGGTTATATGAAAAATGACCAATCTAAGATTGAGAAACTTAAATGAAGGCTAATCTCCAAGGATACCTCATTTTTTAATTATTTGACTTATTTGATGTTTTGATTTGTAACAAATCAATATCTGTCACAAATTTAAGTATCCAAAAATGTATCTCCTCATAAACTACAATTTAGGATATTCAGTTGGATGAATTGGTTCTACAAAGATTCAAATAGACAGAATCAATCAGTTTTTGATTTTAATTAAAAATGTAAAACCAAAAATCCAAATAAGGTTCTAAATCTGAAACCGATCGAACCAAATAACAACTTCAGTTCTGATGCCCGTTGGCATCCTCGTTGTATGACATAATGGCTCGCAGTAGGGACTTCCGACGAAAAGGGTGTCTGCAGAAGAGACTTCCAGAGGGAGAGGCTACCTGAAAAACTCAAAGAACAAAGGTTAAGAGATCCCCGGAGTGTTTTTCCGGGGAAAGAGCCTCCGACGCCCAAGTCAGTATTTAGCTAGACGGAGAGTGATAAGTAGAGAGTAGTGAGTGCATTTCTTCCTAGAGTCCTCTCCTTACCAAGGTTGTTTCCCGAGTATTTATAGGGAGGTGTCAGGAAAAGCCTGCTTAACATAGCCCGCTCAGATCACGACATGTGTTCGGTTGGATGCAGTCTGTACCTTTGGAAATGGGGATCTTTAGCCGGCCGTAGGCCGTCTTGGTCAAGAGTTAGGGCCGCGGGAGGTCTGCGTGTCAGGACATAAATGAAGGCGGCGTGTCAGGACATAAATGAAGGCGACGTGTCAGGACGTGTACGAGGGCGGCGTGTCAGAGGCTCCTTAACCATTTTTTTCGTATTCTTGAGACCCCTTTGGGATAGGAGGGCTTCTTGCCGAGGTTGCTCTAGTTATTTGCAGGTCCCCTCGGCATGGGGGACTCCTTTCGGAGGGTGTTCTCCTCTTCTGAGGATGGTGAGTCTACCTCTTCCGAAGCTGGTCAGGTCATCTTACCGAGGGTGGTAGAACACCGTGTTCCCGAAGTTAATACTATCACTCCCCGAAGGTGACGATGGATCATCGAGGTCAAGGGGTCGGGAGGTCAGACCCTGTCTTACCGAGGTTAGCGCTCATATTTCTCGAGGGTGATGCTTTGCCAGAGCTTGGGGTTCCGAAGGGTAATAGCCCTTTGGCCATCACATGCCCCCCCTCTGAAAGCCGAAGTGATTACTTCGGCGTGTAGATTCTCAAAGTACTTCGTGGGGTCCATTTATGAAGGCTGGCAGTTATCTTGGGTGGGGGACACTTCATTTTCCGAGGGTGTGCCTTCCCAGCCGAGGTAGCTTATAGGTGCTACTTCTCATCTTTTAGCTAGGCCCTTGGCTTTTTCTTGAAGTGTGTGTTTCTCCCGTCAAATTTTCTGCCACGTGTCAGCAAACCGTCATGTCTCATAATTAGTCAAGCACGCCTCTTCGGATGAGCCTGCCTAGGCATCCGTGTTGTCAGGAGGCGTGCCCTCGTTTCCTGTGTTAGACGACACGTGTCACGCGGTGATTAGGGGACAGTGGCATCAGTTATATCAGCCGCATCTTTTCGCCTTCAGCAGGTAATTATGGCGATAATTCGCCTTCGAGGGGCAGTTATAGAGACGATTCACCTACCCCCTTCGGCCTATAAAAACCTTCCTTCCCCTCATGGCCCTCATTTGTTTTCCTTTGCTTCTATCTTGCTCTCGTCTATTCTCAAGCTCTTCCTTCTCTTTTGCGCGGTGCAAGCAACGGAGCGATTTTTGGCGATCTTTTACGACGGCGTCTACTACTCCTGACTTCAGCAAACGTTTCGGTGGGTTTCCCTTTCAAAGGTCCCTCGATTTCTTCCGTTTCCATTTTTTCTAGGATCTAGAGTTGTTTTCTCATTCCCGAAGTCCCTTGACATTTTTTCCCGAAGCCGTTTCTTTTAGCCGAACATGTCTTCCCCTATCCCAATCATGTCCATCCAAACTACTCCCGAGAGCTGGCTTCCTCTCATGTCTCATCCATGTTATACCACTTCGGAGAAATTAATGAAGTGGATGACTAAATTTTTTCTGCCTTCTTATGCCGTTATCCGGTTACCCCGTCCTGGCCTGTTCAGCTTCATGAATAAATCAGACGAGGTTACTGTTTTTCGAGCCCAACTTAAGGCCGGTCTTCGGTTTTAATGAAGTTTCTCTTATGTGCCGAGAGGCTTCGCTTTTTTTGTCGAACAGGCTTTGCCTCTGGGCGCACCTTAAGGCTATGTTGGATTATGCAGGGGTCTACCCTAGGCATGTTCTTCGGCAAGTAGGCAAACAGATCTTTGTTCATTAACAGAAAAGATACAAGTTTTTCCTTGTCACCTTCGGCCAGTTTTTTCCCCACTCGGGTACTTCGGCCTGGTACAAGTTCCACGTCTTCTGTTTCTATTCTCTCGAGGTCTTCTGTTGCCTCTTTTTTTGCCTCTTCTGCAAGCACGCCCTTTGGTCCTGAAGTCTGTGTGCAGATCTTCACTAGGACCTTTCTTGCTTTTACAAAGACCTTTCTCACTTCCCCTTGGTCGATGAAGATCTCAGCATCCCCATCCTTCATTGCGAAGGTGGCCATCAAGTATTTCACATCTGGGCGGATGTGGAGGTTTCCTTGCGTCTGCCTCCTAAGGATGGTATTATACGACGAAGGGACATCTATGACGATGAACCTTATCATTGTGGAAGCAAAAAGCTCACCCTTGTTTTGTGGTGAAATTCCCCTTAGCATTAGAGGGAGATCAATCCATCCGAGGACTGGGAGTTCGGACGGACCTATCCCGAAGGTAGGGGAAGTGACAGGCTTGAGATCACCTTTTGGGATACCCAAATTTGGCAACAGATGAGAGAATAAGACGTTGGCGTTAAAACCATCATCGAGGAGTACTCTTTTGACATCCCAACTCCCTATTCTTACCATGATTAGGAGTGGGTCGTCATGAGGAAAAACTACGGTAGACCCATTTTTCCGAATAAGCTTTTTCGATGGGTTACCGAACTCCATTACAGAGATCTCCCTGGCTTTTCTCTTTCTTTCAGTCGAAGGTAGTCCCGTGGTGATCATCTGGATTACTCCGGCTGGAGGCGGTGGATGTCTTCTGGGACTTCGGTTTCGGCGCCTGTAGGAGTCATATTCCTCATCATCTCCTTTCCTTTCCTCTTCCCTCCTCCCACTTGGAGAGGGCATCCGCAGGTAGCGTCGAAGTTGGCCTTGCTTTATTAGGGACTCGATGTACTTCCTCAGCTGGAAGCAATCCTCTGTGTCATGCCCATGGTCCCGATGGAATTGGCAAAACTTCTTCATGTTTTTCTTATTTCTGAAGTCATGGCCTTCGGACGCTGGATTGGGTTTCCTTGCTTTTCCATAGCCAGCAGTATGTTTGTTCAGGAGGTATTTAGGGGAGTAAATGACATGGGTCTTTTCCCCTTCTGCTTCCGAGTCTTTCTTCCGCCCTCGGTTGGATACCAGGATTGGTGGCTTTCGCCTTTGAGATAATGGTGATTAGACTTTGGTCCTCCCATTCTCAGTTCTTCGGCTGTCATGTGCTATTTGGTTCTACGGTAGAACTCACCAAGGGTGTTCGGAAGGTCTTTAGAGAACTCGTAAAAGAATTGTGAGTCTCACCGAAGTCCCCGTATCATGGCGAGGATGTGTATTTCAGGACGGAAGTCCGGCATGCTCAGAGCTTCTCGGTCAAATCTTTTGACATAGTCGCGGATGGTTTCTCCATTCTTCTGTGCTATGTCAAACATCTGAATAGGCATCTCCGCTGCTGGCCTACTGCCGATGAACTGTTGTGTAAATGCTGTAGACAGCTCTTGGAAACTCGTTATAGTCCCCGGGGCGAGAGAGTTATACTAGGCGGTTGCCGGGGCGGAGAGGGTGACTTCAAAGCACTTGCAAAGGGTGGCGTCATTGGTACCATGCAGTACCATGCTATGCCTGTACTTGGTTAGGGGGGCTTGGGGGTCACTACGCCCATCATAGGTTTCCAAACGAGGCACCTGAAAGTCGCTCGGTATTGGTGCCTCAACTATTGTTCGGATAAATGGTGACTCATCTCTGGTGAAGGTTTCCAACAACCTTGACCAGACGGGCTTCCGAGCCATTTGCCTTTCCACATTCTCCAATCTTTTCAGGATTTTTTCCATAAGGACGGTGGTCCTAGGTTCTTCTTGCTGCCTGGAGGCCTCTGGCAATGGAGAGCGACGCCTCTTTTTCGGGGAATAACTTCGGCGGCGAGGGGATTGTGATCTTTCTTCCGTTGAGGAACTCCGCCGGTGGAAAGTCCTAGCCCCTTTGGACCCCGTTTCTCCAGTACGTTGGACTCTAGGGGGTATGTCCTCTATCGAGGATTCATCGTGTTGGTCCTCACTCCCTGAACTCCGGTGAGTAGATTTCGAGCTTCTCTCCCGACGGGGTGCTGGTGAAGGAGGCTTTCGGGCCGAATGTGGTTGTGACCACCTTTGGTCCAATTGTTGCGTCATTTCAGCCACAACAAAGCACTGAAAGTCACGTAGGAAGCCCATCGTAATCGTTAGAGGACGTTCGTCCTCAGGCAAGGAAGTCCCTACGGCGGTTTGTTCGGTCGCCTGTTGAGCTTCCAACGCAGATGAGGACTTTGGGAGTCCCTTGTCCTTAGAACTCCGAGTCTCAACGACGGCTACCTGAGAGTGAGTTCCCACAGACGGCGCCAAATGATGCCCGTTGGCATCCTCGTTGCACGACATAATGGCCTGCAGTAGGGACTTCCGACGAAGAGGGTGTTTGTAGAAGAGACTTCCGGAGGGAGAGGCTACTTGAAAGACTCAAAGAACAAGGGTTAGGAGATCCCCGGAGTGTTTTTCTGGGAAAAGAGCCTCCAGCGCCCAAATCAGTATTTAGCTAGACGAAGAGTGATAGTAGAGAGTAGAGAGTGCGTTTTTTCTTAGAGTCCTCTTCTTACCAAGGTCGTTTCCCGAGTATTTATAGGGAGGTGTCAGGAAAAACTTGCTCAACACACCCTGCTCAAATCACGACACGTGTTCGGTTGGATACAGTCCGTACCTTTGAAAATTGGGACCTTTAGCCGGCCATAGGCCGTCTTGGTTAGGAGTTAGGGCCGCGGGAAGTCTGCGTGTCAGGACATAAACGAAGGCGGCGTGTCAGGATGTGTACGAGGGCAGCGTGTCAGAGGCTCCTTAACCATTTTTGTCGTATTCTTGAGATCCTTTCGGGATGGGAGGGCTTCTTGCCGATGTGGCTCCAGTTATTTGCAAGTCCCCTCGGCATGGGGGACTCCTTTCGGAGGGTGTTCTCCTCTTCCGAGGATGGTGAGTCTACCTCTCCCGAAGCTAGTGAGGTCATCTTACGGAAGGTGGTAGAGCACCATGTTCCCGAAGTTAATACTATCACTCCCCAAAGGTGATGGTGGATCACCGAGGTCGAGGGGTTGGGAGGTCAGACCCTGTCTTACCGAGGTTGGCGCTCGTATTTCTCAAGGGTGATGCTTTGCCAGAGCTTGGGGTTTCGAAGGGTAATAGCCCTTTGGCCATCAAGTTCCTCATTTCTAACCTGAATAACATGTCAAAAAAACAACAAATATATACTTCTTCCACAATAATTATGCATTCCATCCAGAATAGTCAACAAGGACTACTTATATCCATAATAGCAACTAACAATTCATTCAATATTTATATCACAAATTTTTTATATCACAATTTTTTAGCCATAGATAACCCAACTAGGACAAAAAACAAAAGCATTGCTATTAGAACTCTTTCTCTGGTTGGCAAGCTATTCAGTTTTTTTGGACTATTTGATTCTAGAATTGATAACTGAAACTGAACCATTAAACCAAATAAAAAATCCAGTTTTGAACTGAATTGATCCAAAAAATTGAATAACTAAACCAAATAATCCATTTTTCTAATTAGTTTTAAAATTTGACCTTTTTCCACTCTTACTCTTGCCGTAACACATGCTTTGTCTCACTACTCACTAGGCTTACACTGTCCATTAAAGAAAGTTCTGGGGCTTTCGTTGTCAATAAGGATAGGATTTATGGCTCTTGAAGATTTAAGCCCAATCCTAACAACAGGATATTTTTCCCGGCCATGAATATATTGGATAACGTCAACGGTGGCCGGTGAGTAAGAGACGGGAACTCGCTTGGGTTACCTTCCTGCAGCCGTTGAACCATCTGTCCCGACGACGACGAAAGCCCCCAAGCAGTTCAATCCGTTGTCTTTATCAGCTCTCTTCGATGCTTATAATCTTAATCGAGTAACAATGGCGCTTGTACCCACTCGCCAATTATGCCCAACAACAGCTCTCCTCGAAACCTCTCTCTGCAAGTTCCATGGCCGACGTCTCCCTTTCTTTTCGCAGAATTCCTCCTTTTCAAAAACCCTCAGTTTGTCTCACTTCAAATCAGGCTGTTTCTTCTTTTCCACGTCGAGCTACAGATGGTTGGATGATTGGAACAAAACCCACAAGCGAGACGGCCCCAAACCGCCGAGGGTGGCGATGAATTACCGGAAAACCGGGGAATTCTCCGGCGGAAGTGACGGTGGGGGTACTACGATGGAGAGGATAGTGGAGAAATTGAGGAAATTTGGGTATGTTGACGGTGCAGAGGAGAGGGAGGATAGAAGAAGGGGTTTAGAGAGGAAGATCGAGAAGGGGTCGGTGGAGGAGATATTCTACGAGGAAGAAGGAATTTTGCCCAATACTCGAGGTGGGTTTTCACGGGAATCGCCATTGGGGGTCGGAAGTGGAGGAGAGGTGAGGTTTCCGTGGGAGAAGAGGCTGGAGGAAGAGGAGAAGGGAAAGTGGACCGCCAGGAGCAAGAGCAGGACCTCGCTGGCTGAGTTGACTCTGCCCGAGTCCGAGCTTAGGAGATTGAGGAGCTTGATGTTTCAGATAAAGAACAAGACCAGGATTAAGGGTGGAGTTACTGACGATGTCGTGAATGTAATACACGAAAAGTGGAAGACGTCTGAGGTTGTGAGGTTGAAGATTGAAGGGACGCCGGCGCTTAATATGAAGAGAATGCATGAGATTTTGGAGGTTTGCTTCGGTTTTTCCTGCCTTTCGAGAGGTTATTATCATGTCTATTTGTAATTCATATGTTAATCTGGACTTTGTTTATGTTTCCATGTTTTGCTATATACTAAAATTCTATGTATTTCTAGTATAATTGTAGGACTGATTCAGTTGATAAATGAGACTTATGAGCTATGTTTTCAGGGCTTTGCTATGTAGTTTGCTTGATTTTCATTAAGCAGCACATTATATCCTTGAGTTCTGGTTTAAACTAGTAATATTCAGAGTTGTTCTTCTTAAGTCCTTCCTGGGCGTAATTAGTTTGGTTGTGGATGGATTACTCAATAGATGCTGCTTGGTGTAAATGTTGCCGTGAAGATGGAAAAAAATTATATTTTAGATGATATGATTTCGGAATAGGTATTTGCTCTTTCATTTTATACAAACAAAGTATATTACAAGTTATGAGCTTGTTTGTGCTGTATTCTGCTTGTTACCCTTATCCTTTCTGCACATTGTCCAGAGAAAAACTGGAGGGTTGGTCATTTGGAGGTCTGGAACGTCAGTTGCTCTGTATCGAGGTGTAAGCTATGATGTTCCATCCGTGAAGCTGAACAAACGAATATATAAAGGAAATGAGATATCTCCTAACAGGTTACAGCAAGTTTCTTGGCCGAACATGTCACAGCAAGTTGGAAACCAAGATATTCAGGCTCCCCTGGACGCAGGTCCTTCAGAAACTCGGCAGGTACCTGAAGAAAAATCTGAAACTAATTTGGAGAATAACAAGGATTTTGCGCCTTTGGCAGAAGTTAAATATGAGGATGAAATAGACAATCTTTTAGATGATCTGGGTCCTAGATATACAGATTGGGCTGGTTTCGATCCATTACCAGTTGATGCAGATATGCTTCCTGGTGTTGTTCCTGGTTATCAACCTCCTTTCAGAGTTCTTCCATATGGAGTGAGATCTTCTCTTGGACATATTGAGGCTACAGCCTTAAGAAGGGTTGCCAGAAAACTTCCTCCTCACTTTGCCTTAGGTATGTAGCAATGCTTGGCTGGTCCATCTACGTGTAATTAAAAATATGACATTTCAGAATGATCTGAAGGTGTCTGTCTGTCATCAGGCAGGAATAGACAGCTCCAAGGTGTCGCAGTTGCCATGATTAAATTATGGGAGAAGAGTTCAATTGCTAAGATAGCACTAAAGCGAGGAGTACAGCTGACAACAAGTGAGAGAATGGCTGAAGATATTAAGGTGATATTCTTTCCTCAACTTCGAAACAGTCTAATGGTAATCATGTGTTTCTCAAAGAGTTCCTCCCCCCTCCCTTTTATCTACACATCAACTGCCAGAGTCTTATTGCCAGCAAGACAATTTTTGAATTTTGATTCTTAAAGATGTTCTGATTTGTTTGTGGACCATAATATTCTCTCTTCTCATATTACTTATGTGTTTAGTAACATAACCTTTTCTCGCTGCCATGTTCTGTCTCTTTCCTTTAATTTTTTCCTATAAAGTTACCAAATTCTTTTACTCAGTTCCTTTCACGATATCAAGGAATATATCATTAGTGTCTTTGGCTTTTCTTGATAAGCTATGCCCTAAGCTATATGTAGTAAAACGGAGAGCAGGATGGGAACATAAACTACATTTGCCTTGCATGTAGTATGAGATAAATGGTGTTACCCCATAGAAAACTTCTGGCAGCATAATTATTTTTTTTGTTAAATTCATTAGTCAGCCACTGATAATAGTATGTTGTTTTATTGCACACAGAAATTGACTGGTGGCATGCTGCTCTCTAGAAACAAGGACTTTTTGGTGTTCTACAGGGGAAAGAACTTTTTGTCACCAAAAGTTGCGGAAGCATTATTGGAGAGGGAAAGATTGGCGAAGTCTTTACAAGATGATGAGGAACAGGCTCGGTTAAGGGCTTCAGCATTTGTTGTGCCCAGAGTTGAAGAAATTGAGCTATCCAGGGGCACTGGAACCCTTGGAGAAACTTTGGAAGCAGATGCCAGGTGGGGAAAGAAATTGGATGATCATCACAAGGAAAAGGTGATGAAGGAAGCAGAAATTATGCGGCATGCCAACATTGTTAGGAAACTTGAAAGGAAACTAGCTTTCGTGAGTTCCCCAAATATCAGGACTTTAGCTGTCTCGAAATATTATGAGCTTGTGTAAACATCCTTATGGTTGTTAATGTGGATTGTTGTTATAATCACAATTCACTTGCTGTTGAGAAATTAGTTATGGCCTGATTAGATATCACCTTTTAGGTTGATCGAAGGCTAGGAAAAGCTGAGCAAGCCTTGTCAAAGGTGGAGGCCTTTTTAAAGCCAACCAAGAGGCAAGCTGATCCTGAAAGCATAACAGAGGAGGAGAGATTCATGTTTCGCAAGATTGGTTTAAGAATGAAAGCTTTCCTACTTCTTGGTATGTTTTGCGAGCCTATTTCATAGCTGAGCTTTGTCCCAATCTTTATTCATAGATGTATCAAGAGATATTTTGATGCAAGTTAGGAGAAGTTCAAGGTGTGATTTTAGAAGTCCAATTAATTTTATTTATTCCCACCATCCCATAATATGTGTCACTTTGACCTTCTTTTATAAGTTATGAATGTTTGCCACAAAAGCACATTAAGTATGTGTCTCCGAGGTAACCTTTCACTAAATAGCATAATCACAACAACGAGCATAAATATGTAATTCATGGCTTTACATAAGGGCAAGGGTAAATTTGGAAAGGAATGTGTTGATATGGAAAATTGACACATATTTGGGCCACAAAAAATGGAAGAGTGACATATATTATGGGATGTGTGTGTGTGAAAGAAGGGGGGGGGGGGGGGGGGTGTTATTTCCACGCAAGAGGGCTGCATTAGGAAAGGGATCTATCATCAGTGTCACTTCCTCAGTGTGGATTTATAGTGTATGGCTTTACAATTACTGAATTCATGTCATCCATGTCAGTATTGTTGGTTCTAGTGGTTCGATATGATGCATATGGAGGAAAGTTTTCATGCTTATTGATGTATTCTCTTCCAGATTCTGAAATGTAAGTCTCTGTTGTTTTAGGTAGACGCGGAGTTTTTGATGGTACAATAGAGAACATGCATTTGCACTGGAAATACAGGGAATTGGTGAAGATAATCATGAAAGCTAAGAGTTTTGAACAGGTTAAGAAAGTTGCATTAACACTTGAGGCTGAAAGTGGAGGAATATTGGTTTCGGTTGACAAAATCTCCAAGGGCTATGCAATACTTGTTTATCGAGGAAAGGACTATCAACGTCCTTCCACAATTAGGCCAAAAAATCTTCTGACAAAAAGAAAGGCTTTGGCATGGTCAATTGAGCTTCAAAGATATGAGGTATCTCTCAGAAACTCGGGCTCTAAATGGCTTTTTCTTCAATATGAGTTAATTAATTTCTTTTCTGTCAGTGAAAAGGACTGCTTTTAATAATTCTATTTGAGTAATTCTGGGCTGGATTTCACCTAATGGTCTTTGGGACTATGAATTCTTCTATTTGATGCACTTGAATTCTAGTCTCTTTCTGATATCCTGGAGTGAAGGGATTTGATATCCTGCATCCATCTTTCAATGCAAAATGTGCTTGTTTCTGTTGACAAAGGAAAGGAAACAAATAGATTAATGCGGATATTCTTCAGCTTATTCATTGTTATACTTATTTTTCTTAACAGGCCCTTGTGAAGCATGTTTCAGTCCTGCAGAAAAGAGTGGAGCAACTAAGATCTGAAATTGTATGTCGTTGGATTTATATCAATTGTTACTTTTGAAAGCTTGTTCCCCAACACAGAACACAACTGTGCCTATTAAACTTGACATTTCGTTTGTCTATAGGAACAAATGAACAGAGTGAAAGACAAAGGAGATGAGGAATTGTATAACAGATTGGATTCAGCTTATCCCTCAGATGATGAAGATGACGGTGATGACAGTGAGGAGGTTTGCTTATTTCATCTAACTTTGCTCAACTGGTTGTTGTATGTTTTAACTGTGAAGCTGGAACCATTTACTTGGCTATATAACTTTCAAAGGCTCATTAGCCAAAGTGTAGATCACAATGGTAAATATGTAACCCATTGCTTTTGTTGATAGGAACAAATCAATGGAGTCAAAGACGAAGAGGATGAGGAATTGTATGACAGAATGACTTCTACTTATCCCACAGATAACAAAGAAGAAGATGATGATGATGACTATGAGGAGGTTCAATGATTTCATCAGACTTTGCCCAAGTGCTTGTTTATATTGGACATGTGAAACCAGAAGCATTCACTTGGTTATAACTTTCTGTGGGATTTTGCAGGAAAATGGATCTGATTACACCTTCAGGCATATAACAGTGAACATGATGAGTTTGGAGGATGAAAACATTGGCTCGGTAGGGGATCTTGAATCGGAATCTAATGATACATATTCTGCAGCTTTGGCTGATGAAGATGATGACTACGATGAGGAGGTTCAATGATTTGATCAGACTTCCTCAACTGCTTGTTTATGCTGCACTTTCGCTTGGTTATAACTTTTTGTGGTATTTTGCAGGGAAATGGATCTGAGTACAACTTGAGGCATACAACAGTGAACACTGCGAGTTTTGACGATGAAAGCACTGGCTCGATGCCTGAACTTCAATCAGAAACCAATCCTACATATTCTGCAGCTTTGGCTGCTGAAGAAGACGATGACTACAATGAGAAGGTTCAATTATTTCACCAGACTTTGCTCAACTGCTTTTTCTATTTTGCACATGTGAAACGAGAAGCAATCTCTTGGTTGTAACTTTCTCTGGGATTTTGCAGGAAGATGGAAATGAGCACACCTTGAGACACAGAGCAGTGAACACGAGTATGGAGGATGAAAGAATCAACTCAATACCTGACCATGAATTGGAAACTAATTTTCCACATTATGGAGCTCAGGAAACAAAAAATCCGTCCTGGAACCTGCCATGAAACCACTAACCAAGAACTGAAGTGACGATCACTTGCAAAAGGAAAAGGCAGCAGAACTAATGAATTATCAGAGCAATCAGCTGTTGAATCCAGATCATGTACAGACTTTAAAGAATGCGATACTAACATGGAGCAGAAGGTAGACAAAGAAAATGACTGAATATGGTAGCCGTTTATCTGGATCATTCCTTTTGTCCTACTAATGGGCAGAAGCCCTTCTTCCCTACAACTGGAAATCAGATGCTTCCAGGAAACCCCTTTAGCACCCGCAAGCCTCTCTGCCCACCTACTAACTTCGTTGAAAACCGCTTGACAAACAAAGTTTGTTGCAGTAACAATTTGTTTTATACGCCGAATCATGCTAGATATTGGGAGAATTAAACTCGACTTCATCATTGGGCTGCTCAGCTCGTAAGAGCATTATGGTCGGTTCGGGTTTTAACAATTCTAATTGATCTAAACTGAACCAATAAATGAACTAAGCTAATGGATTGGATTCAGGATGATTCAGTTGAGATTAGTCAGTTTATCAGTTATACTAATGTTTGTGTAGTAATAGATAACTTTTCGATTATAACTTGAACCTGGACTCCTACCTCGCCAATAAATCGAACCCAGCCACGATTCAAGTGAAACTTCTGAAGAAATCTCCTGTAGAAAATTTTGGTAAAAGATTGATATAAAAGTGTGGGAGAGATTTTTGTTCAACAATTTTGCACTTTACTGATTTGTTAGGCTAATGGACACTAAATGGTGTGTATATACCATATAAATATAGTTAGATCCCTAGTAATAATGCTATTATAAAAAAATTCTCAAAGTCTGTCTTACAACAATATTACAACTCAGTGAAATTCCACACTTTGTATAACAATTTACCAGTTTTTTGTGCAACAATTTTGCATTTCCTATAATATTGAATTTAATGGATGGGACTAACAATCAGTGGTAGGAGGGACATTAAGTGGTCTATATACATCATAATGGGTATAGTCAAATCCTGATAATAATGTTATTATTAAAAGTTCTCAAAGTCTATCATAGGGGAAAAGACGACTCTAATTCTTATCAAACACTATAAACTTTAACTCGATATTAAGCTGAGTTTATCAAGTTTTAAGCTGTATTTTAAGTTTAAATTCTTAATGAAATTGATTTTTGACTCTTATCAGGCCAAACAAATCTAATAATTTTTTAATATAAAATAATATTAATTTTGTTTTTAATTTACTTAAACCCTAAATTCTAATTTCTATTACTCAAATCATCTTGAGATTGAATGGAGCTCAAATCTCATATCAATCTTTAACTATTCAGGCTTCGAATTTGGGGAATTCAAACTTAGCTCCTACTCTTCCCCCATTCTGTCGTCCTACAACAATATTACAGCTCTAGCGAAATTCCTCATTTTGTAGACAACGGAAAATAAGATTTAGAATTGTTAGCCGATACATTACTGAAGAAACTAAAAAAGGTACAAAGTACAAACAGATTTACAAAAATAAAATTTACGAAAATTTTTTATGCCCCCTTACATTTTTTCTTTTTAAAGAAAAACTTCAAACTATCTCCTAGTTAGAGGAAGCGTTTCTGCTACTAGAACGACTGCACTGGTCCGGCGGCAGGGACTGAGAGATTGCACCGTTCCGACACCTTGCGACCGCACGGACGCTGTCGATAAGCTCCTCCGTCCGAGCAGCCTCCGACAATATCTCCGCTAGCTGCTCCCTCCGAATGACCAGCTTCACCTTCCAAAACCCACCTTTTTTACCACTGAACCTCGAGAAGACGTCGGTGTAGGACCGCTTCAGCCCGCCTTGATCCTCACCGTGAGACGAGTCCAACGACATCCTGTACGGCGGCGGCTCGTCGGCGCTGTTGGATCTGACGTGGCCGTGACGTGCATCCATGGGAAGCAAACGGTACGACTTCCCCGGAACCAGCTCGTCGTCACGGCAGAGAAGGGGTTCCCAGATGAGGAAGTCGCGGGTTCGGAAAACGGCGTGGCCGGGAAACTGGTCAGCGATGGTTCCGGCGGTTATGGGGGCGGAGAACTCCATGAGGCCGCCGTGGGAGGTCGTGACTTGGACGACGGATATGTCGTCGGCGGCGGCGGACGAGGCGGCGTCGGACTCCCCTAAGCCTCCGAAGAGACAGTTGCCCATGTCACAAGTGCCTGGTGGCTCTGTGGGGTTTATCTTATGAAATTTGTGTGGGTGTAAATAAATAAATAAAGGCTCTGGCTTTGGTCTGGGTTGTGGAGGGAATTGTATTTATATAAGGGGACCATCGTCGGTGGGATTTTTCTTTAAAGCTTCCCCTCTCGCATTACATCGGCCGCCAATTTGGCTATATATTAGAAGAAATTGTTTTTAATACTCCATTCATCCCGATTTAAATGATGTATTTTTTTTAATATATAGTTTAAGGTATATGTAATTAATGTTTTTATTTTTATTTTTACTCCTAGAGCTGAAATAGATTTTTTTTTTTAAGCTTTGTGCAGTGACTGCTTAAATACGGATTAAAAAAAGAAAACATTCTACTTTTGAGCTTTTTTCAGTTTTTTTAGATTTTGTATAGAGAATTTAAATCAGAGTAATAAGGTAAATTATATATTAAAAACTAAAAAAAAAAAAACATACATAGCTCATGTTATTGGGACAACACAAAAAAAAAAATACTTATCATTCTTTATTTGGACAGGAGAGTATATTTTAAAACTCACTGGAAAAATAACTTTTTTTAATTATCCTAAACTCACTAAATCTATTTTCTTTGCACTTCTTAAAATAATCAATCTAAATCAAGACGTAGTAGTCAAACTGTGTGCAAAATCCATAGTCTTAAGTTGGCCTAAGTGATTACCTTTTGAATCCATTGAGTCATTTATCTTTTTATCACTTAAGTTTGACTCAAATTATTGTGCAAAATACCTATTTTTTTATGGGATCCAAAGGTAATTAAACAAAATATTTAATGACAATATTTGGATTCAAAATAGAGAGAAGAAATTTGAATCCTGTAGCTATCTGTGGTGGAATGTCATTAGCTACATTTAATGACATTATTTGTGATTGAGAGAGAGGAGATTTGAACCCTAATGGTGTCCAGGGCCAAATGTCATCGGCTACCCGAAGTGGGTCTCTGGCGCTTTTGCCTATGTTTCAGTTATCTAAGGTACTTTGTTTAGGAAATTACCTCAAATTATTATTGAAATCTAATTTTTTATCAACTCTTAACGAAACAAAGGGTTTCTTTCTACCCGTGTGAAGGGAAATAATCTTCTCTTTTTTTACTCAGAATTTCTACACTATTAAATTAAAAAATTTTGGAAAATTAGAAAATGTGAGAGGTGTTTCAAACTTTGGCTACCTCCACGGTAAGGCAGAGCCCTCCCCGCTTGGATTGAGGTGCTGGGACAAAATCATCTTCTTGATTACTTATAAATGTTAAGCTTAGAGCAACTTAAGAAATAGAAAAACGAAATAGCAAGTTAGGGAAGGAAAAAAAAAAAAAGCAGGCCATGTAGAGATTAGAAGTTGGACATAGAAGCCTGGGAGGGAACAGAAAAGTAAAGGAGATTGGTCAATGAGCAGGGGTGGTCCTATGTACATAGTGCATGAAGCTTCTTTGCCACTTTATCTTTGCAAAAATTGACAGGTCTTAGCTGCTAAAGCCAAAGGTATAGAATCGACCATCAATTCATTATGGGGAAGAATTTTCGGGCTTCTCTGCTGGAATTTTCTTCTAATAATAAATAGGGTTTGCTGGCAAAGCAATTGCCAATTGTTTGACTTTTATTTCAAAAGAACCATATGCAACATGCAACTCAAGATTGCATGCATATTATTAGTGATTACTTTTATATATAATGATTATTTACTCAACTTATATATTAATTAAAATTTTATGTCCTAAGAAATCTAAGGACTGTTTTGGAAAGATTTTTTTTTGAAACAAGCTTTTTAATTGATTTTTTTTTTAAAGTTGGGTAAGAAAATGATTCATCTAAAGTTTTTTTCTGAAAAAAAATATGATTTTAAAATATATTAATTGAAAAAATAAACCCCAATAACCGCTTTTTTGCTTAAGCTAAGAGGAAGGGCTTGGGGAGTGCCTACCCCGTAATTTCCCACTAGTTTATTTATTTATTTATTTTGGTTACTGAAAGACAATTGTACAAGTGTATAACGTTAAAAGTATATAAATGTTTGAGGTAATGAGTTGTTTGATTTTTTGGGGCATGTAATGTCATCAAACTAGTGCATGATATTTAAGAGGAAAGTGGTAGAGGTGAGGTGCAGACCCCCAACTTCCACTAGGTATTCCCCAACACCTGAAGCATTTTACCGAAGTTGAGATAATTTTCTACTAATTTAGATATTTTGGGTTATAGGCCGTTAGAGAAGAACTTTATTTTTCTTTTATATTTTCTCTCTCTATTCACCCCAAAAATAAAAAAGTTTAATATGAATAAAATATTTTTTATTTTTTGCCCTAGCCGCTTTGGAAAAGTAACAAATGGATACTAAATAGCAAGGGGAGGTCAGGAATTTGACTCTTGTCTCCCTCACTTCTTGACTTCTTTCACTTTCCCATACAATGCTATTCAACGTTAGTTTAATTGCCTTTCAAATCTTAGAAAAGTAGACATTTCTCTTTCCCTATATAGTAAAATATCCCCATCCTTCCTAAATTTATAAAAATACTACTATATAGTAAAAACAAATGTTTTTTTCTTAAATTTTTCCAAAGGGAGTAGGAGGGGGAACTTTGTTTCAGTGGGCATACCAATCTTTGTCAATATTAAGTCTATATATGTCTAAAAAATGAAAAGCTTTGATAGAAAATCGAGTCTAAATACATTAAAGTGAACAACCCTTAAAGAAAAAAAAGTTAAAACTTCGATCAGTAAACTAACTAAGCTAACTCTCATTGCCCATTTGTGAGACTAATGATTAAATAAAGACTGCTTTCCAGCAATTATTAGTTAAGTTATATAAGTAGTTTTTCTTTAATCATCCACATGCACTTTTTTGGGCACATTTAGCTAATTAACAAACCGCCCAGATCAATCATTATGTGAAGCAAACTTTATTATTGGGTTATAGTTGTGTGATGGATCACGAATGCGTCTGTTGCATCCATGATCTATCACATTGAAATTTTACTATGTTATTAGCAGTGTGTTCAACTGAAATGTATGCATAGAAATGTGACCTCAATTTAAATTATTCATCTTGATTAAAAGCTTTAGAATTGGTACTTGGAATTTAATTAAGGTTAATTAATTCTCATTACCCATAACCTAAATAAAAGTTAACCTGTGCCATTTAAAAATAAAAATTAAATAGGAAAAAATATAACAAGATAAAAATATAACAAGATACAGTAGACATTATATTGTATAGCCTAACTACACCCAACCGTCATAACTCATTCACCGGCTATTTTTTTCTTTTGATAAGCAAAAATATTTTTACAAGATGCAAAGTTAAAGGGTACTACATATTTAAGAGAAAGAAAAAAAATACATGTTTCTTTAAAACATAGAGACACCGGCCAAATTAATATTTAATGATATTTTTGTAAGAAGGTGGTGGGGGTCGACTCAATCGATGATTCCCCGTATCAATACATAAGCGGCTGATTATAGTGGGAACGCCGTTATTGCGGCAATTGGCTGTGCCTGTGGGTATTAAATATTGGCGCACTCTATACGGACCAAAGCATATGTGTGCTTGACGTGTGAGTTGAAGATTCATTGACGGAGCAGCCGTTTCTCCTTTAAAAGCGAAGAATTTGCGCCATTTAAGCCGGAGGATTAACTTCTTATATAACAGTGGCCAATCTAGGCCGATAACCTACCAAGTCGGGAAGGCTCTTTTTCTTTTCTCTTTTTTCTTTTTTTCCCCCCTTTTTATAATAAAAAATGAGAAAGTAGAATAAAGAAAGAAAAAAGACTAAAGAAGGAATTAGGGAGTGTGTGAGATTATGAGCCAGAGACACGCATTTCCAAGACATTATGACCACTAAACAATGAGAAAATGTCTCCAAAGCCTTCAGGATTTGATGAGCGATGTTCAACAAGTTGGGTGATAGATTGACGGATCCTCTCAAAGCCGTGAGAGCTTGGGAGCAATCTGTTAGAATGATTATGATTATACTTGTAGATGGTTGGTGTACCGGATAGCACCAAGCAAAGCAATAAGTTCAACCTGTAGAGCAGAATCACAATAAGGGATTGGAAGAGCTTCATGTGTCTTTGAAGGGCCACTAGTTGCCATCTATAGCTCAGGATGGCAAAATTGGACGAAATATAAACTCGACATGCCTCGATTTGGCCAAAAAAGTTAATAACTCAAATCTGACTATACCTAACCTAACCTGAACCTGAACTCAATTAAAATGAAACAAAAAAAAAACCCAAATCTAAATGACCCAAACACAAAATATCTGAACCTGAGCTGGCCAAACCCAAACTTGGACTTAACCGAAATGGACCCAAACCCAAAATGACCCAAACTCAAAATGATCTAAATCCGAGACTAACTTGACTCAAACCTGAAATGACCTAATAATTAAACCTAACAAGACTTGTTTTTGTTAGTGTTGTGCCCAAAAAGCCAATCATGAGATGATTGTATTTTTTGCACATTGAGTCATGATATTTTATTGAGGCATTAATCCAGCAATTTTGTTTGTTGTTTTGTTTCTGCGTAACGTAATAAACATAATTGTAACCCTAGAATAATGATATTCTTAACCGTCCATAGTCTAGTATTATTGTGGAGCGGGTTGCAATAATACATAATGACTAGCATATGTGGAGACTAATATGAGATATGTACTCTACATATGGGTACAAGTTGGAGAACTTGTGTACTGGACCGACCCACCATGAGAACACTTCATGGATCGTTATATGAGTGTCATAAGTGATTCTCATAGTGATCATGGTATATGTAGTCCTTCGACCTAAGATCATCAAGGTTCCCTACATGTGAGTCACATACTTTGATACTTTCCTTTGTTGCTCGTAACTGAGTGAACTTGAAGGAGGTCATTTGGTATGTCACATATCATGCGGAGGGATTTGTATGATCAAGATGGGATTTGTCCCTCCTATGTAACGAGAGTGATATCTTCGGGCCCCTTGATAGAGTGAGACTTAGAAAATGCATGGCCATGCTCCGATGAGTTGATATACGATATAAATGTCATCAGTTTAAGTTGGTCTACTCGGTAATCAAGAAACCAAAGATTGGGCTATACGAGAGTGACACATTCCATGTCTCGTGCTTAGTCTTGATATCTTGGACAAAGGGACAATAGCATATATCGGTGATGATCATAAAGGTTTAGTCGATTCACCGACAATCTTGTCACTTGGGTAGCAATGATGTGTTGCTAGACACCGCTCATTGCTTATGATCATAAATGTGATTTATGATCATTGCCAACATGGCAAGAGCATATTGGGTCGCACACATAGAGCTATTTGGATCATTAGAGTGCATGGGCTAATTATTTGGGTTATGGTTTCACTTTAATTTCGTATTAATAAAGGGCCAAGGAGTTGAGCCATTATTAAGCCCGAAATTAAATCCTAATTGAATTAGGGCTTTGAAACCCATTAGGCCTGGAAGTTGAGTCTCACTATAAATACAACTTTTAAGTGAGAAATTCGTAGGTCTCCTTGCCCTAGCCTCCCAAAAGGACAGCCGCACTCTTCTCTTGCAATTCCTTGGAGGACGCAAGCTAGCACTACGAGCGCAAGATAAACGTATCTGCCGGGACGTGGTGGAAGCGTGGTGATCCCGAGAGGCTCGTGTGGATACCATAGAGAGCCTGAACATGTCAATTGTTCAGGTTTTGTGATTCGACTCTACAGTTGAGTAAGAGATCTCAACCGAAAATTAGGTATGAAATTTTCGAACACCCGGTTTACCCCGTTTTCACTTGGATCCTGGAGGGTTTCAGTTAAATTCCGCTGCGCTGTTTGGCTCCCGAAACCCAACAGTTTTTACCTGAACTTGAACCTAATTAAAGCAAAACTCGAGAAAGCCTGAACTTGAATGACCTAAACCTGAGTTGGCCGAACCCCAACTTGGCCTAAATTGAAATGGACCCAAACTAGAAATGACTCAAACTCAAAATGACGTAAACTCGAGACTAACCTGATCCAAACTCGAAATGACCAGATGATTAAATCCGACAAGACTCATTTTAACCCAAATCAACATAGAATATATGTTTGATGGAGATTTAAAAAAATAATATAATTTTTTTATATATTGATTATTTATCTAAATTATACATCAATTATGACAATGTAATTTTTGAGAAAATTAAAAAATATTTGTTTTAGTTTGTTTAGGGATCTTCTAGGATTTATTGGTTTAAAGGTCTTAATGATTTTTTAGTACTCTTAAATTTGACAATTTCACTAATATATTAGTACAATTTGACAACACTACAACAAAGATGCGAGAAAGTTACTGAAATTAGTGATTGAAAGTCAATCACTAGCATGCTTAGGTGCTAGTCAGTGGCTATGAACAAGTAGTGTTAACGATTGAATAGCCACTGACAGATCTGCAGTCTCCAATTAGTTGAAAAATAGGGATGCGAACTTGACTACAATCACCTTTCAGATGGAAATGAGGATGCTAATTTGACTATGGTTACCCTTCAATGGCTAGGTGGATGTAGGGAATTACATTTTTAAGGAGTTTAGGGTTTTTAAGAGTTTAGGATATTGAATTAGGGTTTAGGGTTTTTTTTAAGGTTTAGGGTTTAGGATATTGAATATTATGGTTTAGGATGGGGATTTAGGGTTTGTGGTTTTTTAAGGTCTGGATATTTTTAATGTTTTAGTTTTATTTAGGATTTATGGTTTCTTAGGGTTTAAGGTATTGAATATTAGGATTTAGGGTGGGGATTAGGGTTTGTGGTTTTTTTAGGGTTTGGGTTATTTTAGGTTTAGGGTTTTGAAATTAGGGTTAGGGTTTTTTAGGGTTAAGGGTATTGAGTATTAGGGTTTAAGGTTCGGGCATTTAGGATTTATGGTTTTTTTAAGTGATAAATGTTAATTTTATAGTTAAACATGTTTACTTTTTATCAAATTTGACCACCATTTTCTATTTCATCACGCAAGAATTTTGACCGATTCTTGCTTTGTTTCTTCATTTTGTAGGTTGGAGAAGCGAACTGTAGTATTGAAATGGCACCGAGATGAGCAAAATGAAAAACTAGCATGCGAAAGTCAAAGTGGATTTATAACTGTGAGACCTAGGCCCTAGGAGTGAGGCCTAGGTGTCACAGTTCAAAAGTTCCTGCCTAAAAATTTCACTATGAAGGCCTAGGCGCCAGAACACCCCTTCTTGAGACCTAGGCACTAGGCACTTTCGAACCTGGAGGCCTAGGCACCAGAAAACCACCTCCTGGGGCCTAGGCGCCCCTATACCCGGGAAGAATGGTCCCCCACCTCAATTTTGAATCTAAGCTTCCTATTAGCCAAGGATTTTTATCCAAATAGGTTGGTGATGGTGAAAAGGACATCTCCAAAAGTAGAAAAACCTAGATCCTAGCAAAAGAACTCATACTTCATCTTCATCTTCTCATCTTAGACTTAGGTTTTTCATCACCATCTATTGCATTTCTTCATCTTTCTTAGGAGTACTTGTGGATTCTTACTTGAAAAAGACTTAGAGGACTTGAAGACTTGTAGGAGCCTTGAGAAATCAAGCATCTAGAGTCTCTTGTGTTCCTTCTTTCCTTCATTCTTCTTGTATTTAGACATGGATGCTCTTTTATGTATTTTTATGTTTATGTTTAGTTTGATTATGAAGTAGTTTTCTCTATACTTTCTATGGTTGTAGCTACTTGAATTGGTTATGTTGGTTGGATTAATGGTTATTTTGGTTTTCCTCCATTGCTTGTTTACTTTTTTCCTTGAGCTAATTGTTGTGTTAATTGATTAAGGGCCCTAGTTAATTGCACCTTAGATTTCTTTAAAACTTTTGGAAAAGATTAAAAGGAATTGAAATTAGAAAAAGAGTGTAGTGGCCATGGGCTTGTTAGGAAACTAGTCTAGGCCACTAGGTGAAGGTAGATTAAACTTATAATGCCCCTCTTGAACTAACAATTCTGATGGGAATCCATTGTAGTTTAAACTTAGGAGAGTAAGCCTTTCACTTGGAAGAGTAAGGGCCCAATTAGTTAACTTCACAAACAAGTAGGAAAACTAGACCATTAACCTTAATTCACTAGCTAACCAAGTCAAATAGTGAAAACCATATTAAGTATGTTCGTTAATTCACTAGAAAACCCCTAATTTATATTGTGTTTGTTGTTCTTATTTAGTAGTAATATAAGTAAAGTTGCAAACATAGTTGTTTTCATAGTGAGTAAATCATTAATTGTTGCTTGTTTAACTAAAGTGAATCTCATGGTAGTGTGGTAATTGACAAACAATATAAATCAATCCTCGTGGGAACGATATCTTATTCACCCAATCTACATACGTCTTGTGCGCTTGCGAATTAGGGTTGGAAAACTCACAACATTAAGGTTTGGATTTTTTAGAGTTTAGGGTTTATATAGGGTTTAGGGTTTTGAGATTAGGGTTTAGAGTTTTGAATTTAGGGTTTAGCATATTGCATTAGATCTAATTAGGTGATTGGATTTACTGTTAATTTAATACTCTAAATCTCTAAATCCATCCATTAAACCTTAATGTGTAGCCCTAATCCTTATTCCTTAATTTTAATTAGCCTTAACTCTAAATCCCTAAATGCTAACCTGAAACGTTAAAACCTTAATTAGCCCTAAAACTATAAATCTTAATGTCATCATTAACCCTAATTAACCCAAGCCTTATAACCGTAACCCCCTATAAACCATAATGACATACCCTAAACCCTAAACCCTACCCTAAACCCTAATTAATTAACCTATCCTTAATTAATCGTAATGTCTATAGACAATCACCATGAATTTGCATTATGCTTAGTAACACTTCTGACAATGATAAAATTAAATAATTGTATTCTTTTACATATATGTATTTAATTTTATAAATTGAGGGTATTTTTTGTAATTTTTGAAAAGTAAATTTTTTCTTTATTTTTTCTTTTTTAAGATAGGTATGGAAAGGAATTTTCTTTGTACTATTATTAATAACTAGGTATAAATATATAATTGGCATGTAAGTAAATATATTTTATATATGTAATAAATTAACTTTTATATTTAAATATGAGGATATATATATATTAATATATATTTATATATATGTAAATAATTGCTCAATATTAAAAAAACCTGCAAAATAGATGAACTTAGCCACTAAAAAGTGACTACATTCATCACCTTACTAACTGCATTCATCAAAGATTCTCATTGCCATTATGCCTTTTTCAATTGACATGGTCAGTCAGTACACATACTAGAAGAAAAGTTCTTTTAGCTATGTGGGTGACTGAACTTTTAGTGGCAAAGTAAAGGCTTTTATGTCTTTTCCATTGTAGCGATTGACACATGCAATTGGAAATCAGTGGCAACATTCTCAACACCTTTAAAATCTACTCACCTGATTCAAACTATCAAACAACATACTCCACCTCCCCAACACTCTCATGTCTTAGTTTCTTTGTCTATGAGTAAGGGATGTGATAGAACTACTGTTCTTCTTCCCATCTTCCCTCTATTGGTGAGTTTGTACAATTTTGTTCTTTATTTTTAGTGTTTTTGACCTTTTTTTTTTCTTGATGTATAATTTCATGCATGTGAGTGTTAAGTTGCTGCATGAGTTAGTTCTTTTTGTTGGAATTTACTTTTTAGAATTTTAAGATGATTAGAGCTAGGTTTAGTGTTATTTGAATGGATTTATTGTTGAATTTTGTAGTAAATTGTTGAAATATTAGCATATTTTTATTATTTATATTCATATTTAATATTGAAAGAGTTAGTTGATGGTTAGTTGTTGAATTTTGTGGTTAGTTGTTGAGTTTTGTGGTTAGCTGGTGCTTACTTGTTGATTTATTAGCATATTATTAAAGGTTAATTGGTGGTTAGTTTTTGGAATGATAGTTAAATTTAAAATTTATTGTTATAATATTTAACATTTTTAATTTTTATTATTTAAATTTTAATATTTAAATATATTATTATATAATTTTTATATTAGTGTTAAAATAGTTTCATTTTGTGTTAAATTTATGGTTAATTTTAAAATTTATTATCATAATATTTAACATTTTTAGTTTTTATTATTTAAATTTTAATATTAATACCATTTCAATATTTAAACAATTAATTTTTTTTAAAAATGTTAGGGTTAGTGATTGAACTATCAATCACTAGCTACAGTCGAGCATTAGTTGCTGTCTTTGAGAGACTAGGAAAATTGTTACTGTAATTTTTAGTTGGATTTCAGTCACTTTTCAACTAAGTTTCGACTGAAACTTCAGTGGCTATTTTACATTTTCCTTGTAGTGAAATCTTAATGATTATAGTAATATTAACCTTAACATAAACTGTAAAACCTAAACCCTAAATTCTAAACATTAAAACCATAAACCCTAAACATAAACCATAAACCATAGACTCTCAATCCCAGCAATAAACCCTATACCAAAATCTAAACTCTAAATTATAAACTTAAATCTTAACCTTAACTCTAACCCTAGCCTTTACCATAAATCCTAAATTTAAACTCCAAACTATAAATATAAACCCAAAACTTTAAAACCGTGAATCTCTAATCTTAACCATAAACCCTCATTTCTAACCCTAAACTCCTAAACACTAAGCTTAAAACCCTAAACATTAACATTCAATCCTAATCCTTGCCCTAAACCTTAACTTTCCTTTTTCAATGTTATCTTCTATATTTTGTAAGTCTCATATTTAGTAACTTTCATTTTTTGGAACATTCATATTTAGTGAGTCTTATATTTGGGGACTTCCACACTTAGTAAGTGTATATTTGGGTTCTTTCAAAATAAGTAACTTCCATATTTTGTAAGTTTAATGATATTAGTAGCCAAATGTCAAAATTACATCATTGGTCCCGTAACTTTTAAGTAAAGTCCAACAAGGTCTTAAATTTTGAAAATTTTCATTTTAGTCACCCATAATAATTATAGCATAGGTCACTTAACTTCCAAATTGTTACATTTTTGCCCAAATTTTTTAAAATTTTACAGTTTAGTCACTTATAATGAATTGGAGTTACATTTCATTGTAATTTAGTCACTAATAGTGAAATTTTACAATTTAGTCATTAATAGTAAATTGCAATTCTACCTCAAGAACTCTAGGTAAGGCTCTTTCCATGGATGAATATGGGTAAAACTCAGGAATGATCTTGATTTAGCTTAGATGGTGCCTATTTGTGAATGAAATGCCATTAGAGCCTTAGGAACCAGAAGAAGCTCATTTGGTGCAACGGTGTTAAACCTACTTGATCTTGCATTTAAGGTGTTAAAAGGTAAGGGGATTTCTCATTCTTACCTATTTTGTTAATGCATTTATGTTATATTTGGCCTTGGGAGTGAGGATTTATAAGCCCAAAAGGTTGGAATACAAGATTGGGTCCATTATGTATGGAAATCATGAGATTGGGTGAAGGTGCCAAGGTGCTGGGCAATGAGGCATCAAGAAGACAAAACCAGATCGTGTGTTAGGCATTGCTGCACCAGGATAGTTGCTGTAGTGCTAGGCCATGCACTTTTCACAACATCAAAACAACGGTGGCAGCGCCACAGTTGCTTTGAACTTAAATAATGGGGGATGCTTTTTTAGTTCGTAATGGCTCCTAAACATCATGTTCATCTTTCAAAGAACTTTTTAGGTCTAAGGATGGCCTTACACCAATAGACAAGCAATAGATGGATCAAATAGAATAAGGAGAAGGTGAAGTGTCCACAATTGGGCCTTTTATGTCCTTCTGGGTACCTAGATTCCCTAGGTATGGCTTGAGCTTACTCTTAAGGTAGCTTTAATGCATTAATAATAAGTAACCAAGTAGTTTAATAAAACAATCATGCTGAACTAGATTTGGTGAACTAGAACTAGGGCCTAGGAACCAAATGCGGGTGTTTGTTGCACCAAAGCACAATTAGTGTGAGGATACTTTAGCACAACTTATTGCAGTTAAAGGAGCATGTTTTGGGCAATATGTCACTTGTCACACCCCACACAGGCCCTGGCCTAAGGACACTCTGTACCACTCATCATTATCTTGCTTAAGGTTGACAAACTAACAAATTTCTTAAGTGTTGTCCTTAACTAACGATTCGGCCAACCTTTGTTATTGGACTTTAAGTCTTACTTTCTTAAGGTAATGGGTCTAGGAGGTGGCCCAGGAGGCTTTTGAGGGTACATGTTCAGTTTCTTGCAACATCTTGCAAAACAAGCAAGGCTGTAATTGATAACTTGCATAACAAGCAAGGCATACACTCATATAAATAAGTTTCTAGGATGTGTACAAATCAAGTGTGCTACTTAGTACATGACAACCAAGAAGCCCAAGATACCATAAGGTTTGAAAATTCAAGTTTAGATGCAAATGAGCATTCGGCCATGAGTAAGGCAACGGAAATTCACAACTTAAAACACATCCCACATTCATATAAACATGCCACACATTGGCCCATAAACATTCATCATTTACATGTCCAAAAACACACTAACAAGCATAATTTGGCATACCAAGGTACTCCAAGTACCACAAAACCTAAGTATACCCGAGACTACACATACATATACACAACCAAAAGTAGCCTACAGAGTACACAAAACATGGCTACATGCCAAGGTTCACCAAGGTTCAAGTTCACCAAATTATGCTTACAAGCCAAGACCATTACTCTCCAAATAAAACCTTAAGTGTGCCATAGAGCAAGACACACTGCAGCACAAGTCCTATAGCCATATTCATTGTCATAAACGTGAAAACCATTATCAGAGCAATAGTCCACACATCCATTGCTGTTCACCTAGACAGTCCCACACTAATCAAGCCTGCACAATTTAGAACATAAGTTTCGGCCGAAACCTTGAACAAAGACTTGTAAGTGTACAACTTAATCAAGCCAAGCACAACATTGGCACATACCTTAGACACACAAGCACTACTCACACACAAGCCAGTAACCAAGCAAATACTACTCAAGCCGAGAATCCTTTCCTGAAACACAAAAGTATGGGTAATGAGTAAAAATTACTCAGTAGAGTTCACCACCTTAACAACTCAATTAAGAGTCTATTTAGTTAAGCCGAGTATCAAACTCTAGACTTAACCTCCTCAAGCTCATAATGCCCAGCAAAACAAGACATAAAAACACCAAAAACCACAACAATATACAACATACTAGCATACCCGAGACATATAGGCATAAGTATGAATGTAAAGGGGTTAGCAAGCACACGGAAACACTCAAGCACACAAGATACACACTCACAAACCACTGCACTCATTACTTCACCATTTAGTCTACATCCACTAGAGCTTTGAAATTCTTAGCAAATTGGCCTCACTCACTAGAATTTCTAGCACATGCCAATAATTGATTAGCTAACCAATGTTCATAAAGCTGAATTATCTCAATAAGCCCATCAAGTAACTAAGGTCATTTAGCATATTATAACTATCACTTAGCCACTCTATTACTTGAATCATGGTACATTACCAAGCAAACAAGTAAAATTCGTGAACCTTACCTTCAAAACAAAGCTTGTGCCCTCTTGGTTGATGCTTGAACATCCAAGCCCAAAACGTTTCTCAACAAAGATGGCCTAGCACAATTCAACTACCAATTAGGCACCAATATCCTTTGTTCATGGAATCTATACCATGCATTCAAGTAATTTACAAATAGTTACCTCAATTCCAAGCTTGAACGTCTTGGCCTCCTTTGGAACTTCCAAAACCAAAGCTTAAACTTGAATTCCTAGGTTGCCTAATGCCAAGAATGGAGATTCCAAGCTTGATTTCGTGTTCAAGCTCCCATTCAACATGAATTTGGCATGAATTCGGTAGCACCACCTCCTTGGCTTTCAAGGACACTAGGAACTTGGTTAATCCGAAACTAAGAAAGGTAATGAGTGCCAAGTTTAAGTGGTTACACGCATATCTGGTTATGTGCCACTTAGACCAAAAAATGGTTCTAATGCCCATAATGATCTCAACTAGTTTGCATGGCTCATTTAGCCCTTCAAGACTCCATGACTTCGTTTTAGTCATTCAAACATAGGTACCTTTCGGCATTAATATTGTTCTATGGCTCACATTGCCAAGCATTAATCAAAAGGGCTAAGAATGGCCATTATCCCCAATGCATGTTTCGGCCAAGTACCAAGACAAATGATAATTAGGCAAATCAAGGAAATGATGGCTTAATTCCTTAGTGGGGGACAAGATTTGACCGGTTATAAAAGAAAATTACCAAAAGTTTAATGTCCCACTAGTCCCCATACAAACTTGCATGCCGAAAATTCTCATTCGTGATTTGTAGTTTTACTAGCATCACTAGTTCAAGTGTGTATTGTAGTCCTCCAACTTTATTTTCTTGCAACAACTCCATGGCCATTTTCTTTGTGCAATTGGAACCCGAAAGTTCTCAAATTGACACATACACCACTGCCCCCATGTTCAAACAAGTTCTCCATGTTTTCATAACTTTTCTTTTCTTTTCTTGGCCTAGGCCAAGCACTAGGAAATGAACCTAACATCACTGGCCCTAGGGTGGCTTATGAGTCATAGAAACTGTAGGAAGTTAGTGAATACATCTAAGTTCCAAGGGCATATGGGAACTATGTGAGCCCTAAGGTTCAAAGGGGTGAGTAAGGACCATATAGGAACATGACATAGCTTTAAAGGTTGATTGAAACCAAGTAAGTCGATGAAACCCCAAGAAATCAAAAAATATGGCAAAAGCTCTAAGTAGCAAGTTGACTTAGGCCTTAAGCTAAGTCACTAAGGCACATTGAGGGGGCCTTACGGTGACAGGTAATTAGGCTATCTTAATGCATTTGAGACATTTATATGTAATAGGAAACATAAAAAGGGCCTTAGAGCAAGCTTGATTCCTAGTGCTAGCTAGCCTAATGAATTGTATGAAGTGCTTAGGCTAAGTATTGATTAAGGTTCACCAAGGGTTAGAGGTTCAAGATCACTTGGTTGACTAGATGGGCCTTAGACCTGGGGGACTAAGGTGGGAGCTTAGTACATCCAGGGTCAAAGCTTTAGTACACCTAATTGTCTAGCTTGGTCTCAGACCTATGGAACTACAGTCAAAACCTAGTATGCCCAAACTAGATTAACTATGTACAAGTAAGGTTCACCATCATAAAGGGTGAAAGGTTAGTAACACATAGTGAACTAGCTAGGTCTCAACACCTAAGTCTTGGTGTGGGACCTTAGTGCAACCTACTTGTCTTAGCTAAGTAGACTTAGATTACTCTACACATAATATTCAAATGGAGGTATATAAATTTCTAAGTGATCACCTAAAATGGTCGGTAAGCTAAGGCTTGCTAGGGTGAGTTAGAGGCCAGAACTAATTAGAACGGAACAATAACCGATAAGGAGGACTAGGATGAGGAAAGGTCCCAAGGGATTCGAACTATGCAAATATGTTTATTCATCGGGCCATATTAACTTATAGGAGATTATTATATTTATATACATTTATTGTCCTTTAGTGTTTTTTTTTCAAGTACCTCAAAAACTCTTTATTAAGAATCTAAGATTCTCACCGCTTAGTTTTTGTGTGCAAGTTAGGTAGTTTAACTAGTGACCTTTAAGAGGCTGTTGAACTAGTTTGGGTGGGTGTGAATTACTTCCTAGTTTATTGTTCTGGTTAATATTGGGTATGCATATATACTAACTATTTTGATTATCCTTAAGTAATGGATGATCTAGAAGTACAAGGGAATGTTCAGGGATAGTGACACTTAGTGTGCTGGGCTCAAGTGGTTAGCCTAATTTATGATCTTAAAAGTATGCTTAGTGTACTTACGTGAACTAGGTCCTCTTTAAACAGGTTAGTTAGCTATATGTTTTGGTTTGTAACAACATGTACATAGTTGGAAACATGTATATAAAGTTATTGCTTGCAGAAAAAATCTTTGGATTTGGGTAGTTTGTAATTGTTTTTAAGTGTGGCCACAAATGTTTTTAAATGTTTATTTTATGTTTAAATTCCATGAAAAATTTATTCATGTATTATATATTGCTAGTGGCTAGACTAGAAAGCTTAGCATGTGCATTACTTTTTCCCATAATAGAAAAAACCAATAGTTGCAAACTACGATTTAGAACCTAATTTTAGCTAAACCATAAAAAAGGTAACAAATTGCTTAACTTGGAACTAACAAAACTAGGTTAAACTACTTGAATTGCCCTTAAACAAAAAAAGCAGATAAAGATATACAAATTTGGATTTTTTATAAGTTAACTAAAAGCACACTTCTTATGGTTTTCACTACTTAACTTGGTTAGCCAGTGAATTATGGTTAATATCTTAATTTTCCTACTTGTTGGTTAAATGATTTAGTTGGGCCTTTACTTCCCTAAGTTAAGGGCCACTCTTCCAAACTTAAACTTGAAAAGCCTCTCATCTCATTTACTAGCCCAGGAGAGGCATTATAAGTACCAATTACTCTTCACCTAGTGTCCTCGACAAGTTTTCCAACAAGCTTATGATCACTACACTCTTCTCTTAGCTTTATTTCTTTCTAATATTTCCCAAAAGTTAAATAGAATCTAATATGCAATTGATTAAGACCCTTAATCAATTAACACAATATTAAGCTTAAGGAGAAGAGTAAACAAGCAAAATAGGAAAATCAAGGACAAATATCCATTCATTCAACAAACATAACTATGTCAAGTAGTTACAAAGAAATTGTTTGAAGAATTACTCCATGCTCAACATAACAAAAAATTCAAATTCTATAGGAAGCATGAACAAATTGAAAAGAAAAAGCCAAGGAAAACCTAGTTAAGAAAGAAAAAGAAGTTAGTGGAGTTTCCAAATCCTTTTTCTTGCTCCTTCTAGCTCATGCTCTTCTTCTTTAGATTTCTAGCTCCTTATTTCTTCAACTTGTAGAAAGATGGGTGTGATGGAAGAAATGGAAAACAGAGTTTCTAACCCTAGGAGAGAAATGGTGCAGGGGAAGATGATTCTAAAAAGTGGGGAGTGGGCTATTTTTTAGGGTTGAACCAATCCCTCTCAAGGCCAAACACAAAATTGACAAGAAAATTCAAGAAATAGAATGTCAGGTGATTGTCAACAGGAGCTGCGGCTCTAAGATTAGGGGTTGCGGCTCTACTGACTAATGGCATTAGGGCTACACAACTCTAGTTCTTTGAACCACAGCCCTATTACAACCATCTAAACCTAAGATATACATTGCACCTAAAGCCACAACCCTAACACCCTAGGGCGCAGCTTTGGTGCTCCTATTTGGTCCCAAGAACAACTCTGCCTTAAGGGTCATAACCTTTCTTTTTTTTAAGACCATAGCTCTAGTTCAACACTCTCTCAAAGTGTGCTTTAAGCTTAATTTATCTAAGTACTGATTCTTGCCAACACCAACCACCTACAAAATGACCAATGATGGTAAGAAACTAGCAAGAATATGGTGTTTTAAGCCTAAATTTTGAAGTCAAAATTGAGTATTTGGTCAACACATCACACTGAGAGTTGAAGATTTCCATCAACTTAAAGACAAGTTTGGCATCTCCTCCATTCACTCTCTAGCTTGAAAAGCCTATTAGATGACACATGTAGACCACCACATAGTATGCTCACCTATATAATGTTCTAACCTGGACTCTCGTGCTCTGCCTAGTTACCTTGGTCTTTAAGAAAATTCATCAGCTGAGCCTCCTAATCTATCAACTGCAGTAGCTAGCTTCCTAAATTCTTGAGTTTATAATTATTTGATCACTTATAACTATTTGAGGCTGTATATATATATGTTGGTAGCATGTATATGCTTGTATGAATATAGAAAAATGCATCTTGCACCAAGTTTTCCCAATTTTGGTGTCAGAATATGATTGGAATTGCTATTGTTGTAATGTTGACTCAGAGTGAAGGAAAAAAATAGTTAGAGGCATGTTCTATCTGATGAAGATGGAATAAATGATGATTAGAGAGTAGTATTGGCAAATAGGAAAACTTGGTATTTGATTGGATATTGTCGAGGCTCTAAAAGGTTGATCACCATGGATGATTTAAATATGCATATATTGGTGTCCTTATTAGAGACCAACCATTTTTCTTCCCTTCTGTTCATCATAGTTGCCTTGCTTCCTGAAATCACATACCAGTGGCCTATGTAGGCACACAAACTAATTGAGTGGCTTATATACCCTAAAATAAATGGTTTAAGAGGCGATTGGATATTTTTCCAGAATTTGTATACAAATTAGTCAACAGCCATAATGTTATTACTTATTAGCCCCATTTGGTAATAGCTTTTACGCTTAACATCAGAGTTTTGGATTAATTTATTAATAGTGAATATTGAATGATCTGTTGGTTTTCTTGCTAGCAATGAAGAACTACTTGTTTGATTAATTGAAAGTTCCATTTCTCATACAAGACTACAAAATCTCGTCATAAGGGCTGTCTGACTAATTTTCAATGCCATCTATGGAGGCGTTGCTAATGGTGAACATTGGCCCAGCCAAGCCTAGCCTGGGTCAAAGCACGACATAGCTTGGCCCGTACAAAGATTAGGTAAATATAGGCTGTTCATGAGCTTGGGAGAAATAAAATAAGGCATTACCTAAGACCAACCTAGGCCCAATTTGAGCTCAAGCCTAGGAACAACATAAACCAACTCAATATTGGATGCAAGGGAAGCCTACAAATTTTGAAAAAAAAGGAAAAATTATACTTCAAGCCCCTCCAACGGTTCCTAATGGTATTTTGGTGCCAAAACCCTATTTTTCCTCTCTCTAACCTCTAAAAATGGCTAGTTTCTAGCACATTTTGGTTTAACAAATTTTTTGGCTCCCTTATAAATAGAGGAACTCTTTCCCACACTTCCTTACACCAACTCCTACAATCTCTTCTTTACATCTACTACATTTTCTATAATTCACTTCTAGGTCTCATCCATTTTTCTTAATCCCTTGCTAATTTCTTTTTAATCTCCTGTGATTTTTCTTTCTCATTCATTTCTGACAATGGTTTTAAGAAAATGCACCAGCTCTGTACTTGCTAAGAGCACCTCCTCCCGCACTAGATTGGGATCATTCTTCCATAGCAAAATCTGGAAAAAAAATGGGGATCTGCATCCAAGATATTGATGAAGCTTCCAATATCAATATGATGAATATTAATTTGGAGTTTAAAAAATGATGGATGATGGCATTGAAGTTCAAAAGACCGCCCCAACTATGGATCCATAAGGAGGTAACGAGTTATAATTGACACCTCAAAGCCAACTCCCTGATGGCGAAGAAAAATCTCATGTTAATTACTTTTTTTTGGAGCATTTTGAGATAGTGTGGGAGAAAGATGCAACGTTTGTAAAATGCAAGCATTGTGGAAAAAAAAACAATTGGCACACAAGGTCAACTTTAGGACTAGGACATTACAATGCCATATTAGAGACAACCATCCCACCCATTATACTGGCATCTAAGCTAGTTCTAATGAACAAACGTAGCTCAGGAATATGGCCGGCGATTCAAGTATGTTTAGATTTAACTAGCAAGAATGTAGGGAAGACATGGTTGATTAGTTGATGCTCACTAAAAAACTATTTAGACAAGCCAAGGATATCCATTTAGAAAATTGAATTAGATCAAACTTAAACTCGAATTTAAAAAGACATCGAGGATAACTATTAGAAGAGAAGCATTTAAAATGTATGAAGTTGGGAAATCAAACTTGTAAACATATTTTTTTGCACTTGATCATTATGTTGCATTCATTGATGACATGTGGGCTTCTCCAATAGGCCAAGATTATTTTTGCGTTATTGCACATTGATATTGATTGAGTAATACAAAAATGTATTATTGCATTTAAGTGCATGAAATTAGATTATACTAGATGGAATACACAATAATTCATTTTGGATTCTATCCATTTTGCATAAGTTTTGATAATGCATAAAATAATGATTTCATCAGCTGTGAATTGAGTAATTGTTTGAAACCCCATCAGGATAGTGCTTCACATAAGATGCATATGTCATATGTTGAATTTGTGTGTCAAAAAAGGATTGGAAGTTTTTCAGTTTGAAATTATTCCTATTCGGAAGACATTATATTATTTAAGGTCTAGGACCTAAATTAGTCAGGAGTTTCAAGCTTATTGTCTTAAAAAAAAACCAGCCATTTAGTTGGAAATAGTTTAAATTTGATTGTCCTGCATAGCGGAACTCTATTTACCAGATGTTAACAGATGCATGTCCATATGCAACTTTGTTGACAGTTTTTTTAACTTAAAATATGGCAAAGAAATTCACAAGGTCGAGATGTAGGAAAAATGTTTCAAACTTAGTCAATTGCTAAGGTATTTTTATGAGGCAACTATTTTTTTTCTGATGTTTACTATCCTATTGTCTACAAGGTATTGATGTATTTGGTAAACATCATCTATGTTTTTAGACGGTACAAAGATGATAAGTTTTTTAAAGATACCATCAAAGCCATGAAAGACAAGTAGAATAAATATTTCATTGACATCCTCCATATTTGGTGACAAACCACATAAGAGCAGCCCTAAGAATACTTCAAGCTCCAAGAATCAACAAGAACAAATGTAGAATTGAAAGACTTGTTCCACAAAGACCAAGCAATTCTTTAAGCACTAAGTGAACTTCACACAGAACTAATGAGAGAACAAATCGTTATCAATTGTATTGAAATTTTGTAGTTATGATTGTATAGGTAAAAATTTTGCCTTTTTAAGGTAAAAGAGAGGCCATGGAGTTCAATTCTTCTAAAAAAGAAAGAAAACAAAGCCCTTGTAGAGCTAGAACTCCTAAATCAACTAAAACACTCATAAAATAACCATAATACTATAAATAAGGCTAGGTTCAGCCATATAATTAAAAAAAAGACCTAAAATTTGACCTAAATAGATACATATGCTAAAATTTACTAAATAATATATGTTCACACTAACTCAAGCTCAAGTGACCAAATATGGTAACTTAAAGGTCTAAGACGCTAAGCTACTCCTTTGTCCAACTTGTGTGAACTCTAACCGGGTGCACCTAGGGTGGCTTCAGTGCACTAATGGATCTAGGAGAGTATAGGCTAGGTCCTTGGACACCTTGAACCATGTTCATGTCCCCGGGTGCACATATGGTCCAAGGTGTATGCATCATAAGTATATATATACTCCAAGGGTGCATATAGACCTTGATGCTCAAAAAATGTGCACCATGATATCTCTTATTTCTTTGATGTACCAAATGGTGTGCCATGGTGTTCATCCATGTCTCCATGCTCAAAATGTTGAAAAATAGGTCCATGCAATGCCTCTCCAAGCTCCTTAACTCTCTTCCTCATCATAGGTCCATGAATGATCCTTGGAGGGTCCTTTGTCATGTTTGATGTGTTGTCATCACTATCTTTTTAATTGCATATGCACTTGACCTAACCGTTAAAATTTTGGGTGCACAATCATTACTTGAAGGTTACTATAGTTTCTTAGAAATGGAGTATATAAGTGTTTTGGCTCTAATTGCTGATGTTAATGAGCACCTGCGTAAATTATACAAAGAGTATTCCTCTTGGCACAAGGGTGAGGTAAGAACCATAGTTTTTTCTGCCATTTTCATTTCACCATCATCAACCTTAGCACCATTCAATCTTGTGAAACAACTACTCAAATGTCCCTGACTAACTTCCTTAAGCTTGCCGAAAGTAGATGATTACCTCTGCATCATATTTGAGATAAGTGAAAACGATACTTTAGAATGGTGGAAAGTGAAAAACAACCGATTTCTTATTTTGTCCATCAGCCAATGAGGTTTTAATAGTATAGGTCTCCACCATTACATCCGAGTTTGCTTTTAGTGTAGGCAAACAAATTATTTCAAAAAAACGGGTAAAGTTGACCCCAGACGCAATAGAGGTCTATGTGTGCAATCGTGATTGGGTTCTTATTGCCTTACGAATGTAAGACTAGAAGAGTTTCGATGATGAGGTCCAAGATGATGAGGAGGCATAGATCCTAAGTTTTTTAGTACAACTTTTAGATTATAGTATTTGATATGATTATATTATTAAGCACATATCTTAGGTTTTCTTTATGATTATTTTTGGAATGTTTTGTCATTTTCTCATGTAAGGTCTGTCCTAGCTTTTTTATATATGTCCTTTGACTTTTAAATTAATAAAATTTACAATGAGGTGGTGTTTCCCTAAAAAAAGCCTTAATTTTACAAGTAAATTACATTATTTTTCCCAAACAAATGGGGCCCAAGCCCAACCCACATAATGAGGGCCATGCCCATGCTAGACCTAACCCGTCAGGCCGGGTCTGTCCCAAGACGGTCAGGCCCACTGAACACGCGCGTTGCTGCGGTGGAGGAAAAGACCTTGAAGCATGGAGCAATCCATGTTTTACCTTCTCTAATCGAGATCAGAAGCACAATTTCTGCCTTTGGGTATGCGGGATCCCTGTTAACGCAGCTGCCGAACAAAGAGAAACAAAAAGTTCCTGCAGTTCTTCTTCGCCGTCTGTGATTTTGAGCCCAAAAAAGGGGAAAAAAACTCCGAGTAGGTGCTTAATTTATGTTTTGCTGAAAAAATTTCGAGTCTTTGGGTGCCCCAGTAAATCCGACTGCTAATTTTAGAATATAGGATCTTTTGGGTATATTTTGTTAAGCTTTATTTATTTATTTTTTCAGATTAGGATTTGGATTCGATTGTTGTAAAGGAGTCATTGAAAATCAAGTAATCAAGGCTAATTCAATCGATTTTAGGGGCTAATTATAGATTTTAAGAAGCGTAGTGACCGAAGCAAAACCTCTGTTTTCGTCGGCCGATTCAGAAGAATACCGGTGAAGATTGTTGCTTAGCTGAACCAGACAACCACTCTTCAATCGGAATCTGTTACAGGTTCTCCTCTTCCTTTCGACCGTTACCGTTCAATGGTCTCTAAGGATCGTTTGTTCTTAGTTCTTCCTTTTTTTCTTTATTTTCTTTTGTTGATTCTGAGGATTGAGTTCCATCATCTGAATTTTGGTACCTTTGTCTCTGATAAATTTTGCATCTTTAGCTTGTAGGTGGTGTTTTGGGATATTCAAGTTCGTGTTTTTGTACACAAGTTGAGAACTTGAAGGGATGGAGACCTCCGCGCAAAATCCCAATTCTGGAATTGGTGGGAATGGCGTGGCAAATCCTCAAGCAAACGATGCAGGATCTAAAGAGGATTCAAAGCAGAACTTGAATCAAGTTATTAACTCGATAAACAAAACCCTTGGTCTCCTTCATCAGCTTAACCTCACTGTCTCCTCCTTTAATGCTGCTTCCCAACTCGCTCTCCTGCAACGCCTGTATGTTATGTATTCTTAGACTGCTCTTACTGCTAAGGTTTTTCGGTTACTCTTGTTCTTAATCACTAGCTTGGCTTCGGCAGGAATTATCTGGTTGTGGAGCTTGAGCATATGGTTAAGCTATCTGAGAACTGCAATATCCAAATTCCTATTGAGGTTCTTAAGTGTGTACTCTCTCCCTCTCTCTCTCTCTAGCTGCATAAAACATGGTGTTCAATTCCCACTTGTCACTAGATAATAAGGGAATTTTGCTTTTTATACAGTATAAGAGACAAAATGATCATGATTCTATTGAGGAATTGATTTTCTTTTTTTTTTTTTTCGTTTGGTATTGGATGTTGAATAGATGGCTACATTTTTTTCTGTCAAATATGTTTCTGTTTTCAAGTTTGGTGGCGGTAACTTTTTCTCCTTTTTCTTTTTCTTTTTTCCGTTTTCTTTAGTCTGATTGATGATGGGAAGAACCCTGATGAGTTCACGAAGAATGTTATAAACGACTGTATTGCTAAAAACCAGGTCACCAAAGGCAAAACTGATGCATTCAAGGTAATGTTAATCCTTAGTTGACCCTTGGGCATGGTGCTTTGGAAGAAACCTGATCTTTTGTACCTTCAGGGTTTACGGAAACATCTTCTCGAGGAACTTGAGCAGACATTTCCTGATGAGGTTGAATCATACAGGGAGATACGTGCAAGTTCAGCTGCCGTAAGTTACATTAAGCTCGTGTTATTTTACTGCACTTACGATTTGCAGAATAATATCATCAATAGAGATAATTTCCATTCGGATAATTCCTGATGAAGTGACTGGCATTCTCTCTAAAATGTTACTGTATTATTCGGCTGCCTAACAGGGAAAGACACTTATGACACATTTAGTGAGATCAGTGGAAACTTGGAAGCATTTGGTCTATATTCTGGCTTCACATTAGAGCATAGATTTGACTCTAGTTGCATTAGTTTTGGAATTCCTGTCCTTTGCATCTGCCCGACCACAGTTGTATAAGTTGATCTCTATCTATGGAATGCTTGTCATGACGGAAATTTGTACATTGCCTCATTACATGGTGTTAGCTTTGTCTGTGCCAATGGCTAGATGTACTACCAACAATCACATTTGGATGCAGAATTTGAGATTCATGGTGCAGGGGTTAAGTTTATCTTATTTTCTACCTAATCTACATAAATACTGCAAGTTAAATGCACATAAAGATGGTCTTTGGAGCATATTGTTATCATATTTTCTTAACATGCATTTTGTTCTACCTATCGCTGTAAGCTCAATGCTTGATATTTGTAATGCAGGAATCTAAACGGCTCGCCCAGTCCCAAAACATGATGCCGAATGGAGATCTCATGGTAAAGTCTGAACTCTAGATTGATGCTACGGGAGGGTGAATCACGTTTACAATGATAACAGGTTTGTTGTATTGCACCAGCTTTGGAGGCTATTTATGAAGGGTTTCAAAATACGCCTAAGCTAAACTGAATCTGTAGCCTTAGATTGTAAGAATATTGTAACACAGCGGTTCATACGTTTTGTTCGGTCGCTGGTACGAGCTAATAAAATAGAGCTGCTTCATGCTAGCGTGGTTAATCCATTTTTTTGGTTCTATATGTTCTGCTTCAAGGACTGACTTCCGTTCACCGGTTACAGGTAAACGGTAGTGGGGCTTAACTCCTCAATAAGAACCGAATTTCAGTTGAGAATTTCAGTTTGGACCTGAAACTAGAAAAAATTAACAGGCGGATTTCAAACCAGGATCAAAGAAGTCATCTTAAATTTAGCTTTCACAAATAGCCCCTTGATACTTTTGTATTGGCCTAAGAAATACCAGACTTACCAGAGGAGTCTAGTGGTTGAGTTTAAATTCCTGCAAAAACTTGAAAATCTTGAACTCTACACACAGACCAATTCATACCCATCTCCATAATTCATTTCAGAATTCCTACTATTGTAAAGGATCAACACTTGTAGCTTGGAAAGGTGTTACTGGTGGAGTCTCGGCTAGGGGTTCCTTCAAATGGTGAAGCTACTTTGCTCGACCTGCACAGCATGTAGAAGGGAAGAGAGGTGGAGGGCGTCCCAGGGCGCTGTCCTTGGGGAGTCTCCGATGCGCTAGTTAATTTTCCGGTGAAGTGTGTGTGAGCTTAGAGAGTGGTAGTGTGAACGTACCTTAGAAGTCTCATGAGCTCTCCTTATATAGTCTTCCTCGGATGGATCATGAGTGTTGCTTAGGTTGCCCACATTACGGTAAACATGTTGACACAGCGGCGTGGCTGGGGTAGTTGCAAGCCTTTCCCCAACTACTAGTATGGATGCTCAGATGAGGAGGCATAGATGCTCAGGAGGGTCTCAGCATCATTCTACCGAGGTAGGAGAGCACCTTGGGCCTAGCCGACTCCCGAGGTGTACGCTTGTACCATTAGTCAACTACGGATTAAGTCTTAAAAAACGATATTGCTTCCTTGCTTGGGCTTCTTCATCATTTAGATATCAGCATTGAATACGGTCGAGCTGATCTTGAGGTGATTCATACGCGAGCATAATCTTGAACGTTCTAAGCAAAGTTAACTTGCTTAAGCATGCACCAACTTTTATCTGGTTTTGCCATTTGCAACAGAAGCTTTAACTGCAACTTCTTACACTAGATCAGCAATTTCATGTGTGGCTTTGTTCTATTTATCTTCGCAAGTTTCCTCGTCAACCTTATTCTTTCAATTAACAGAGGTAAATAATAGTAACTATTTAACCATTATTGTTCAAAGTTAAGTTAGCTTAGAATTCTCCTAGTTCATTTTCTTGTTATTTACGCAACTTTTCGCAAAGGCATTACTTTGGAAGATGCTCAAGGCGTACTTCGTGCATCAAATACCCTTTTTTAATTTAAGATGTCAATGGGTCACTAATTTAACAGACACCGAAGACCATACATACACATCCATATACATTATTTACGAGAATGTTACCACGTTTGAATAGCATTTTACATAAATGCTTATTCATATTAATGGAACAATACTTTTTATTGGAAGAAAAAATATTATTTACAGAACATCATTTCCTATAAATTGAACAGTACATTACATAGCAGCACATTTGTATAAATGGAACAATACTTCTTATTAAAAAAAAACAATATTATTTATAGAATAACATATATTAACAAGTGAACAACATATTACAGAATAACACATTTGTATAAATGAAATAACACTTATTTTGAAATAAACAACATTATTTACAGATACAAAGTGAATAGCATATTATAGAACTGCACACTTGTATGAATAGAATAACACTTCATAGAAAAATGAACAGTATTATTTACAAGAAATATAAAATTTTAGTGATCAATTTGGTCCCTCTCCAAAACATTAATGGGAGATTGGAAAAATAAGCAAATTTGCCACTAAACTATAGAGGGTAAAGTAATTTTGTCATTAAAATTTTTTTACAGGCAAATTTATCATTAATTTTTTTATTATGGGTGACTTTGCCACTGACTGTTAAATGATAAGAATACTCTGTTTGTTCAGAGAATATTCCATAGCACAACTCTTAAATTAATCCCAAAAAATTTTCTCCTTAACCCCTAGCCACTCAAATATTTCACAACATTTAAATGAGTCAAAACTTTGTATTTAACCACACATCCCGTTATTTAGCTTTTTTCTTTTCACCTTCCTCATTGGCATCGAGCAGCTTGTCGTCACTGCAGTCATTGATCTTTTATTCTATAACTATAGGTACCACTGGATTTAGTTTCACTTGCATAAATCAAATCTTGTTTGATCATGGTTTGGTCTAAATAACATTTCTAGGAGCATTGCTGAGATGTGTGGAATAGTTAAGATAACGTTGGTGCCGAAAAAGGTGGAGGGTAGCAAAGAATACATGGCTTTGTTGAAGCAAAGATAATAGTGAAAATGATGGTTTCAAAAACTTAAGGGTCAAGGTATTGTAAAAGAATAAAGTTTGGTGAACTATTCGGCAATAGTTCGTTTATGTTCATTTATTTAGTTAAACGAATAAAAATGAACAGATTTTTCTGTTTGATTAGTTAAACAAATGAATACGAACAAGGTCCTGTTCGTTCATTTATGTTCATGAACCATTCAATTACTGTTTGTTTATGTTCGTTTATTTATTTATGTCTATTTGTTTGTTTATTTATATATTAGCTGAACATTTATTATTGTATATATTTTATATATCATATATTTTTATTAGTATCCACTTACTCTTCACACATATGATTATACCCCAATCTCTCTTAAATTAATCTATTGTCTTTGTTTCCCCAAACATAATTAGTCATTTCCCTTACAGGTTAAACCTACTACAGTACCAAGTTAAGCCTCATAGCCTTAACTCATAATCTCTCTCACTATCGCCTATTACTCTGTTAATCATTACTAGACTTGCTCCAATTCAAATTTATAATAGCCATTAACTTTAATTGTCCGTGTTCGTGTTCGTGTTCATTTATTAATAAACGAACAAACACAAATAAAGAAGTTGCGTCGTTTATTGTTCGTGTTCATGTTCGTTAAAAGTTAAATAAATGAATATGAACATTATTTGTTCATGTTTATTCGGTTCATTTACAGCCCTAGGTATTAGGTAAAGAAAACTTAAAATTGAAACTTGCATTTTTCTTATTTTTTTTTTCACTTTGCCACTTTAAGCAATTTAACAACAGGTGGCGGATTTGCTCCCATCACAAAATATTGATAGCAAATTTATACAATTCAACAAAATTAATGATAAATTTGCCCACAAAAAAACTTTAGTGACAAAATTACTATTCCTCTATATTTTAGTGGCAAATTTGCTCTTTCTGCCATGGAAAATATGTTTCTACAAGTATTTCTAGCAGTAAAATTAACAGTATAGTACTATTTGCTAATCTGCCATTAAAAACACTTATTTCTTCTACTTGTTTTTTTTTCAAGAGAGCTAGGTAATTAACAAGCCTTTAATGCCCATCAATACAAAGTGAACATTAACCATTGTGAATTAAACACTTGGTTTTAGGAAGCAACAGCAGCAACTGTGAGTAAGACCAGGTTGGCAACATTGTTCGCTTGGGCTTGATTTGAGGAGGTTAAGACCACCGGAATTAGCAGAAGAAGGTACTTGATTCATACCTGATTTGGGTTCGTGTTGTGTCCAAATACCAATTATGAAATGATTTGCATTTTGCGTATTGAGTTATGATATTTTATTGGGACATTATTCCTATAATTATGTTTGTTCTTTTGTTTCTGTGTAACATGACAAAATAAATTATAACCTTATAATAATAGTATTATTAATTATCCTCGGTTTAGTATTATTGTAAAGTGGATTATAATAATACATAAAGACTAGTATATGAGAAGACTAATATGAAACATATAGTTAATATATGGGTACAAGTTGGAAAACTTATGTATTGGATCAACCTAGCATGAGAACATTATATGAATGTCATTAGTGGTTCTCATAGTGATAATGGTATATGTAGTCTTTTGACCTGAAGTCATTGAGATTCTGTACATGTGAGTCACATACTTTGATAGTACTCTTTCTTGCTTGTAACTGGGTAAACATAAATGTGATTGTTGGATGTGTCACATATCATGAAGAGAGATTTGTATGATCAAGATGAGATTTGTCCCTCCTATATAACCAGAGTGATATCTCTGGGCTCTTGATTGAGTAATACTGAGGAAATGCATAGTCATGCTCAAATAAGTTGATATATATCAATATCATCAGTTTTAATTAGTCTACTTAAGAATCAAGAAATTCATAGATTGAGCTATATGAGAGTAACACATTTTATGTCTCGTGCTTAGTCTAGATATCTTGGACAAAAGAACGAAGACATATGCGGACAATGACCATTAGAGGTTTAGTCGAGATACTTGTACTAAGATAGAATAACGAAAAAGATTGATGTAAATCTACTAAAAAAACTTTGTCCGTAAGACTTTTCCATAGTATAGATAATAACAAAAAAGATGGAAACAAACTTATATTATACATCAAAAAGATCTACTACTATATTGTATTATCAGATTTACTAAAAATGTTTAATCATAATCAAGCTAATTACTTAAGTTTAGCAAAAATATGATTAACCATTCAAAGTTCTCTTAAAATGTGAAAGTAACCTAACTTGTGCTGACTCAAATAAATAAACTTAGTCTAATCTAAATACTTATCATCACCATTAAACAAAAAGGTTTGAATAAAAAATAATGTAATAATTTCAATTAGAGATAAATATCTATGTGAATGGTATAATTATGAATGTCAAAATATGTCTTACCTCCCCAAAGGTAGCCACTTAAACCCCACCCTTATCTACGAAGTCTTATGCATGGAGCCACTTAAACTAATCCTACCTAAGCATATGCTACCCTTCCTCGCTTAGTATACTCATATTTAAAATACGATTTTATTCCAAAACAAAGTCATAATCTAATGTAAACTATCATATATACACACACGTTAGTTTTTATGAACTTTTTATCTTTATTAATTATTTATAAATGGGGAAAATGTGCAAATTTACCACTAACATATTGGCCATAAAGCAACTTTGCCATTGAACATTTTTTTTTGTCTCAAATTTACCATCCATCTTATTTGATGGAGCATTTTGACCACTATCATTTTGGCCATAAAGCGATTTTAACACCAAGGTTTTCCATTTTATCGCAAATTTGAAACCAACATTTTGAAGAGATAGTGGTAAAATTGCTACAATAGAAAAGATGGATGGTAAATTTAAAATGAAAAAAAAAAATTGATGACAAATTCGCTCTATGACCAATATATCAGTGGCAAATTTGCATATTTTCCCTTTATAAATGTAAATATTTTCTTGAACTACTACGAGATTCATTGGGCTACAATGAAAGTTGCCTCTTCTGTTTGCTTCAAAAGAAGTAGATAGGATATTAATAAAATAATTTGGGTTTATTTTTTATTTAATCTGTAATCCAATTACAGCAAAAAAAAAAGTATTAGAAATCAGGAAGCAAGTTGATGTTGTGACATTTTTAAGTGGTTGAATGGGTACAATTATATTATACACATGCCTAATTAGACACACTAACTCATACTTGATCGTCAATATTTAACCCATTAACCACCCAAAAAATTTTTAAAAATTGCCTCTAGACAAAATATCTCCTCCACCCCAGAAACCCTAGCTGTTGTTGCTACAACTACCTCCAGTCTCTCGTTCCTCTCACTCTGCTAGTTGTAGCCTTCACATCGAGGCTCCTCTAGTCATTCGTCACCTCCAGATCGAAGTTTCTCTACCGATTGTCATCTTGGATTGTGTCATCATTGACACCTCCAGATTGCACCATCACAAATTGCCTCAAGAATGTGTCATCATTGAGTCATTGATTGCCTCTAGATTGCACCATCATCCCTCGCCAAATCGGGTCATCAACACATCCAAACGCCTCCAAATTGGACCAGTCATCACTCGTCTCTAGATCTCACATCATCAATCACCTCTAGATCAATGCAAAATTTTTTGTTATAAACTCCCTTTTATTAGCAAAAGACTTACATGTAGATACCATACGTGGAAAACCTTTTATAACCCCTCTCAAACCCTATAAAGATACATTTGAACTTTAAAGGAATCATTAATGAAACCTTCAAAAAATAAATCATTTTTTAGTTTATCAACAAGCCAAAAATTAAATCGATCAACCTCCTTAAAAACGTACCAATTTATCATGATGAATTAAATAAACAAATTGAGTGTAAGGCAAGATACATAGAATATCTGAAATAGGAAATATCTTTAAAAAAGAAAACTTGAAAATCAATTGAAAAAATCAAATAGACAAAACCAAATAAAAGCATTACACCAAGAAATTAAGAGTTCAATTTGTTTAAATTTACCCAATGCCATTTAGGATGGAAAAAGTGACATGTTGTTGATTTGCATTATGGAAACAAATTTGATGAAAAGCAAATTCCAACAAAGCACGATTGAAATGAATCATGACTCAGAAACTCATTGTCAAAAAGAGATTCAGGAACTTCTAGATAAAATACTTATTAGACTAAGCAAATCTCCACAGAGTTGGTTCCATATTCTATGTTGATAAGAATGCTAAACTAGAAAGGGGAGTCCTAAGATTAGTAATTAACTGTAGATGGCTCAATAATGCATTAAAACGAATTAGATATCCAACATCGAATAAAAAAGGTTTGCTACAAAGACTTTGCAATGAGAATATCTTTTCTAAGTTATATGAAGCTTGAATTTTGGCAAATTCAATTAAAAGAAAAACACTGTTATTAAACTACTTTTATTGTGGTCAACTTGAATGAAATGTTATGTTATTTGGTGTGAAAAGTGCTCCTTTAGAATTTTAGAAGATAATGAATGAGATTTTCTATCCATATTCAGAATTTTTAATTATTTACATCGATAATGTTTTGGTATTCTCCAAAACTTTAGAAAAGCATTTCAAACATCTTCATATTTTCCTGCGAATGGTTAAACAAAATGATTTAGTGGTTTCTAAATGAAGATTAATCTTTGCAAAACAAGAGTTAGATTTATCGGTCATTACACCTTTTCAAGGCACAATAACCCCAACTAAAAGATTAATCTAATTTGCTGATAAATTTCTTAATAAGATAAATGATAAAACTTATTAACTGCAAAGATTTCTTGGAAGCTTAAATTATGTAATTGATTTTTATCCTAATTTAAACATTTTATGCAAACCCTTGCACAATCGTTTAAAAAGCACCTTGAAACTTAAAAACCAAGACACACTAACATTATCCAACAAATAAGTAAACGGGTTAAGGAATTACGTTGTTTGCATTTAGCAACTCCTATAGTATTAAAATTGTTAAGACCGATGCCTCAAAAAATTATTCCACAATTAAAAACAAATTTTATCTACTATTTTGTGCATTACGAAGTCTCAGAGTGATTTACTTAATCAAAAAATGTTATTAAGATTGATTGTAAATATGAAAAAGAGGTCCTACAGAAAGATGTTTAGAATATTTCTTATAAGTAGATTTTTGTCAAATGGCAGGCAATTTTAAGTATTTTTTTTATTTTGATACATAATACATAAAAGATGAATTAAATTCTCTTCTAGATTTTCTAATTAAAGAATTTTTGCAGGGTCGGTGATGTTGCCAAGAAAGACCCCTCAGACCCTTACTATTGCTGATAGGGTCGGGGAATAAAGGTTTCCAAAAAAGAAAACATGGGCAATATTTGCAATGAAGATTATATGACATCTGAATCATTCTCCTCCAACTTAAGAAATCAAAAACCTCCTTTAGGTTACCCCTCAACGAAATTCTTCATCAGATGAGAAACCTCTTCAAATTGCTCCTTAGAAATCACCATCATTAAAAGAAAAGCAAAAACCTGTCCAATAGTGACAGAATCTTTATTCAAGACACCCTTAGCCAAAGCTCTTATACAATCAAATCCTCATAGTGCAGTCCCAGTATAGGCCATCCCCTTTGAATTTATCCAAGAAGCAGCAAAGGCTACCCTCTTAAATGCCAATTCCCAAAATGTGGTGGTTAATATCCCCACAAAAAAAGTAGAGTTGGTATCCTCAATAGCCCTTCAAATCAATTTTAAGACTTCCAATATGGTGACCTTCTCAACCCCATAATCACCTAGAAATAACCTGCAATATATTAGAAAGAAACATGTGTCAAACTATGTGGTTAATCGAGGACAATTTTGATTCTCTTGATCCTACAAAGATTATATATAAAATTTTCTCTCCAGGATTTTACTTGGGTGTAAACAAGTTAACCCTTATTAGGTAGCTCAATGTGAGGCTTTTTGAATTGAGCCTTATCGAGCGAAAAAATAGGCTCAATGCTTTAATGAGCCGAGCTCTAGCATACAGATACTTCTACCCCAAGCTTATTGAGCCTAATGATAACTATGAAAATAGGATTATTTACATTGATTCCCTTAGAGTTAGGCCATGCATTCCATATGTACCCCTCAGGTTTCAAAACTTTTAGCTACCCATTATATGTGGGAACAATTGCAATTTACCCACTAAAGTTGGGTCATACTTACAAACAAACCCCTAGGGTTTGAAATGGTACATTTAGCCCTTGATCTTGTCAAGCCTATCAAACTTTAGAGCTAAGCTTGAGCTCCCCTCAAGCCGAGCTCAAGCATGAATTATGGAACTAGTTCTTTCAAGCTCGAGCTCAGGTAGTATCATTAACTTATGAAGCGAAGCCCATTTACAACCCTAATTTCACTACCAAGAAGCCAAACCTAAGAAAACCACAATGAATTAAGTCTTATAGAAAGCAAATCAGCCACCTACAAACACAAAATCTATTCAAACCCATAATAAGAAATCATGCTCACTTTAGTGCCTTATGTAAGGCTTTGAGTCAATTTGAATGGGGAGCTTACCCATAGTCTTCTGAAAGATTCAATCAACATTTTGACCCATCTCATCCAAGATTCAAACTTAAGATACTCACGGTTTTAACTGTTCCACAATAACACCAAGTCAACATTTCCTTGTTGGTTTATTAAGTGATGGAACAGATTCAGAGCTGATGAAGAAATCGGTCCTCTAGAATCCTCAAAGGATACAAGATTTTTAGAGAGAATTATATTCAACCAGCAAGAGAAATGTGATTCCCACCGTTATCAATATTATTTGTCAAATTCACTTTTACATGGATTTGTGATGAGGGATACTCAACCAATACTCAGCTAGAAACAAACACCTCAAGAATCACCAAAAAGTTCAGACTTAGATGGTCGAATGGTTGTCAATCCACTAGAAAGACTGATTTATTAAAGCGGATCAAGCAAAACAGCTTGACAAACGAGCATAGCCAATACTTGTGATAATCCACTACTATTAAACGAGTCTTAATACAAAAACCCTAATGAAATAGATCTGATAACTGCAAAAAATATAAAAATACATTTGATTTACTATTTTTAACATAGTCCTAGCACATTATTACCTAATGAAATAAACTAACACTTACATAAGCTAATGGGCCATAAAATGTTTGCTGTAATTTGGGACCATATGGTTCTGGGTGCAGGGTCAACAATTTAGTCCTTCTGGGGACGACCTCTCTTTTCCTCGATACCTGACTGGGAAAATCTGTGTCGAAGGATTTCCAGGACTTCTTCTAGTTCTACATTCTTACGGGCTAGTAGCACCATGGAATGGTACAGTAGATCTCCCATTTCCGCCGCAGTTCGTGATTTATCCTCATTATTCTCCAATGTTTGACATAACTCACCTGCCTCTTCCCTGCAGAATTAATGTAAGCAATAACATATAAACTATTACTAATTAAAAGCCCTTTCCTTGTCTTCTTCTACTTGAGGAATGGAAAAATGGGACACGAGAATGAGAAAGTAATCGTTCACAGGCCACGTGAAACAAGTTTTCCAGATATGAAATCCTTTTTGTGGTTAACATTCATTCCATCTAGTATCTTATGAAGTAGAAAAAACATACCGGATTTTTGAACATAGCAATTTCTCATCAAGTAATAAACGTTTTGTCCATGACGGCTTCCTGGTTTCTTGTTCATCTAGTTCTGCCTTGCGTTGTCTAATTGTAGACTCTAATGAATATAAAGTTGTTAAAGCCAGCCTATGCCCTTCAACCTGACAAAGAAAACATATCAACAATCACTTTGACACCGTAGCAAAATATCAGACTAGGCTGTATATTGAAATTAAAAGTTACTACCTGATCATCTTTCAATAAATCATCGGCAGGTGTATAGTAGCAAGTTTCAGCACCAGTGTGACAAGTTGGACCGAGAGGTTTACCTTGGTATATTATCTGGCACCATATGATCAATCAAATGAACCATGAGAATATATAATGAAAAGATTGAATGCTAAATATAAGTCAAAGAAGAGCATTACAGAGTCACGATCACAATCAAAGAATACGTCATGAACAATGATGAAGTTGTTGGATGTCTCCCCCTTGGTCCACAATGTTGATCGTGAACGACTATAGAATGTTGCCTTCTGAGTTGACAATGTCTTGGCAAGAGCATCTTTGTTTGCAAAACCTTGCATTAGTATAGCTCCGGTATCCACATTCTGAGCTATAGCAACTGCCAATCCTCTGTCGTCCCATTTGACAGAATCTAGCAATCTCTCACCCTAAAATCAGTGTTAGATACTCAAAAAAGCATGCAGACCAAAATAGTGGTAATAAGAGATTTCAACTACCATTTCTAGAATCACATTCTCATGCTTTATACTGTTGTTCTTGTTGTAGTTTTTATTTTTATTAATTTATACTTTATGCTAATGGCATTAGCCGATCAGGAAGGTGGCCTTTGAACCATGGCCCCTGAGGTTGACAATGACTGTGGTTTGAGTCTTTACTGGACCTTAAATAGATTAGTATGTTCTTTTATTTTGATCACCGCAGAAATTAACTCTGCAGAAACACAGAAAAAGGGAAACCTTAACATAACAGTTATACCAAGGACAAAAATGAAAGACAAGGGCACTTTCCCAGTAACAAAGCCATTATCGACCAAATTGTGAAATCACCCTATTTCTTTCTAGTGATTTAATGTTGTCCATTCCTCTTCTTATCACTCTCCGAAACTAAGATTTGAAGATCAAAAGATATTGGGTCATCACTTCAAAGAATTATCGTCATCAGCTGCCCAGTGATTTTACCATTGCGTTAACTAGAATCTTGGCAACCTTACCTAGTAAGTGATTGATGTAAGAGCAGAAGCAGAAGAACGTAGCAGATAAAGAGAAGAAATCCCGAGAAGAAGAAATTCCAGGGAAGGAGAAAATGATTTCATCAAAACTAAAGTTAACATGAGATACGAAGCCTCATACAGGCATCATAAAACCTAAAACAGAAGCCTATAATAACTAACAAGGCAAACTAATATTTATAATAAAATCTAAAAACAGCAATAAATAACCTAAGAGATATTTAATAGCTAGAACTCCTGAAATTCACAATTACATAAATTACCTATATCCTAGAAATATCCCAAATAATAGTCTACTTTCCTTGTAATGTATCATTCTCCCCCTCTTCGAAAAAATTCTCCTAGAGTGTTGTAGTAGTGAAGAATGAGAAAGATCACTTGAGTGCCAGGAACATGCTTCAATTGGAGTGGCCAAGAGGATTAAAATTGTGTGCAACCCACCATCTCATATTGTTCAACCATAGGAAAATCAGTCTGAACCTTTTAAGTGTCACTGTCAATCTCCAATTCCATACCAAATTTACGAGTAGTTCCAAATTCCTCAAGCAATTCAAGATCATTCACAGGAACATCTGGTGCTCTTTCAAGTTCAACACAATCGTCCATTTTGATGTCCATATCATCTACTCATTCATCATATTGAAGCTCCAAATTAATTGATTCACAAGATTCAGTGCCAACTTCCAGTTGTTCCTTGACAACTTCTGGCTGAATAGATGCAATTCCATTAGCAATTACAAGAGCTTGTTGTTCAAAAGTTTCAATTTCTCCAGATTCTTGAAGTCTCCTCCCAGTTTCAGGTAGGACACAATTCTCCTGTACATTAGATTCCTCCACATTATCTTCTACTGTTTCCACGAAGCAACTTCTTATACTTGTTGCGTTCTTCTTGACTTGCAAGGTTCCATTTCGTCTACTCGAAAGCTCTCATTTAAGCTCAGTGAGACTAGCACACATATCAGCCATCTCTACACATATCAGCCATCTCTTCTGTCACAAATCCACACAACTCATCTTTAAGTTGCTGTTTTAATCATTGAAGTCTGACCTTTTGTACACCTAAGTGAATAGTTGATGCTAAAGTACTCTGATCTAGAGGGCACTAAGGTTTCCTCCATCATGCCTATTCTTCTGATTAAACAACTCAACCAAGTATAATTGATTGTCATAAATCTCATCCTCCAAATTCTGAATTTTTTTTTCCTCTGTGATCAAATGCTTGAATTGACAATTAGGTACCAATCAGAATTTCTAACCAACAATCCCCACACATGATACTTTGATGCAAATCTCGTGCAGCTCGAGATGCATACAACTTGTTGTAACATTGAATGATAGCAGAAAACTCATGGGACTTCTCAAGTCATAACAATTTCTTCTATGCAACCATAATTTGCAAATATGTTCCCCACCAAGTTACTGGTAAGGTGATAAGATGGTTCAAGTACCTTCCCTAGGAACAAACAATCAGGTTCCATCTCCCAGAAGCACCAACTCACGTTCAGAACAGCATGCAAGAACAATCAGCAATATTTCCTTGCTGTATACAAAGCATGCACTTTGCGACAGGGCACTATCTGATGATCGCAGAGGTAGAGTCCCGATCAGCATTTTTCAGAGAATCATGACCAACATTGGACATCAGTGTCAGAGAAGAATCACTGCTGGTTTTTCTCTGTCTGTTTATTGAACTCAGTCACTCTTCAACGACAGATGGTGCATAAAAGAATTGGGTATCAATTTTGTTTGCTGGCCAATGGGAACAAGTCCTGGGTCGCAAGAGTTTGGATCAAAGTAGGCTTTGATGAAACAGGATGGAGGCAATGATTAAAATTAGGCTCAGAATTTTCTTGAAGAGAAGAAATAAGGAACTTCGGCTCTGATACCAAATTGCAGGAGTAGTAGGAGAAGAACATAACAGAGAAAAGAAGAAAACCAGAGAGAGAAAAGAAGAAATTCCAGGTAAAGAGAAGATGCAAAAAAAAAATGTTCATTTCATCAAAAAATAAAATTCAACATAAGATATGAGCCTATATAGGCATGTTAAAACCAAAAACTATACCCTAGAATAACAAGGTGAACTAATATTTATTAATAAAATATAAGAATAGCAATAAATAACCTGAGAGATATTTAATAATTATAATTCCTAAAATTACATAACTTCCTCACAGTTATACAAATTACACATCCTCCATAATATTAGAAATATCCTAAATAATAGTCTACTTTCCTTGTGATACTTGTTTTCACAATGTTTATACCATACCTCATGCTGCTACGAGAGCGTTGACTACACTTGATTACACCACACAACTTACACTACAACAGAGATCCAAACAAATTCATCTGTAGCAACCATGGTTTTGGCCACCGTTCTGCAACCATCTTTTTTGACTGGTCGCCTAAAAGCAAAATCCAGACCATATAGCAACCGAATCTCCAGTCAGAATTTCTCATTTCGCATTACTTTGACAAATAATACTGACAAGCCATCTGATCCAACAGTCTAAAACCTTTTCTCATATTATATGAAGCTTGCAGGATTTCATGATGACATATGAGTGGACTTGGTGTCACTTTTTGCTTCTATGTGGAACTATAATAAAATAAAGTAGTCAAAAGACGTAATTCGATGCTACACCCACATCCTAAAAAATTGTCCCACACCCTCTATGAGGAAAGGCCATGACAGAACCTCTTTGAGACCCTTGATATGAGCCTGTTGATGCAAGCTTGGCTAGAATATGTCCATAAAAGCAAGCTTGTTGGGGATAGATTGCCATGTGGGATTCTTGGCTTATATCAGAACCCAAGGAGTACTCCTACTCATATCATGCATGTAGAACACAGGAGCTCATTTAAAACCCATAAACAAGTAGAAGTCCTCCCTCAGTTGGGGGAACAAGAGAAGATATAACAGTTCAGCAACCATCATGAAATAACTCCTTTAACATGCTGGGAAGAGATTGATTATGAGAATGTGTCATGCAAATCATCATGCTTGAGAAAGTTCTCATTTTCCATTCCCATACAAAAGAAAACTGCACCATGGAACATCATTTTGCTTGAAAGTGAGGTACCAGTAACACTACTCCAAAATGTGGATGCAGGTCATGTATAAAAATATATGAAACTAGTACAAAATTTTCACCAATAACTTGAAGGCTGATTTCAGTCCATTGAGAAGTTAATGAACATAAATCAATCATAATTCAATCCTAAAATTACGCCATTTGTCCAATAAAACGTCAAAAAGTATAGAATCTCAAGTACCTCAGATTCAATTGGGAGACCAGTTTCAGGTTTCTTTAAAGAAGCAACAGCTAGTAGACAATTCCACTTCCTACTTCTCTCTCTGCTGCACCCTCCAGCAGGAAACCAGACACAGCCTCTAAAGGGAACACTTGCAGACTGAAGAGAATTGAAAGATGAAACTACCATAGGCCCTCCTCGTTTACAGTGCCCAGTTTCAGATGGCACCAACCTGAAAAATTAAAATAAAATAGGCCAGGCCTAGTGACTAGAAAGAGATGGAAAAATCAGTCACTCCTCTAGGATGGAACCTACCAAACTGACGAAAATATGTTACGTAGCATGAGCTTCCTCAACTTCTGCCTTTCCCAGTAACTAACCAGCACTTTCTAAAACTTTCTTTTCTGAACACTTGATTTCTGTTTGAAACACCACAATCCACTTTTTAATTGAGCGTTGAGATAGAAATGTAGGACTGGCTCCGCATCTATCCAACGAAGAACAAAAGTTTATCTTCACTAAGGACAGAGTGGAGCCATGAGACCTGCAAGGCAACTAAGAATTAGGTTTTTACAGTTGGTCAAATACATCAATGATCACTAAACTTCTATAATTTATAAATGCTAAAATAGAAAATTCACCAACCAAAACAAGTAATAAATAAAAACAACAACGAAGGACTAAAACTTAAACAAATGAATTTAAGAGGAATAAACCAGCAGTGCAATTTACAGCTAGACAATCTAAGTTTAATTGCCTAGATACTTAAACATTTAAACTCACTGAAAAGAACACACAAAAATAGGCAAGGCCCAAACTCATTGAAAGGCTAAATCAACTTACCTCAAAAATAACTAGATCAATTTGATTCCAATTAGCATTTAATGCAAAAACTTGCAACTACATAAAAACATGAGCAGCTTGTTGACAAGATTACTTCCGTCTCCACGTATACTTCTTAAAACCATGCCCTTTGCTATGGAATACTATGGCAATGGCTGAAATTTTGTTACTGTATCTCGTTAGAGCCCCCAACTAAGCACCTTTTCTCACTGTTGATGACAGAAAACAGAGAGCTCTACAAATGCCTATATACAATGCTAAACAAAGTAAAAAAGAAAAAAGAAAAAAAAAATACCAAATAAACTATGAAGCCAGTGTTAAAACATACTATACTTGTATAATCACAGACCTGGTATAGCTCTTATCAGTACAACCTCAAGTGCAAGTACCGGTTTCAACTAGCATAAACAAAACTCACTGAGCACCTTATTAAAACAAGACGCATTACTAATTTTATCATTTTCAATACCTTAAGAAATCTAGAAATTTTAGGATCTTTTGATCAGAAAACTTATCAATGGAACACAATCTTCAACGTTGAAGCTACCTTGAGGCTAGTCTATCAGACCAAAAAGCCAATTCGGAACCAGACAGCACTATGAATAATTACCTTATGGCAAGGCTCGCTTATACAACATATGTCTCTGTCATAGATTCCTAATATCAGTAAATGACTAACGCACCATTGACTACCATTCTATGTACCAGAAAAAACCCACACCACTAAACTATTATAGAAAACATCAGAAAGTAAAGGTAGTACAAACAGCAAGCAGAATTTAACATCTAATCTCAAAATCTGGAAAACACTATCTTGGAAAAGCAGGAAAAATCAGGCTTCTTAGCACAATAACTTCTTTGCAAGACAAACCTCACTCGTAGACATGAATTGAAATTTAAGCTCTTAAACATGCCCTAGTTCACTATCTCACAGAAGAAGCCCTGACATTAATAACAGGAAAAGTTTTAGCCAGTGTCATACCAAGCATCACCAAATACTTCGAGAAAGAAAAATTCTAGTCCAATAAAAAAAAAAGGATGCAAATCATTCACTTTAGAGCAACAAAATAGCACACCAGATACAACAATGATAGTGAGAACGTCTCCAGCTCTTCAAATTCGCATTCACAAACAGCAAAGTCCCAGCCCCTGCAATTTTACATAAAGAATGAGGATGACAAAGGATCCATTGTAGATTCACATATATGGATCGATTGAAGAGACCATACCAAGATTCGCGTGGACAGCGAGGGTTCGGCGACGACGACGAGGAGCTTGGACGGAGTATTGAAGGGTAAGATGAACGAACGGAGGTTTGAGAGACGAGTCTGCGACAGAGATTTAGGTCAGGGATCCCGGAGACGAAGGAGAACCCGAGAGTACTAAAACACTTACAAGCTCAAGAATCAACCGTGTATGGAGCAAGAAGAAGAAGAACAGAGAATTAGAGAGGATACTAGTTAAATTGTGTCCGCCAGTTGCAGCGGCAATATATTGTAGGTAGGCATGGGGCAGACATTGTCAATGACCGAAGAGGGGGAAGTGTCGAAATGAGTAGATTGGGAAAGTGGCAAAAAAGAAACTGTGTTAACCGGTTTACAATGTTACCTTTTTTTCATTTAGATAAAAGCGTCACATGTCAACAAATTAAAAGAAAAGTGTTGGAGCAATTGTAATAGCAACTGTCCCTAACACTCCTCTCGATCATAAATAATCAAAGTTTGTAACTTATAAAGATAGATAAAAATATTTTAAGAGCGCAAATACTATAAATTAAAGAGTCAATTATCTAAAAGAAAAGCGTGTGGACCAAAAAAGCAAAGCTCAAAATTAAGGAATTGTAGCGGTCAATATGTCATAGCACTTAATATAAATATAGTATAATAATCATTAAATAATAAAATTTGGGGTTGAAGAGAGGAAAGTTTAGAGTTCTAGTAATTAAAAGTGGGTTTAGCTATTAGTAAAATAAAAATTTTCAACAAAATAAAAAAATGGGATTTAAAATCGACCTAAAATGAGATCTAATCTTTATACAATAAATTTTTAACATTAATAAGGTACAAAGCAAGATTTGAGAAACTAAATGGTATTTTACTATTGACACAGAAACGAGTAATAAAATGGAACAAATTGAGGGTTTGCACAAAAATCCGAGTAACTCTAGAAATAATTCAAGAAATGGCTAAAATTAGACAAACCATAACAAATATAGTTTTCTCGCATGAGATGGGAATAACGTTCTCACAAAAAGGTAATGTTTAAGTACTGTCACAAAAATTAGAATAAAGTTTTGGAATCAATAGAGCAGATGGAAAGATTATAGGTAGTAAGGGTTCAACATTAAATTTGCAAAAAAAAATGGGGGAAGAAAAGAAAAGAGAGAGAGAGAGAGAGAAGGACCAAAATGACAAATATATTGAATTTAGGGACTAAAATGGAAGAAATGAAATTTACAAGGACTGAAAGAGAGGTTATGCCATTACTTAGGGAAAGAAAATAATAATAATAATAATAAATTACTGTAGATCTTCCCTACTCTTATTTAGTATATACGAGGTTTTGATAACTACACGTTGTTGTAAGGACTTAATTCAATAAATTTAGCATTATAATAAATTTTTATTATAAGTAAAAAATTTTCACCCATAAATTCACATTGATCAACTAAAACTTTGCTTTATTTCAATTTTGAGTTGGGTTCTCTTTATATTATATTCTTATAATTAAAATTATTAGTTATGATCGAAACATACTATCGTGAAACAAAAACTTGTATGTGCTTTAAATCTATACATATTTTCTTTGTTATTAAAAAATAATTTACTAAAATTTTTCATCTCTTATTAATTCAAATGCCAATTTTTTATATTAATGAAAAATTTATATAAAAAAATTTACTTTAAATTTCAGCAATTATGGACCAAATTATTTCAGTTAACTATAGATCTTAAAGTAAATAATTGATGCTACAAAATTCAATCATCAATAATAAAAAGAATGACCAAAACACAAAACTGTATTTAACTTATGTCAATCAATTAATGGTTTAACTATTAAATTAATAAAAATAAAAAGAAAAAAATGAATTAAGTTAAATCAACCAAAACCATAGTTAAAAGTAGGCAAATTATAATGATTAAAGTTTCATTTTAGGAAGCGATAATAAAGAAAGATGACAAAAAAAATTTGGACCAAGATAAAAATTGGAAAAATTTTATGTATTAAGGGTTTAATAATTGATTTAATAAAGCCAAAAAAATTATTTAATTAATAAACTATGGTAATTAATATCTTAGTTTAAAAGATAGTATATAAAAAACAAAAAAAAAGTTTAGGGACCAATAGAGCAAATAGAAAAAAGGTAAATAACACTCTTTGTCCTTGAACTAAAGCTTATGTTGCGGATTCGTCCTGTAACTAAAAAATATTACATTATTCGTCATCTAACTATGAAAATGGTGCATTATTCGTCTGACCATCAAATTTTCCGTTAAAATGGATGGGAAAAAACATGAAAAATAAGTTTTAACCCTAAAAAAACTTTCCATTTGCCTTAAAAATCTCAAAACTTTTACTTCTTACAATCAAACTACCTTCTCCACTTTCTTTGAAGCATTTTTTACACATTATGAATTCATGAATTAGTTAATGTGTTATTATTAATTTAGTTGATTTTTTGATCAACTTATATACTAATTGAAATTTTACAATTTAAGAAGCTCAATAAAGATTTCTAGAATACTTTTGGATAAATAAGTTTTTTATTATTTAAAAAAAAGTTAAATACAGAAAGTTCAAGAAATTAAATACTTTCTAAAGGATTTTTATTCAAGTGATTATTAAATAGATAGATTATTAGTTTTCAAATAATATATAATTTGAACAAAAAAATAAAAAAAAATTAAAGTAACGAATTTAACTAAAAAGGGGGTTTCAAAAATGTAAGTAAATCAGCATACTTGGGTTTGTAAATGCTACAATATGGAGGGGCTTATGTTATTAATTTTGCTTTTAAGAAATTCTAGTCTGAAGAGGTATTCATCCGTCAAAAAAACCCAGGAGTTTTTGGCAATTAATTAACGGCTGAATTGTTTCGTAAAGACTGAAACAACAGACACGAGATAAGATGTCACAGTAAACAGACAAGACAAGCAATCCGTCGATTATTCAGGAACAAAAGCTGGAAAGGACAACGGCGACTTTGGCGCGGGCCTGCCTCCGCCTGGTTGTTTTCTAATAATTAATTCAGGAAATTGGACAGTTTCTTGAGCAAAGCGACGGCGTTTCCGCATGCAGGATTCACCAAATGAAAAACATGCTTCTCACCCTCGGCCTCCATCGCCTCCACCTCCCCACTCCACCTGCTCTTCTTCAGCTTCTCCCCGTAGTACCATCCCCTGTGACTCAGAATATCCTTCTTCGCCACAAACACCAAAATCTTCTCCGCCGCCACGCTCCCCAGGCTCGGATCATCCACCGGGTTGATCCACGGGTCGTCTGCCCCGCTCGTCCTCGGATGAACCGCCAACCACAGCCCTTCCACGAACCGCCTCTTCTCCGTCACAGCAGCGGACCGCGAAGGCAAGCACGAACCGCCTCTTCTCCGTCATAACAGTGTACTTTGCATGGGACTATGGGTTTTGGTGGGAAGAAAAAGAAAATGGTTGAAGGAAAATTATGGATTTGGGTTAAATGATTAAAAAAAAGTGGAGAAGATAGTTTGATTATAAGATATAAAAATTTTGAGAATTTTAATGCAAATGGAAAGTTTTTTAATAGTTAAAACTTGTTTTTCACGTTTTTTATCATTCATTTTAACGGAAAATTTGATAGTAGGATGAATAGTGCACTATTTTCATAATTAAAGGACGAACGGTGTAATATTTTTTAGCTTCAGAATGAATCCGTAACATAAGCTTTAGTTCAAAGATGATATGTGCTATTTACTCAATAGAAAGATCTAGTTCAATAATTATTAAATTTTAGGACAAAAATGGAACACAGATGGAACTTGGGGACTAACTTCTTAAAGAGTGAAAATTCAAGAATTGAAATCGAATTTTAACCAAAACAAACTAAAAATAGGAAATTGCAACACATTCTCTCAAAAAGGTGAATGCCTTGTGAAAAGGGGATAAAACTTAAAAAAGAGTTAATGGCATCTAAGAAAAATGGGGAAAAAAAGGCATTGTTAATATGCAATAGAATTCACCATAGATGAATAATACAAACACTGGTCCCTTTTAGAAGTAAGCGAGATATGTAGAGATTCATGCAATAATGCAAGTCATTAACATAATAATATAAAAAATAAGACATACTTTGACATTAAATAAAATCCGAGTATAGATAATTATAAACATACAAAATAGTTAAATGAATGTATGTTTACATATTGTGAAAAAAGTATTAAAGATAACAGACAAAAAATGTCAAAGTAGTTTCATTAACCAATTCAAACGAAACATCAAGAGAAAGAAAAAGGCTTCTGGTATTTATAATGTAAGATACATTGCATAATATATATGCATAAGTTTTTCCAAATTTTTATTCACTAATGAATTAGTGATAAAATAAAACTTTTTAAGAAGCAATCATCTATATGTAATATAAATTGTGCACTGTTTTAACTAATCCAAACTCTTAATCAAACCTCATACAAAAGCACTCATGCATTATACAAATTGTGTATCTATTTCAATTAATCAAAACTTTGAATTTCACTTATCTAACTAAATCTCTGAATAAAATTATGTAAACGAAAAAAATTAGTATTTAATATGGTTAATAAAAGCATGTCTCTCATTTTCATTTAAGGCTCTATCATTTTAAATTTAAATAAACCATTCAATTTTTTTTTCTAAAGTTTCCACCAAATTGCAAAAGTTGGGGACCACTATAGAAAAATTGTTATATTGAGGGACCAAAAGGGGGATTTGAACATTCCCCTGGAATGCAAAAAGAAAAAAAAATGTAAACAGCCCGAAGAGGAATTGCCATAAAATGGAAAAATATACCTTCAGTCCTTTCATTATTGGTTTCTTTAAGTAGTAGTCCTCATACTTTATTATCTGTCGATCATACCATCATTAACAAACAGTCTTCACCCTATCTCGTGATAGAAGAAGAAAGTGGGGGATCAGTATGCATACGTGAAAGATTTAGGGACGAAAAGAGAGGTTCTACCACAAAACCGTAAAAAATAATTAAAAAAAACAGTAGCAAGGTTGTATTGTTGATGAACAGTAGAAATTTTCCTTCTTTAGAATATTGTATAATATATAATTTCTTCTATGATTCGAACAATAGGTAAGTTTTGGGCTTTAATTAAAGATCATGCAAAATTTGGGGCTTAATTGACAAATCTAAATTTTCTTGGTCTCAATTGAAAACCTATGTAAGTTCTAGCTTTAATTGAAGATTCTAGGATAATTTGGGCTAAAATAGAAAGTAGGAGTAAATTTTGGGCTAAAATTGTAAATAATGAATTTTTCAAGATTTTGTCATAATTTGATCAAAATTCTAACAATAATGTTCCTGGGATTTATGGACTTGAACACGTATAAATATGGCTTAAAACCTAGAGAAAAATATAGGAGTTGCTCAAATAAAAGGAAAAACTATAGAATAGCCCCTAACTTTTTACCCTATGCTACTCAAACCCCCAAATTTATGCATCTAGCTCCTTTACCCCAATCTCCATCAAGCCTGATTTTTGCCACCACCAACCATGACGGCCTAACCCCTGTTCTTTGTTCTTTGACCCTAATGCACTGCCTAGCCCCCACTTAAACTCGTAGCAGCTTTCTTCGCATCACCATTGTCTCAGATCGAAGAAGAGCCTAAGCTCGAGAGCCATGCCCTGCTCCACCTCACCAATCTAGGCGTCACCATTGCTCCACCCTTGAACTCAATTGCCTTCCTAGGGTTACTTCAAGGTGCTACAACACCTAGCCAACCTACCAACCGCCATTTGCTTTACTATCGTCGCAATGAGAAATAGTTGAGGAAGAGAGAACTGGATCATGCAACTTGACCCATCTGGCCTCAATCACCTAAGGGGTGTGTGTGGGGCAGGTATGACCAACCCGACGCAGCCTGCTATCATGATCAGTTTAAACATCTTAGTACCCAACCCTACCAACATTACTAAAAGCCCGAGTAAAACCCGTCCTACATAGAAAATGGTTCAAGTTGATTCAATATGATCAGGTTTCATATTCATAATGAGCAACATCCAAGGAGCCATTTTTAAAAAATTAATTCACAAATATAAAAATGATCAACCATTTTACATCATTTTCTATTGCGTATAGCCAAGTATTACCCATCAATTGGTTCGGAAATGTGAGAAAGAAATGATGACTCGATCATTTTCCATGACTTATTGTGGTTTTAAGAGTAAGTGAGATATCAAGATTGGCAATACCAAATTTATGTAACAGCCTTTCTTTCTATTGCTGCACTAGGCTAAGACTGCCATCAATTGCTAGAATTGCATTTTTATATCCATATGATATATGAACTTATCAATTTTCGTATGCATCAATTTTATCAAATTTTAAAAAAATTGTTTTTTAAAATTGAATAACATGAATAGTGTATGGATAGCCTAAATTAAGCTCCAATTACTTCATTGCATAAAAATCTAACAAAATAAAATGAATACTATTATACTTACAAGTGAAAAATTGATATTGCTTGTGTCAAGTTTGACATCTAGTAATTGAAATCTTTGAGGGGTTTTGGGTTTTTCACTGATTTTATTATGAAAAAAAAAATGAGTATAAAAATTATCGGTCAGTTAAGGACATAATGATTTTTTCAAATAACCATTAATGTGATTTTTATGAATAAATTGTACTAGTATTTTGTAAAAAATGAATAAAATTTATTATATAGATCTAACCACCTAAATCCAACTTAAATAAATAAACATGTTCATGTGGCTATTATTCCCAAACTTTATCAAAGAATAAACAAAAGAAAAAACACCAAATAATATTCAAATCGTGTCAGTTATACTTGCTAGTTATACAAGAAGTGGAAAACATAATATTATATGGTAGATGTTTTTAGGACAAACTAAACAATTTATCCAGGTTAACCATAAAATAGGAAGAAAAAAATAATGGAACTATACAGCCATAAATTGGGATTTAGAAGCAGGTTGGTGCAGGTTAATCGGGTTTTGCCTTTAACTTCCCAAACCGACTTGCATGTAGGACCAGGTTCTTTTTTTCACTGCCTAACTCAACCTTAACCCGCATAAAACTCACATTGTCATCAATTTGGAGTGATTAGTTTTACGGATTGTCCGAGTTGGATGAACACCCCTCAAGCTTATGCTTCCCTTTAGCCATTCCTCCATTTTGCCCATCTCAGCATAGCTTCACACAAATAAGGCCTGATCCAATTCATCAAGACCTAACAAAGATAAGTTGGTTAAACACGCTCTGTCCTAATTTTCTCACTTTGTCTACGAGTCACTAACTTCGTTCTTTGTTGGTTTCGGCATCGACGAGGTTTATTTTATTACAATTTAGCCACTGATGGATTTACATTTTCTTCCTTTAGAGTTATTTTGTAGTCGAACTAACAATTTCTATATTTTATATTTGACTAATTTTTTAGACAAATAAATTAATTTAATTTAAGTTAATTTAATTTATTTATTTTACCTCAATTTGTGATTTTGCTATTATTTTTATTACATTGTTCCTTTTTCTAATTATTTATTTTGTTAACACTTTTCATGCAAGTTTATTTTATAACTTAATTGAGTCTTTTAGGGTTTTATTAAATTAATTTTTATTTTATTGCACGTTTCACTTCTATTTTCATCCTTATTTGCCTAATTTAATTTTGTCTTTATTTTCTTTTTAGAGTCTGTGTTGGGATTATTGACTATGAAAAAATCTTCATCTTCAATTTGAGATGACTTTAGCCATCCTCGACATCAAACTTTGCATCATAAGATGATCTTGACTGCTCTTGTTGTAATCGCTTTACCGACCAACCAAGTAAGCACTTAATAGGTCACCTAAGCTCTTATTCACACAGGAGCAAATTATATAGGCTTTGACCCTGGCTCATACTTGAGTATGGAGGAAGTTTAAGAGTTCAACCCAAGTCCGAGCCTAATAATTAAGAGCAACCATCTCTTTATTATTTAGCATTTAATGTATCAATGCTTTCCTTTTTCAACTAATACTCTTTTTTGCTTATTTTAAACTTGTTTTAAGCGAGTCGGGTGTCTAACACCTGCTGTAGCTCAAGTATCAACACGAATGCAGGTTTAATTCAGAACACTGTAAGCTGAGTTGCTGCCACTCTTTGCACGAATTAATGCGAAAAGATCGATAGGCATAGCTGACCGCGAGAAGAGTTCTGAATTAAAAGGAATCCTCGCAAAAGAAAGGATAATATGGGCAGGTGCTTAACCGGCAAAGTGGAGATTTGTTTCCTCCATCCAAAACGCATCGTATCCATGCTCCTAAAAGGATTGAAGAAATGCACAAATGACACCTTCACCCATGAAAAGTTGGTGCCTATACAAAAAGAGTTATTTTATTCCTTCTAGTCCAAAAATGCCACCATACCTTCAATTCCTTCAAACACCAAATAATATTATTAATAGCATTATTAAGTTAATAAACCAAATCAAAAGCTAAGGAAATTATGGCATAAATATATGTAAATTATGAACTCATCATCAAACTACAAAAATTATTGCCCTATATATATATATATATATATATATATATATCAAGATGCAATTAAGGCCTTTTAGGGGACTTAAGAGAATTATCACCAGTTTGACATGTGGCAGGCGAATTTACATTTGGCAAGTTTGGTTAATTTTTTATTAATCCCTTTCCAAATATACCCCTATCTATAAGGTATTATTGTATTTTCACTTAACAGAAGACAAAATATTGACACGTGAAAACATTTATTAAAAAAGAAAATTTGTGCAACCTTTTTTAGTGATGTATTACATTCTTGCCCCTTCAAACGGTTACAAAAGCACCACTATTTCAAAATGCAAATAAAAAATTGACCTATTTCTGTATATACTAGCTGTCGTGAAATTTATGGGATGAAACGTAAAATAGAAATTAAATTAATAAACCAAGGTGTTGACCAAATTTTATGGGATTTGTGACAATGAAACGTAAATAAGCATGTTTCCCAACCATAATTTTTTAATACAACACAATATAAATAGAGATCATAATTGGGAGAAAAAGAATATAGAACATCCAAACATAAAAATTAGTGACTTATCAATGGAGACCAAGGATATCATGTTAGAACGTTATGCTAATATTGTAAGGGCCAATGGTACTTTGCTCTCTCGACTTCATCGCTTGGAAATTGAAAATAAGGGCATGAATCTCTTTTGCAATGAAAATGAGAGGTTGAAACGATGAATCATGGAACTTGAAGCCCAATTGGTAAGTGGCCAGTAAAATTATACAATTCAAACGAAAACTGTAAACATGAATACAATATTGTCTGTTTTTGCTTTTATGAAACAAGCAGAAGCGAGAGCGAGCCAGTTCATTGAGGTGAACTTTGATATGTTTCTAAAAAGGCAACCCTGCACTGGTGCCATATAAGACTCTATAAATATTAAAAGGAGAAGGGTTTTCAAAAATCGGGACTCTCCACATGATGCTAGACCTAATGTTACAGAGGATAGGGTGGAAATGCAACAGACAAATAAGACCCATCCGAGACTGATGTCGCTAACGGAAACCCAAGAACCCAAAATTAAGTGGCATAAAATTAGTATGACATTAATAATGGTTTAGCGAAACCAAGTAAGTCATGTTTTTATATTTCTTTTCCTTTATGTCCCTTATCCTTTTATAGCCAATGAAATGAATTTTATATTTAAGTTATATGAAGAGCATTTTGTATCCTACAAAAGACCAATAATATATATATATATATATATATATATATAGCAAATCGGTAAAACTCAAAATGCATATTTGCCAACAAAAAATGCATATTGCGAACAATAAAATTATGGTCCAATAGAATACATATATGCCAAATTCGTAAAACTCAAAGCACTCTATTTAATGATTATTTGATCATCAATAAAACCTTATTATTTGATGCTAACACTAATTATTCTACTTTGGCTACTTAGGCTATTTGATGTCAACACTAATTCAGTAGTAGTCCAACTACTTAGGCTACTTTGGTCTAATTCTTATTATATCATAACATAAATCTTGGGTTTTTAATGCCATAATTAATGCCCAATTAATTAAATCTCCTATGCCACTGTGCCATCCTTCAACATTTGGTGGGAATACGACAAAATTAATGAGAAATAGGAATAGTACAATTTATTGAACCCTACCATCACTCTTGAACTTAGAGCAAATAATTAATGCTTAATTAAGCTAATTCATTTTACCTACAGGGATAAAGGAATAATATAACCAGAATCCGGCAATATATTAATCCATACTAATGAAATCCGTTCCTTACTATATGTTAAGGAAAACTTTGCTATTTTCCTACTATGTTGACCTACAGGGAAATTATATAATAATTGTTAAAAAAACATAATTAAAGCTGGTGAATAGTTACTTATTTTATAAGGATATAAAATAACTTATGCTAATGAAATCCGTTCCTTACTTTATCCTATGAAAAATATTTGGTATTTTCCTAATGTGTTGACCTACAGGGAAAGTAATTATGCTTTAATTATGCTAGAGAATAGTAGGAAAATATAGTATCCTAGAGAGGACTGATATGCCAACTAATTATGGGATTCATGTAATTATGCAGTGGGTAAGTAAATCAATCAAAATCTTACAATTCTATTTGAAATACAATCTATCTAATTATACAGAATATACCAATATACATAAATCATTGAGAGGTTTGCCAAATCGTCACTATATAAACATATACAAATTGCAACAACAGCCACATGCATTCAAAATATACTATTAATCATGATGCAAGCTCTAATCATGAAGTGCCCAACCCAGAACAAGATATGCAAACTCAGAATCAAGAAGCAGTAAACGCAATTGTGGATGTTGGAGAAGAAAATGCTGAAGCAAACATAAATCCAATTCCAGAGAATCTAAACGACTCTAGAGGGAAAGAAGTTGAAGTTATCAACATCTCCTCATACGTTTCTTATAGTGTTGATTTTCATTCCAATATATTTATTCATAAAAGTATTGTTCTAATTCATATTTTAAATATGCAGCGAGGGGGGAGTCAGACGAGTAGGTTAATGTTGATCCTGTTACAAGTTGGAGGGTGTGGAGGCACCAAAATAGACTCGGTAGGCAGTATTGGCCATTTTTCAAAAACAGGGTGATTGAGCTTTATACAATACTTGATCAAGTTAGACTAATGCACCTAGAGTATGGGCTATTGCTAGAGGAACTGGATGAGTTGGAAGTAGAAGCTAGCCAATTATCTTTCTTTTAAAGGGTTTTTCTTATTGACTTATTTGAACTAATAAGGTCCATGAGGAAGGGCAATATGGGCCAATTATCCTTATTAAGTATTTGTCATATCTTATATTTTAATTGAGTCCTATGGAACAATGTTTTGATTGTTCATATAATATTTGTTCTTGATAGCAAAGGCGGACTGAAGAAGGGGGCAGGGGTGCTACTGCCCACCCTCCCTCGAAAATTTTGAAAATTTTGATATATAAAGTACTAAATTTCTTACATCGAGATAAGTTAGGGATTAGATAGGTATTTTTGCCCCCCTGAAAATATGGAAGAATATAAAGAAAAGGGCAATGTGGCAAGCACTTAAGAAATCATGGACCAAATTAGTGGTTTTCCTTCTAGCCTTAAGCAGCTACTTAGAATATAAGAAACGGTGACGTTTTTTGAGTTACTATTCTTCCAATATCCCAATCTCTTAGTTTCGGCTAGTCCAAATCAATGACCAAAATCACAGAGGTCTAGAGAAAAAGCTCGAGTCGAGTTGCTTGGACGACCTCAACGTCGTGACGACCTCCGCACTCCATAGTCTGCCTCCACTTGAGCGCCTTTCTCTCAGCTACCACGTCGCGTCCTTGTTCTGCTGTTCATCCATATTCGCGAATCACACCATGACACCAACACAGCACAGCCAATGGCCGTACACGCATAGGCCAGTAGGCTCGGCGTCGCCACTGGGCATCCTCTATCTTTCTCGGTTCCTCCATTCAATTCCCCTCCCGAGTCCTGACCACAAATCAATTTTCCTAGTAACTTTAACTTAAGTTATCAATTATTTAAATAATTTTTTATTGTTTGTCAAATTTTCTCTGAATTTTGTCTTACCATTATCTAATTGAGTGATTGTCTAATTGTTTAAATGGTATTTATATGGTATTGACTCTACTCTGGAAGAATAATAATCGAACAGGAACAGACAAAGAACAAAACAAGTTGATTTCAAATTCATGCTTTGTGAGTAAAAAATATGCAAAAAATTACTGAGATTTTTCAAGTTTTGACATGCTTACGGATAATGAACAATTATGATAAAATGAATAATTGCGAAAATTATTGGGATTTTTGTTGGGTGTAGTGGTCATCAGCAAAATGATGTTACTGTTGAGCATTATTTTCATTTTGATATATTTAATAAGGCAATAAATTATTAGTTGTAGGAGATTGCTTCAAGGTTCAATGAACGTATAGTTGAGCTTTTGAGACGAAGCTCATATTTGAACCTAAAAGACAGGTTTGACTCTTTTGACATTGAACTTATTTGCAACCTTGCAAAGAAATATTATCCACAAGATTTCTCAAGGCATGAACTTGAGTTGCTGCAATTTCAGTTGCGACATTTTTATGCTGATGGTAAGGATCTGCCAGAGTTTGTACAGTTATCATCAATTGTTGAATTCTGTCAAGTGTTGGTGTCAAATGGGAAGTCAAGTTATTACTTTCTTATTGATTGATTGATTTGTTTGATATTGACTCTTCCTGTGTCTACTGCCACTACAGAACGTATTTTTTTAGCGATGAAAATTGTCAAAACCAAACTGCAAAATAAGATAGATAATGATTTCCTTGCTGATACTTTTGGTTTTGTACATTGAAAAAAACCTTGCAGAGACTGTTAGCTTGGACTTGATACTTGATGATTTCAAAGACACGAAGGAGCGTCGTATCACATTATGAATTTGAATTTTTACAAGTGGACTTAATCATGTTTATGTACTCCTTTAAATTTTATGACTTCTATGAATTGTATTATTTTGTCTGTATGAGGATTATACAAATTTGACAAAAATTTCCAATCCTACCCCCCTGAATGAAAATTCCTGGTTCCGCCACTGCTCGATAGTCTACAATCGTAACTACAATATAGAGTTAACTACACCATAAACATATAGTTGGAAAAACATGACATCGAGGATACTAATATATCTTACAATAAGGTAATTAATAACATAAAAAAATGGACGTCTGGATAGTTACCGCATTCAAAAAGTTATTATCCTCTATAGATGTGCTACCTTATTTTCAATTACGTAAATCTAATATAAACAATTAAATACACATTTTATGAATATTATGTTACTTTTATAAATAAGACCCCATTAATTAATATTATTTTATAAACAATTATAGAGATTTCTAATATTATTTTAAGCTTCAAAACAAAATTTTTACTTAGATGTTATTGATACAATTTTAATACCGATTATCCAATATAGATGAAAATTTCAAGTTTCGGATCAGGTTCGGACCAAAACCCCAAATAAATGCACTATTTCATAATTTGAAAATCCTAACTCGAATCGACTAAAAAATGATAGAGAATCTGAATTGACCCTAACCTTAAATTTTTGAGTTAGGATCAGATTTAGCCCAATACTCTACTGTCACTGCTAGTAGCCATTTCCTCCACCGTGAAGGCCGAAAGATGACGACATGAGGAACAATGTGAAGGGTGATGGACGGACAACGTGAAGGGTGACGAACAAACAATGCAAAGGGTGGAGGACAATAACCCGAATAATGACATGAACATGGGAAGGTTGTTTGTGAAAATGGCGGGGGACGAGTCGGATGACGGTGAACCTTCACAAAGCACTAAGTGACAATGGGTAGTGATCGAGTGAGGGCGGGGTAGTGATGGAGTGATGGAGAGGCAGGCGGGCCAAGCCCAGGGGCGGTGCAAGGATAGGAATAACGGGAGGCGAGGGAAGAAGAACAGCATTAGGGCGACGATGAGACGAGCACAAGCCGAGGTAAGGGATGGCGGCAGGCGGCAAGGCCATGAAGGCAAAGGTAGCGATGAGGTTAAGGAGGGTTGAAGGAAGTTGATTGTTGAGAATGGTGGCTAGGAATTAAGATATAGATAGTGAGAAGAGGGTTGAAGGATATAGATATTGAGAAGGGGGTTGGGGGATATTAGGGTTAGAAGGCTTGGGCTTGGGCTTAAGTAGTAGATTTAAGTAGTGAGCTTAGGTAGAAGGTATATGGATTTTGGGTTAAATCAGGTTTGCCCCAAACTAACCTGATTTTCACTTCTCAGAATCAGTTCGGGTTCGGGTCAACCCAAATGCTACTTAATCCATATATTGACCCAATCCTATATGTCGGGTTTTGGATTGGGTTTCGGGTTAAGGTCAAAAGCTTTCACCCCTATTATCCAGTGCTATTTTATTAATGTGAATTATAATTCTAGTTTTAAAACGCATCCAAATCTTTAAACTATTGAACCAATCTTGTTAATTTTATTTTATTTTTTACAACTAATTGGGTCTAATAAATCAAGAGATCATGAATTGGAAAAATAATATATTTAAAATCCCTTAAAAGGAAAGCACAAAACCATAGCCAAGAAAAGTGCATAACTTGCACTAAAATCAAAAAGTTAGATTTGTGAACTATTTAATCAGTCTTATTAATTTTATTTTATCTTTTACAACTAGATATTATTAACAACTAATTGGGTTTAATAAATAAAGAGACCATGAATAGGAAAATAAAATATTTTAAAATCCCTAAAAAAAATAAAGCACAAAACCGTAGCCAAGAAAGGTGCATAACTTGCGCTGAAATAGAAAAAGTCAGAATTAGACCATTATAGTTTAAATTGGAAAAAAGAAGTAATTAGGAAATCAATATCGTATTCCATATAGTGGAATCGCAATCCACACCCTAACTAGTGAACCCTTCCAATAAACACACACACGTACACATACACACACATTAACTTTACACATGCTGTGGCTTTTGTGCCCCAAAGGTTTTTGTTTAGAAATTCTAATATGTTGTCTTTATTCCAACTAAATCCTCAATATGTGGTCTTTATCATTGCAAAACTGACATTCTCCATTTGTCTAATTTGTCAGCTCATTCAGCAACTACAAACTACAAGCAAGTCATGTCACTCAATAATATACATTGATTCCTGTATTTTGATATTTTATAATCCTAATCATGCTCTAGAACTATAACTACATGCAGATTATCATCCAGTTATAAACAAGCAAGGGTTCTCAAAATCACCAGGTTGGCTTGTTCTTTTCTTTTCTCATATTTGTTAAAGATATCATAGCCTTAATGAGATTAATTCTAATCTTTTATCCATGAAACCTTAAACTAATGATTGTTAATATTCAATCCATGATAAGTTTTAGTAATAATTGGTAATGTCCTAAATTTTAGTAATAATCGGTAATATTCTAAATTTTAGGTATCTTAAAAGTTTCTTATTTCAATTTGGTACATATTAGTATAGTTAGTATTATGTATAGAGTTAGCATTGATAATAAAACACAAATAAAGCAATTTAAATCGATAGTTACCATCTCATATGCTGCATGTAATGTAGTATCGTGAACCCCGTTTAAAGCCTTCATCCAAATGTTACCCTAATCCAAAATAAATAAAGGCTAATGTACTGAACTATATTGGTTTTGTATTTTTAACATAAAACTTTGTCTACTTGCAGAACATGGAAAGAATAAGATTATCTTTCATTAGCATCCAACTTACAACAACAAAACATCTAGGATTCTCCGCCCCTATCTACCATACAAAAAGGAATGCTGAAGGCTTATACATTGGATGTGTGGAAAGTCAACCAACCAAAAGATATCAAATAAAAGTTGATTGGAAAAATCCATGTGAAACAATTAAAGAAGCAAATGAGGATGCATTGATGAAAGCTGTAAATAAGCTACAGGAGGTTTATCATATTGAAATCAGTGATGCAACATACATGCAAATGGATGAGCATGAGAAGAGAATGAAGGAAGAGGTAAAACAAGAAATGGGTATTGGATTTGACTTAGATAGGCTACAAACAGAGAACATGCAATTGAAGTAGAGGATTAAAATACTAGATGGGGAAATCAAGAAGTTTCAGGCAGGTTTTGATAAAGCATAATTCTTATTAGTGCTAAATGTATCAGTACTAGTAGTAGATATTAGATTAAAGGTTTCTATATATAGAATGAATTAATAAATTGTTTCAATACTATAAGTATCAAGAGGACTATTATCTAATGTACATGGGTAACTAATTCTAGTATTATTGGAATACAAATAATGTATTGAAAACATGAGCACCATGCAATAGTCCGGCTATGCATGTGCTGGACTATATTTTTATTATACTATTAAATGAATTTTATTCTCCACTTAATGAAATACAAGAGTAATAGGAACTGACTATGCTAAAGAGTTAAGATTTATGTTTGTCTCAATTAGACTTCAAAATGTGACCACTGTGTGTGAAGATGAAAAGACCATACACTACGAAAAATAATTATGATAACATTACTATTAGTCATTATTGGTCATTACACTAGTATTATTATTGGTCATAATTAAAAAAAAAACAACATAAAAAGTAATATTCTATGTAAAGATCGAGGACTTATCTTCATCTAAGATAAAGTACATCATGGAGTCGGCCTATTTAAAAAATTGAACATTGCAAATACTGCAAATAAAATTAATAATGATAAAAATATTATAAGTCATTATATTGGCTAATAATAAAATTAAACTCAAGAGTTAGGACTTATCTTGGATGAGGATAAAGTTGAACATGAACCGTTTCTTTAAGAAATTCCAAGTACTGGAAAAACTTTAATAATAATAAATTGTATGCTATTACCTGGTTAAACAATAGAAATTAAAAGTTAAATTAAAAGATTCCAAAAAAAGTAATAGGAATTTAAGATGCTATAAGAATAACTACTTAACTTTGATGAGTAATGTGACGCCGTAGACTCTAACAGTTAAAAAATATGTAAGGAAAAATCAGTTAGAAATTATGCATAAAAAAATAGAAAATTAACTTTTTCAATAAGCGGGGTACGTACATGCATTTTGTTTTGGGTCTTTAATGGGTGTTCGCCGAATAAACATATGGGACAAAATCAATCTATTAATGGAAATGCAAACAAATGAATATGCACGAGTAGATCTGGAGAGTTATAGGAATTCTCATACCCAAATATACCACCAAACAAACAAAAAGTACCCAGAAATTATATTTATGTTAACAAACAAAACCCGAAATAAACCAAAAAAATTAGGGTGAAGGGGACGATAGCAGAAATCACCAGATTTGGGGGACAAACAAAAAAGTCTACCTAGACATGAATGAGTTTTTCAATGGACCATTTTGGATACTTATATAAATCTCTAGATCTGACAATAAGAATGACGATTGGCTAAAAAAATTATGATTCCTGTATTTGCTTCATCGGAAACACCCTGAATCGGGAAGCACTAATGGAAATGGTAGTAAGATCCTCCCAAATCTTAACAATTTATTTAGCCAGATGCGCGAAAACCACAAAAAAAAAAAAACAGGCTCAAAAAGTGATGCAAATAAAAAACATAAAATAATAAAAATCACCAGGTTTGATAAAAACAGCAGACAAAAACACAAAAAGCATTCAGAAGCTCAAAAACAACAACTGTGTCTGGCAGCTAGATCATGCACCAAAACAATATTGATCATCATAAATCTCACGGCAACCCAAAGGTTTAGAGAGGAGATGATACAATTCTAGTGAGGAAAAAGAGTGTTTTGACGAAAAGGTGAAAAAAAAAAGGCAAGTTATTTTTTGTATATATAGCCATCCGTAAAATCAGATATATGCCCCCATACCTTAATTAATATTAAATTGCCCAAAGCCATTGATGTTCAACTGAGGACAAAAGTTTGATATTTTTTTTCAGACAAGCCCTTGTAATGTTATGATTCACTCCTAGTGTTCATTAGCTTTAAGGTGTATTACACTTAAGTCATTAAAGTTTTAAACTATCAGCACACCCTTTTACAGAAAAAAAAAAAAATATATCTACGTAGTTTGCACCATTTTCCCTTGTTGTTTCTATCACCAATTACTTATAAAAATATTTTAAAATTGAGTTAATGCTGTTGTACCTTTTTTTTTGTTTATGCAATGAAGTTAGTCCTATCTCATTATTTATAATTTCAAATTTTCGGTGTTTGCCTAATTGGGCCAAATTTTATTTTTCAACTGGTTGCATTTATTATCCATAATAAATAATAAGTGTTCATTATTTTGATTGATTCCTTTTGGGCGAACCAAAATTGACTCATACATTTTATATTCAAACTTTTTGCCATACATTTTGGTCATGTGTTTTATTTTTTATTTTTTTATTGTTTTTTCATGAAAGATCATTTATTTTATTTTCAACTTTTCTTTGGTCTATTTCCTTTATGGCGATACTTTTTTGTCGAAATTGCTTATTTTTGTTAGCCCATATATTTTTTAATCAATAGTACCCAATCAAACTTTGATTATTCAAATTCTTTAGGATTTATTTGGGTCATGTATTTTTAATTACTTTTCTTAATGGAAGGTCATGTGCATTTTGTCTTCAATTGCCCAAGGTATTTTTAAATCTACATTGGTCATGTGGTCTCCTAATTAGTGTTGCATTTAATTGCTTTTTGGGTTAGCCAATTCAGCCCATTTTAGAGGATAAACTCAATTGGATGATATGCAGTTGGATTAGGTTAATTGGGCTAAGACTCAACCATTTAAAAATTCACATTAAAAAAAAATTAACTGGACCTCATATAAAAACCAATTGAATTTGACTATTTCCCCCTTAATTAAATTTGGATTGACCCAAGCATTCCTTTACTCCTATACATTTTTTTTAGAATAACTAAATTGATTTTTTAAGAATTATTTTATTCTCTTGCAAATATGTTTGAATAGTTGCAACTATGGTAAAAATAATTTGACACAAACCAATAAATGTTTTCTCTTTATTTATACCCTTATCATGCATAATTATACTATAAAAAATTAAAATTTACCAAACCTTGTAACGTACCATTATTTTGTTAAAATATTATGAACGACAGGCCCGAAAGAGAAACAAAACGAACAACAAAGCATTTACAAGGATGGAGAAAGATCATTAAAAAAAAATTCATATTAGGAAACGTAAACATATGGATGCAAAGGAATATAGAAAATGGATTCACCATCTTAGGACAAATGTTATTAACAATGTGGCAACGTGCGTGGTTTTCTGGAGTCGCCACCAATCAGTTTTCTTAGGTCGATTGGTCACCTTAAAATTGGTCTGCGAGAGTTTGGGGATCGGGAGTACGGTTACGCTAAAACAATATTGTTATAGCGCCCAAAATTGGCACCTTAGTTGATTTTAATTTTTGTTTTACTTTGCTTTTAAATAATTTTCAGTTAATTTAGAAATTTTGACTGAATTAGTCGAAATGTGGATTTTTAAGTTAATTTGTATAGAATTTTATACTTCCGAACCATGGACTCTGCCGAGTCATTTGGACACGGAAGATTTGATTCCGAACCATAGACTCTGCCGAGTCACCCGGACACGGAATTTGATGAAATAATTTAATCCATATCGTAAATATGGATTTTTATCTTTTTATTTAATTTATTTATTTTAAAAGGTTGATATTTTCCAAACCGTAGATCCTGCCGGATCATCCGATTATGGAAATTATTTTAATTTATTGTTAATTATTTAATGAAATTAATTATTAGTATTATGAAAATTTTGAATTTTTAATAATTTTAAAAATTATAAAGTATTTTATTATTCTTTTATTCTTTTTTTGTTTATTCTTTTTATTTGATAAAAGTTAAGCCAAAAAAAGAAATTATTTAATCAAGGTTTTATTTATTTAATGAAGAAAACTAAAGATGTATATTTTAAAAATAAAAGTAAAGTCTTAATATTTTATTTATTTTATTTTTTTAAGAAAAGGTTAATCAAAAGTGATCATTTAATAAAAAAACTAAAAATTTATATGTATATTTCAAAAATAAAAGAAAAATCTTAATATTTCTTTTATTCATTTTATTTGGTAAAAGGTTAGCCAAAAAGTAGTTATTTAATTATTTAATGAAATTTTATTTACTAAAGAAAACAAAGAGTTATATATTTAAAAAAAATCTAAGTGAAAGAAAAGTCTTGATATTCATAAATTTTGTTTTTTTATTCTTGATAAAAGATCTTAAAGTAATTATGTAATTTATAAGTCTAAAATATTTAAGAGAAAATTTAATTTTTTTTTGAAATTATTTAGGTAAAATTTTTATTTTGTTTAATAAAGGAAACAAAAAGTTATATCTTTTTATTATTTTAAGAGAAATAAGTAAAATATTAGCCCAAAGTTTTTCAATCAAAAAGTAAAATATTACTGAATAAAAATAAATAAGTAAAATATTATCCCAAAGTTTTTTTTTTATTTTTTAATAATAAAAGGAAAATTTATTTATATACTTTATTTAAAAAAATGATTTATATACTTTATTTAAAATATTTTCCAAGCCATGGATCCTGGCGGATCATTTGGTCATGGAATTTAATTTTTATTAAATTTTATTTAATTAATTATTAATAAAATCATAATTTTATTATTATTTTTCTTGAATTTTTTTAAATTTTAAATATCATTACTTTAAAGATGTGTTTTAAAAAAAAATTGATTTGTATTTTTGGAATTATTTAATTATGTTTTTAATAAAAGGAAATAAAGGTTAACTTTTGATTACTTTAAAAGAAATAAAAATATGTTCCAAATAATAAAGGATGGGGGCTTTGTAAAAATTGAATTCTTGATTAGTCCTAATAAGTAAGCGGAATAAATGGTTAGTCCATAATAATAAAAGTTAGCGGTCAGTACAGTTAATTGTTAGTATAGCAAAAATTAAATGGTTAGTGATAACAATAATAATGAAAGTTAGTGGTTAGCACAGTTAATTGTTAGTATAGCAAAAATTAAATGGTTAGTGATAACAATAATAATGAAAGTTAGTGGTTAGCACAATTAATTGTTAGTATAACAAAAATAAAAGTTAGTGATAACAATAATAATAAAAGTTAGTGGTTAGCACAATTAATTGTTAGTATAACAAAAATAAAAGTTAGTAATGTTAGATCAATTAGTTGTTAATAACAATAAATACAAAAGTTAGTAAAGTTAGATTAATCAATTGTTAAGAACAATAAAACAAAAGGTTAGTAATAATAACAATTAATAATGAATAAACAAGTAAAACAAGTTAGGATTTTAGTTTTCTGCAAGGATAAAAGAAAAGTTAGTAACTCAAATGAACAATAATGAAAAGATAGAGGATGAAAATAGAATTTTACCTATAGAAAGAAAATTTTGAATTTTCAGAAACGGGAAAACGCGACGGACGACCACGGCAGGGCTGGGGAGGAAGCGACGGGCGGCGTGCAGGGGTGAGGCGGAGGAGAGGGGGTCAGGCGGTGGCCGGCGGCGATGCGACGGCGGGGAGGGGGGGCACGGCGAGGGACGCGGCGACTGGAAGGAAGAAGAGGAAGGGGCAGCGAGAGAAACGGAAGAAAGAGAAAGGAAGAAGATGGTCTGATCGTAAGAAAACAAAGTTTGGGACTTTCTGGGCAGAGGGAGGATAAGCTAGGGAATAAGGCTGTAATTTTATCTTTTTTCTAAAACGGAGCTCTAAGCTTTCTCTGTATTTTTTTCTGTGTTCAGCACAAAATTTGGGGGGCTATTTATAGAGGAAGTTTGGCTGAACTGTTGATGGATAAATTAATAAAAAATTTCAAACTTATCTTTTAAATTGGTAAAATGACAATTTTAGTCCTTTACGTCTCTCAGCCTCTGGATAAGTTCCTGAAGCTTCTGATTTTGACAATTTTGTCGTTTTCTGTCAATTTGCGCCAGAAACGTCGGCAGGCCCAAAATTTTATGTGACAAACTACCAAATGCTCCTGGAACTTTCAGAATTTGTCAATTTTTCCCGAAACTTCTTAATGTTGTCATTTTTACCTCAAACTTTTAAATTTTGCCATTTTTTTGGAGTTTTCTTTTTTTCTTTCAAATACACACATATATCATTTTAAATCAAATCTTCACAAAAAAAAAATGTATTTTAAACTACTTAAAATTTTTAGTAATAATAATAATAATAAAAATAATAATTTTTTTTATTTAATTTCTTTTAAAATTTTTTATGGTCGGACGAAATTGGTTGTCAACAAACAATGACAACAATATATGTGAAACATTAAAGAAGGAAACTGGTGACAATTTTCACTTACTAGATCTTTAAGCAATTAAAGCTATATTTGTGCTATATCAAACAATGGTACTCTTTGATAGCATGAAAAATTATTCTTGAGTATTACATACAACTTTTGATAATCATATTTAGTATGGATTACATTGAAATAATTTTACCATTCTTATCCAACTTGATAAATATATATTATGTAACACATTATACACAATGCAAGTTTAAATCTTTGGTTAAATAACCACAACTGCATATGTGGCTTTTTAATTTAATGCGTTTTTGACAATATCCCGTGTTTATGTTGTCAATATCATTTATTGTTATTTTTTAATTTGATTTTATATATTTATTGTTGTTTATATTAACAAATAGGAAATAGATAGTAGAGACAGACAAGTACACTGACGAGTTATTTCATCTTCACGGAGACAAGAACACAGAGAACCTAATATTTCCTTAACCCTTAGGCCTTTACCAATCTCTACACTAGCTAGACAGAGTTGTTGCCCACAGAATAAAGTCAATGTTTTTAGGACTAATACACCCATCCTATCTGCAAGTGAAAATCAAATGTCGCCCGATAGTTCACTCTATAGTGCAGTTACTCCTGTAACTTACACTACACTAAATGCATTTGCTGCTTCCAATAATCAATCGGGCAAGATGCCTCTATTTGACATAACAAATATGGTGCACTCGTCTATTACTGTTATGTTGGGTCAAAGTCAATCGGCAACTACTGAACCAAGTTTTTGCATTATCATGTTGAGTACCCGTTATCCATAAATGCAAAATACCTTACAGCATGGAAAATGCTCAAACTCTAGAAGCCCACCTAGTAAAAGGCATAGAATGCAAGTTATCTATTTGTAACCAATTCCAATCTTTAATGTTGAAATTGAAAGTATCAATGATGAAGGTAATCTTACTAAATTTACCAACTGTCAATTTTCATCTATTATGTATACTGACCCAAAACTATCTTCAACTAGCTACAATTCCTACCAATAGGGAGCCCCATGATAACTAATCTGTCAGATGACAAACTATTGCATGTCATTTAAGTAATGAGCTTGTCATTTATAAATTCTTTATTTGTATTTCTTAACTCAAACCAGTTATCTTAAAAATATGTTCTTAAAAATAGAGCGCCAATTTGAACGAGAAGGTTTTGACCTACCAGTTTGTATATGCTCGAACCAACACTGTCAGGTAATTGTTTGGTATGAGGAGAGAAGTGTCAAGTTGCATCGCCCTAGGAATCCAACATTATCAATCTGTTGCTAAAATGGAAAAGTGCAGTTGCCTTATGAAGCACCTCTTCCAGAATTGTTATGCAAGTTAATGGATTATAATGTTGACGCGTAATCCAAACATTTTCATAAACACATACGAGAATTTAATTGCTGTGTTTCTTTCACTTCTACTAGGGGTGAAATCAATATGAGAGTTAATGATGAAGGTAGACGCCCCATGTTTCAATTAAAGGAAGAGAATCATCATCTGATTGGTAGTTTGGTTCCATCTGATGACACACAGTTGTATGTACGCCATACAGAGCATGAGATAGAAAATCACATAAGAAGTTTTGGTGCACATAATGCAACTGCAATTGATAGAATCATTGTTGAAGGACTAATACAAATGTTTGATGCGTACAATCAACTTGTAAGAGAGTTTTGTAGGGCTTATAATATGTTTCGAGAATTTGGTGGCCACCTTGTCCAATTGCGTCTTCTTATGTCTAGATTTAGCGATGGTCATCGGTATAATTTAGCTAAGTCCAATAAGATCCTTGGATTAACTGTTGGGCTTGAAGAAGAGGAGGACAATAAAAGAGATATCATTGTTTTCACTCATCGTCATCGGCCAATACGCATCAATGTATTATACCTTAAGTTAATAGCATTATATTTCCCTATATTGAGGCCAGATGGTGCTGATACTTACCATGAAGGAATTCCCCACCGTGAAGGAGCTTTGATTGAAGGCATACGCAATAGAGTGACAATAAGGGAATATTATGCTTTTCAGTTGCAACATTGCTATTTTGTTTATTCTTTGGTGCTTTGGGGTCGTAGACTTTTTCAGCAATGTGTTGTCTTTGCATATTGTTGTATTCTTAAGGAATTTTTCAGTTAGATTAGAGGCATCAAGTACAACTACGCTGTGAAGTATTATATGGTTTGGAAGATGCCATCAGTAGAAGTGATACAAATGCCTCATTGACTGGGAGGCCTTGCATTCTTTCAGTATCATTCATTGGTGGGCCTCACTACATGGCTCAAAACTACCAAGATGCAATGGCGATTTGCCTTTGGATTGGTCATCCAGATATGTTTATAACAATGACATGCAATCTTAATTGGAATGACATAAAAAAATGCTTAGAATTGATACTTGGACAAACGACGACCGACAAACCTGACATCATGGATTGTGTATTCAAGATGAAATTACAATCTCTGCTTCATGAAATCATTAAGGGACAACACTTTGGTAGATCTAAAGCTGATAATGTAACCTTACATGTATTGAAATTCAATCTAAGTATGGATATTTTATATGCTACTAGTAACGCTAGGTAATTTATCATTTTTTATCTTTTATACAATTGTTGTCACAATAGAACACTAGAAATATAGTCTACCCAATGCACATATTGCACTCTTTCTACATGAAGAAGACAAACTCCATGACCCAGCATGAATTGATAAATATATGTCTACAGAGCTACCTGATAAATCAACTAACACATATGAGTATGTTGTAGTAGGCAAGCACATGATTCACGGTCCGTATGGAAATGCTAGTTGTAGGTCTCCATGTATGATTAATGGCAAGTGCATAAAAAAGTACCATAATCCTTTTCAATCTGAAACATCAATTGGTGAAGATGAGTGTCCTATATATAGACACCGATGTACGGAAGATATGGTAACAAAGAATGGTTAAATTCTTGATAATTGTTCTATTCTTCCTCAAAATGTCGATTTAATTGTCAGATATGATTATCATTGTAATGTTAAGAAAACAAACAGGGACAACTACATGAAGTACCTTTGTAAATATATGCACAATAGGATTGATAGATCAACTATTGTTATTGAAAGTTCTAGATCTGATTCTAGTATGACCCAAGTACAAATTGGTGGTAAGGTTGATGAAATTAAACAATATATGTACCGTAGATATAGTTCTATGTCTGAGGCATGTTGGCGTATTTTTGGATTTGATATTCATCATCATGACCCTCCTGTAGAGCGATTATCTTTCCATTTTCCTAATGAACAAACTGTTATCTACCCGACCAATGCCAATATCGAACACATCGTTGAACGTTAGAGAAATAGTGTCACAAAATTTTTTGGCTTGGATGCGCCATAATGAGAGTGATGATGCTGTAATGAGGCTTACATATATCGAGTTCGCGATGCATTATGTTTGGAATATATAGCAAAAATAATGGACTCTTCATTAAAGAAGACAAGCTATGGGTAAAATATGGAATGTGCACCTAACTATTGGTGAAAGGTATTACCTTCAAATGTTATTAAATTTTCAACAAGGCTTGACTTCGTTTGAGAACATACGCATAGTTCGTGGTATTCTTTATTCTACTTTCAAGGAAACATTTCTTGCATTTGGTTTGTTAGATTGAGATGGTGAGTGGCATGAAGCATCATATGAGGCTTCTGAATGGGCGATACCTTCATATTTAAGAGAGCTATTTGTTACATTGTTGTTATTTTGTCAGCATATGACATTGAGATGTGTTGTCTGATGATGTTACTACACAACAATATTAAATTAGGAATGATCATGAATTAGCCTTGTCAAATTTGGAAAGGTGCCATTAAGCACTTTATGCTATTGAAAAAATCCTTAATAGAAATAGAATAAGCTTAAAGGAATTTGTTGGTATGACTTACCCTAATCTACATACAATATTTATTAAGCATAAGTCATTGCTACTAAAAGAACTAAATTATGATCGGGCTGCACTTTTAGCTGAACATGGTTCTTTATATCATGGTTTGAATGAAGGCCAATTACGAGTCTACATCTCTATAATAAGAGGGATACAATTAGGTAATGGTGGACTTTTTTTTGTATATGACAGTGGTAGGATAACTAAAACATATCTTTGGTGCACACTTTTATCATGTGTGCAATCTGGGTGAAAAATAGGTTTAGTTGTTGCATCTTCAGGTATTTGTTGCCAGGGGACATACTACACATTCACAAATGAAAATACTTGATAGCCAAAGGGCTATTGCCCACAGAACCTTCTTATTGGCAAACCTAACACCACCATTGGGAACTAATACGACCAACCTTGGAAGAATTCTCTATACCACCCTCAGAAGTATATGCAACTAACTTTGAAAAAAGGTTTTTTACCTTCATCGGGAATGTACATTACCAACCTCGAGAATATAGGTCTATCATCCTTGATAGAGGAAATGCCTCCCAAAGATAGGTCCACCCATCCGAAAAGCCTTCTCCAGTCGCTCTTGTTTGAGATTCCTATCCGAAGGGGTCTTATGGGGAAACGACAAATACAGTTGAGGGATCTTTGACAAGAAGCCTTGCTCACGCCCTTACCCTCTGGTCGGAACTATCTATGGCCAGCTGGAGATTTTCATCTCTGAAGGTACGGACTAGATTCAACCGAACATATGTCCTGATCTGCTTAGGCTAGGCACAACGGCCTTCTTCCCCAATCCTCCTATAAATACTTAGGAGGCTCCCAGGTAATAACACCCGAGACTCTCTCTTTCCTACTCTTTGCTCTTAGCAACTTCTCTCAAATATACTGACTTGGGCATTGGAGATCTCTCCCCTGGAAACACATTCCGAAGAGCTCTTTACCCACATTTTTCACGGTCTTGCAGATATCTTATTAGAAGTCTTTCTCTCAGCTCCAGCATGTCATACAACGAAGATGCCACCCGGGCATTATATGACGCCATCTGTGGGAACTCACCCCCAAGTCGTTGTTGCCGAAACTCGGCGTTCAAAGGACAAGGGACTCCTGAGGTACCAGTTTGCGTTGGAGACTCAAGCAATGACTAAATAGCTTGCAGCGGAGACTTCCCTGCCAGAGGACCTCTGACAGTCACAATGGGTTTACTATGCGACTGTCAGCACTCTGTCGTGGCTAAAATGACACAACAACTCAACCAAAAGTAGTCACAAGCACCTTAAAAAAGAGCACCCTTTCCGGACCTCCGTCCAGAGAAAAGTCATAAGTCACCTCGCCGGAGCTCTAGTAGCGGAAGCCCCCATGATGAGTCCTCAACGGAGAACATGCTGTCCTGGGGACGACGCGTTGTAGGAGCAAGGTGGAAAGAAGCCAGGACCTCTTACCGGCGAAGTCCATCCTTGGATGAGAAGTCCCTATCCCCGCACTAGCGAAGTTACTCACCAAGAAGACAATGTTATTCTCCCCTGCCGATGGTTCCCAAGCAGCAAGGAGAATAAGGCACTACCGTCCTGATGGAGAAAATCCTGGAGAAGTTGGAAAAGGTCAAAAGACAAGTCTCTCGAAAACCTGTCTGGTCAAGGCTATTGAAGACCTTCATCGGAGAGGAGTCCCTCTTTATCCGTACTATTGTAGAGGCACCAATTACGTTGGGAGTTTTTATTATAACATTTTGTCTTGTATGTGTATAGTACCTCGTGTACTAAAATGTTACCTCTATTAGGATACATTGTGGTGTTAAACTATTGAGTTACTTTTGGGTGCATACTAATGTTGTAGAGTGTGTACAAACTATTACTTAAAATTGAAGCAACTAGTATTTCATTGTCTTGGCATGATTTAAGTACTTTTTAAATGCAATGCTTGAGTGATATTTTTGAAATGGTTTACTTAATTGTTTGTATTGCCAAGACAAACACATGCATATCTTCTTGCAGGGTAGGCTAAGAAACTTGTTACACATAAATTGTTTTAATTTACCTACAAATAATGGTTAGCCAATAGTAACTAAGTGAGTTCACAGTCCCATAGGGCCTACGAATTAAGTAACTTGGGGCACTAAGACCTTGCTTTGTGATACGAAAGGAGCTTAATAGCAAATTTCGTAATTTTGTTAATGAACGTTTTGTGTTCGTTGTGAAAATTTTCATTGTTGGTTGCCCTTTTGATGTTATGAACCCGTTGGTGTGTGGACACAAAATATTTTTTATAAGGTTTACTACTGTAACCCATTTCATTGGTGTTTGTCTTGAGATTGAATGGTACAAATTCGAGTTTGTTGACTTCTTAAATATCAAAAAAATATCAAAAAGAGTCTTTCGTGAAATGTTGATTGTACAGGTAATTTGATTACCAAATTTCTTACAAATGCACAACATATATTGTAACTTACAAAACTAGTACAACTTTGTTTGTTTGAGGCAATTTTTATTGTGTGGCATGCATTATATTAATAGATGTAGTGGGAAAGATTTGGAAACTTTGACCTGTGACTTTTCAACAGATTAAAGATGGTCTTACTACCTGTAAATGTACACTTTACTTAAGGGATCATAGCTAAGTCAATTTGGTAAGATACTACAATTGTAGATACTTTTTTCCAAATGAATGTAATGAAAACTTCAATTATTATAGTGGTGTGGAAATTGAGGTTGTTCAACTAAGATATTTCCATCTGCAGCTATAGTTCTTGATACTCCGTTATAATTATAAAAAATGACATTCTATACTTGATATGTGCAACTAAGATATACATTAACGTTGACATCCTTCTAGTTGCTGTTGTATTACAATTGTTAGTTCAAAAATAAAGTGTATCATTCTTTTTTTTACACTTAATATGAGTGATGTATAATTTCTTTTTGCAAACTATTTTTGTAGGCTACATATTAGTGATGTTGGCATTATTCATGAGGTAGTAGGTTGGCAAGTTGTTCGCAATACGAGTGGCCCTAATATGTTTGAGTGCTTCACACTAGTTCAAATTGAGAATCGACGCTTAGACCCCACTGTTGATGCATATTTAAAATGATTTGTATTGCACGAAATACGTATGATTTTATTGTTAATGATAAATTATTATTTATTATTGCAGAATAAAGTTTTCTTGTGTTGTGCAACAATTATGTATGTTGATCAATAGTACCCTTGGTACTATGAAGAATGTATTAATTGTTTGAAGAAAATATAGCCATAAGGTTCGATGTATTATTGCAAAAAATGTCATATGGTTACTCCTAAACATGTCATAAGGTTGTTTTGCCTCACTACGTATCTGTTTTTTTCTTTTTATTACTAATATTATTGTCATGTGACATCCTTCTAACATGTTGTCCAATTTTGGATGTGAAAGTATAAAGTAAGTCTGAGAGTTGCAGACCATTCATTCGACACATACTTCGTTATGTTTGACAAAGTTGCTGAACAATTGGTTGGATGTCCAACTTTTGAATTATACATGATAAAGGACATGGTGAGTGTTTTAGATAACTTAATTTTTACGTAGGCATAACTATTAATTTGTATGCATTTGTTTTCTTTTATACACCTAGGTAGAAGGGCAAGAAAAAATACAAATGATATTTGGATGATTAATAGGCACACAATTTATCTGAGAGGTGCAAGTCACTAAGTATAATCGTCAAAACTTACATTTTGGATTTACTGTGAAGAAAGTTGATCCAATCAATTGGTCAAGTGAAAGTTGACTCCTACTTCACCTTATTTCCAAGGTAAAACATGACATCATATAAGCATATATAATATTGAATGTATTGCCAAATGAATATATGCCACCTGAGTTAAACTAATTATATGTATGTGATTATTTTAAATAACAGTTTCAATCATTTGGTTAAGAAAGTTCATCTTTAAAAAGACATTTTCTAGATGAAATGATATTGAGTCTTCAGCATCTTAAGCGACAATTTTGCGCTGGGTTATAATCTTTTTGCTTTTCTAATAATAAAATTAATTTTACCCAATTTATATATTGTGACAGTAATTCTAATAAATCTGCACTAATTGAGTGATGCACGCAAACATTGTGATCTTGTGGCTACTACAGTTTCAATCACCCTGGGTTATAATAAATCTTCAGCATCTTAAGCGACAATATTGCCCTGGGTTATAATCTTTTTGCTTTTCTAATAATACAATTAATTTTACCCAATTTATATATTGTGACAGTAATTCTAATAAATCTGCACTAATCGAGTGATGCACGCAAACATTGTGATCTTGTGGCTACTACAGTTGCAACATAAACTATTGGTAGTACATCCATTATAGTCGATAAAATGTATTAGTCATTCCTGTTATTTACCATTATAATTAGATTTTTTTTATATTATATTACTGCTAAAGTCATTTTTATATTGAAAGTTGATTTTCATGTTCCATATGCATAGTGGACTTGGTTTTCTAAATACAGCCTATAGAACTACAAATAATGACCTTTCATTCGATGAATATCTATAGAACAAATTACTACAACAACCATTGCATTTTCTAGATGTGATGTGAGTATTATAACTTTGTTATCTATATTTATATCACCATATTTTTTTTTTTAGGAAACACAATACTTTACATTGATGTAGTTTCGAAGAGCTGCATAATCATCTAATTAATTTAGTCACAAATGGTTCACAAGTAGATGATAAATTGATTGAGTCATTGCACAAGTTCACATTTTTTTACAAATAAACTAATTCAATACCCACTTTCTGAAATTGGTTACATGCCCCTGACTTATTCTTCTATATGAACCGTTCTTGTAGTCCATTACTTCACGACCAAATAGAAGAGAAAATTTTAGAAGTGGATGATATGTCTACTTGAAATATTTGTTATTTAATAGTTAAATGTTTGACAATACATTTGATCATGATATTACGTTGGGAGTTTTTATTATAACATTTTTAAATTGTTTGCCTTATTGTTATATAGTTTATAGCAAACCATTTCAATATTTATATATTTCGATTCGTCTCTTTGTCTAGGAACCCTGTGATAATGCTAGGTATGTAAACTAGTATTATAAATGACAAGATTGAGAACTTAAATCCTATTTACAAATTTCTAAATGCGTTTAAATGCTATTTATAAATTCCCAAATGCATGCATATACATATAAGAAGCAAAATTTTATGGTCAATGTACAAAAGCTTTACTTGTATTTGGTCAATTTATCTTGTTTCTAAAGTAGTAAAAAGGTCACTAATTATTATATCCTTCTATTTAAAGAAAGTTAAATACATTTATCTCTTTTTGCAACACTTCTTCATCAATAACTTTTTTTCAAGATATGTCGTCCTGCCAAACAGAATGCTCTAAAAATCAATTATCCTAAAAAGAAATTCAAAGAAACAATAGACTTATATTTCTTCGAACACTTTATGCTCTATCTTTTTTCAACCACAAATAACCTAAGTATTAATAATTGCTTTGATTTAGTCAAACTGTGAATAGTCCCCAAATTTTTATTTCTTCTATCAATAAAGGCGACTTTAATGCCAATAACAGTCTTTACTTTAATTTGATGTCATCTATTATATTTTTACAAAGTGCATTCTTTGCTTATTTTTTACTTGGTTTCACCCATTTTATTGTGAATACAATGTAAAGATATTCTTTTATCTCCATTATGTCAGTTTATAAATCAATAATTAGTGGATGCTATGAAGAAAGTAATTAAAAAAAAGCCCTTTAACTAAAGTACTACAACTTATTCAAAAGCTTTAATAGTTGTTTTTTTCCATACTTTTTCCACAATAACCCGTTTTCATTTTTTTCTTATTTTTTTTACAAAAAGCCCATGTTTACCACGTCTTTATAAAATTTATTACTTGTTTTTTTTATGTGTTTATTTCCTTACTCTATCCAAAATTTCTTAACCTTTTAAGATATTTAATTATCAAGATAAATTTTACAATAAGATAAATGTAGGAAAAAAAAATACTAACCCGCACGCATCAACATATTTAAATAATTGGTGCAATATTATAATTTTATTTGTATATTTGATATATTTGGTCAATATTAATGGGGAAAAGGGGTAGATCGCCCATTGAGGTTTTTACAATAGTGGATATCATTCACTATAATATGTTTGACAGACCATGCCTGGTAAACCTACAGGTGATTGTGGATGTAGGGGTGGTAGATCTTGGCCCTTTGGTAGCGTAGAGCACAATAATCATTTGTTTCAGATAACTTGAATTCATAAACCAACTTTGCGGAAGCATTTTTTGTAATTGAATTTGAAATTAGTAATGTCAAGAGAAATGATTTGAATTGCATACATTCTGTTGTTATATTACTTGATTGAGTTGAGTGGACTTAATTTGCAATTGGAGTACTTTGTTCTTCCCATCGTTAAACTACCCTATTGCCAGATAAGAACTCACAATAGAGGAGTTTAGGGGGAAATAGGGAAAGGAGGAAGATGAAGATGAAAAAGAGAAGAAAGAAAGTTTTGGGGAGATTTGTAGTATTAGATAAAAATTTAGTGGCTAAGTTAGGATAATATGTGCCACAACATCATCCATATCGGATAGCCTCATGCACAACATGTGCTACATCTTTGTCCCACATGGAGCACATCATGGTAGTGGATAAGTATGCAAAAAGGAAAATTTACAAAAACCCCCTATGATTTACCTTAACCTACACTTAGCCCTATATAATTAAAAAACATACAGTTTGCCTCCCCGAAATCCTAACCTCCGTCAATTTGTCTGTAAGGAGATTGGGCTAAAATACTATTAGTACAAATGAACTTTTAGGAATTACGCAAACCAATCCTAAGATTTATCTTTGGCTACCTCTAACCTATTTTTCCTAAATATATTTCTAAAAAATCTTTTTTTTTCTAAATAATTATTATATTTTATGTTTCTAATTAATATTAACATTTATTTTTAACATTTTATGTATTTTTTCAATTAATGCAATTATAAAATTACTATCATTTTCTAGGGACCAATATATTTTTTGGGAAAAAAATTCTTCAACAAAATAGACTTGAAGTGAGAAAAAGGAAAATTTAGGTACCATTTGATTAGGGTTCTGAGTGCCAAAACTCAACAACCCTCCTGGAGCTACAATTCCCACGTGTGATATAACAGTTTACTACACCATAGTTTAAGATCTATAACTTGAAAGACTTATCAAGGCCAAGAAAAGGAAGCTTAATAACAACACAATATAAAAAAAATCAAGGTTAATGTTGAAAATTGAAAGTCAACTAACCACAATAGTAGCATCAATATCCATATTTTGAAAGACAGCATCCACAGTGTAACTAGAAAGATTTGGGACGGGGGTGTTTGAGCATCACTATTGAAAGCTTATGTTGTTCTTGTCAATCACATTTCACGACTAAGCAGATAAAAACCAACAAATGCTGTGGAAACTCATATATTGATGATGGCTTCCCAGAGCCTAAGTAGGCTATTACGGCCACCACTACGTATTCTTTTCCTTTCCAGATAAGAAGATACACATATTCATAAAGCCTAAGTAGGCCATTAAGGCCACCACTATATATTCTTTTCCTTTTCAGATTAAAAGATACACATCTCACCATGGCATTGGTCATTTGTGGCGTCTAATAAAGTTTCTAGCTAGTGGTGTACCCACATATATAATATGGGGGTCCATGGACTTATATTTTTCTAGAAAAATGTCAATAAGTGATAGATAATTTAGTAATTGGACCCCTTTTAATTTTTTAATGGACCTTCATAATTTTTATAACAAATAATGAAACAAAAAGGCCCAATTTACCTTAATAAAAGTAAAAGAATTGGTCAATCTCTTCTCTTCATTGATAGTTATAACAATAGAAGTCCTATACTGGTCTTTAAATTTTCATATTTTTTCTATGTAGTATTTAAACTTTTTTTTTGCCATTCTCTTATTTTTCAAACATATGAAAAAATTAAGGAGCTAGTTGGACACTTCATATAGTCAAATGAGCCAAGTGAGAAGGAATGTTCAAGTTTACGGGGTAAAAGGAAACTTTTGTTTTGTACATTTTGTACAACATAGGCATCTCACTCACCTTCTCCATATTTCATTGAAGCAAGTCAAACACAGGCAAAAAATATAAATGCTAAATCAAAACATTTTTAAATCTTCCTCTATTTGTTGTTTTACCATCATTATTTTATGTATGCAAATTTATAAACTTTATTTTACAATGTTATTATTTAATATACACAAATGGACCCTGTGGCAACGTGATTTTTTGGGAGTCGCCACCAATCGGTTTTACCTAGGTCGATTGGATATCTAAAAATGGTCTACGAGAGTTCGAGGGTTTGGGAGTACGGTTAAGTTAAAATAACTCTATTCTAACGCCCAAAATTGGTGCCTTAGTTGATTTTAATTTTACTTTGCTTACTTTTAAATAATTTCAATTAATTTTCAGATCAGAAATTTTTACTGAATCATCCAGATATGGACTTTTGAATCAATACGGACTTCTAAATCTTGATACTTGATTATTTTTTTATAAATTTTTTTATAAATTTGGTATTTCCAAACCATGGACTCTATCGAATCACCCGGATGTGGAATTTAATGAACTTTAATTTTTCTTTATTATTAAATATTTTAATTAATTATTAATCCATATCATAAATTTTACCAAATCAACCGAATATGTATTTCCAAATCTTGGTACTTGATTTTTATTCATTCTTATAATAAATTTGATATTTCCAAACCATAGATTCTATCGAATCACCCGGATATAGAATTTAATGAACTTTAATTTTTACTTATTATTAAATATTTTAATTAATTATCAATCCATATCATAACTTTTGCCAAATTATCTGAATATGGATTTTTAATTATCTTAATATTATTATTTTTTTTTATTTTTTTTTGTTTACATTTTTCTTGAAAGATTTTTTTTTAAAAAAAAAAATTATCCAATCCATAGACCTCATTATATCAGCCAGATGTGGATCCTGAATTTATTTATATTATATATTTTTTTAAGAAAAATAAAGTACTTATTCAAAAGCATTGATTTTTATTGGATTATCTGGTTATGAATTTTTAATTTTTTTTTTATAAACGGAATAGGAGGCTAGACTTTGTTATTTTAAAGGAAATAATAAAAAAAAGATAAGTGTCTTGACATTCCAAATAATGTTAAGAATGACGGAAAAATAAAAGACCAGGGGGTTTGGTCGTAATAGAAATAATAAATAAGGAAGTAAGATGGGGCTCTTGGCCAGCCATAAAAAAAATGGTAAATAAGAAAATAAGGTTAATCATCCACACAAAGAAATAATAAGATGTAGAAATTAAATAAAAAGCAAATAAATAAAGAAAGTGGGGCGCTTAGCCATCTACGTAAAAAAAAATAAATTACAAAAAGTAAATAAATGAAAAAAAATAAATAAATAAAGAAAGAGGGGCACTTGGCCGTCCACATAAAAAAAAATAAAGTGCAGAAAGTAAATAAATGAACAAAAGTAAATAAATAAAGAAAGTGGGACACTTGGCCATCCACGTAAAAAATTACAGTGCAGAAAGTAAATAAATAAATAAATAAAGTGGGGTACTTGACCATCAACGTAAAAAAAGATAAAGTGTAGAAAGTAAATAAATGAAAGAAAAGGTAAATAAATAAATAAAGTGGGGCGCCTGGCCATCCACATGACAGAAAATAATAATATGCATAAAGTAAATAAATAAAGAAAGTAGGGCACTTGGCCGTCCATGGAAAAATAAAGTGCAGAAAAGTAAATAAATAAGAAAGTGAGGCACTTGGCCGTCCATGCAAAAATAAAGTGCAGAAAAAGTAAATAAATAATGAAAGTGGGGTGCTTGGCGGTCCATGAAAAAATAAAGTGCAGAAAAGTAAATAAATAAAGAAATAAATAAATAAAGTGGGGCGATTAACCATTCACGTAAAGAAAATAAAGTGCAGAAAGTAAATAAAATAATAATAAATAAATAAAAATAAATAAATAAGGTGAGGCGTTTGGCCATCCACATAAAAATAGGAGGTATAACCTTCCATAAAAAAAAATAATAATAATAAGAATGAAGATAAAGAAAAGAAAAGAAACAAAGTTGCTGTTAATAATTAGTTCTGCAAAGTAAGAAAGTTAGTGACTTATATAAACAGAACAAAAAAATCAGAAGGACTCAAAAGGGGTTATACCGAAAAATAAGGTGACTGGGTCGGATTCGGGTCGGGTTCCCGGGTCAGAAACGGTTTTTTCTCCGATTTGACGTTTTCCAGTGGCCTGGAGCTCGGACGGCGGTGCACCTGGGCAGCAGCCTCTGACGGGATGACGGCAAGGGGACGAAGGAGAACGAAGACGGTGGAGAAGGACGGCGAGCTTCGGTGTGACGGTACGAAGCGACAGACGCGCAAAAAGGGAAGAAGAAGGTGGCGATGGCGTCGGGAAGGAGAAAGAACGATGACGACGGCGACGGGGGGGAAGGAAGACGGCGCGAACGGCGGCGGACGGTGGGGGAACGGGATAGACGGAAAGAAAACGGTGAAGGGCAGGGAGTCAAGGTAGAAGTTTAGGATTTGTTTGAGTGAGGGAGGAGTAACCAGGGACTATAGCTATAGTTTTTGCTTTTTTAAGTTAGGAGCTTAAATCTTGCTAATTTCGTGTGTTTCTTTACAGGTTTGGACCCCTATTTATAGCGGTGGAGCATTGGATTCCCTTAATTTTAAAAAAATTTGAAATTTAATTAAAAAAAGATTTAAAACATAATTTTTGGCAAAATTATAGTTTTAGTCCATCAACTTTCACTGACTACTGATCTGGTCCCATATTTTTCAATAAATTACAAATTAGCCCAAATTTGTCTTTTTTGTCAATTTAGCCCAAAATCTCACGAATAATTACCAGATTTCCCTAGAATTTCCAGATTTTGTCAGATTTTTCCCAAACTTCTCAATTTTGTCAATTTTTTTAAAATTCCTCTTTTTAATATTTTTAATATATATATTATTTTTTATTTTTATTTTTTATTATTATATATATATTTTAACTAACCCTACAAAACAAAATGCCCCCTAAACTAATTATTTTTTTATTTTTATTTTTTATTTTTATTTTTTAAAAATAACAACCAGACGAAATTGGGTGTCAATAGACCCCTTTTGTAAAATTTCTAGATCCACCACTGTTCCTAGCCAAATACTTTTGATCTCGAACCTGAGAACCCATTGAGTCTCTTTTGAGGGTGATGAAAGAGAGATATAGAATTATCAGTGAGACTGAGAAAGAAACGACAGAGAAGAAGGCAAAATCTGGACATCTTCCTTTTGTGGTAGTCTGTTGCCCAGCATCGCTAGGAATTCGAGAAATCCCCGAGTTTTGGTTTATAATTATTGGTTTCTTTGCTTGTGATAAAAACTAATGCACGTGACCTAAGCTTATTAACCTATATACTAGCATAAAATAATGCATGAGAAGCTTTGTCATGGGAATTTAAACTTAAAGTAAAACATTCAAAATAGTGGCTGTACCACACTTAAAAACAATTGTAAAACTAGTCAAATCCATAAACACATTTTCTACAAGCATCAACCCTATGTACATTATTTAGCTATGTACATGAATCACAAACTAAAGCATAAAACTAACCATTGTTGCTAGAGGCATCTAGTACAATTAAGTACTCGAACATAACCTACTGAGATAACTATACTAAGCTGACCACCTGAGCTTTACCTCTCAAGCACCTAAAGCCTCAACCTCCCTTTGTGCTTCTAGATCAACCACTACTCAAGGTTAATCCAACATAGTTAGTACGTAATGTAACCAATAAACCAACTAGATAAATACAAACTAGCAAGCATAACTTGTACCTGTTCAACTAGCTTAACAACTATCTTGGGTTATTGGCCAAACCACCCAAACTTGCACATATAAACTAAAGGGTGAGAATCATAGATTCTCAGTAAAGGGCCTTCGGGGGGTACCTGTAAAAAAAACACTATAGGACAATGGACAACAAATGTCACAAATCTACCGTGAGCTCATAACGGTTTGAGGCCAAATATATGTGCATATACTCGAGTCCTTTGGGACCCCTCCTCATCCTAGTCTTCTCCTAGCAAGTTTTGGCCCCGAACTTGCTCTAGCAAGCCTTGACTTGCCAATTGTGCCAGGTCATCACCTAAGCACATGGCAACCTTCCCTTGAATACTATGTGCAGGAGTAATCCAAGTTTACTTGGCAAAGCCAAGTTGGGTGCATTAAGGTCCCACACTAGTGCCTCAGGTTTAGGACCAGGCTAGGCAACTAGGTGTTACGAACCTTTTACCCTTCCTACGGTGAACTCTGACTAGCACATGACCAATCTAGTTTAAGTGTACTAGGTTCCCACTCTACCTCCTTAGGTTCAAGGCTTGGCTAAGTAACTAAGTGTCCTAAACCTTCACCCCTAAGTGTACTAGGCTCCCATTTCAGTTTCTCAGGTCTAAGACCTGACTAGGCAACCAAGTGTTACTAAGCCTCCACTTTCCTTGGTGAACCATGCATGATACTAGACTTGACACTTGCTACACTTCAATAAGTTGGCCACTACTAGGAATCATGTTTGCTCTAAGTGTTCATTGTGTTTCTTAGCACATATTAAGGTCCCAAATACACTAAGGTAGCTTAACTACCTTGCACCTTAAAGACCTCTCAATGTGCCCAAGTAACTTAGCTTAAGTTCTAAGTCACCTAGCTACTTAGAGCTCTTTGTGTTCATCTTGATTCCTTAGGATAGCTTGCACTTACTTGGGTGTTAAACAACTTCCTAAGCCATGCCAAGCTCCTACATTATCCAATCTAGGCTTCCCATGGGCCCTAGAGCTCACATTGTGCCCAAATGCACTAATGTACCCTTTTTAGCCTCATAGTGCCTTATTTGGAACTTAGGTATTCTTATTAACTCTTTATAGTTCTTGTGCCCAAATGCACTAATGTATCCTTCTTAGCCTCATAGTGCCTTATTTGGAACTTAGGTATTCTTATTAACTCTTTGTAGTTCTTGTAGCTTTTGAACCAATCTAGGGTCAATGAAATACTAACCTAAATCATCTTACCAAACTACAAGAAGATGTGCCATAAGTTGCTCATACTAACTGTGCCATAGTGTACATGCACTACTCTTAGTTAACTAGGCTACGGCTCTAGTTCACGAATGTTAGTTCACCATGCTACTTGCTTAAACTACTTGGTTACTCACTATTAATTCATTTAAACTATTTTAGGGATGGCTACAAGCCTCAACTAGGGCACCAAAATACCTTTAGAAGCACACATGGTTCAAATGTGCACACACCATCTTCTCCTTGCTTCATTTAATCCATTTGTCACTTGTTCTTCATTCCATTTCCATTTTAAATCTTGAACCACACTTAGGAATAGGTATAGGATGTTTAGGAACCAATTAGGAACAAAAAACAACCTATTTGGATGAGTTCTGAAACAACTGTGGTGTTGCAGTGTGAGCCTGGCGCCACGATGCCATAGTTGTGTGAATCTTCCTGGAAATGTGTTAGTTCATTGGTGGCGCAGCACCCAAAGCATGACCTGGGCAAGCATTTCCTTGGCGCCTCAGCACCAGAAGGACGCTGCAATGCCCAGAGCTTTCCAGGTTCATCCAACTTCGCGAAATCTATGCATAATTGACCCAAACTTGATTCTAATCACTTCTTTGCTTGCAATTACTCATCCCCGAGGCCAAATATGATAGAAATGCATTAACATAACATGGAAAACAAGAAATCCCCTTAAATTAAACACATCCAAAGTAAAATCAAACAAATTGAGCACCAAAGCTTCCATTAAGCTCCAATGGTGTTCTTGAGGTTCCAAGCTTAAATCCTCAACAATGAGCACCCAAAACATCTAAATCAAGACCAATCCAACCTACCTAATCAACTTAGAACTGAAATTGAGCTAGGGAAGAGATCATTACCTTGGTTTTGAGCTGAAAACTCTTGGAACACCACAAAAATGCCATAAACTCACCAAACTAGCTTGAGCTTCAATGATTTTACTTGGTAGCTTTAATTTTCATCAAGAAATGGTGAAAATGAGAGCTTGGGAGCTCCATCCATGGAGGTGCAAGGTGGGCTGCGGGTATGTAAGGTAAGAGATGGTGAATAGTGCCAATTTCTTATCTCCTAACCCCTTATAAGTACACGAACCCACCTCCACTCCTTTAGCTTTGCGTTCTTGGTCACTAAGCTCCCAAACATCATCTTAGCTACACTTTAGGCTTTTTGAACTTTCCATGGCATTACAAATAGGTCCATTTAAAGGTTTACTTGGCTTCCAACTTATCCTAAACTCACTTGTGGTGTCCATTTTACCAAACTAGCTCAAAACCTTCAAACGTCCACATTTACGTCCGTCCATGCTAACACATGGTTCAAATGGGTTACAAAGCTTATGGTCTTGATTTTTTTGGGTTAGTTTAACCTTTTAGACCCAAATATGCCATAATAATAGTTTTACCCTTCACCTAGGGTGAAATGACCAAAATTCCCCTAGTGACACTTATGTGCCATTGGTGCTCTAGGAACCTTTTAAACTTTCGCTACTTGCTTGAAATGCATAATAAATGCTTAATAAGGGATTTCTTATGTCGTAACCAAGTCTTACTTGACCATCACCGATCAGATACTTGGAGGGCCGTAACACCTTTTCTTTTCTTATTTTTTTTTAATTTATTTTTCCCAATTTTGCTGCTTGAAATGTTTTTGAAGATTAATGTGCATCGATTTAGGATTATGATTAGTTGCCTCAAGTTTCACAATAAACAAGATTGTCGTCTCGGAAAATATCAAAAAATTATAGTTAATTTTAATAATGTTATTCACTAGGATAAATTTAGTTAGAAATAATTAATACAAAATAGATAAGAATATTAATTAGAAAACCATGACTTAGTATCTTGTATTTGAAATAATAGATTTAAAGTTGAAAAAAGGTGAAGTTGACTAGTTGAAGATGATGGCTAATCTATTAGATGCAAAACTTTAGGGGTTATAGTTTACAAGTAGAAAATGTCAAGTAAAATGCTCAGTTTTATTTATTTTTTAGTTCAACGGACAGTCACAGAAATAATGTTTCAGAAACAAAATATAAAATTTTTAATATACATATGTAAGCGTAAGTTAGGGTATAGCGCATAAGGGTTTTTGGTAAATTTCTCCTTCATAATACTTTTCCTAACCGCCTTCGGCTTCGGTCCAACCGACTATATACCCTCATATCAACCGTTGATCTCCCTCCCCCATTTAATCTCAGCCCTACCTTCCAATCTCCCATCCTATAAATAGTTCCCCAAGTTGTACGCTAATTCATAGTGTATTGGGCTTTGACGACTTCCATGTCCCTTAGATTTTAGGTCCTTGGTAGCGATATTTTTCCGTAATTCATCTTTTTTAGCGTCGTATGTCGTGTACACAGATTTGTGGCTGAATCTAGATCTGTTTGTTTGAAGACATGGAGAAATCGACTTGCAAGAAGGATGATTTTCTCGAGGCCGGAAGATTAAAGTTAGGTTCTGGGTTTGCGTTTCAGATTCTGTTTCTTGGCCTAATGGATGAAGCTATTGAGGATCGCGGCAGATATGGGATTGATTTGCTTTCTTGATTCGAATTCGTTTGATATTACTTTTTTCTGAATAATGTTTCTCGTGAAGCTATTGAGGATTGGCTTATGGTTCATCTCAACGCCTTCGGTTTCAGATTGAAGCTGGACGAGTCTTGGATTTTCTTGATCGCTTCGAACTTGTTTGGTGGACTGTTCCTGCTTTTTAAATTGGATTTTCTATGTTTCTCTTTGGTCTTTATTTCAGAAACTTCGGGTGATCAGTTTTATCGGAGAACTTTTGCTCATGGGAGCCCGTCCACAAATTGCTATGGTTTTTATTTTGCATTTTCAGAAGTATTTGTTCAAACTTCGAACTGCAAAGTCAACTATGATCTAATAACAGAATTTTTTACCAGAATGATCGGGGGATCATTTAAGGCTGAGATCTTGAAGTTGCTGGTAACGGCAAGATTTTCGTATTGTACAAATAATCCATCGATTTGGGTTCTCTCTCTCTCTCTATCTCCTGTTCCCTAGAAATCTTATAGCGTACATAAGATGTTTTTCCTCTCCGTATTTTGGCTTTCTTGCAGGACAAGTCGGATTTGTCTTCTTCTATTGGCTTATATGAAGCCTGAGATCCTCATGAGTTTGAATCTTCCTCTAGTTCTATGTCTTTTCCCCCCACCTTGTTTTCTTTGCAAGTGAAGTTCTTAAGGTTGTTAAATTTTGGTGTTGCAGTTGCTGTCCGGCTTTGCGTTGTTATCTGTATTGTACCTCGAGGATATTTACCAACAGAAGTCCTGGTTCTTTTGTGCTCTCACTTCCCTTCACAAGTTTGGTTGGGCAGTTTCTCAATGTATCTTGTTGTTATGGGTGAAATTTTTGGTTTGTTCTTGTTGCCAGTCTTCGCACTTGTTCTTCAATATAGGAGAATCGCATTCAGCTGGGCATTTATGGAATGAGGTCTAGCTTGTGTTTGACTGGAGTTAAATTTGGTTTTGCATTAGGTCGTTTCCATCAAGCTCAGTTATAGGCTATTTCAGTGATGGTTCTTTTCCATGATGTTCTTGGGTGGTTCTTTGCCATCTGCTTCCCTTTCTGCTTCATTTTGGAATTGGATTTAAGAGGCGGTCTGAATGCTAAAATGGATCTTCTCATGGAAAATAGAATGTCTCAAGCACACTTCCACTTTTTATGTTTACAGTAAATGGTGATATAGAGAACACATTGAATTAAGAACTAATCATCTGCATCATCACAGGAGAAACAATTTGATAGGGGATGAAAAAGAAATTACATCAATATTCTTGATGCTGTGTTGAAAGAAGAGATGACATTTGTACTTGGGCTTTGATGGACCTGTCCTTTTCTTCAACTCATGGCTAAGGTTTCACGGGGTTTTTCAGGTCATGCTTGTTTCTTCCTTCAAATACTGGTACTGACTAGGTAAGCGTGGAAATGTCTTCCATTTTAGGTGTGCCTGGAGGCACGTTAATTGGTCCAGATACGCTAGTCAAACTGGTTGCTACTAAATTTTGTCCTCATGTAATCTCAAGGCAAGTTTCCAAGTTCCTGCTCCAATATTGTAGTGAACATGTAGTGGCTGTTCTCAGAGAAGTTTTGCTCATGGCTGTTAGGCATAAACTTCAGTGTCATTTTTTAGATCTTTCTGTAGTATTCTTCGAACTTCAGACCACAAGTCACTGAATTAGTTCAATTTCAGGAAAGCTGAGATCCTAGTGTTACTGTTTGAAAGTAGGTGCGCTCTCCATGTAAATTCATGCAGTAAGTTCTTCTTATCATCTGATTCATGGATTTTGGTGCTTCTCTCTTTCTACCTCCGTCTGCCCTTCAATTCTGGGTACAGGATGCCTCTTGTAGGAGTCGGATCCAGTCAGTTCCTGGGTATGATCAAGAACAACTCATCAGTCTCATAGCTGGTCGAAATAGTTGGATAGTGATGACTTCATGGAGATGAAAATTAATAATCATTATTTCATTGTTAACTTGAAAGAATATATAGCATTCATTTGTCTCATTTGGTTTTTTTTGTGCATTTGGAATTTGATGGCACCTGTACTAGGTATGGCTTGGGTTCCTTGAAGTCTTCCAAACTTTTCCTGGTTAAATTGGTTTCTAATGTTGTATATTAGTACTTTGAGACAAGAACAAAATATGTCCTATTGTAGGTGTTGCTGATGACATGTTAATTGGCCCATAGGCATTTTTCAAATGGATTGTCAGCGAATTTTACGCTCTTGTATGGGGAGGATGTGTGTGGAAAAGTTGAATATATCTGGAGTGGTGGAGCATATAAAGATAAGCATCCTCCCTAATATGAGGATCTGCCAAGTACTGGCTCTGTTGTTGTCCGCTTTGTCTCCTTGGACATGTTGATACTTTTTTCCATTGTGTCACTTGTAGCTGGTCTCTTTCTTGTGCTTGTTATGATGAAGTTCTCACAATCTGGATTTTATATGGCTTTTATTTCTATACAGCAATTTCTTTCTTAGCCTAGTGAGCCTACATATTCAAGAGAACAGCGGTGACTTTCTCATTTTAGTTGGGGCATATCTATAGGTTCGGATATCTGGAGAGCTGGTGCATGCTAGGATTTGTCCTATGATTGGTATGATTATTTCTTTGCTCGTAATCTGGTTCATATTGCAGTCAGTGTCTTTTTTTTTTCTTTTTTTGACTCTAATCTGGTCTTCTTTATTTTGTTGATTTTAAAAACAACTTAAGTAAGGTCAATCAGAAACGATTTCTGATCTTCAATATCCTTCATTTCGTACTCCAGTGTATGGTAGAATTTCGTAAAATATTGGACAGTTTCTTGCTCATGATAGGTTATAGTGTCACCTTGACAAAAGTTTCCACTAGTAAAATTGATTTGTCATGTTTCTTGGTGTTTACCTTGTGCATTTGGATTCCGAAGGTATTAGTGTTTCTGAATTGTATGAGGTTTTTGCCGAGTTCAATCATGGGAGCTGTAGGCTTGTGTAACTGACTCCACACGATGGTTTTTCTTACAAGTCTTCTGGATACAGGAAAATAGCCATTTCATCTGCAAGCACATTACATTTGCCTCATCCAGCTGATAGCAGTTACGTAGGCATCATGGCTTGCCTTCTGTTTGCAGTTTCAACAGATTCTTACTGTGGTCTGCTTGTGCGATCTATCTCTTTTGTAATTTTTTCCACAGTTCCAAAAGATAACGATTGTATATTGGTTTGCTTTCTCTTTATTATCATGTCTTGTTTTGAGGTGCCCTGTGGCATCTTGCAGTTAAGGATACTTGGATCTGTTCAGAGCTTCTTACTTGAATTAAGAATCGAAGTCTATCATGCTGTAGTTGACTATTAGTTTTAACCACTCCAGGTGCCTCGGTAGCTGAGATGAATGTTCAGAGCACAAATTCTAAACCATCAGATTTTCTGCTGTCATCTTCTCAACTGCTTTCATCTAGTTATTGTTAAACAAATACAATAGAGAAGCCTTCAAAATGGGTAAACACACATTTAAGTTTAAGATGCGTGCTCTAAAAGTGTGATGAACATTTCATAGGTGTGATCACAGTGCCATTGTCTCTGTTTTGTTCCTGGCACTTGTTCATACACATGACCAACGAATCAGCATGTTTTCGGAGAACCTCTTGGTTGTTATCTCTTATGTGGTTTACAAACAAGCTCCTCATCATCTATTTTGTTGCTAGTTTCTTTTCTTGCTCTGCTTTTTTCCTTCTGCTGTTGGCTCTTCTTGCAAGTGGTTGTGTCCATTTTTGTTTCTGAGGGCAATGTGATTCTGGAAGCTTTTTGAAGTTCTACATGTTTCCTCATTGTTTCTTGCAGAATTGAAGCATGAGGCTGGTGAATTTTCAACAGTGGTCCTGGTTTGCCTTCTATTTGCTTCAGGTAGTTTGTTAGTGCATCTTTCTTCTTCTCCCTTTTAAGTGGAAGGAAGAGAGATTACCTGCAGGAGTTATGGTTTCTCATTTCATCAGTGCTTCTACCTCCTTTCAAAAGCCTCATCTGGACAGCCTTCAATGTATCTTCTTATTTTGAGTGAGATTTTTATTCCTGTTGTATCAACTGTGAGCACTGTCGAACATACTGAGCTGGCTCCTGGTTTAACTGGTTCACATCAGATGAGAATGTTGACGGAATTTTTTCCAGAGTAAGATACCATGCTTCAAGTTAAGCTTATAAATACCTTGTAGTTTGTGTTGCAAAATACTCAAAGCTGAAGACACACCTGGTTAGAGAGTACAGCTGGTGGTTCCTAGTGTTTCACTGAAGTTACGTGTGGTCTTGTCTAGGTTGTTTGTTCTACGTATTGCAGATGGCTTCATGAAAAACACTGCAGTTTTGTGGCACAGGACAGACAAGCTAAAGGTATACTTGTTTAGTGTACAGTGAGTGGCTTGTGTTTTGGTTGATATTGGTTTCTGCTAGGTGGTCTGTGTCATAGTGGTCAGATGGGCTGTATGTTGCTTCCCAGCTTGTCACAGCGAAGTTACTTTCTGCATCTTTTTGTCATTGTGCCAAGTAGGTGGTCTAAAAACTAAAAATGATTTTCTTCTCGAGGACAAGATGTTGCAAATGGTGCTCAATTTCTTTCCATGTTCTTAAATTAGTTTATGACCTCTCCTCATGATGCTTTCAAAAAGAATCTAGATGATAATTCTTCTGTATCTCTAAGAAACCCTGCTGCATTGAGTATAGCCTTATCAGCCTCATCCATCTGCTTCGGGTAACACTAGTGTGGGTTGAACCTCAAATGAAACTTTAGCATCAAGAACTAATTCTTGACATCATCAGTGACAAGCAATAAAATACAAGATGAGAGACATCATCAGAGGAGGAATATAAGAGAAGATGAGAAGGGAAGCTCTAATATTCTGTCTTTTTGTTCTATCTGCTCTTATCTGATACTTGGGGTTCTTGTGTTTTCTTATGATCTGTGAATGTGGTTCCTGAAGCTTTTCAGGTCATATTTGCTTATCATATTTGCTTCAGAAAGTCTCCATAGGTTTGCCCCCTGATATGAACTCAACACTATCTTGATGCAACTAGTCTGATGGTTGCAACCAATTTTTGCTTTCTCATATTCTGATGTCTGATATTATGGATATGCAATTCTGTTTTAGGTGACAAATGTCCACTTGAACCTCTTTGGGGAGCATACGGGGATATGCATTGTCTCTACTATAAGGATCTGCTGGCCACTGGCTTTGTTGTTCTCCCAATTATCTTCACTAACATTTTGGTGCCGCATTTCTTTCTATTTGAACTCAAGGATGTTTTCTTTTCAGCTTTCTGGATAGCAGCATATGGGTAGTATACATTCTATTTGTTTCTTCTCACTGACAGTTTCTTGTGACTTGGGAAAGTTGATCGGTCCCTTGTGTCATTTTGACTTTAGAAAAGTTTCTTCTCAACTTCCTTTATCATTCATAGTTTCAGTTTTACAACCGTTCTTTTTTCTAAAGATATATCAGAGGCCTTTGCCTTGGTTAGAATATTATTCCTGTCATGTGATCTCACATTTAAGTCTTCAGATTCCCGCTCCCAGAATTATATTTATGCAAATGCTTAGGATGTAAAGGTAGAGTGGAAGATCTCAAATCCTGTATATGTTGGATTCATGTTCAGAGATTGATATGAGCATAAGATTCATTAACTTCGTGGCAACAATCTTTAACTCAGGCTCTGTGAGATAGATTCTGGAGGTAGCCATGATGTATGGAACGATCTAATTTTTCTCATCATTTGTCTCTTACCAATGTTGTCCTGTAATGAGGCTAAGTTCTATGGATCATTTGCCATAATCATTTGCCATGCCAGCTGCTGTTTTCCTGGGGGATTGTCTCTTAAACTGTCGAGTGTGCAAGTTGTCTCTCTCAAGGAATGTGAAGACGCAATGCATTTGTATAACTTCATAACTGTTTCTGGTTGTTGTTGCTTTCAAAAGTAGTGAAGGTTTTTCTTGGTTCTGGACCTTCTGGTGGGTAAAATTATCCTTTTTTATTTCTTCAACCAGCTCGATTTCCGGCTCTCTTATAATTTGTTGGTAGAAGGTAAAAAAAAGCTCCTTGGTGCTGTATTAATCTTCGGCTCATGCATCAATGTGATTCTTTTCTCCTTTTGGTAGGATTTTAAATTTATTCAGATCTTAATTATCTTCAAACCTAACATTCACGTGATCAACAGGGGGCAAGTTTTGTGGCACAGGATAGAAAAGCTGAAGATATACTTGTTTAGTGTACAGCCAGTGGCTTGTGTTTTGGTTGATTTTGGTTTCTGTTAGCTGGTCTGTGTCTTAGCAGTCAGATGGGCTGTATGTTGCTTCCCAGTTTGTCACAGTGAAGTTCCTTTCTTTTTGCCATTGTGGCGAGTAGGTGGTCTGAGAACTAAAACTGATTTTCTTCTTGAGGACAAGACCTTGCAAATGGTGCTCAATTTCTTTCCATGTTATTAAATTAGTTTATGATCTCTCCTCATCAAGCTTTTAAAAAGAATCTAGATGATAATTCTTCTCCATCTCTAAGAAACCTGCTGCATTGAGTATAGCCTGATCGGCCTCATCCATCAGCTTCGGGTAACACCAGTGTGGGTTGAACTTCATATGAAACTTTAGCATCAGTCTTTAGTGTCAAGAACTAATTCTTGACATCATCAGTGACAAACAATAAAATTCAAGATGAGAGACATCATCAGAGGAGGAATATGAAGAGAAGATGAGAAGGGAATCTCTAATATTCTTTGTCTTTTTGTTCCATCTGTTCTTATCTGATACTTAGGGTTCTTGTGTTTTCTTATGATCTATGAATGTGGTTCTTGCAGCCTTTCAGGTCATATTTGCTTCAGAAAGTCTCCGTGGGTTTGCCGCCTGATATGAACTTAAAACCATCTAGACGCAACTAGCCTGATGGTTTGCCACCAAATTTTGCTCTGATATTCTGATGTATGAGATTATGGATATGCAATTCTGTTTTAGGTGACAAATGTCCACTTGAACCTCTCTGGGGAGCATTTGGGGATATGCATTCTCTCTACTATAAGGATCTGCTGGCCACTGGCTTTGTTGTTCTCCAAATTATCTTCATTAATATTTTGGTGCCCCATTTCTTTCTATTAGCTTGGTATGGTTACACGTGAGTGCTCATGCTTTAGAAAATGTGGTTTTAACTGCCTTAATCTTGTTCATATGTTGTTTCTTCTGTTGTGTAATAGGTAATAGTAATATGGTCACAGAAGTCGTGATCTGATATCTGTTACCTTTGTCGCTGTTGTGGAAATCAAAATGTTCTAGGTGAAAGACTGGCTTGGTTATTGTTCCTGGTAATTCATTTAAAATTATTTATACCTTCAATGTTTGCTTTGCTACATTTTTTTTTTTCACCTTTTACGTGTTCTTGAATTTAAATTTCAAAGTGATTTGACTTGAAGAGTTGCTGAGCCATCCACATGGTTTTTGGAGGTCTTGGATAGCAGCCGTGCCTTCTCTCTGTTTTTTTCTATGCTTTCCTTCTTTTGGCAGAAGTATGGATGCTAACCTAAGTTGTTGAAGCCCTCACTGACTTGCGACTCGATTATTAGGGAATGAGTATGACAAACTCTGTTCTGTCTTTTGGTCTTTCATCTCCTGATTGTTTGCGAGTTGAGCACCTGCACTCGTCACTTTCCTTAGCAACAGGGTTCGAGTCTTTATTCTCATCTAGGAAGGGGCCAACCTTCAAATTGAATTGGATTTTAAACTCCAGGATGTTTTCTTTTCGGTTGTCTGGATAGCAGCATATGGTTAGTATACATTCTATTTGTTTCTTCTAACTGACAGTTTCTTGTGACTTGAGAAAAGTTGACTGGTCCCTTGTGTTAATTTTGACTTTAGAAAAGTTTCTTCTCAACTTCCTTCATCATTCGTAGTTTCATTGTAGTTTCATTTTTATAACTTTCTAAAGATTCATCAGAGGCCTTCGCCTTGGGTAGAATATTATTCCCTTCATTGTGATCTCACATTCAAGTCTTCAGATTCCTGCTCCCAGAATTATATTTATGCAAATGCTTAGGATGTAAAGGAAGAATGGTGGCTGTAGATCAAATCCTGTATATGTTGGATTCGTGTTCTGAGACTATGATGAGTGTAAGATTCATTAACTTCGTGCAACAATCTTTAACTCAGGCTCTGTGAGGTAGATTCTGGAGGTAGCCATGATGTATGGAATGATCCAATTTTTCTCATCATTTGTCTCTTACCAGTTTCTTTTTTGTCAGTGATCCCCTTGGAGGTTGAGTTGGTCTAGTTGCTTCGTTACTGGTACGTGATTTCCAGGCATGCAGTTTGTGTATCGGTCATCTGTGACATGAATATCATAACCATCTAGTGGCTACTCCTTCACTGTGTCCTTGGAGCTTGGAATGATTTCTGGGCATGCAGTTTGTGCATCTGTCATCTGTGACATGAATATCATAATTCATAACTGTCTAGTTGCTGTTCCTTCACCGTGTTCTTGGAATGTACCAAGTAATTGGAGGTATCCCAGGTTGTCTAATGATTCTTCCTTCCACAATTTGTCCTCGGAGCTTGGAAGCTTACTGGATCAAGGTACTTCTCGGGACCTTCTCTTGTGAAAAACGGCTGCAAATTTTATTGACGGATCAGATTACGCAGGCCGAGATCAACCCGGGCTTGCGATCTTAACTTGTGGGGGGTCATGGAGGGTTTCTTGAAGGTGTTTGTTATCTGTCCTCGTATTGGCTTTTGTATAGCCCATGCTTGAAGGTCTTTTGGCAAGTTTGCCCTCTGAAGCTGTAGAACACTCTAATCGTATAGTAAAATTTCACAGCTGACCCGTGGATGTAGGTCTACCGACCGAACCACGTAAATCGCTCTTGCATTTCTTTTCTTTCTCTGCTCCGCCCCCTTCCCCCGTTCTGATTATTTATTTGGATTCTCTTTTAATCAGCAAGTTACTTACACACGTGGTCAAGCTAAATAATCGGTAAACAGCCAAAAGCTACAACATTTACGTTCACCAAATGTGGACCGAGATACCACTTGCAAAAGTGGCACCAGCGAGCCCATCCTAACCAGTTTTATTTGGTTGAGGGGTTCAAATAATTTTTACATTTTTATCCATGTTATTTTCACTTTATTCTATTGCTGTGAGGCTTCCTATAAAAAGAATTTTTTTTAAGAGTTTTTTGTCTCTATTGAAAGATGAGGTATTTTCATTCACACAAAAGCAAAACTGTCTCATGCTTTTTAATTTCTATGCTTGCATTAAATATTTGAACCAACATATTAAATATCAATACAGCTTTGTAGCAAAAACACATAATAGGAACCATAATACATCTATAATGGAGTTTCTCCTATGAGAATAGTAAAGAAAGGAATCTTGGAATTGATCAATCGACCTTTTGCAATAGAGGAGAGCCTTAAGAGAACTTGCTCTTGTTGGATATCCAACAAAACAAATGAAACACAAGGGAAGGAAGAGTCAAGCAGAGAACAACCCATCGGAGGCTTGAAGAGCAACCTGTGTTTTGGGATCTAAACCCAAGCTGAAAATCTCCTGCCCAATCTTGCTCTTGACCCTCTGAACCACTGTGGTGGCTTGAGAAGTTAGACCAAGAAACACCCCCTGTTTAGGACCTCCATGTTTCTTCAGGTATTTGTTGACCCTCCTCTCATATTCCTCTGCCACTAGCATAGCAATATCTGCCATCTCAAAGTTTGCCTTGTAAAGGCTCCAAAGGTAATTTGCTTTTCTGCTAGTATGGAACCTTTTTGGTTGATAAAAATATTTGGTGATGTGGTCTTCTATTTATGGATGCAAGTAGTTGATAGGAAATGGATAAGGCTATGTAGTGATAGTTCATTTTAGGGGACTGCACATGGTTTGGGCCACCGACCTGCCCATGATGATGAAAGTGAAAGATGGGTACCTTAAACAAATGTGATATGTATGCGTTTTTTTTTTCTCCACTTTTTATATGAAGAAATCATATAGTATTCTCAAAATCATCAAAGACAAATATTATAAGAAAATACGAATTTTGTAATATGATAATGAAAGTGAAAGATGGGTACCTTATACAAATGTGACATGTATGCGTTTTGTTTTTTTTTGTTTTCTTTCATATGAAGAAATCATATAGTACTCTCAAAATCATCAAAGACAAATATTATAAGAAAGTACGAATATTGTAATATGATAATCGATAAATTTAGAACTCTATTAACATATTTTTAAACATTATAAAAGCTTGGGAGCCATCTTGTAGATTTAACATTTCAGCACGAGGGACAGTGACTAAAATGTCACTTTTGGATCTAGCAACATACTTATAAATCTCATAAAAGCCTAGGAATCATCTTGTTAATTTTTGAAAAATATTATTTATAGGATCAAATTTTCAATTGTTTGCAAAGTTCAGGAGCTCAATTGACAGGTATTAGAAAGCTTGGGCATTTAACTGTAACTGTTGCACATTTTTTATCTTAATCTCAATTTCTTGTGTGAAAAATCTTTAACATTGTTTAAATGTTTTGATGCCCAGCAGCATCTTCGTCAGGTAACATGGTGTGACCGAGAGGGACTTCTGGTGTGGGGGAACGCCCGAAGTGTAGGTTTCCCAAGGGAGTCCGCCTGAAATACTTAGAAAACAAGGGTTAGGAGGTCCCCGGAGTCTTTTTCTGGGGAGGAGCCTCCGACGCCCAAGTCAGTGTTTTGGAGGTGGAGAGGGAATACCAAAGACCAGAGATTCTCGCTTGTGGCGTTTTTTGTTATGAAGGGAGGAGAGGTCTCTCCTGCTGAGACCATTTCCCTGATATATATAAGAGGAGGCGGCCCGTTCAGATTGTGACACGTGTTCGGTCAGATGTAATCTGTCCTTTCTGGGCGTGGGGGCTTCTAGCCGCCTGCAGGCTCCTCGGGCCACGGGCTAAGGTGCGCATAGCCCTACATGACAAGACGTATACGGCGTCAACGTGTCAGAGCGCATATGAGGGCGGCGTGTAGTGTGTGCGAGCGACCTGTCAGAGGCTCCTTAATTGCTTCCACTGTATACCCGAGGTCCCTTTGGTTGAGGTCGCCCTTCGGGATGAGGGGCCCTCTTCTTGAGTCGTGCTGGTAGTTCAGAGGATCCCCTAGCTCTGAAGTTGCTCCTTCGGGGGGATTCTCTCCTGCTGAGTGATGGCTGGTCCTTCTCCCCCGAAGCCAGTTCGGTTACCTTCCCGAGGGGGTAACACGCTAGTTCCCCGAGGTTGGTACTGTCATCCTCGGAGGCGCTGTCGGACTTCCGAGATCGTGTACCCAGGGCGTCAAACTCCCTCCTTTTCGAGGTCGGTAATGGTGTTCCTCGTCGGTGATGCCAGATTCACCCGAGTGTGGTGCTTGGTCGAAGTCCTCAGGTGATTGGGGCGATAGCCCTTCGGCTATCATGTTTCATTTTGGAACTTTTGTAGATGGAAAATGTTAATTTGGATGAAAAATGCCACGTATCATGCCAACGTAGACAATTTGCCATAGTGACACAATAAATCAATTTGCATGGATGATGTGGAAAATTAAAAAAGAATTTAAAAAATTTAAAAAGTAAGAATTTTTTTTAAAAAAGAATCAGATCTACTCTCTGCCACCACCGGTTACCCGCTCTGCCACCATTTCCGCCATTTCAGGCCGTCGTTTCACAACCTTCCACTGATACTATTTTCCCCCACCTCGATCTCTTCCCACCGTTCCCACCACTCAAATCAATCTCAATAATGATGAGACCTATTTTTGAACAAAAACTGAGATGGATCTAAATGGGCGTAAACACGATTTGAAGAATCACGATGAAACATGATGAGGGATGTGAGGAAACACAATGAGGTACATAAGGAAATACGAGGAGGGGCGTGAGGCAGTGGTGCGAGGGTGTTGGCTCGGCATCAGGCTAAGCGGGGAAAAATGGGGAAGTGGCAAGGTTGCCGTAGGAGGAGAGTGAAATGAGGAAGGAAAGGGAGGCGGAGCGGGTAACCAACAGTGATAAAGAATAGACCTAATTTTCATATCTAATTTTTTTCTTATTTTTTAAAATTTTTAATTCTTCCTTACTTTTCCACATTATTAATGACAATTGATTTATTGTGCCAACTATGGCAAATGGCCCAACCTGATGCACCATGTGGCATTTTTCATCTACATTAACTTTTTTCATTTATAAAATGTATAAAATGAAACACTTAAATGAGATCAAAAATCTTTCATGCAAGTAATCGAGGTTAAGGTTCAAAATGGTACAATAATTAAAGGTTACGAACCACGAACGCAATTTACTCCAGATGCGAGTTTGGATTTTGATCACCTCTCTTTCGTACCCTTTCCCGTTATTCTTCTAAGGCCCTCACTCGCATCCCTCTCTCCCAGAATCGTCTCTTTGATAAGCTTCCAGTGAAGGGGATTCTTTTTTCCAACTGGTTTTCTTAAATGCCGCGGTGTAGAGCGAAGAAAGTTGTTGAACTAGCTCTTGTAGAAGAGGGTGACCGGTGCTTAGACGACAGCCCTTGGGACGACGCTGAAGGTCCCAGCAGTTCATTTTTAATGGGTCTCAATTTTTGCCGTCTCTTTTAATTTATATCAGCAGATTATTGTATATTTGGAATTTTTCTCTTGGATCCTAGTACAATGTTATTAAAAGCGCGCTTTTAGCGCACTAAAGGGCAAAGCGCAAAGCGTTTGGGCCTTTGCGCTATTTGCCATTAAAGCAATGCCCATTAAGAAAAGTGCGCTTTAAGCGCATGAAGCGTGTGCTTCAGACGAAGCGCAAAGCATCGCCTCAACAAAAAAAACATATTTTCAATTTTTGTTTTCATTTTTTCTAAATTCAACCCATCATTTCCCACTTCTCACAAAGAAGACCTAGTTCTAGTCAAACAAATATTAAAAGTTGAGTGGGAAAGTGGAGGAAACTAGGTGTTGCTTGTACTAGGAAAAAGAAAAAACAGAGAAGTGGAAAAGGAGGCAAGCTGATGTAGAAGCAAACAGAAACTAGAACCAAAGAGAATGCAAGAAAGAAGAAGAGGACCAGAGGGAGAAAAGAAAAAAATCCAGGGAAGATGCAAACCAAATTCTTAGTTTATCTAAAAACTAAAGCTAAATAAGATATGAAGCCTTATATAGGCATCTTAAAACCTAAAACAAAGTTGTACAATAACGAATAAGGGAAACCAATGTTTATTGAAAGAACCTAGCAATTACTATTTTAGCACATTAGAAGATGATTTTGCACTTTTTAGGGATCTTAAACCTATTTAGTAATAAAAACCTAGAATGTCTATATGCATTTATATGCTTTTATTACTATTTTGGCACATTATATGGAAGATTTTGTGTTTTTCTAGGGATGTTAAACCTATTCAGTAGTTGATTTTGATATATTATATGCCTAGAATTAACTAGTTCACATACACTATAGCTTATTTATAGTGCAGCGCCTTAGTTCATTAAAGCGTGCGCTTTTGCTATGCGCTATGCGCTTCGCGCTTTGAGACCCTTAGCGCTTTAGTGCGCTTTTCGCTTTTCAAAACCTTGTCCTAGTAACGCGAACTGTTATGCTCCTATGCTTGATTCATGAGAACTAGTCTTTTTCTTGATTATATAGAATGCTAGAAGGGTCAAGGGAAAGATCAAATTATTGAAAGTTACATAATTCCCATTGAGGCATATTCTCCATAGAGTCATGCCTGCGAGGGATAACCTTGACTGTCTTAGTATAGGAGTTGCAGAATTATCATCTAGTTTGAACGATTATAGTATGACGATTAGAAAAGATAAATTTTCTGCTATTGTGTTAATTTCGTAATTAGGTGAACTGTTAGAACATGATATGTTGAGTAGTTTCTGTTTTTTTTTTTATGATTTGTGTTATATATTTTTTATTGTAGTTGAAAGACAAATTATTGCACTTAAGGCCATTGTTCAACTGGAAAATCACCATATGCTGACCGCATTGTGCTTGCTACGGTCATCTCTTAGTGAAAAGCAACTCCAAACACCAGTATTGCAGTTTTTCAAAGAAAATTGCCCAAATATATCAAATGTAGAAAGTGAAGAGAATGACCAATTTGAGATTAAGTTGAGTGGTGGTGATGGTAGTTTAGATGACAAAGACATGCATCTTTCCCTTCCGAAATTGATGCCCTTTTGTTATCCATTCAGCTCTGCTGTCATGCCATTTTCTGCTGCAGAGTTAGCAAGTCAAGGAGGTATAGTGGAAGCCTTGTTCTTGATATACTGATCTGTTTTAGTGAAAAAACAATTATAAACTTTTTCCTCAATCAAATTTGTTTCTTTTATTTCGGGGAGACCAAGCATGCTAAGTCGTGATAGCCTCGTCCTCCACAATTCAATAAGTTCTCTTACCTTGCTTCTTGATCTTGGAAACCTGAATGGGAATAGAGAGAATTGCTTTCTTAGAATAGAGTGTGCATGTGTGCTTTGATCTCTTGTCCTTACAACAAGCCAAGTTTTTTATTCTCGGTACATTAAAAGACCTATATTAGCTTTCTCAGTACTTGTATGTTAGCCGATGGAAAGATCCCCATTTGCTTTTGACCTTATCTATTTTTTTTTTCCATATCTTTTGTGCTATAGGTTTTTGATGGGCCATCGGATAGTCAGATGCTTGGAATGCACGATGCACTTAGCACGCCTGGGGTTCGTGTCTTATTCCACTTATATTGGACTTACTAATGTGCAAAGATTTTCATTAGCTAATGGTAGAGCATAAACCATATACGGTTATCTTTCTCTTTCCTTTTATGAGTTCCAAGAGTGGTTCACCTGGACTATGAATTTTGGGGTTGGGCAAGAGGCTGCTGATGTAATTTATTGTTCAGTTATGTCAAATGGGAAAATCTACGGAGAAAAGAAAAACGTAGAGGACGTTGTTTCATTATGAATCAACTCAGATTCAACATGAGTAGGGGAAATACTTCTCTAAACTTATTTTTTCTGTAGACAAAGAAAACTCTACCAAAAGGACTTCCATTCCTCCTTATTCCTTTATAGATTATCGATAATCATCCCATGATTGGTCAGTGCATTAATTTTCCTTAATTTTTCTTAAATTTTAGTCCTTTACCTTTCAGATGGTTTCTGATGGAATATCCAGGAGCCCCTTATTCTTTCACTCCTGTTTTTCAGGTGACCAGCCAACGGCTATCTATTGGTACAACTCCAAGGACAATAAGGCAGCCTAAGCCTGGGGAAATGCTTCTCTCAGTCTATGGTTCACCCCTAGGCGTTTACAAGGAGCATAACATGGAAGCTATACATGGTATGCTTTTTGATAAGATATTCACATGCTTTAAATGCTATAAAGCAATATTAAGCGGTTCTTCATTTCCCTTTTTTCTGTAATTGGAATCAATTGCTTTCTTTATTTTGCTGTGTTCTAAGCTGACTGTGAATAGTTCTCAATATAGTCTATAATTCCTCGAAGTCGATATGTTTCTCAGTATCTTACCCTCACTATCCGCAACTACTGTTGCAGAGACCGAAGAGGACTGACTGGTTAAAGATCATCCTAAATTCTTTCCTTGTAAGTTGTAACACATGCTAATGGGAAGATGATCTATACATATTTGATATTCCATTCTTATACAATGGACTTCAACGCAGTTTCTGTCTAACATCAGTGAGATGATCTTTGTCTTCAGTTTATATATACCAAACCCTGCAGAATTTCAAGTATCTGTATTACATTATTTTCCCCAGTTATGTAACCAGAATCTCTTGATTCTCTTGTCCGGTACTGACCAGTTCTAGTTAGATCACCACTAAGTGATTTTGTAGGGATGGCGTAAACAATCTTTAGTTAATACAAGGATTCCTCTTAATCTCATGTTGCTTGAAATTGCAACTTTCGGCTGTTTCTTTGTTCAACTACTTGTATTCATAGCGTTTGAAGTTTCGCTTCGGTGGCAGAATGGGAAGTCCTTGTAATATGAGAAAATCCGAGGACTCACTTCGTTCTTCTCATAAAAACTGACTACTATGATTATGAATATACCAAAAATTGAAAAAAATGAAAAATAAAAAGGCTCTAGGCTTGCTAACAATTGCATTCTTCTAGGATATGGCAACCTGTCTCCCCAGGGATTTCTTCTTTTTTTTTTTTAATAATTAGAATGGAAAAGAAAACCAAACAAAGTAAGAAGAGTGCAAGTGGCTGGTCGCGATCTTGTGCGCCTCCCTGACTATGCTGTGACGGCCCTTGATAATGGATAGCCTCTTGAATAATGTTGTTAGTCCCCTTATGCTTTGAATTTCTTCTTGAACTTCCAGATAAACTGGCATGTAATCTATGGTTTGGAGAAAATCCTGCAAACAATCCACGAGAATAGTACAATTAAGAATAAGGTTCGCAGCCACAAACTTCAATGCCGCATTGATTGCTTGAATTTTTGAGGTAAGTGCTGATGAGCATTGCCCTAAGAAATAATGTTGGGCTTGGAAGCCATGGCCTGGCAAGCGTCAAACCGATGCCGCTACACCTAAATTAGAACTGCAATGTCACACGAAAAAAATTGAGAGAGCCTAACGACAACTTTCATCTCCCTAAATTTTGAAACTAGGAATATGAGATGGTTGATGAAATTGCCTCATAAAGCTTTTCTGCTTTCTAGTTGCTTGGAAATCCTTTAGAAGAAGATCTTTGGAGAAAATGATTTGACTAGGTCTGCTCATTTCTGAAGACTATAACATTTAGCATTCCAAATTAACCAAATACTCCACAGTGTAGCAATGATCAAATCCATCTTAGTTTCCTGATTTGCAGGACCATACCGGGTCGAATTTATCCTAAGACTCGTTAATCCTTGAGTTTGTGCCCATGCCGTGTCTGAATCCTTACACTAGAGGAACATATGGCGTATGTCTTCTTCCTCGTCACCACATTTAGGACATAAAGTTGATGATGCAACATTTTTCCTATGTAGAGCTGACTTTGTTAGGAGAGCATCAAAGCAACACTTCTAAATAAATGTTTTGAATTTTGCAGGAATGTTTGATACCTACATTTTTTGGATAAATTTATGAAAATCCTATGTTGAAGGGTTGACTATTAAGATTGGTAGCTTGCCTGTTTGGATTAATGCATACCCCTTGTTGGTAGTGTAAATACCATCATTTGTTCCTTCTCACATTGGCCCCCAATATTTACCTGTTGTGCTTCTCTGAGTATCAACTAGTATACTTCAAATAATGTCCTCTAGAAAATATATTTCGAGGACTTCCAAGTTCTAGGATTGGGGCATTGCAAAGATAGAAACATCTAGCAATTGTGGCTCTGTCTTGACTCCTCTCTTGGCTTTTCTACTTGATCTAGGAAGTGGAGATAAAGATGTTGAAGGCTCTTTTATGGCTATCACAAACTTCTATCTTTTGTTAGGCATTATTGTTAGGCTTGATAATTTCTTGATTGAGAGATCCTAATTATCGTCTTGTATCATAATGCAATAAGTTTGCCACCAAGAGAGGCCGAATGGTCCTAGGCAATCTAGACATACCATTCCATAGTTTATTAGGATGAACCCCTGGGATCCAATAATCCTTTAGATAAATTGAAAATCTTTCGCATTTTCATCTAAAAATTACATATTTTTGTGTAAGATTTTATGGCTTAAATTTTAGGGCATTTTACTATTAACTGTAAGGTTCCTTGACTTACACTAGTGTGGGATCATACTAAGATCTTTAATTTATTTAGAATTCAGTGGTCCTGCACTTAGTTGCAATTGGTTAAATTAATACTTATATTAATTAAAACTTAACATGCTACTAGTTTTTTACCTTAGAATATACATTATGCATGTTTAACTTTGGTACAAATAAGTAATAATAATTAAAGCATTTAGAAATTTAAACATTGCCATGCTTTTCTTGGAATAATAAATTTGAAACTATACACCATAAGTCATGAAATAAGTTTACTTAAGCTTCAAGTATTAACTCCATGTACATGTATGACTTACTTATGTGCATCCAAGAGCAATCATTAGTGTGTGTACACCGAAAGTCTTTAAAACTAGTCCATACTAGAGGCTAACTTGGCACACAAGTACCATATATCTACAATGACCTTATCTAAGATCATAAAATGAAATTCCCACTTGAGCTTAAAAGCTTCAAAGTTGAGAAACTCAATTTCCTTGTGCACCTTAGCCTACAACTGTAGCGGCCAAATAAACAACTTAGTTAGCACATATAAATGACTAGCCAAATAACTTAGAATAAAAAATTATTCAATTTTAAGAAATACCTGCATAAAACTTTCTTAGCAATGCTCTTACTGGGTGCTAGGATCCACACTGTCAATATCTGCTTAATGTGACACTTAAAGGGTGAGAATATGATATGCTCAATAAGGGACTTAATACCTGTAAAGAAAGCAAATCTTTACAATACACAATTCTACATATGGATATATGAATGCTACTTGATGCGAGCTCCAATGCATCCCGAGGTCTTAACTAATGGCCAATAGTTGAGTCCTACAATGGGGACTCATCCTCTTCCTAGCCCTAACTTACAAGATCTTAGTCTTGCCTTAGCAAGCTTAGCTTGCTACCTTCTTACTCTTATCACATTGTATAGGAGTTTAACTTCATTTGGTGTCTCAACTTGTTAAGCCAGGTAGCTTAATTAAGGCATCTTTGAGGCTTGAATCCCCCTTTGGACACTTAGCACCTTAACATTCATTTAAGGCCCCAACTATCTTTCTTGAGTTCTAAGCTTTTTCTTGTCCACCTCTTAACTCCATAACAGATGCATTTTCAAGGCCTTTGAAGTGGTTCTAAGAGTTAACCAAAGGTTTAAAATAACTTAGAATGGTCTAGGCATTAAAATCGTAACATTGGGTCCTTTAGGATGCCCCTACCTTAGGGTCAGACTTAGGGCTGTGACCCTAAAAATGGAAGTAGTGGCCTTAGGGTAGGACTAGAGGCTTGGCCTGCTAATATACCTTACGGCTAGGGCCTTAGATTCTTGGGCCACGGCTTGTTTTTGTGCACAATTCCCCCTTAAAACTTCATGCCTTGATCAAACCACTTAACTCTATTTCCCAAACTCTTTTAAATGTTAAATAACATTCAAATGCTTCTATTAAACACTTAGAAACATGAAAATCTCTTACTAAACACATGCTTACAAGCTTTAAACCTCTTATGTACACATAAGCACTTACACCAATATCTTGCAAATCCAATATAGTTCTTTTTCTCGCCTAGTAAAATGAATTTCTAAAGTATAAAACACATCGAATATGATCATAATTTAAGCAAAATGCACTTGAATCACAATCATATGCCCTTACCCCTTTTGTGAGACACAAACACCTCTATTTGGATTACCTTTGCATAAATCACCTTCCTAGCTTGCCATTCAACCTTCACAAAGCCAAATTTAAGCTTAGGGATCAATTATACACCTCAGCCAAGCGCCAATTTACTAAAAAAACATCTAAACCTCATCTCAAATCCAAGAATTGAAGCTTACCAAGAAGAAAAAAAACATGATCACTTGCCTTATTGAGCTCAAACAAGATAATTGCTTCAAGAAACCACTAGCTTGAGCTTCAAGTTTGCAAGAAATGGATTGGGAAGAGATTTTGGAACTTAGGTCTTGGTAGAAACATGGGTGAGTAGAAGAAATAAGAAAGAAGGTCATCGTCTAGCTTCTTATTTCATCCTTAATACCACTTAATCCCCCAACTTCTCCAATTGTGCTAAGTTGGTCCTGATGTCTCATATGGGCTTATTTACCCACTTTATTAATGAGATTTGAACTACGAATTATAAAGAAAACTTAAAAATCTTTAATTCCATGATTCAAACGCATTCATGACTTAAAGTAGGGGGTTTTCTCAGTAAAATTACTATTTGACCTTTGTGGCTAAACTTTACTCAAATAACCATATTATTAACTTTATGTTACATTAATTCATTAACCACATTCCTTAGTATGCAAATAAGATTTCTAAGCATGAAATTTATATTGATTTCTAAGCATGAAATTTATACTTACCTTGAAAATCTTGACTTTGATCCAGGAGAGCCTTAACATTAATTCAATGAGCTTAGGTTGGTATTAGAGATACATCTCTAAGATTTGAAAATTTACACTTTTCCTTCTTTTTTTATGTCATCTAGCATTAATTTCTAAAATCATAATTTAAACTATCTAGTAATTATAGTATAGTATTTTCTAGTTATTTGATATTTTTTATAGCTAATGGACAATTTAAAAATATTATTTTATATTTACAAAGACGAAAAGCTAGTAATCTAAAATGTTCATTAAAGTAAAAAAAAAAATCAAACATATTTAAAATAGTGGTTGATAGTTATTAAATAGTTTAAATTTATGTTATTTTCCAATATAAAAAACTATTAAAAAATCATTTTCAATTTTATTAATTTCTTATCCAGAATCAATACCAAGTGCGTATATTGACCCGTATAATGTTGGAGCCCATGTAAAGAGTGATAGCCGCGCTATTGCCCTTCAAACCCACAGGCTCGGGCGAAGCGCCACCCTCGGTAAAGGTGGGCGTCACCCCCGAGGAGTACAAGCACTAACCTCGGGAAAACAGGACCTGACACCCTGACCCCTCGACCTCGGTGGTCCATCATCACCCTTGGGGAATGACAATACTGACCTCGGGAATATGTTACGCTACCACCCTCAGTAAGATGACCTGACTAGCTTTGGGAGAGGTAGACTCACCATCTTCGGTAGGGAACACCTCCGAAGGGGATCATCCGTGCCGAGGGGACTTGTGAATAACTGGAGCAACCTCGGCAAGAAGGCCTCTTATCCTGAAAAGGTCTCTTTCACCGAAGGGATCTCGAGGATACGACAAAAATGGTTAAGGAACCTCTGACACGCCGCCCTCGCACACGTCCTGACATGCCGCCCTCGTACACGCCCTGACACGCAGACCTACTGCAGCCCTAACTTCTGGCCACGATGGCCTATGGCCAGCTAAAGGTCCCCCTTCCCGAAGGTACGGACTACATCCAACCGAACACGTGTCATGATCTGAGCGGGCTATGTCAAACGGACTTCTCCTTACACCCTCCTATAAATACTTGGGAAATGACCTTAAATAAAGGGAGAGCGAAGACTGGACTCTTAAGAGAAACATATTCTCTATTCTCTACTTATCACTCTTGATCTTGCTAAATACTGACGTGGGCGTTGGAGGCTCCTTCCCTGGAAAGACGCTCCGGGGACCTTCTAACCCTTGTTCTTTGAGTGTTTCAGGCGATCTTTGCCCGGAAGTCTCTTCTTTAGACGCCCTCCTTACTGAAAGTCCTTTCTAGGCTTACCATGTCATACAGCGAAGATGCCAACGAGCATTATTTGGCGCCGCCTGTGGGAAACCACTCTCAGGTAGCCGTCGTTGAGACTCAGCGTTCTAAGGACAAGGGACTCCCGAAGTCCCCGTCCGCACCGGAAGCTCAACCGGCGACCGAACAACCCGCCGCTGGGACTTCCTTGCCTGAGGATGAACGTCTTCTAACAGTCACAATGAGGTTTCTACGTGATTTCCAATGCTCCGTTGTGGCTGAAATGACGCAACAACTGGACCAAAGGTGGTCACAACAGCTTTCGGGATGAAGGGCATCCTCGCCAACACCCCGTCAAGGGAGAAGCCCGAAATCTACTCACCGGAGTTCAGGGAGTGGGGACCTCCGTGATGAGTCCTCAATGGAGGACGTGCCTCCCAAAGTCCGACGTATTGGAGAAACGAGGTCCAAAGAGGCTACGACTTCCTACCGGCGAAGTTCTTCACTGGAGGAAAGATCACAATCCCCCCGCCGCCGAAGTTACTCCTCGAAAAGGCAGCGTCATTCTCTGTTACCGGAGGCCTCCAGGCAGCGAGAAGAGCCCAGGGCCACCATCTTCATGGAAAAAATCCTAGAGAGGCTGGAAAAAATAGAGAGGCAGATCGCCCGAAAGCCAGTATGGTCAAGGTTATCTGAGACCTTCACTGGAGAAGAGTCACCCTTCGTCCGGACGGTAGTAGAAGCGCTAATGCCAAGCGACTTTTGAGTCCCTCGCTTAGAAACCTATGATGGATGTAGTGACCCTCAAGCCCACCTAACCAAGTACAGACGCAGCATGGTGCTACACGGTGCCAATGATGCCACCCTCTGCAAATGCTTTGAGGTCACCCTCTCTAGTCCGGCAACTGCGTGGTACAACTCCTTCGCCCCTGGGACTATAATGAGTTTCTAAGAGCTGTCCACAGCATTCACGCAGCAGTTCATCGGCAGCAGGCCGACAGCGAAGATGCCCGTCCAGATGTTTGACATAGCACAGAGGAATGGGGAAACCATTCGCGACTATGTCGAAAGATTAAACCGAGAGGCCCTAAGCGTGCCAGACTTCCATCTTGAAATACGCATCCTCGCCATGATACGGGGACTTCAATGAGACTCACAACTCTTTTACGAGTTCTCGAAAGACCCTCCGGACACTCTTGGTGAGTTCTACTGTAGAACAAAACAGCACATGACAGCTGAAGAGCTGAGAATGAGAGGATCAAAGTCTAATCATCATCATCCTGAAGGTGAAAGCCATCAACCCCGGTATCCAGCCGAGGGCGGGGGAAAAGCTCGGAAGCAGAAGGGGAAAAAACCCATGTCATTTACTCCCCTAAACATAGAGGTGTTCAACGGTCCGGACCGGACCGGACCGGCCGGTCCTGGGCCTGAGGTTTTTGGGCCCGGGCCCAGCCCGGGTTGGCACGTGCCGGTCCCGTGCCAGTCCCGTGCCGAATCCGAGCTGGCCCGTTAAATTTTAAATTTTAAAATTGTAATTTTTAATTTAATTTTAAGTTTTAGTTTTAATTTTTAATTTTTAGTCTTCACTTTTAAATCAATAACTTAATAAAAAGAAGAGTGTGAGAGTTTTTTTATAAGTGATATTTTATAATATAGTTTATCTTAAATTCTAGTTCATCTAACCCATCACGTGATATAATGATACGGATGTTAATTGGATTATAAGTCAATCAACGTGTACTATGAGTTAAAAGGTTCTTGTCTGGACACGAGAAAAAAAAACAGACTAGGAATATTCGGATCGATTGTGTACTTCTTAAAATTTAATATAAGAAGCTGTCCACTTAAAATGAAGGGTGTCACTTTAGGAGTAAGATTTGCTTGTTTTCCAAACTAGAGCCTTAATTACGAATCCTTCTTATTGCTTAAACTCTTAAAAAATGCTTAAATGCACCAATACACCCAAAACTTTGAAAACTCAATGAGTTGGTCATTGAATTATAACTCGGTCAGTGGTAGCCCTTTAACTTTGCAACTTTGTATGTTTTAGTCCAAGATGTGGGATAAACCTTAAGGACTAAAGTTATTTCTTTATGTTAAAGAAACAAACCATGATTACCAAGATTTTACTTTAGAAGACAATAAATAAAATAATGACAAAAAAACTAGATAAATATTTATTCTAAGGTTATCTTTAAATTTTGTATAATTACTTGTTTTAAGAGTAAAACACCACCACCGGTGTGAACTTTTATTAATATTAAAGCCAAACGGCACTTACATACCATGGAACGGGCTTTACATTACTCAATAGCGAAACGTTCCATAAAATTAAATGCAAAATAAAAAGTACTATCTGTGCTACACAGCAAAATCAGATCAAATACAAAGTAAGTAAATAATGAGCAAGCGGTGGATTTAAGCATCTACCTCATCGGGGTTTTCCTCGTCAGAACTCTTGTGGTCTTGTAATCTGCAAGCTGCAAGACCCCAATCATGGTTGCATATACAAACTTCAACTGCATCTGGTGATAGCCTTGTGCGTCTCTCTGAAATGACACGCTTTCCAGCGCTGAAAGCAGACTCCGATGCAACGGTTGAGACGGGAACAGCTAGAACTTCTTTGGCAATGATGGAGAGTATTGGAAATTTGTTACTTCTTGCTTTCCACCAGTCTAGAATATTGGTCTCACTATTCTCCCAAACAAGGTTAAGGTATGCATCCACTTCAGTAAGACCGGATGCGGCAGCACGGGGCCGTTTGAGGAGTTGTTCAGCCGGATTGAATGACAATGAGCTCGATGAAGACCCGATGGTAGATGAAGTAGTGTTTGCAACCTTATCCTTATGCCGACTGGCATATATCTTAAATAACTCTCTCAAGTGCTCATCAATAGAGGCAGTTATAGCATGAACAGAAATATGTGTCATTTCTAAGAAACTATAATAACCCTCAAGTAGCGGTTGCGTACCTGTGAGTCTTACGGTCGGGTCTAGTGTAGCTGCAAGTAAGTAGATTGGAGGTATAGTACTGAAATATAAAATCCATTTATCTTTCATGGCCTTAATTGTGTCTTTTAAGAACTCGTCATCTTTGTATTGGTTAAAAACCCATGCAATGTTGACCGTATGCATTAAAACTTTGTGCGATGTGGGATAATATACACCGGAGAAAAAAACAGTGGCATCATAAAAATATCGTAGCACAGCAGCCAATTTAGACAGTTTATCCCACATCTCTTGTTTCAAAATCGTTTTCTTTTCTCTGACATTTATAAAACATGTCATGTGTGTAGCAAATGGCATCGCATCCATCAACATCTCATAAGTGGAGTTCCATCGGGTAGGGCAATCAAGTTTAAAACGTTTCCAACTAAAATCGAGGCCATTTTCCAGACAATATTGCTTAAACTCTTTAGAAACTTTGGTCCTTGACTTTAAATAATGGAGTGCCTACCTAATTGGAGTAATTTCATTACCCAAATCTTGAAGACCTTTTTGGACAGCTAAGTTTAAAACATGACATATACACCTAATATGAAAAAATGCGGCATCACGGACAGGTTCTAGTGATTCCTTCAATGTCTCAGCCGCGACATCGTTGTTTGATGCATTATCAAATGTTATGCTAAAAACCTTGTCATGACAAAAAAATTCTTTTAAACTTTCTGAAATTACATTAAATATGTTCCAACCAGTATGATCGACCTCCATCCACTTAAATGCAATGATACGTTTTTGAATGACCCAACTATCATCAATCCAATGTGCAGTTATACAATAATAATCTTATCCTAGTGGTGAAGTCCACATATCACTAGTAAATGAGATTGAATGATCAAAAGCAGAGAAGTATGCTTGTAAGTTTGATTTCCCAGCTTCATAAATTTTAAATGCCTCCCTTCTAGCAGTAGTCCTAGATGTTCTTTTAAAAGCAGGGTTTAAGTGTGATGTAATCCATTTTTCCATGTGTCTATCTTCCGATTGTGTAAATGGTTTTTCAGTTAACATCATCCATTCTATCATGCCTTCTCTACAATCTTTTTGATTAAATTTAAAAATACCTGATCCGCCGGCACTGCTTGCAAGCTGTGTCTGACCACCGGTACTCACAGCTACATCTGGACATAAAGTCGAATGCTTTGATTCCATGTGACGTCTCAGTGTTCCTGTGCCAGCGTTCTTCTTGTGCGAGAGCTTTTGCTTGCAATGTTTGCACTGTGCGAACCTTGCATTGTTTCCATGACTATCTTTCTTAAAAATTTGGTCAAAATGCTCCCAAACCCATGCGGTACGCCTCGACGTCGTACCTTCTGGCGGAAGTTCGGCTTGATGGCTTGTCGGGGTTTGTTCAGAACCATCTCCTCCACCAACATTCCCTGCTGCCGTGGGCTCCACCTCCTCAACGTCGTCATCAGAAAGTTGATCATCGAGGCCCAAGTCGTATTGACTCATATCGAATTGCTCGTCATCGTCAGTTTGTTGGATATGAGTCCCACGGGTCACCGGTCGGGAAAGGCCACGGAAAAATGATCTCAAACCGGTGCGGGATGAAGAGCTTGAGGCATTTCCCTTCCTTCTTGATGCCATTTGTGTGACGAGAAATTGAGTAGATCACGAGGCTTGAAAGTAATTGAGAATTGATTGAGAATGAAAAAAATAATATTGACTGCTTCAAAGAAATGAGAGAATATAGTAGTAGAGAATGAGAGATTGCTAAGATTGGTGTGAAGAAATGGTGGAAATGGCCTCCCTATTTATAGGGGAAGGCCTTATTTTTTTTTGCCTAAAAAAACCTTACAAAATAGTTGTTGGAGGGGGCAAAAATGGAATTTTTAGGGTCAAAAAAGGGCTGGGAGCCGTTACAGGGACTGAAGTTGTAATTTTACCTTTTTTTTTAAATTTTTTTCAGACCGTTGCGCCGCCGCCGCCGCCGTGCCGGTCCCGCCGCCGGTCCCGTGCCGTGACGGGCCCAAGCTGCTCCTGGGCCGTGCCGAGCCCACATCCCTCCCCCCTCTCCTCCAGGCCCATAAACGGCCCACCTTCAGCCGGTCTTCTCCAGGGCCTGTGCCATGCCGGTCTTCGCCGTTCCTGGGCCGTGCTCCAAGCGGGCTGGTCCCGAGCTGGGCCGTGCCAGGACCGGCCCAATGAACATCTCTACCTAAACACCTCCCGAACAAACATATTGCTGGCCATGGAAAGGCAAGGAAACCCAATCCATCATCTGAAGGCCATGACTTCCGAAAACAAGAAAAATATGAAGAAGTTTTGCCAATTCCAACGGGATCATGGGCATGACACTGAGGATTGCTTCCAGCTGAGGAAGTACATCGAGTATCTAATAAAGCAGGGCCAACTTCGGCGCTACCTGCGGATGCCGTCCCCGAAAGGGAGGAAGGAAGAGGAAAGGAAAAGAGATGATGAGGAATATGATTCCGACAGGCGTCGGAACCGAAGTCCCAAAAGACATCTGCCACCTTCGGCTAGACTAATCTAGACGATCACCACTAGACTACCTTTGGCAGAAAGAAAAAGAAAAGCCAGGGAGATCTCGGTGATGGAATTCGGTAACTCATAAAAAAAGCTTGTTCAGAAAAATGGGTCTACCGTAGTATTCCCTCATGACGACCCACTTCTAATCATGGCAAGGATAGGGAGTTGGGATGTCAAAAGAGTACTCCCCGACGATGGTTCTAACGCCGACGTCTTATTCTCTCATCTGCTACCGAATTTGGGTATCCCAAAAAGGCGATCTCAAGCCTGTCACCTCCCCTACCTTCGGAGTAGGTCTATCCGAACTCCATGTCCTCGGATGGATTGACCTCTCTCTAATGCTAAGGGGAACTTCACCACAAAACAAGGATGAGCTTTTTGCTTCCACAATGACAAGGTTCATCGTCATAGATGTCCCTTCGTTATATAATGCCATCCTTGGGAGGCAGACGCAAGAAAACCTCCACATCCGCCCAGATGTGAAATACTTGACTGTCACCTTCGTAACGAAGGACGGAGATGCTGAGATCTTCATCGACCAAGGGGAAGTGAGAAAGGTCTTTGTAAAAGCAAGAAAGGTCCCAGTGAAGATCTATACACAAACTTCGAGAGTAAAGGGCGTGCTCGCTGAGGAGGCAAAAAGAGAAGAAACGGAAGATCTCGAGAGAATAGAAACAGAAGATGTGGAACTTGTACCAGGCCAAAGTACCCGAGTGGGGAAAAAACTGGCGGAAGATGATAAGGAAAGACTTGTATATTTTCTGTTAATGAATAAAGATTTGTTTGCCTACTCGCCGAAAGACATGCCTTGGGTAGACCCTCGCATAATCTAACATAGCCTTAAGGTGCGCTCAGAGGCAAAGCCTGTTCGACAAAAAAAATGAAGCCTCTCGGCGCATAAGAGCAACTTCATCAAAACCGAAGTCCATCGCTTAATGGAAGCAGGTGTAATAAGGGAAGTCAAGTACCCCGAATGGCTTAGTAACGTGGTTATCGCCACAGAAGAAGGAAGCGATAAACTCTGAATGTGCATCGACTTCCGAAACGTAAACGATGCTTGCCCTAAAGATTCATATCCTCTGCCGCCAATAGACCAATTGCTAGACTTAACCGCGGAGTATGGCCTCTTTAGCTTCCTCGACGCCTTCAGTGGGTATCATCAAATCAGGATGGACCCCAAAGACGAGGAAAAAACTGCCTTCATCACCGAAGTTGGTACATACTGCTATATTAGAATGCCCTTCAGGCTTAAGAATGGATGGGCCACATACCAAAGGAACAGGGTCTTCAACTCCCAAAATGGGAGAAACATGGAAGTCTACGTCGATGATATGATAGTTAAGAGCAAACAACCTAGTAGTCATATCACTGACTTAGAGGAAACATTCCACCAACTGAGGACCTTCGGAATCCATCTCAACCCCGAAAAATGCGTGTTTAGGGTAAATGCGGGTAAGTTCCTTGGATTCATGGTGTCGGAGAGAGGTATCGACGCCAATCCAGAAAAGGTCAAGGCACTGCTGGGATTTCGAATTCTCACGACGACTAAGGATGTGCAAAGACTCACAGGGAGGATCACGTCCCTCAGCAGATTTATCTCCAGATATGGGGATCGCTGCCGACCGTTCTTCAAGGTCCTCACTAAGGCAACAAAAAATGGTGGCGACCTCGAAAGCGAGGTGCGGCCTTGAAACGAAGACTGTCAAAAGGCCTGGGAAGAGCTTAAAGTCTACCTAACTCGTCTACCGACACTTCAACAACCACGGGAAGGAGAACCCCTCATGCTCTACCTCTCCGTTTTCGAAAAGGTAGTTAGTTCGGTCCTAGTAATGGAAGAAGGGGCAAAGTAATGGCCAGTATATTATGTGAGCATGTCCCTGCATGGTGCCGAAGTCAGGTACCCCTTGCTACAAAAGGCTATATATGCTCTGGTACTTGCAAGAAGAAGGCTACGTCCTTATTTCCAAGGCCACCCCATTATCGTCCGAAGTAACCTGCCCTTTCAAGATATCATGAAGAAGGTAGACCACTCGGGAAGGCTTTCGAAGTGGTGCATCAAGCTCGGTGAGTATGACATCACCTATGAGCCGAGGAAGGCTATAAAAGCCCAAGCATTGGCAGACTTTATTGCCGAGGTACCTATTGGCGAAGAAAGTCAACCCAACCTTGGGAATAATGAACCTGAGTAGACTCTATTTGTCAACGGGGCCTCCGACTCTGAACTTCAAGGAGCTGGAGTAATTCTTCGTTGTCCCGAAGGTATGGAAGCTATGAAAGCCATCAAATTCGGGTTTAATGTCACCAACAACATGGTAGAATACAAAGCCCTCATAGCAGGTTTGCGCCTTGCCAGAAGAATTGGTGTGAGAAACCTAAAGGCCCACAGCAATTCCCAGCTAGTGGTTCGACAAATGGCAGGGGACTATAGCGTGAAGGACCCAACTTTGGCAAAGTATCACGAGCTCGTATCAAAGATCATCCAAGAGTTCGACGTAGTACACATTGAGAACGTGCCTCGTCGAGACAATACTGAAGCAGATACTCTGGCCAAGTCAAAAAAGTCCACCGAAGTACTAAGTCACCCGAGCATAGCAATAATGAGCATAGAAACCTCGGAAAGAGGATGGAAAAATCCCATAAAAAAATATCTTACAATCTTGAAGCTTCCCGAATATCCTCTTGAGGCAGTGAAAGTGTGAAGACATTCTAGGCGATATTTCTTGATCGGGGAAGAGTTATACCGACAAGGGTACGCAAGCCCGCTGCAAAGGTGTGTCAGCGAAGAGGATGTAGAGACAGTCCTCAAAGAAGTCCAAGAGGGGGCCTGTGGTTCCCACATAGTAACTGACGCCCTGGCAGGAGTACTACTCTGCCAGGGATACTTCTAGCCCACCCTAAGAAAGGACGCGAGGCAATTTGTCCAGAAATGTGACAATTGCCAAAGAGACGCTAACATCCAGAGGCTACCCTCGGAAATGGTAACCCCGGTTAACTACCTTTGTCCCTTCGCAGTATGGGGTATTGACCTTATCGGGTCACTCCTAACTGCACCCAGATGAGTGAAGTTCTGTGTAATTATAGTAGATTACTTCACTAAATGGATTGAGGCAGAACCTCTAGTAACCATTTCGGCCAAGGACATATAGAAATTCGTCTGGAAGAACATCATATGCAGGTTCGGCATACCGAGGGTGATAGTGGCTGATAACGGTTCCCAGTTCATTGACAAGGGGTTCCAGGAATTCGCCAACGACCTTAGGACAAAACTGCACTTTGCCCCGGTAGCTCATCCTCAGAGTAATGAACAGGTAGAGGTGTCCAATAGAACCATAAAGGATGGTTTGAAAAATAGATTGAATGAAGCAAAAGGAAGATGGCCAGGAGAGCTCCCTAGTGTGCTATGGAGTTATCGGACAACTCCCCAAAGGGCCACAAGTGAGACACCCTTCTTACTAGTGTTCGGCACAAAGGCCATCATTCCTATTGAAGTAATTCAGCCATCAATAAGAGTACAAGTGTTCGACGAAGAGGGGAATGACCTCGGGTTGAGAACTAAGCTGGATCTCATTGATGAACACAGAGAAGTGGCTGAGCTTAGAAGAAAAGCTTTTCAGCAAAGAGTAGCTATCTCTGCAAACTCACATGTCAAGCGAAAAGGAATCAAGAAGGGGGGCCTTGTCCTCCGAAAGGCTGAGTTTGAGCCCCGAAGACCGTCTCACGAAGTACTTCAGGCAAACTGGGAAGGACCTTATTTGGTTCTTGATGAAGTTTGGCTAGGAGTCTATAAGCTTGGTGATACTGAAGGTGGAGAACTAAAAAATACATGGCATTCAGATGCTTTGAAAAAATTCTACACTTAGAAAAATTTTCTACGGAAAACAGTCCTACCTAAGGGACCTAACCGAGCAAGGTGCAAGTATCTACTTAGGAAAGTAACACGTTTTCTCCAAAGAAACCGTAAACCGAGCACGGCTGATAAGATAGGCAAAGCTTTGTCAAAAGGTGTTAGCCGAAACTAGTCCCATGTACACCGAAAACGCTTATCCAAATAACAAGCGAGAAGGATACAAAGATAGTATAAAGAAAATTTGTCTTGAGACTTAGCCAAATTTTGGAGGAAAAAAGGAGTTTTATTCAAGGTTTTAAATCTCGTACTGGAAGCTGTACTGTTTTTTTAATGGTACGGTATAGTCTCGGGTACCGGAATCGTCTCGGCGGCTTATCTCGGATGTACCGGTCTATAATAAATGTATACATATATATATAAATCACATACATATAAAAAGAACATATCAACAAGTGATATACACCAACATATTTAAAGTCTCAATATTCAACATATAAAGTCTCAAATAACACATAAAACATAACAATACATTAAAATGTCTCAACTTCCAATTCAAGTTCAACCTAAAAAAACAAAAGATTTAACTATCATTAAGTTCCACATAGTCATATTGTGCTACTGCTGACACATGTGGAGGCTCAGCGTCAGGTTCATCTTCTTCATCAAGAGGAGGAACTTCCATTGCAAAGTCAATGTTTGTTGTTCCTAAATTAGCAAGAGGCTCCTCCAAACTAACCCAATCAACATCAACATCATTTTCATTTAGTAATGTCGGTTCCTCAGTGACCCAATCATCCATCACATCAATATTATCAAGGCTTATAGGATCCAATGATCTTGAGGTCATACTCATTATCCTATCAGTATAAAATTATTATAATTAATATAAAAGCAAGATAACCAAAAGTTGTATAGACTATAGTATATTGAAAAATTACCTCTCTCGAAGCTTGAAGTTGTAACGAACAAAAACTAAATCATTTAACCTTTTGTGCTCTAGTCTGTTTCGGTGCTTTGAATGAATGAACTCGAAGACACTCCAATTCCTCTCGCATCCTGTTGCATTTGTACATTGACTGAGTAGTCGCTTAGCAAAGCTTTGCAACTCTGGAGTTCCATTTCCAAATGAATCCCACCATGCAACTATTTATTAGGAAAGTAAACAAATAAAAACATTATCAACTATTAGCAAACTAAAGTGACTAATACAATAATAACTAAAAGAAATAAAATGATACAATATATACCTGGATTTAATTTCTGTCTCATACGAATAGCAATTGATGATCCAAACTAACCAACATTATTCTTATAATCTTCAAGTTGAACTGTGATATTCTCTTGAATAGTATAGTCAGCAACAAGTTTCGACACACAGTCAAAGAAGCCTATAGAAACCTCTGCCTTCCTGTTAAAGTCATGCTTGAAATAAATTCTAGGATTAAGAAAGCAACCAGTAGCATGCAATGGAGATTGCATTTGCCTATCCCACCGTGCATTAATAACATCTATATATCGCTTGTATGAAGACACTCGCTTCTTGAACCTTTTTCTAATTGTCTCCCTTGCTTTGTCCATTGCTTCAAACAAATAGGCCATACTTGGCTTCTCATCACCATCAACAAGTCGAAGCACCTTAACAAGTGGTTCACTTACTTTTACTATGTGCTGACACATAATCCAAAAATCTCTATCCCCAAGGATAATTGATGAAACCTCCTTTCCCACATTGGTTTTTGCAAACCTGGAATTCATCCAAGTAGGACTTGCAAACATTTGCATAAGTGGTCCCTTGAATGTTAGGATGCACTGTATGCTCAAGAAATTTGTGGCAAACCTTGTAATACCAGGGCGACAAAGATCTCTACCACATGTATATTCTCTTCTCATCAAAGCAAGAACCCATGAGTGATTATAAATGAACTTTGTGATTTTTTTAGCCTTTTGTACACACTCATCAATGCGAGGGAAACTATTCGGGTTAGCAAAGTTCTCTAACATCAAGTCGATGCAATGCGCAGCACAAGGAGTCCAAAAGAGAGTACCATACTTGTCTTGCAATTTTTTTCCAGTACTTTTATATGATGCATCATTATCAGTAATGAATTGCACAACATTTTCAGGACCTACTTGTTGAACAATTTCATCAAACATCTTAAACAAAGTCTCAGCATCCTTTGTAAGTCCAGAAGTATTAATAGATTTCAAGAACATGCTACCTTTTGGGCTATAAACCAAAAAGTTAATAATTGGTTCTTGTCTTTGGTTTGTCCATCCATCAGCCATAATAGAACAACCATAAGTTTTCCATGTTGTTTTAACATCAAAGAGATATTGTTGAACTTCATTCACACAGTCTCTAAGAAGCATACCTCTTAGCTCATAGACATTTGGGCCTTTGAAACCACTTCCCATACTTGCAATTGCATCAATCATTGGCTGATAAAACTTTGAGTTCGCAGCATTGAAAGAAATATTAGCATCATACCACCATCTAGCCATACTCATCTTCGCTCGATGCACAACAGTCTTGGACTATAATGCACTTTTGATAGTAGGTTGGGCACCAGCAGTTACTCCAGGAGCAAAGAAACTCTTGACTCCTGTCATTTTCTTTGAAGAATCAGCCATACTTTGACTGCTACTTGGTCGTTTCCCCTCTGATATTGGTTGGTTTAACAGGATGTCATCTTCATCACCTTCACTCAGAGATTGATCAGAAAGGTCAGGGATTATTGGACCTCCTATCTCTTTATTGATTGTCCTTCTTCTCTCCTTTTCTTGTTTGCTATCATCTAGGAGTTGCTTCATTTGCCATTGAACATCCCTAGATAGTTTAGGACATTTGGAAACATTTCCTGCAACTCCAGCTAAATGCTCCTTGAGACGAGTAATTCCACCACCTTTAATGAGCTTCTGACAGTATAAACAAATGCATTGATTTCTCCTTCCTTCCACTTTTTTACAATGTGCCCAAGCAGGATCATCATTTCGTGTAAAACTTGAATTTTGAGTAGGAGTTGCATTCTCAGAACTCGGTGTAGCACTGTTAGATACTGTTGCACTAGATGTTGCCATCTGTTTAAAGAAAAAAAATAAGATTGGTATGCCTACAAGTAGAACACAAAAGCTAAAATATAAAAAAGCAATAACATTGGTAGTTAAACATTAGTAGTTAACCAAAGGCCGCAATAAATGAACCCAAATTCTTATTCTGATTACATCCATTCACAAATAAAAAATGAGAACTCAAGCCAATTGGACATGACCAATTCAACAATTTCCTGTTTGCAATGTTTTGTTATCAAGAAATCATTTCATTTTCAAGCACTTTCAAGATGTGAAAAATGAATACATAGCAGATAAAAATGAATACATAGCAATAATAATAGGAACCCATTGTGGATGAATCTTCAATTTATAATAAGAAAGAAAAGAAAGAAGGCTTAAATAAGAGATATGGTTTAGTAGAATCAAGTGAAGAGTCTTTTGTTACAAGAAACTAAGGCTTAAGAATTTCCTCAACTTTGGTCAAAGTATTCTGGAACAACATTGATTTCTATTATGTGGAAATGAAAGTAGATAGGAAGGTAGGGGCCCTCCTTTGCATTTGGAACAAGGAATCGTACTCAATGGTGGATTCTTTCAATTTTTTAAGGTATGCTTGAAATGCTTGGTCACTTGAAAGGTAATCACACACAGGCTCTCATCGTAAACATTTATACTTCTCAATGTTCCTCCCAGAAAAAGGATCTATGGGATAATTTGTTTATGACAAGTAATAACATTGGAAGGCCTTAGTGCTTGATGAGTGATTCTAATTTTGTAATATTCACATACGAAGGGCGAGCAATGAATTCCACAATTCACTCACAGTCACAATTCACAAAGCAATTCACAAAGCAATAACAGTATAACTACTTAAATACAAATCAATTACATTAGACCGAATGAAATGTAAAATGAAAAAAAAAAAAGCAATGAAACAAACCTGGATCCGTGAAGAGCTTTTTCCGGCGGGAGTGGAAGTGCGTTGGTGGACGGTGGAGGATGTAGTGGCGGAGCTGTAGAAATGGGGAGGAGAAGCTTCGATCGCTGGCGCTGCTCTACTCGGCGTGCTTGCTGCTCGCTGGTGAACAAAATCGACAGATGCAAGAAGTGGAGTGGGGGTGGTAGTGGATAAGTAGGGGCTGTGCCACTGTGGTGGCGGAGAGAAGCAAAATAGATGAGGCGCCAGAGGTGGAGGCGCGGAGCTCCTTTCGACAGGCTTGCGAAATGCGAACGGCCCGCTCGCCTCTGTCGTCTGTCCTGCTGAAATTGCCAACGGCAGCTGTGCGCTTGACTAGTCTGTCCTGCTGAATTAGGAATTTAGGATTTTAGGTTAGGATTTTCCCCTTTTCTTTTTTTTGTTTTTTACATTTCTTAAAGGATCGCCGGTACAGCCGGATCGCCGGTACAAAATCGATACAAACCGGTACGTAATCCAAGACGCCGGCAGGCTATTCCGTTCCATTTTTTGTCCGGTACCGGTACGGGATGAAATTCAAAACACTGGTTTCATTAATTTATACCTCAGTACAAAAAGAAGAAGCTTACAACGAGAAAATTACAAAGAAAAAAGAGAAAAAAGAAGGCCTAGATGCCTAAGGGACCTCGTCATCATGAGAAGCTCCATCGCCAACATCCTTTGTCGCGACCTTCGGCGCCGAAGGAAGAACAAATGGCAGGTTGAGATGATCTATCTTGGACCAGGCCCAGCGAGGCCCCTCGGGGATGTCCAAAGCAGCTAGAAAAGAGAGGTCGAGGTCGGGGTACTTCGCCAAGACTTGATGCCAAGCCAGACAAAAGCCGTCTTGGAAAGCAACCTTGGTTGCTTGATCAGCCTTGTCTTTCTCGACGGACAAGTCGCCCAGCTCGTTTTTCAACTTGGCGACCTCCCTCTCGAGCTTTTTCTTCTTCTTCTTCTTCTTCTTCTTCGTCTCCTTCTTCAGTGCCTCGACCTCGGCCTGAAGATCGGCATTGTCAGCGAGAGCCTTTTTCAGGAGAGCAGAGTCTTCCTCCTTCTCCTTTTGGTAGGCCTCGTTTGACGAAGTTAGCTCAACGACCTTCGCGCCGAGGTTAGACATCTTCTGGGAGAAATCCTTCAAGAGCTCCTCCTGACTCTTCAAGAACTCCTCCCGCAGTTTGGCCGTCTCCTCCTTGGCTATCTTGTTCAGCTCAGCGTACTTAACGACCAAGCTGGCACAAAACACCTTGGCCTTCTCCAAGCGCTCTTCGGTCTAAGATCGGATCGAAGATTGCTTTGCTGCCCAAGCTTGGAAGTATCTGCTGTATGCCAAGAGTTGCAAAAAGAAGGACATTTGGTGAAGTTTTACAAATAAAAGTAGATATTTAGAAAAATTTGGAGAAAGGATAAAGGGTCTGAAGAATACATGGGCAACGTGTTCGGACATCCTCGCAGCGAGGACCTCCTGATTCGGGCACTCCTCTACCAGGGATTTGAACGTGGCTTGGGTGAGCACGCCCCTCGCCATTTGGGGAGCCATTTGCTAGCTGTTTTCGGATAACAAATTCATGTCCTCCATGAAAGACCAGAAAGACTCCCTCGGAACCTTATCCTTCGGGATATAGGAGTCCCGAAGGGACAGCTTCAGGGCGTGCTCCACCATCTACGCCGAGGGCACCAATTCCTCTACAAAGTCACGCCAAACTTCCGTCAGTATATTGTCCCTTAGCCATACGTCTATAAGATTGAGAATGCTAAAAATGTCTGAATTCATAAGAAAATAGCTAAGGGACAAACCTGGTGGAACCTCGGCAACGTCGTCGTCGGAATTGTGGACCTCCTCCACTTCGGCAAGAACTTGTTTGCCCTTCCTTTGTCTTCGCTCCTCGAGCTCTTCAGCAGAAGGGCCTCTGCCGAAGTGCCCAAGATGTCCGCCAAAGTAACAGGGCTCCGGGAAGAGGAGATGACGGCCACCTCCAATGGCAGGTCGGCGCGGACCGAAGGCTGGTCCCCGACCTCTATGAAATCCTCCGTGGGAGGGGGAAGAAGGTCCTTCTTCGCTTTCTTGGCCAAAGATGGCCCCTCTCCAGATGCCTTCCGCCTCTTTGCGGCGGCCTTCTTCTTCTATTCCCCCTTCTCGGCTTGACCGAGGAACAGGGACTTGTAGAAGGCGGTTGACTGGTCGCCCATCTCTGAAAAAGGAAGAAAATATCAATGTAAGTCCAAAGGGGTACTTATAGCAAAATTTGAAAAGCAACTTACTCTCGATGAGGGCTTCATAAGTGAGCTCCTTCTGAAAGAGCATTACCAGCCACGACTTTTTTCCATCGATGGGAGGCGCTCTGGCATGCCGAGGTCGGTTTTGTGCTCCTTGATCACCCCTAACTCCCAAAGAACCTCTTTGGTCATAAGGTTCCACCTGATGGGGAAAGGATACAAGGAGCATGGTGGGACCTTGGCATCCCAGTCGGCGACAGCTCGGATACGGCTGTCAAAATCATCAAACCTCGCTGCTAACTCGGGAGTTAGCAACTTCTTGGGATCAACAGCATCTGTCTCCAGTGTCCCCCAGGCCCACCTAGTCGGCATGTGCGACCACGCCTTTGCCACCTTCAGGAAAAAGAACTTCTTTTGCCACCCTCGCCAACTATCTTTGGTGTCGAAGGTGAACATGTATTTTTTGCTCCCAAATCCCCGAGGTAGCATGAAATAGAAGCCACCCTTCGGGACCGGATAGAGCTTGTAATACTGCATGAAGATGATGAAGTGGGGTCCTATCTTGAAAACCCTACACATGCAGAGAAAAGCATTGAAGTAAGAATAGGAGTTGGGAGGAAGCTGATTCATGGCTATGCCATGGAATTGGCAAAAGTCGCAAATCATCTTCGGTGGAGGAAACTGAAGTCCGGCCTTCAGTTGGGCTCAAAAAATAGTAACCTTGTCCAATCTATTCGTGAAGCTGAACAGGCCAGGACGGGGTAGCCTGATAACAGCATAAGAAGGAAGAAAAAATTTAGTTGTCTACTTCGTTAAGTTCTCCGAAGTGGTACAACACGGATGAGACATGAGAGGAAGCCAGCTCTCGGGAGTAGTTTGGACGGACATGATTGGAACAGGAGAAAACATGTTCGGTAAAAAAAAATGACTTCGGGAAAGAATGTCAGAAGACTTTGGGAAAAAGAAAACAACTTCGAACGCTATAAAAAAATGGAAACGGAAGAAACCGAGGGACCTATGAAAGGGAAACCCATCGAAACTTTTGCCGAAGTCGAGGTTAGTCGACGCCGTCGTAAAAGCTTGCCGGAAATTGCTCCGCCGCTTGCACCACCGTATAGGAGAAAGAAGAGCTTGAGAGCAAACGGGAGCAAGACAAAAGCAAAGGAAAGCAAATGAGAGGTATGAGGGGAATGAAGGTTTATATAAACCGAAGGGGGGTAGCCGAATCGTCGCTATAACTACCCCGCGAAGGCGAATTGTCGCCATAATTACCCCTCAAAGGTGAAAAGACGCAACTGGTGTAACCGATGCAACTGTCCACTAACCACCGCATGCCACGTGTCGTCCAACATAGGAAACGAGGGCACAGCTTCTGACAGCACGAAAACCTAGGCATGCATATCCGAAGTGACACTCCTGATTACGAGACGTGATGGTCCACTGACCTGCAGCAGAAAAAGTAAATAAAGGGAGCGCCCACCTCAAAAACACCAAGGGACCAACTAGGGGGCAAATAGTGATACCCACAGGCTACCTCAGCTGGGAAGGCACACTTTCGGGAGACGAAGTGTCTCCTACACAGTTTTCTACAATGAGTCCCACGAGGTGCCCCCAAAGATTCTACTGACCGAAGTCTTCACTTCGACTTTCCAATGGGGGGCATGTGATAGCCAAAGCGCTATTGCCTTTCAAACCCACAGGCTCGGGCGAAGCGTCACCCTCGGTAAAGGTGGGCGTCACCCCCGAGGAGTATAAGCACTAACCTCGGGAAAACAGGGCCTGACACCTTGACCCCTCGACCTCGGGGGTCCATCATCACCCTCGAGGAATGACAATACTGACCTCGGGAATATGGTACGCTACCACCCTCGGTAAAATGACCTGACTAGCTTCGAGAGAGGTAGACTCACCATCTTCGGTAGGGAAAACACCTCCAAATGGGATCATCCATGCCGAGGGGCCTTGTAAATAACTGGAGCAACCTCGGCAAGAAGCCCTCCTATCCGAAAGAGGTCTCTTTCACCGAAGGGATCTCAAGGATACGACAAAAATGGTTAAGGAACCTTTGACACGCCGCCCTTGCACACGTCCTGACATGCCGCCCTCGTACACACCTTGACACGCAGACCTACTGCGGCCCTAACTTCTGGCCAAAACGGCCTATGGCTAAGCTAGAGGTCCCCCTTCCCGAAGGTACGGAGTACATCCAACCAAGCATATGTCATGATCTGAGCGGGCTATGTCAAACGGACTTCTCCTTACACCCTCCTATAAATACTTAGGAAATGACCTTAAGTAATGGGTGAGCGAAGACTAGACTCTCAAGAGAAACATATTCTCTATTCTCTACTTATCACTCTTCATCTCGCTAAATACTGACTTGGGCGTCGGAGGCTCCTTCCCCGGAAAGACGCTCCGGGGACCTCCTAACCCTTGTTCTTTGAGTGTTTCAGGCGATTTTTCCCCGGAAGTCTCTTCTTCAGACGCCCTCCTCACTAGAAGTCCCTTCTAGGCTTACCATGTCATACAGTGAAGATACCAACGAGCATTAGAAAGTATGTTTAGAAGAATGAAACTCAAAAGAAATTGATTAGGTTAATTACGCGCGTTAACCTTAACTTTAATTATTATTTCTGTTTTAATCCCAATCTGTATTTTGTTCATAGCATGTCCGTAATGTTAATAAAATGTTTTATTTTGGCCCTTTTTCAAATATAAAATGTTAAGTTAGATGGAAAACGACACGTCAATGTATGATTGTAGGAAAAAATGTTAGTTTTAACCCCCTTGAAAACTAAACCCATTGCCAAACACAGCTGAAACCTTTTTATCTAACAAAAACCTCTTTAAAAATGTTTGGACCCTCTTGCCTTCCATTCTAGGCCATTCTTGGCATCCTTCTCCGGCCACCTGATCCCACCTCTCAAGCTACCAGCCCCCATTATCCAGCCACCCCATCCTCCGTCCCTTCCAACCTCCTCCTCCCCTCCCGCCTACCCAATCCCCTCATTCTACCACAACTACAGGTGGGTTACGTCAGGTGCAACACCACAACAACATACCCACCGTCTTCACTATCCAGTCCCTTTTTTCCATCAAGAACCTCTGCTGCCCCTCAAAGCAAACAACCTTCCTCTCTCCACCTTGCCATTGTTTTCAATTGCCCAAATTCACTTAGGCATTTTATCGAGCATGTCATGGACAACATCTTAAACCATATATGTGCAGCAATAATCAATTCAGACATGTGAATTATACACCAAAAACATATGTGCAGCAATACTCGTACACCAGAAACATGTCGAGATAACTATAAGCAATTGTCAATTAAAAAATCTTGCAGAAAAATTTTCCAATCTAATTTCCAATTTTTACCAGTTTCTCCACCAGGAAAAAAAAATAAAGGAGATCATGTCATAACTATTAGACAATCAAAGGCGATGAAATTGAAAGTAGTTTTTTACCTTGTATAGGCAGTGTAGGATAAGAAAATCAATGATTAGCAAGCTTTATGATTTTAAGCAAGGGAGCCGAGGGCAGCACCACTTCAAACAACATCTTGACATGCTTAACCTGGACTTGCATCTGAGACACACCACCAGCAGTCTCGACCACTTTCTTGAAGTTGATCATTGGATACCAAAGAGGTCAGATTAGGTAAGTGGAAGGGGAGAAAAAAGTCGGAGGGAGCAGAAAAAGGGGTGGTCCGATGGTGAGGGTTGGTGGCGAGAGATGTAGGATAGGGCAACATAGAGAAGGATGCCGGGAATGACCGAGAATGGGAGGCCAAATGATCCAAACATTTTTAAAGAGGTTTTTGTTAGATGAAAAAGTTTGAATATGTGTTTGGCAAAGGCTTTAGTTTTCAAGTGTTAGAACTGGCTTTTTCCCCCACAAATATATGTTGATGTGGCATTTTTTGTTCAAAAAAGAGCTAAAATGAAATGTTTTATTAACGTTAAGAACATGCTACGAACAAAATGCAGGTTGAGATTAGAACATGAACAATAATCAAATATCAAGGTTAATGCACATAATTGACCTACAATTGACTATATAATAAGCACTTAAAAAAATAAAGAAAGTAATTAGTTTTTTATGAACTTTTTTTGTACACAATTTTTTTAAAATTTTAAAAATATTATTTTGGGCTTCTTAAGTTGTACAATTTTAATTATTATATAACTTAAGTAAAAATCAATAAAATTATTATTTTAAATGTATTATTACACATATATAATATTAGTTTTCAAATAAAAAAGGTTCTGAGAAAAATAGATATAAAAATAGGAATAAGTCAGTTTAAATTAAGTTGATTTAAGTTAAATTAATATGAATTGACTCAAATTTTATATTATTAGAGACATGTATGAATGTATAATGAAGCAGTTTTATTATGAAAACCATAAGAGGTAGGTAAAGTGAAGGATAATCTTTTTTTTTTTTTTGTACATAGAATCAAGTATACAAGTATAGAGTTTGAAGAAAGTATTGTTATCATATTTAAGAAAGGGAATTGAACCCCGGAAGGCAACTGAGCTAGACCAAATGGCATTTTATAGGATTAAAGAAGGGGGAGGGGGTAATTGAACTCTAGCTATTGTTGGAGCCAGTGTCGCTAGCACCAATTGAATTGGCACTCGGGGATGGATAATACCCTTTAGATTAACATTAAAAGGCTCAACTTTATCACTATGGGAAATTTACAAAGCCCTTCTAAGGAATGGTCTAACCTATACTTGCTCTTCTTTATTTTTTAAAACCTACACTTTGCCCCCTTAATAGTAGCCTCCATCACCTTGTCTATCATGCTAATGGGCTAAAATGCTTTGGTTGCCCAATAAGTTTGCTAATTGTACAAATCAATCACAAACCTCCTATCCAATTTTCCCTAAATTTTCTACTACCAAATAATTTCTATATTTATAAATTTATTAATAACTTCCAAGGAAAATTTACCAAACCCCTCCCTCCCCAGTGTTATACCCTAACCTACACTTGTGGCCTATATATTAAAAAACCTACATTTTTCCCCCAAATCCTAACCTCTGTTAGTTTATCTGTTAAGAAATTGAGCTCAAATACTGTTAGAACCAATAAACTTTTAGGAATTACTCAAATTAATTCCAAGATTGATCTTAGGCTACCTCTAACCCATTTTTCCTAAATATATTTCTATGAAATTTTGTTTTTCTCTATAACTTTTATATTTTATGTTTCTAATTCATATTAACATTTATTTTTAACATCTTATGTATTTTTTTAATTAATGCAAGTATAGAATTATTATCATTTTCTCAGAACTAATATTTCTTTTGGGAAAAAAATTCTTCAAAGAAACAGACTTGAAGTGACAAAAAGGCAAAGTCAGGTACGATCCAACTGGGGTTATGAGTACCAAAACTCAACAACCATCCTGGAGCTACAATACTCACATGTGATACAACAATTTACCACACCATTGTCTAGGTTACATAACTTAAAAGACTTATCAAGGGCAAGAAAAGGAATCTTAATAACAACACAATATAAAAGAAACATGGTCGATGCTGAAAATTGAAAGTGAACTAACCACAATCGTAGCATCAATATCCATATTTTGAAAGACGGCATCCGAGGTGTAACTGGGAAAATCTAGGAAGGGGGAATTTGAGCATCACTGTTGAAAGCTTATGTTGTTCTTGTCCATCACATTTCACAACTAAGACAATACAAACCAACGAATGCTGTGGAAACTCATATGTTGATGGTGGCTTCCTAGAGCCTAAACAGGCCATTACGCCCATCACCACATATTCTTTTCCTTTCTAGATCAGAAGATACACATATTCCCAGAGCCTAAGTAGGCCATTACAGCCACCACTACATATTCTTTTCCTTTCCAAATCAGAAGATACACATCTCACCAGGCACTAATCCTTTTGTGGTATCCGGTAAAGTTCCCAGCTAGATAATTTTGATCACGAACCAGAGAACCTACCAAGTCTCTGTTGAGGGCAATAAAAGGGAGACATAGAATTGTCAACGAAACCAAGAAAGAAAAGGGCGGAGAAAATGACGAAATTTGGAGATCTTTCCCTTATTTTCTTGTTATTTATTTATTTATTTTCCCAATTTTGCTGCTTGAAATGTTTTTGAAGATTAATGTGCAGCAATTTAGGATTATGATTAGTCTCCTCAGGTTTCACCATAAACATGATTGTCGTCTCTAAAAATATTAAAAATATTTTAGTTAATTTTAATAATGTTTTTCACTAGGATAAAATTAGTTAGAAATAATTAATACAAAATAGATAAGAATATTAATTAGAAAACCATAACTTAGTATCTTGTATTAGAAATAATAGATTTAAAGTTGGAAGGAGAGGTGAAGTTGACTAGTTGAAGATGATGGCTCTTATGTTAGATGCAAAACTTTAGGAGTCATAGTTTACAGGTGGAGAATGCAAGGGAAAAAGTTGGGTTTTACCTATTTTTTTGTTCAACAAACAATCATGGAGATAATGTTTTAGAGGGCAAACTATAAGTTTTTTAATATACAAGGGGTAAATGTATGTTAGCGATTCGAATTGCATACGTTCTATTGTTCTATTACTTGATTGAGTTAAGAGCAACTTAATTGCAACTAGAGTACTTTATTCTTCATGTCATTAAACTACCCTACCACCGGAGAAGAACTCGCAACGAAGGAGTTTAGGGGGAGAGAGGGAAAGGAGGGAGAGAATGGTGAAAGAAGAAAAAAAGTTTTGGAGAGATTTGTAGTATTAGACAAAAATTTAGTGGCTAAGTTAGGATAATATGTACCACATTATCATCTATATCGGACAACCACATGCATAACATGTGTCTTGTCTTCATCCTATATGGAGCACATCACGGTGGTGGGCAAATACGCAAAAAAAAAAAATATTATTTTTATCTCATAAAATTTGTCTTCTTTATTATTTACAATAATTAATTCATGTTTTTTAAAAAAAAATTTATAGAAATATAAATTTTTTATATGAAAATGGTACCTTAACTCTAGTTTATAAATATGGTACATTACCTCTAATTTATAAATATATTTTTTAATAATTTTTTATAATGTAAATCAATATGAATATATTTAAGCTAAAATTTAATATAAAAAAAAGATGAACTTTTATGAAACGGGAGGGGAAATATTGATGACCGATATAACTATAAAAAAGACAATAATAGCTGATCTACGTATTTTGCAAAACGGTTTTGCCGTATTGATGTAGAGGCATCTTCTCCAAATTACAATTTTTTACCGCCAGAAGCTACCAAGGCGTTGAGACACGCGTCGCTCGTTCACTGGGTATCACTACTTTGATTTTCCTTTATATATCTCTCCGTCCGGATTGCTCTGTCGTCCGTTAACTGCTCTGAAATTTCCCGCCTTTCCCGAAGAAAAGAAAAAACAGAGAGAGAGAGAGAGAGAGATAAAGCGAATCAATGGAGGTGAAGACAGAGAATGTGGGCAAGAAGATCAGCAAGAAGAAGAATCGAGCTATGGCCGACGCTAATAGTGCAAAGAACAAAATGGTTCATGTTTCCAACACCAAGAAACCCTTCGTCTTCTACCTCAATCTCGCAAAGGTACAAATCTCTTTTGGTTTCTGTTTGTTTCTCGGCAATCCAGATCGTGCAGTTCTGTTTTTATCGATTGAAATCTCAGGATTTCTTCCATGATGCCTCTGTCTTCTGTTTGTTTCTCTGTTAATTACCCTCTCCTACTTGATTCTGATTCCTGCGCCGCTGTTTGTGATTTTTCTTGTTTGGAAGCGAGGAAAAAAAATGACGGGTATGAGGAAATGTTTGTCCAGAATTAGGGCTTCCTTACTTGTTCTTGACTATTTGTTGATATCTTGGTCTGAACTTGTTAAATTCTTTGTCTATTGGATCGGAAATTCCACTATTTCGTGTTAGGGTTTTCTGTGATCTTCCGTTTCTTGTTGCAGCGCTGGGTGGTTAAGTACAATAAGATTGAGCTGTCTGCAATGGGCATGGGTACAGATTCTTGATTCCCTTCCTCTGTTCGTTTATTAAACTTTATTTTTGTCACGTTGTTGACCTATCTGGATCATTGATTGAAATCTAGGATTCCTTTGTTTAGATTGTTGGTTTAACGAATGTTCTATTCAATCCAGCTATTCCTACTGCTGTCACAATCGCTGAGACACTGAAACGAGATGGCTTGGCAATCCAGAAGGGTAATAAACCTCACCAAGTCTAAGCTTGAGAACTTACTCTTGCTTGACTTTAGTATTCTAATTGGTTTTTGAATGATTAACAGAGATAATGATCTCAACTGTACTATGCGCAAAGGAGATTAAAAAGGGTCGCTGGGTTGATAAACCGAAGGTGTGTTTATTATTAGCATATATATGCTGCTGAACATTGTGCAGATTCAGAAGCTTTTTCATTTAGGTGATATTAAAGTGAGCCTAAGCTTCTTTGTGTAGATTGAGATTGTGATGGAAAGGGCTGATAATCCTGTGGGGAATGTTGCAACAGATGGAAACAACATTTGTTCTGAACAGGCATGAGACATCCTTAAGGGATTTATTTACACTCTGATGAACAGGTTTCTGGATAATTAAGGATTTCAGTCCATATCCTTTGAGTGCAGGTTGAGATGCTGGTCAAATTTGTTGAGAAGCTTGAAACTCCAGTGAGGACAGTTGCCCCAGACTGGAACAAGGCTGATTGTGAAAAGGCATGAAAATTCCTGAATGGAATTTCGCTCCATGGGTTTCTAATTGTTAAAGATGTCAGTGTATGACCCCTTTGTTCTTTTTCCTTTGTCTGCAGGTTGAGATGATCAAAGTGACTGAGGAACTTGAGAAATGCTCTGCACCTATTGTTACAGCTAGTAACAAGGCTGCTCATGAGGCATGAGAATATGTGAATGCAATTTCATTTAACAAACACTTCCCTGTCATGATATTGAGCCTACTTTTATCTATTCCTGTGCAGGTTGAGAAAGTGATGGAGATGGCGAAGAAACTGGAGAACACCACTGTCATTTTGGCTGCAGCATGAGTGTTCCCACAGCATCAGATAATAAGGATGAAAATACTTCGATCTCGTGATATCTGCGACATCTGCCGGGAAATTTTATCTTCTTTGAACAGTAAAAAATAGTTTCTATGCACACGAGATTGAAGATATCAGGAGTAGATAGCCTGTTGTAAATATCTTGTTACAGTATAGTACCCATTTGCACATTTAATGATGAGCAGGACAGAATTCGTATTCATTCTTCAAAAATTTCAAATCGAATTACAGCAGGGTTTTGTTGAAACATAACCCTGATCCGACAGAAAGCAAGAGTTGGCTAGTTTACTAGAAGTCTGAAACTTTGTTAGCTCGATGACAACTTTGCTAGGGTTAATGCCAATACTTTAACCCCGTTTGCGATATCCTGACTAGAAGCAAACTCTTCTGGCTTATGGCTGTATCCTGCAAAACAAAAGTAGGAGACACAGCCAATGTTTTTCATATGGCCCCAAATTACATTTACTATTATTCCGTGTAAACAACAATCTGATAATAAGGGAGTTAAGAAGCTCAAACCTTTGTAGCATGGAATAAAGATCATGCCCATTGGAGATACCCTGCAAGGTTACGAATTGAAATATCAAAAGCCATTAAGCATAATACCGGGACCAATCAATAGTCTAATGGAACATTTTCTATGAACGTACTTGATTTTGAAGGAAGAGAGACGGGAACATTAAGAATAAATTTCATCATGATGTTTACGTCATAATTATCTCCACCATTATACAGGGATTATGCACATCATTTGGAAGCATCAAAATCTGAGAGAGCATAATATTTAGCTCATTCAGAATTGGAAAGCTCCAGCATGATTTTATTCGCATTGTCTTACACTAAACCTGATTTCTGTAGGGAGCAGAAAATACGATTGCAAGCTAACTCAAAGATATTTTGACATCCTCTGCAGCACCTCAAACCCAACAAATAACAATGTCGCCATGGGTGGCATAAAATTCGTCAATGTCTCTTAAAACTCGCAGATGCCACATATTCATGCAAAAGCCAAGTGGCATAATTTATGTCAAATGCCTTGCCTGACGCAAGCCTCTTGTGAGGAAACAATATAAACTCTAAAACAGTCATCATCACAGGTTTCCACCACTTGCATAGACAAATATGATGGGATATAGATGACTGAAGATAGATAGTTGCTATAATCATGTTCAATATGATGATCATGGAATCAACATGTGCAACATGAAAACAGCTTTCTTAAGGTATTTTGACATGTACTTGGAATTAAAAATGACTTCTTTCTCAAATACCTTGCCATAAACAACGAATCATGATAAGCTCTACTTATCATCAACTTGTGAGTGAGATTTAGCTCCTTAGATGCAGCTTCCATCGCTTCAATAACTGATCTATCAGACACTGCTGGTGGATCCTGATTAATGATCTTAAATTCTGATAAGATGGTCTTGCGGTTTTGTGCAATCTTAATAGCAGATTGATGAATTTTCTCAATGACAATGTTTCTTCGCTCTTCATCAATGTCTCGTGTGTCTGCCACATGAAGAAACCATAGTAAATAACCCAAAAGAATTTCAGAGAAGGTCTTATCCTTGTCTGTGTCAGAATTATTTTTATACAAAAGTTTAGTTTTTCCTGACCAGGTTGCTGAATTTGTAAAACTGATAAAAGGGCAAGAAGACACAGAGAATGTTTGACGGATAACTACTTGTTTAGACGTGCTTCAGAGAAAACCAGAGTGCAACAGAAGACAGCTTTTTCCCCCTAACATAAACCTTTCCTTACCAATTTCCAGGTGTGATTTGCTAGGAATGCTGTTGATTGCCCCAGGATGCAGGTCCATGATACCTGCAAGCAAGGATCAACTTACAGCAGAAGACCATGAAAATAAAATTTGATATTTTCATAAGAAAAGCATGACTCACCTACAGTACCAACAGTATCAATTGAACCAGATTCTAACACGTGCTTCTCGACAGCCAGAGCTAATTCTGCAGCAGCCAATCCAGCATCATTTCTGCGTTTTACAATGCATTTATGGGTTACAAATTTTGCAAACAAAAGACGATTCAAAGGTTTAATCAAAAGAAAGGTAGATCAATAAATAAATTCTATTTTAGAAAGTGTATAGAACATAGTGATCAGCTTGGAGAAAATAAAGCTGAAGTCCAAAAGAAGATACATCATAAGAGATTCAGATTCCAGATCTCTCCAGCAGCTAAAGATTGATATCTATGAATTATTCATGCAGGGAAAGCATCAATCAAAATCAAAACACCAACTTTTGGCAGAGAACTAAATATTTCTGGCATAAGAAATTGGCTAGCCAATTCAAAGGAAAATGGCTAATGGTACCAAAAATGACCTCCACCACGCAAGAAAAACTCATTCAATACTTTTGTTTTGATCAATTAAAGGCTATTCATGAACCAGCTATTCTTTTTTGTCTGTAAAACAATTTTTTAAAGTCTATAATCCAAACTCCATAGAGACTATATCACTAGTACATACAAGTACTTTCAAAAAATGAAATTTGATCTGTGCTGATATTCCACAAATATCCTCAATCAATGGAGCCCTAAAAATTAGAGTCAAATAAAAGTTACATGGTTGGAATCCGTGATTGACCAAAAAAACAAATTTAAGCCCTTCATTGACAATTTATTTTGCAACTGTAGACTCTTCTTATCCATCCTTAAAAAATTAATCACTACCTGTCAGGCATCAAGACTGCACCCGCATGGCCACCACTACCTTCAAAATCTACTTTTATGCTTGCAGGGGCAGCAATTGCAGTTACAATACCAATAGATACACCTACACAGAAGAATAAGGAATAAGGACTGAATGTTGACAGCCAGTCAATTGGAAAACCCAAACAATATAGTAACAAGACAGCTACCTTCTTGCTCCAAAATGGGCCCTTGTTCTATGTGCAACTCAATAAAGGCAGAATATGTTCCTTTCTTCAGGAAGACACTAGCTAACTCATCTTCTTCTATTGTATATCCTGCAGATCTTGCAGCATTTAAGAAGGATACATTCTGACCATCAACTGTTGTCTTTAAAGCTCCAGTAAGCACCTCGTTCCCTGCTAATAAGCGGCTGCAAATTAGAGAGAGTTTGTTACTGTAAAGTAACACAGAATTTAGAAAGAAAAAAGCATAACAACCTTCCCAAACAGCTGATTCCAAAGCGTGTTGGCTCTTCTGATGTGAACATGATTACCTCCAGTGGGCGTTTTGGTTTGAAACCAGATCTGTAAGAATAGAATGCTATTGATCAAGACTACAAGCCCAAGTGATATTGACAATGGTAAAAAACAAAAAGAAAGAACAGAAAGGAAAAATCAAAGCTCTTCAGGAGTAACCATTTGCATTTGCATACAGTGGGATGGTGCTCTTTTCCGTATCTTGTTATGCAGTAATCAGAGCAGTTGTTTCCAAAAAATAAGTAAAAAGATAACATTTTGCTTCTGATCAACTTAAGAAAAAGGCACTTCTACACATGAACAACACCGATTGGTTATCCCGCCAACAAACAATTAATTCAGAATATCTGTCCCTCCAATCTTCAGTCGTATGCATGTAAAACCTTTCTGGAAAACATGAATTATTTTCTAACACAGAAAATTCTGTGAATAAATTAAAGAAAATTCTTAGCTCCAGCAGTGGGCTGTAGGAAAAAACTATGAGCATTAGTACTTCTTGCTTAAGTTATCTTAAACTGCATGAGTTATTTATAATGCTTTGTTCTAATTCATTGATTGAGGTAACTGAGATTTATATTTAAGATTCTTAAGACTTCTTAGAAAGCTTATCCATGCAAAGTAAAAGAAGAGGAGAAGTTGAAAAGAAGAAACTGCAGAATTAGTAACTGTAGCATAGTCTTGATTTTCCTGCTAATATAGAAGAATACTGCATTGTAATCTGAGGGTTTTGAGTATACTAAACACCAAATGGAGTTACTGTTTTGAAGAAACACGACTTATACTTCATATCCTTTCATCCCCTTACCTGAACCTCTCAAAAACATTATGGGAATCAGTTGAGAGAAAATGCTGTCAAAAACCCTATTGTAACAGGGAATCCAATGCAGCTTATGTCTGGTTGAGTGAAAGAAATCTGCTGCTTGAGGATAAGTCGTACTAAAAGTTGATCCTAGTTCTGAATTCAAGCATGTTACTGATTTCAGAGATTAAGGTAATGAATCTGTATGCTGTCTGCTGGAATGGTTCTGAATTGTCTGAAGCGCAATTTTGATGATTCTGGAATCCCTTTCTGTTTGCATGTCAATGGTAATCAGGGAAAATACTGATGGTTTTCTTTTTAGCCTTTCTGAATACAGGCTCTAATGAACGTCATATTCACCAAGGCTTTAACTGAAATGATATCTGAACAAAGTTAGGACAGAGGTACTTCTATAAGAGTTTAGTTACACTAGTTATTGATCAAGAGCCTTAAGACTATGGTGTGACTTGTAAGGAGCTCCATGGCTGTCTGTGTGAAATGTTACTTTGTTTCTTTCATATTCACTCCTGCGGTCCTTACTAGGACATAAAGTCTTACCTGTAGTTCATATGATGTAATGGTGCTAAGTTCAGGTATGTTGTTCTGATTGTGTTCTTTGGTTTAACTGCATTATGACTTAGTAGAAAAGATCTACTAATCTTTATTAACATGTAAAAGGAAGAACTGCACAAGTGGAGAAAGTTGCTGAACAAGTATCACCTACCTTCTCTGGGGAAACACGTGAAGATTCTGTCTTGGAGCAGCTACCTGATAGTCTAATCTATATAGCTAAGACAACTTAGCTGCAGCTCTTTAGTGATAGCTGCTTCTGTAAGATCTCATATGATTTACTGGTCTGTAATTAATTTTGATGTCTCTCTGCTTTTGCAACAAGCAGTACTGCAGAAAAACTGTGTTTTTATTTCTAAATTGTTGACTGTTGGTTCTATACCTGTTTCAAATTAATCATTTCTGTAGACATTGGTCTTTTAGAATTTGACACTTGCTCAAACTGTTGGAACTTAGTTTTGAGGAGTTTATGACTGAGTTTGGCAAATGTTTTTTTTCAGTATAACTGCATACTTGAATTTCTTGTTAGTTGAAGCTTGAGTATTGACAAACAATATAAAAGGTTTCGAACCTCCAACAATGTTTCTAAGTAGTTAGCAACAGACAAAAACCTTGACATTACAAGGGTTAAACTGTTCTGGACTCTTGGGAGGAATGTATAAGTTGGATGGAAGTACTAAACTAGGTTGAACATATCAATTTTGAATGGAATAAGAGTTGCTGAAAGAACAAATTCCGCAACAAACGGAGATATTCTGGCAGGATCATAGATTTCACAGAAAGGATTAAGTGAGATAATCAGCGGTTCAATCTTTCCAGGACTGCTATCCAGCCAACTTTAAACGCATCAGTGGCCATAATTTTGCACCAGCAACTATACTATTATTTGACCAGGGTACAAGCTCATAAACAATAATTTAAGATAATTCAACAAGAAGAACATTCAGCAGAAGTAATTTGTATGGTCAGGCATCTAAATCTACCTAGGCCTTACTAGAAAACAATATCAAACAATAATCATTTCATATGGAACTCTTTAGGTTTCTTTAACAGCTATGTGTTCTTCGTTCATAAATAGCACCTTTTGAGAACATTGATGGCTTCTATTGCACCTAAAACACCTACAACTCCATCATATTTCCCAGAATATGGGATAGCATCGATGTGAGATCCTGTTGCAACAGCAGCAAGCACTGGTTCAGATCCATCCCTGGATAGAGCAGGCAGAAAGGCAATGAAGCAATTCTCACAAACTCACAGAAGTATGCCATATAATTCAAAGATGATCAAGTAAACTTGAACTTGAAGACACAAAGGCACGAGAAGAGCAGAATAGCCAATAATTCACATGGTTCATTGCAAAAATGCATGAACCTGCTAAGTATGAAAGGGAGAATCTGTTTCCAAATTTCAGTACAATAGGCGATGAGCTTAAAAGTCTTCAAGCAAACATACCATCGACCAAATATATTACCCACAGCATCCTCTCTAACCAAAAGACCAGCTTTCTCCATTAAGTTTTTGATATACCTACAGTTGAAAGTAAATAGATCAGATCTCAAAGACAAAATGGATATGAAGCATAAAAGCTTTGCCCCATTAAGTCTTATTTTCCCTTGTTTTCAACCAGTGAAGCTCAATCAGATTAGTCCAAGCATGAAGCAACTGAAAACCAACATCAGCTAATATGGGGAGCTGAAAGATATCAGAAGATTATATTTCCAGACATAGGCAACAAAAAGTATGCTGCAGTTATCAATAGTTTAATATGTCATTCACAGATAAGCCAAATTATGAAAACTTTCTTCCAACAAGAAATTTCACAAACTGAGACCAGCCATATCAATATCTGAAATCAGACACACTAATATTCCAAATTTCATCTAACTTAGTTCTCACCAACTGTTTTGTATTAGTTGATTGATTGATTAATCTAAATTGGATGTGGGAGACGCCAAAACATCATAAACAAAAAAGAAAAGAAAAGATAATTGCACCATTTGAAGATCAATGTGGACCTTAATGAAAAGGAAGCGACATGAAAATAAAGGTATATAATTTCATCAAACAAAATACCTGCGGGCCAACACATCCTTTTCACTGTAGAGGACCCTAGTGACTGATGGAGCAGGTGAATCCGAGAAGGTCGAGAGCTCGTCAATCTAAAACCCCAAAAAATCCACAATTCATAAACAAGAACTAAGCCCAACGACAGATACATCAGTCCATGATTTTTACACCAAAAAAGAAAACAAATTGCTAAATTACCTGTTTCTGCAGAGATTCGGAATCAAGCGACAGAAGAGCAGACAGGGAGCTGGACATGAGAGAGTGAGGAGGCTCCTCCAATAGGTAGCCGGAGAAATCGCGCATCGTTCTCGCTGTTGGGTCCTCATCTTGTTGAGCGAGGATTGCAGGAGCCGTGTGTGTAATGAGGACGACAAGAAGGAAACAGGGAAACTTGCGAGACGCCATGTTTCTTGTTCAGTTGTTCCTAGTGTGTGTGCCAAACCAGTGTGACGTATTGTAATCAACTCGTTTAAGCGCATTGATTGGTCGTATCCTTTTTTTTTTTTTATATGTTATCAGTCGTATTACTTGTAAATGGTTGCTAGGTGATTGTAATGGAGTACGTCATATTAGGTTTGGATTAGATTATTTAAATTTAGGAGCAGTTCATTTTCCTTTAGTGATGGCGCATTAATGAGAAAATGGGTGGGTTTTATACGTGTCATGCAGCACTGGGTTGAATAATTTTCTAAATGCCCATAATACAGGCCAAAATTACACCCTTCTGCCATCATTCACTTCATCGATAGCGCACCGTGCAATTGGAGGCCCAGCAGCCATCTCGACCACTTGAGAGATCCATTCATCGTTTCACCGCCGTCTGCCGCACTCCGATCCATGCTTCAAAGCAGCGTCTGCCGTCCACCGCGTCTGATCCAAGCTCCCAAGTTGTTCTGCCGTGTTGGATTTGATCTTCTATCAGCATTTGAAGCTCCATCGGCAAGCAAGGCCCTCGGATCCCAAGCTATCCCAATCATCGTCAATCATGTCCACCGAATTAAAGAATGAATTGCAAGCTATACCTGTGCAAAAAGAACCCAATCATCGGTGGATCATCACGAATTAGAGCATGGATCGCGAGCTATACCTGTGCAAATTAAAGCATGGATCATCGTCGGATCATCGTGAATTAGAACATTGATCATTGGATCATCGCGAATTAGTGCATGGATTTGCTATGCTTGTCCCCAAGAAATGAGAGAGACCGTGCAGATAGCATCAAAGTGTAAATAACACCAAAATGAGGCCCATTTTTGTCACCAATCTCGCGGGTCCTTCCGACCTACTACTAACCCAATTTTGACCCGCAAAAAAAGAGCTCACATTAATTCAATTAAAGGGAAATGAACTGCCTCTCAAGTTTAATTGGATTAGTATAAATCTAGGTTCAGGTCATGTTCATATTAGGTTATTTTGGTTCAGGTTGATTTCAAGTTGGGTTGAGTTAGATTTATTTGAGATTGGATTTAATACTGGTTGGGTCAATTTTAATTTTAGGTAATTTCAGATTGGGTTATTTAGATTTCAGCCAAATTCGGGTTGATAGTTGGATTTACTCGAGTTACTAGTACATATGTTAAAATAATTGAATTGATTCAATTTTTTTGTACAGTTTTTTCTTAAAATTTAAATTAAGGAATTTAAATTTTTTTTTGTGCAATTTAATTTAAGTTAATTTTTTTTTAGTATACTTAATAAAAAATTCATAAAAGTTTTTTTAATTATGTTCCAACAAATTTACTACAATTTCCAATTTTTACTGTGACGAAAACGTAACTTCAGTTCACTCTTGTCAATTAGTGACTAAACTATAAAATTTAAAAAATTTTGGGAGGAAATGGAAAATTTGAAAAGCCCAAGGACCCATGTTGTAATTATTATGGTGACAAAAGTGAAAGTTTTTAGACTTCAAGTATCTTATTGCACTATACTTAAAACTTTAGGGATCAATATTGTAATTCTAACCGTTGCCTACTAAAATCATTAAGCTTTTGAAAGAACTCAAATATGAAAGTTACTAAATATGAAAGTCTCCAAATATGGAACTTACCAAATATGTCCCTAAAAAAATAGAAGTTATTAAATATGGAAGTCCCCAAATATAAAACTTACTAAATATGAAAGATAATGAAAAGGAAAATAAAGGTTTGGGATAAAGGTTAGTATTCAAAGTTAAAGTTTAGGATTTAGGACTTCAAGGTTATAGATTAAGGATTTAGGATTACGATTAAGGATTTATGATTAAGATTAGGAATTTTTGGTTTTAGGGTTTTGGGTATAATTATAGTTTGGAGATTTGCTTTAGGGTTTATGGTAAATGTTTGGTTAGGTATAGGGTTTATGTTAAAATCAAGTCTTCTTGGGTTTAGTCATTAGATCATTTCAATTTAAGGTGAAGTCAATTTTAGGTTTTGGTCATTTCAGGTTCAGGTCATTTGGTATTTAGGCCAATTCAAGTTCACGTCAATTTGGCCTTGGGTCATTTCAAGTTTGAGTCATTTGGGTTTAAGTTTTCTTAGGTTTTACTTTAATCGAGTTCAAGTTTAGGCCGGGGTAAGGTTTAGTTGGGTTTCGGGTGTTAACTTTTTTGATCAAATAGGGTCAGATCGGGCTTTAATTTGAGTAGGTTGAGCCAAGTCACTGAGTCAGGCTAGATTTTGTCATCCCTAATTGGTTATTTAAATTATTAACTAATAGTTAAATTATTAAATAGTTTGAATTTATTTTGAGATAGGCATTATACTGTTTATGTTATGATTTAAAATGTTAATGTTAGAAACTATAAAAAATATCATATCTAGGATGCAACCTATGTGATCCAAAGCAGGAGCTGGAAGAATCTATCTATAAAATGTACATATATAAAAGTGCCATCAAAGCATCTTCTTGGTATTGTTATTTAATACCCAAATGAGCTTTGATCCATTAGGTGGGAAGGCCAATTGAAGAAGTTGGTAGCTAGCTTGACATGGCCCACGATCTAGGCCCTAATGCATTGGCTGGACAGCCCACCAGGAAGCACTGCTTGTAGGCTAGAGAGCTAACAGGTTGATTGTTGACTGAGTAAGACATACGTTATAGGAAATCCTCAAAATCATGTAGTTGATCATGTAGAATGAGGAGTTTCCTCCATGATGGTGGTATTTTAGGGCTTATAAGAGGCCTCTTACAAGAGGAGGGGAGGTATGTCTTTACCTTCAAGCTATTGCCTTCATTAAGCTTTCTCTTCTTTCTAGCTATTACTAACTTAAATATTAAATGGTCTTCCCTAGATACACAACCTCAAGGTTCTTTAACCCTATCTTTGGTTGCAGGTTAATATATTTCTAAAGGTCTCAGGTATCTCATTTGATAGTTCATATATCAACCTAACGCCATTTGTAGAAAAGCTAAATAATGGTGGAGACTAGGAAATAACATGATCAATGAGACTAGCCAAGAAGTAGGCGAGGCTAACACCTACATAAGGCAAGATAGAGTGCCCCCGAGGAATCAAGGGCTATCTATGGGACAAACTTATTTGCCCCATCTGCCATGTGATCAGGTATAAGGAAAAACCCTCAGAGCCCTAAAAAAAGACCAGTTTAATGCCCTCAAGCATTCCTTATTAGAAGATCTCTAAGAGTGACTATGACAAGAAATCTACATAGTGTTCCTAAGGCTTTAGAGGGAGAGGTAGAAAGCCACCGCAAAGATCCAAATAAGCAAGCCCATATGCCAATAAAAAGTGGCAGATCCACCAAAAAAGTGGTGAGAAGAAAAACAAATGAGGAGTCGAAGGTCAATAACATCAATATTATCCTCCAGAGGCTAGATGAAACGAAGGAACGCCTAAAGAGTGAACGTTCAAGAGAAGAGTGCAAGGCTTTGAAGGAGCCTTTACTGGATATTAGTCATATGCTGCTTTAGCTTTTTACAGATGAAAACCAAAATGTGCCGAATCCTTATAGCTTTCAGATGTCAAAGGTGGATCTATATGATTGGTTAACAGATTTAGTAGACCACCTAAAAAGGTATACTATGACAATGAACCTAGAAGGGGCTATGCAAGGTATTTAATTTTGTGCTCTCAAGGGTGCCTCAACTTTGTTTGGGTCGCTGAGGAAATTCACCTTCTTTGATGATTTATTTCAAGAATTCCTATGATAGTTTATGGGAAGCTGACCCTAAAAAGAAACAGTGAACAAGATCTTGGATGTCAAACAAGAAAACAATGAGCCCCCTCTAAGGCTATCTAAGGAGGTTCAATTCAAAAGCCCTACAAATTCCTGACCTCTTTCTGAATGTTAAACTATTTGCCGTAACCAACGGTTATCTAACCATATTTGTTCTCAATGCAACATGGCCCTAGAAATCGCATTTCATCTTTTTTTGGGATTGTGCAGGATCAAACCAGGTATTTGTAAAAAGCCTCAATCTAATGATCTGTCCCATTTCAATTTCTGGTTGATTTTTATCTTCTCCAACTCTCTTAAGTGGAAATTTGAATGATTTGGCCTACCTAGTTTCAACCTTGTAGCCTATTTGGATTGGGCACAACAAATGTGCCTTTACCCAGACATATTTTCACATTCCTCCCCTCATTGCTCATCGAGATGCTTTATGTGAACAACTGGCAATAACTCGTGATTACCAAAATGTTCACTCGTCATTCCGTTTTAGTCAATCAAACCCCATTTGTCATTCTTGGGGAAATGGAGCTGGTTATAATATCTCTTAGATTTTGGCCATTTTTATAACGGACGGTGCATGGTAGCAGCACTTTGGTTTGGAAGCTACACCTTGGGTATGGATGGAATCTAATGACCCTCCCATTCAGCAAGGTGTTGTGGTTATTCCTATTTGTGATTCAGCCTTGGAAGTAGAACTCTTTGAGTCAGAGATGCGATCAACCATGCATTACAATTACACTTTCCGGTTATTACAGTCTTAATAGATTGTTCTCAGATCCTCATGTTGCTATGAGGTTCCTTAGTCCTTAGTCCAAAGGTGATGATTCTGAAAAACCAGTTAATTGTAGTCATGGAGTTTTTTGGCCACTACTCTTTGGTCTTCATTCTAAGGGAGCATATTACTCTAGCTCATTAGCTTGTTATTTCTGCCATTTTCTTTTAATTTGTGCTTTTAATTGAAAAAAAAAATCTTTTCAAGCATTAGTGAAATTATGCCGAGAATTTACAGGATCTTAGTATAAACATTTTAATACTTGATAGTGCTACACTATAACTCGTTATGTGCAAGATAAAAAAGAAAAATACAACGCTAATATATATGATCTAACCTAATTTACCCATTAAATAATATTTTGGGCCAAAGCTGCCATCAACGTTATAAAGTTGGCTTGGGTCATTATAATACTCAAGTTTGACTTGATTTTATTAATATCATTATTTGTTAGAAAATATTTTAAAAAATTATATCTAAAAATTATAAGTACTTTACCATTTACATATAAAGTCAAGTCATGCTTGAACAACTCAGGCTTGAAACTCAGCTCGTTAAAAATTGGTTCAACTCGAGCTTGAGTTCAAGTTCGACAAGCTTAGTAAAGTTCGACAAGCTTAGTAAAGGGGGCTTAAAGCTTGGTCTCAACTTGGTGATTCGATAGGCTTGAAGCTCGACTTAGATGATAAAGCTCAATCCAAGCTTTGTTGAGATTCATTTGGCTCAATACGAGCTTGTGTAGGATTTTAGGAATTAGGCATTATTTATTTTATTAAATTAATTACATTATAGTAGGTTCGTTAGGCTCGATAAGAGTTCAAGACAAATAGTATTAGGCTCGAGTTTAATTTTTTAAAATTCAAATGTAAAATGTGACTTGAGACTCGTTAGACTTAATTCGATAACAAAAAAGTCAAGCTCGAGATCAAGTTGTTTGGTAAGGGCTTGACTCATGTCGATCGAGTTTTGCATTTATATGCTAAAATATTAATAATAAAAAATTATAGATTAATTGCTATAAATTGTAAATGGAGCAAAGAACTTAAGACAAAAATAGTTTACATGCTTGAACTACTAAGCTAGTGAGGCCAATCTATTATATATACTCTCTTTTGATGATGTGTTTCTTTAGGTACGAAGATTAAAATTGTGTAAATTATGTTATTTTTCTATTTTAACCCCAAAACTAAAATTTAAAAAATTTCTTTTTGGGTTTTGTAAAGTGGGCGTTTAAATGAGGATTAGAAAAAAGAAAAAAATTCTTTTTTTGGTTTTGTACCATTTTGAGTTTTGTATAGAGAGATTTAAATGAGGATTGTAAGGTAAATTAGATATTAAAAACTTTTCAAAAAATAAAAAAGATTATCCTTTTTGGGATAGCCTAAAAGAAATAGTTATCATCTTTTTTTTATAGAAGAAGTATTTTATAATATATTTAAATATATGGGGAACTTACAATTACCGCTTGAGGTATGCCGTAACCTGTAGTTTGCCCCTCTATTTTTAAAATCCTACACTTTGCCCCCATGTTTTTTACATTGTTGGATAATAACTTCTGACACTATATTTAAATTAACTATACGATAATCATCTTCTAGTAATTTAATCGCTCTAGTATTTTTTTATAGTTAATAAATATTTCAAATTATTAGTTTTTCCCTCCTGTAAATGTATTTTCCTCTCATAAATGCATATCAGCATCTTTTAAAGGTCGATTGGCTATGGAAAAAACATGAAAAATCTTAAAATTATTGAAGCATGATTATCAATCAACTTAAATTAGAGTTTTGGAAGTTGTTATCATACAACATAAAGAAAACAATGGGTAAAGTGTAGGTTTTTTAAAATAAAGAGGGTAAAATGTAGATTGGACCAAACCATAGGAGTTTTTGTAATTTTTCCTAAATATATATTATTTTCTAAAATTTAATATAACTTCAAACCTCATGGCAACGGGTATGTAAATTGGTTACATACAGAGAATTTGTACCTCTTATTTAGATTAATCATGTGTGTGTATATATATTCTTTCATTTTGATTTCCATTGCATACTCCAAACAGTAAAGTTAAAAAAATAAAAATAAACTGAAACTTTAAAAATATCAAAGGGAAATTTTCGTCGAATATGACCGCTTAGTTCTTGTTAATGAGGATTGGATCTATCCCAATGATACTAATTTGCATTTTTTTTGTATATTTTGATTAAGTAAACAATGCTTCAAATAAATACGGAAATAAGCAAGAATTAAAGGCCGAAAGGGCATATGTAATATCCTTAATTCGAAAGATATATATAAATATATTCTGTCCAAAAACACACGCACACACACAAAGAGACTATTTATATATTCTAGGTACCTCTAATTAAATGATTAATCAGAACACGTATGTAAAATATAAATTGTAAAAGACCGAATTACATAAATAGAATTTGCAGCTCGCCTTCATTTTGATTAATCACCCACACACACACACACCCATATATCGTTCTTTCATTTTGATTTCTATTGCATACTTCAAAAATAAAAGTTTGAAAACAAACTTGAAATTAATATGGAAATAAGCAAGAACTAAAGGCTTATATATATGGACTTTCTCTTCATCTCCTTCCTGTGAAATTTTTTTGCAATTGCTTTTGCAAAGAATGGAGATGTTTCGGATGAGAAATTCAAACGCAATTGCGCCTTGCTTCGTATATATGTGGATCCGTCACATATTCTGGTGGTTGTCTTCTTCTTTTTGTTTTTGTTTTAATGCTAACAATGAACAACCAATATTATATAGGTTGTATGAGTTTTCCCTTCTATCTACTATTCTAATCATCCATTTTCTGAGTTCTCTTCCATCTGCTATTCTGATCATCCATTACAAAAAATACAGAAGCAGCAAATTTTTCAGGTCTTGGACATTATCAATATGGCTTCTCAGAAGTTCATGGTTGTCATCACTCTGGCTATGTTAATTTTCCTTCATGACTATACTGGTAAGTTCTCTATACATTTTTTTAAGGTAAATTGCATACATTACCCCTACTTTTAATTGTTATTTCATTCCTAACCCAAACCTTCACTTTGCTTATAATGCATCCATAACCTTAATAAAATGTTTCATTTTGGCCCATTTTTAGACGAAAATTGTTATCTTAAACGGAAAAAACCATGATAGTAGGAGAAAATGCTTGTTTTAACCCTTGTAAAAATTTTCTTTGCCAAAAAAGCCCTAAAATTTTTAAATTTGACAAAACTTCCGACCAACCTCTACTACCCTTCCTCTCTCTCCGGGGGCCCCATCTCCGGCCGCCCTTTCCTCCCTCTCCTCCATCTCCTTCCATCTTCGGCCTCTCCTTCCTCCTTCTCCTCCATTTGCCTCCCTCACCCATCCCCACCGTCATTCATCATCACGACTCCGCTTGGGCTCTGTCCTATTTCTTATGTGTTTGAAACGACTTAAACAGATGATTCATGAGAGAAAGAGGAGCTCATGATTCCCTTTGATTAATTGCGGTTCCTTGTAATTCATCTGTGATTCGCGATTTTGTCTGATTCATACATGGTTGAAATGGATAATTCATGAAAGGGATAGGAGCCCAATTCAGCTTCCTCTCGATTTGGCACCAGTAGGCAAGAGCGATTTGTTGATGAGTGGATGAGGGTCGGGTGTCGCAGCTCAAGATTGAGCTCGATTCCATCAAAGGGAAGATGAAGGGAGGAGAGGGATAGGGAGTTGGGACGAATGGAGGGAGGAAAAGGAAGTCCAAAGATAGGGGAAGAATGAGGAGAGGGAAGAAGGGGAGACCGAAGATGGGAGGAGATAGAGGAAGGGGAGTAAAGGGAAGCTGAAGAGAGAGGAGAGGGAGGAAAGGGAGATTAGAGATGGGGCTGCCGGAGAGAGATGGGAGGTAGGAGGGGTTGGTTGTAAGTTTTGTCAAATTTAAAAGTTTTAGGGCTTTTTTGGTAAAGAAAATTTTTAAAAGGGTAAAACACAAGCATTTTTTCCTTATTGACATAGTTTTTTCCATTTGAGATAATAATTTTTGTCTAAAAAGGTGCCAAAATGAAATATTTTATTAAGGTTAAGGATACACTACAAGCAAAGTAAATGTTAGGGTTAGGAGTGAAACAACAATTAAGGGTTGGGGAATAACGGATGCAATTTACGCCATTTTTTTAGCTCTACTTTTAATGAATGTTACTTGATTATTCTTGCAAGTCCTGGATATCATAAATAGGACTCATCAAAAGTTCATACTTTTCATCATTCTAGGTGTGTTAAATTCATTTCAAGACTATACTGGTAAGTTCTCTACATGTTTTCTAGGATTTCCTTTCAATACCTTGTTATTATTATTATTTTATTTTGCTGCACTTTTTTGTTTCATAAATATCACCATTGATAGAATCATGATTATTAAAACTCTAGCCCTTCACAACAAGTAAAAATAAGCCATTCTCTTCAATTGAGGAAATGATAAAGAATGCTTAATTTAGATACCCTTTTTGTTGATTAAATGGCCTGTGATTAAGCAACCTGGCTTGGGTTAGAGCCCGGGTTGCTTGTGGCTCATTTTGAGTTTAAACAGACAACCCCTTATTTTCATTGAAAATTACAAGCCCTGCACTTTGCCCCAACCACATCATCTGGCTAGACTCCGATGATTCTTTTACCTTCCTCGATACCGATGATGAGTTAATTTCCATGCTTATAGACTGGGCCTGTCCTTTGGCAACAAATTCAAGTTTGAGAATTGATATAGAATAGGATGACATTAAGAATGGCACAAGCTCAAAATTAGGAGTTTTTTAATTTAAGCCACCAGGATCTAGTTGTCTTTGTCATTGTTAAGGTCATTCTAAATGATCTACTGCTAGAGAGCTAATTTAAATTCATCGAAGCACATTAGATGATTGGCACACACATGATATACCCTAATGGATTTGTCAATCTTGAATTTGTCACCAAAGAGCTCGCATTACTCTCGATGTCATCCTTTTCTATACCCCTCATCAGTTTTAAGTTTGCCATTAGATAGTGGGGCACACTCCTTTAGTATGGTCAAGTCATTGATGATGTTAAGGGAGGCAAAAGAATTAGTTGGTCTAGCCAAATGGGTTGGTCAAGGCAGGACTTGTACATTTAGTGAAAACAGGGGTTGTTTGTTTTTAAACTTAAGTAGCCTTCGTGTGACCTGGGCTTCGACCCAAGCTGGGTCACTTAATAACAAACCTTTAATAAGCAGAAAGATTAAACCCCCTTGCTTACAATCCACTAGCTTTTTACAATCCAATAGACTACAAGAATCTAACAGATTTTGGCTTTATTAATGGAGTGTCACAGAATTGGTCTAATTTCAATAGTCTTTTGAAAGTAATAGCTAAGGTATTTAGTACCTTTATTGTATAATGTTAGCTTTGTAGACACACACTAACCTCATGAGCTCCATTTGTGCACATCAATGTGTTGACCTGCAGGAATCCATTTTTAAAAAGAATAGACAATTCTTGTGAAATACTAAGTACTTGAATATAAAAGAATACATGGATTGTGTAGGCAACACCATAAAGGTTGATCCACACTTGGCCATTTCCTGTCCCTGGTTGGAAACTTCATGGTCCACACTTTGATGTGCAATATCACTCTCACATCATAAAACATTGGCAATAAGGAATTATATATCATATCTCATCAAGGAATTAGAAACATATGTTAGCACCTATAAGTTATTATAGGATATAAATTGGTTAAAACACAATGAGCTCAGTTTGATTAAAGTCTATACAATATGGTCAAACCAAGAATTCAATTATTTTATGAACTTTAAATTTATTTCAAAATCTATTTCCAACAAAATCGGTAGTCCTTTTGAGAGCTTAAACCCCTTAATGCAAGTAGGATTCTATAAATGACGCAATCACTAGTTTAAGGTATTTATTTGCACATTGTAATGCCTCCAAGACTATTAATAATGCATAATATAGTTAAGGAAACTTTAATTCCTTCAAAAATTTTGCCTATATAGCAACAAATTTGAAATTTCTCTTGCATGGGGTAAACTTGAGTTGTCTCTAAACTTTCCTTGATGCTTGGAAGAAAATTATCAATTCTACATGATTACTAACCTTTATGTTTTTCACTCAATTAAGGTTTGTAATGATTTGTCTCTCTTTTAAACTCTTTGGCAACTAGTTTTAGATATTGATTACTATAGAAAACAGTGTAAAGAATTAAAACCCAATGTAGGTTTTATCAATCATAAGAAAGTTTGAGTTGGGTCCAAGACCTAATTAGTACCTCTATGTATAATTTGTGGTTAATAGAGAGTCACTATAGTTTCTGTGCAGAACTGACTACCAATAAATCCCTCCTTTTTAGAATTAATCCCCAAAGTTCAACTTGGTAGTAAGGTGATGCAAGATTTTTTTCCCAATACAAGCCTATTAACAGTAGCTTCTTTTCTTTATCAGCAACGTATAAGAATAACTTTACTATATATAAAAAAGATTAATAACAACTTGAACCTACTTATGTCTATAAAGTGATTCCTACATTGCCACTACCATAAGTAACATTAGATTTATAATGCCTAACATTAGACACAATAAGTTTTCACCATTTTTCTTAGTTTTTGATAAGGATAAAATGCATGAACTTAGCAAAGATATAAATACGTATATAGCAATTTTATCCAAATTGAGTAACAGAAACCGGTCACTCAACCAAATATGTCTCCTCTTAACAAAGCTTGAATATATTTATTTGGTTGCATTATAACAAATTCATTGAAAAATGAATCCTTCATGTCTTCCAATTTCAAAGTGAGCCACACATTGGAATCTTCTATATAGATTTCATAAAATATAACCAAGTAATAAATATGGGGTGGGTAAAATTCATTTAGAGTTACCTAACTCATTTTTTTGTCCTAAATGGGCACTTGACCTTCATTTTATCCAATGAGATACCTTTCTTCTTATTGCGCGTCTCAATTGAATACATTTCATCAATTTCAGTGTTAAATATAATGAAAATTGATGATGTAGTATTAACTAAGACTAAAATAAATCTTAAATAATAATTTTGGTCCTTAAACTTTTTCAACCAATATTTTTAAATCTAAAACTTCTAAACTTTACAAGAAGTACCGAGATGAGAATTGATTCTCTCTTGCCACCGCCTTTCTGATTCTCTCCCACCCCCACTCGATGTGATTCTTCAACGTCGCTGCCTACAAAAATGGTTTGACTCTGAATCCCTAGCTTGAAGACCTGAATATGCCCTAAACAACCCCAAAATGTCCCACCAAACCCGCCGCTGCTCGTCTCCATTGCTTCTCTAGGAATCAGTGTGCACTATTTGTCTAATCTAGTCGCGGTTTGCATCGGTCCCAATCTGTTTCTCGATTCGCATCAATCCCGATCTAGCCTCCGTACACCTCTGCCCACCCTTCACCCACAATGCTGATCCCCTTCTCTGCGACTGCCTTCATAGCTTCTCCATCTCCCTCGTCTCTGCCACAATCATCGTTGCTAACAAGGTCGGCTTCCTTGCTCATCTCTCAGGATGACGTCAAATCTAGGCAACAACAGCGTGAAGGTTTGCTGCAGTGTTGGGCGACAACGACAAATTTGGGCCAAGACAGGTCGATGGTGAAATTGGGGTTGTGGATGGGAGGCCAAGTCGGTGGCAAAATTTGGGTTGCAATGATGATGTTCTATGAATTTGGGTCTTTTGAGTTTTTTTTTTCATGGATTATTTCTTGCACCAAAGATAAAAAAAGTGGAATTAGGATGTGATTTTAGGGTTGCGGATGGGAGGTGATCGTCAGAGGCTTCTTTCTTTTTCTTTCAAATCTGCAATTAAAAATACATGGGGGACTAAAGTTAGTGATTGGAAAAGTTTGAAGGCTAAAGTAGACTTTTTAACTTTATTTTAGTTTTTTTTTTTAATTCTACATTAGCATTTTTCATCCGATTTTGTAGTCAAATTGACAAAAATTAGTTGAATGAGACGTATAATAGGAGAAAATGTACCTTCCTAGGACAACTCGAATGTAAAAACCCTATTTAGGATTTAAAAATAAGCTAGGTGACCCCAGTTAATTTTACCTAATAAATATATCTTTAGTTTGTTTGGCTAAGTTTTATCCCTTAGGCATTACAAGTTATATTAGTAATAGTAGTTAATTGATCATAATAAGGTTAAAGAAAAGATTGCTTATTTAGTTTTAATCTAAGTCAACTTAATCTAAAATATTTTTTTTTTTACTTTTTTTTCCAAAACTAATTTCAATTAAAAGTCAATATTATGTAGATGTAATAATCTATTGAAAGCAAAATATTTATGTTTTCATTAAAATTTTATGAATTTTTATTTCTTAATGGTTAAAATGTAAAAATTCATAAAAATTTAATAACTTTATAAAAATTAAAACTTAAAAATATTATCAAAATTTTATTTTCGATTGATTATTATGCCTACATAATATTAGTTTTCAAATGAAGTTAGTTACAGGCAAAAAAATGTTTAAAAACTATTTTTGATTAAGTTAACTTAAATTAAAATAAATTGAGTGTAAAATAATTGTTTGTAGACTGTATTGTTATCATGGGTTTAACTAAGAATTCTTGCTGGCATCATTATCTCTCTACTTTCAAATAATATATTTCAGGTACCTCCAATATTGTTGTAGATGATCCTTTCATCGAAGATCCTGGTAAAGTCTTCAATTTTGTATATAAACTTATGGGAGTTGGCACATATGTAGGCTTGGATTTTAGTGACTTAAATTATACACACACATATACATATATATAATCCTCACTGTATATGTTTACATTAAAACTGAAAAAAAAAATTTCTAATCAAGTTATTTGACCTATTGGTTTAGTTAAATGAATTTTTTTGTCACTCCCTATTTTGAAAGAATTCATTTAAAAGTCTTTTAGTCATCTTCTCAAATAGTTAAGCTGTTCGGTGGCAATGTAAATCATATATAGGAAAACCCTAATTAATTTACATTTAATGAGTAAAACTAAGATGATAAAATTCTATGAAATTCATCACAAACATAACCTGCAGTAAGTATTGAAACCATAGTTTGTTTGATAAATTCACCACATATAGTTCCTCAATATTACACAATTTCATTCATTTGTTTATTTTTTGTACTATTAATAGGAAGTTGTCTGGGCAAAGATTTTAGCGGCTTAATTTTTTTTTCCTTGTTTTTTTTAATAAAATCCTCACCTCATGTGCTTTTAGCCATTTTCTCAAAATTTATTATTAAGCTATTGGGTGATAATGTATTGTAAATCGTATATAGGAAAAATTCTAATTATTTTATATTTAGAAATACAGAATTATAATTTGATGAATAAAATGAAGATGATAGAATTCGATCAAATTCACCACTGATATAATCTACACTGAGCATAGGAAAGTTACTCAATCTTACAAAATTTCATTTATTGATTTTTTTAATATTAATAGATATTTATCCGGATCCAACAGTGGGTTATAAATCCCTATACCCACCAAATAATATGCTGCCACCTAAACCTGAAGAACCATTGCCTGAGTCAGAGGCACCAAGTTCATATGGCGCCTGTGCCCGTACAATTCCAATGGGGAACGCAGATCAAAATTGTGATGATAACGAATGTGGAGATACTTGTGGGAATAGTGGCTTTTCTCGTCAAAGATCTTTCTGCATCGAAGATTTCTTATGTTGTTGCATGCCTTTGGTCACAAATTGAAGCCATGTGGATCACAACGCTTGAAGACTACATGTTATACATACCATTACACTCCTAAGAGTATTTAATCCCATGTTTAAATAAAGTGCGCTTTATAAAATAATATATGTTGGATGTTATATGTCAAATAATACGACCCACTTTAAAAAACTATAATGTTCAATGTTATTCTACATAGTGTATAATGTTGTTTCATGGAAAAGGTACAACATTTAATGTGAGAGTACATATCTATATGATGCACTTATGAACTACTATACTCTCTTTATATTCTATAAAGGTTAACACAATTCTTATGATAAGGTGTGCGTAGTTTATAATAATTTTTTTTCATTTTTGATTTATTTGTAGTGAGAGTTTAAATGGTGATTAAAAAAAATTTCTTTTTAGATTTTGTATACTGAAAGTTTTAATGAAGGGTAATAAGGTAAATTGAATGTTTAAAATTTTTCAAAAAAGAAAATATGTTATCCTATTTGAGATTGTCATAAAAAGAATATATTTCATCTTTTTTGGGACAGACGGAGCATATTTGTTCAATAAAATACTGAAACCCTACATTGAGCAAATCTTTTTTTTGTTGGTTAGCGGAAAGGGGAAGAAAGATTTGCAAATAATTGATTCAACAGAGGCGATAGTTATTGCTACTCTGTATTTTAGTGCCTCTACTACTAAGCAAAAAACAAATTCTTCATTAGAAACCTAAAATTTTCCATTAAGACCTAGTTGTGTTCAACATATTAACACATATTATCACAGGTTTAATATAATATAATATACATGCTTATCTGTTGAATGGTCATCACGCTTTCTCAATACAAAACAGAAGTAGGGGCCTTTCTCAACACACAACAAATGTTTGGGCCATAAACGCGGCCTGCCCAAGAACTTGCGCTGAACAAAGAAGTGCAGGATTGCAACAATAAGTACCTAAGATCTTACGTTTTAATTTTTTAGTCCTTAAACTTTTTATTTTCTGATAATTAATCCCTTCAATTTACAAATTCTTGCTCTTACGGTCCTCAAATTTTACTTCCTTACAATTGGGCTCCCAAAATAATGAATTGTCACAACAACGTATGGCCGAGCCACCTAGTGTATATTCTAAAACGAGAACTGTGGTTACTATTGAATAGTAACTCATTTTTTCGGCCAAAAAGTTCTGGGTTGTTTTGGGCTAAAAGTTTCGAGACAAAAAAATTTAGGGGGAAAAACCTTGGTGTTGACCATATGCCAATAATTTAATTAAATATGCTAAAATTTTCGAAAATTAGACAAATATCCTACTTATGTTTGGTCAAGGGAACAAATTACCCACCATTAAATTTTTTTACACAAGAAACCAATACTTTTAAAATTGAAAATAACTCACTAACGTATTATATTGGGAGAAAATTACCTATTAAATTGTATTAATTACAAGGACAATTCCCCCCTCATGCAACCTTCAAACATGTCCAATTTGATCCTAACTTTTCATGTTTCAAGTTGAATTAAATAAACTTAGGGTTTAACGATTTAAGCCTTAAATACATATTCTTAATCAGCAATTAGGACAAAAAGAAATGAGGCTTTTGCTCACCGCATACAAATAAATCTCACTCAAGTAAAAATAATGAATAAATCACTAATGTTTTGGGATCTGATTGAATAGATCACTAATTTTTTTGTTTGGCCAAATAAACCACTAATGTTATTCAAATTAGCTAATAAACTTCTAATGTAATTCAAACGGCCTAGTTCAACCACTCTATTTTAAAAATATTATAAAACAACCCATTACTTTTTGAAATTGACAAAAAAGTTCCACTTACTTTAAAATAATCCAAATAGGCTATGTTGTCCCCAAACTTGCCCCTGGCCCATCCGGGCCCGATTACTTAAACACGCAGCGGAATTTTTCACACAGAAGGGGCATTTAAATAAATCTTATCAAAACATACGGGCACGAACCCCAGGATACTTATCGGTACTAGCTTGTTAAGTTCTTATTTAAGGTAAAGTTGGAGTGCTCTCAGAAATAAGCTAGCACCTATGTGGAATTTAGTGTTCATTTCATGATCTTTATCATGCTTAGCCAAGTACATGCATGGCAACTAAAACACCAAATCCATATTTTGAAAACTTGTTTATGGACTCATGTTTTGCATGATCTTATGTAACTTAGAAACATGCATACATCGTTCCATAGCACATAGTCAAACATAAGCCTCTTCCAGTATTTTCTCCACTTGTGCACACAATATCATAGGCATCACTTCACATACTTAATTCACCCAAAAGTACACATGTCCATTTACATGTACTTAATATCCTTTGATGCCATTTTAGCACACATGTGACCATTTCCATACTAATCCAAGCTCACTTGCAATTCTTTCTTAGGTGCACATACAAGGCCGAATGTTGCATGCTTCATTATTGAACATATCTTTATGAACATGCAATTATGTTGGTACTTAACATGCGAGCTCCTTCTCATTGAACATAAACAACTTAACTTCCATACTTGTATATCATTCTTAGCTCATACCAAGCACATGGTAAAATCACCAAGCATACCAAAACATACCATAGTTCGTGAGTTCATATTTACAAGTCATAAAAAAAATGTTGTTAAACTGAAAGTGAACATATTCACTTAGAACTTAGCCATGATATTCAAAAGCATGATACATGGCAAATAATGCACAATTCTATAGAACACATTCCACCTTAATAGACCTTGTTTCCACAACTTCTAGACTCCATAAGCCTGCACAAGGAAGTCCACATCATTAGTTTGATTTACAAGCAATCCATATCACAAAAGACACTTAGAATATTGAGCAACATATGCACAAGCCTTTACCATCCGAAAGAGTATACATACTCTTGACCTTAAATGCTTTTCTATAGCTCTTTTTTCCTACAAAAGTAGAGAAGGGCGGGTGAGTTATAAAACTCAGTAAAGATTTCGGTGGCATCTAATGCCTAACTTAGTGAGGAATTTCATATGGCTTTCAAAGCCAACATATGGCTTCCAAAGCCTAACATATGGGCTCCAAGGCCTATTTATGCCAAGAATGTAATGGCAATTATTCCATGTTCCTACAAAGGAAAACACTAAGGCAAAGAAAACACAAGCATATAGCAGATATAATAATAATTAGGGTCAGCATGCACAACCAATTCATAGAAGCACACAACACAACACACCACATACACCATTTCGTATTGGGCATATCAAGCATCAGCATATTCCATATCACACAATATCGGTCAACCATTTCTTATACCGTAATGAGCTCATTAACTTGGGAATCGAGTTGACCAAACTCAATTCCAAGCCTTAAATGTTTGCACAGAACTCATGAGTAAACAAAATTGCCAAAGCAATGATACTTAGCCCACTTAGCATTACGTGCCCGAATACTCACAAAGTGAGTATGAGAAATCTTCACACAGAGTTGCCGAAGCAACAAAACAACTTAGCCCTCTTAGCACTCCTAGGATCACATGGTTCTTTGACCATCACTTAGGGGCCCGAATACTCACACAAAAAATCCATAGAACTATACCATGCAATAAAGTGAGTATATGAATCCTTACCTACAATACCGAAAGCTTTAGACGCTTATTTTCCTTCATTTTCCTTGCTTGTTGACTCTAGAAACTGTTTTCTAGCATAAGAACCAAGATGGGCCGAATTTTATTAGTAACCATAAAATATCAAGAACACTTGGTGATTAGCTCAAATAACACAAAATACCAAGAACACTTGGTGTACACTTACAGAACCTCACAAAAGAGGTAAGGCCAATTTCTTGTGCTTGATGTTCCTCAAGCTTCTTCTTGATTTCTTGCTTCCAATGAACTTAGAAACTCAATCACATAAAAAGCTCCTTGAGTAGAGCTCAAAACCTCCAAGAAATGGAAATGACCAAAATTTTCTCATTGGTTTTCTTTGAATTCTTCACTTGATTCTTGCTCTTTATGGTCTTAGAGCTTGAATTCTACCAAGAATACTTGGTTTTAATTTGAGAAAGGCTGATTTCTAGTTATGGACGAATATTTAGAGGAGGAAAAGAGTTGGAAATGTGTTTGGAATGGTGAGATTTGGTATGGAAGAAAATGGAGAGAGAATGAGAGAGTTTGAGAGCAAATGACTTTGAATGAGTGGATTGATAATGTTTTAATGTGTGGGAGGGTGACGGCCAGACATATGGGAGAGAAAATGAGTGTATAATGTGCTTGAAGAGTGGGAGACAAGATTTAATGGAAGGAAGACTAATTGGAAGACTTTTGTGTAAGTTGGTAGAAAAAGTCAAAAGTAGGAGACATAGATGAAGAAAGAATCCAAAGTGATGACTAAGGGTGGGAGGTGGATTAAAATAATGGAATTTGGAGGGAGGTGATATAAAATATAAGAAAATGGGGGGGGGGGGGGGAATGGCCGACCATAGCATCTTAGGCCATTAAAATGGCCTAATTCCCCCTTTAGTCCTCCATATTTCTGATTTTGGGTAATTGAACCCAACCACTAAAAATCTCTTTGTGCAATTGAGTTCCTTAACTTTAAATTCCACCATTTTATCACTAATATTCTTGGCCTAAGCCAAGCTTAATTTCAAGAGTGTCCAACACTCACATAAACCCAATTCCTCACCTAAATAATGTCTCCCGAGCTGGATGAGCTCAATTCCCTTTTTGAAAAATTTTCTGAGCCCTTTTTATCTCCATAATCCGAGACTTAAATACTTGGGATTTTTAGGGCATTACAGGCTACCCCCAATTACACAATTTTATAACCACCTTCCTTAATTACATTCTTTCAGCACAATATATTTTAGATTCCTCAATTTGTGATTGACTCAGATTTTTCTACTCCACTACATTTAAGCTTGGGGTTTTCATTTTTATTTTTGGGCAACTTATCTCTGTTCTAGAATCAGATTGGTTTGGTGAAGTTGCGAGTTTGTTGTTACGGGACAATGGGTGGTGCCAACTCCAAAATCAAGGAATAAAGGATTTTTTATTGTGTAGGAAGAGGAGGTGATTCTTCAACCAAGCAATTGATTATTGGTAATATCTTGCGGTTGCATATGTTTCTTACATCAAGTCCCCCATGAGCATTGACACCACTCTTTGTCGATTCACTGAGGCTGAGGTTGTGATGGAGTCTTCTCTGTCAACCTCCTCTATTAAGGTTAACAAGTCCCCCTTGGTTCTTCCTACCATTCACCATTCCCCTAGCATTTAGTTGCTCAAGTTTTTAACTCATAATTGTAAAATCAGAGCCAAGGATAAAAAGGAAGACCTTTATGAGTTTATAATTCATAGAGCTAAGGATTTTTTTGTGAACCTGAAAAAGAAGATGATACTAGAGGGAGGCTTTCGAAGGAGGATAATAAAATGAAGAATGCGATTGAAATGTTAGATCCAAAAACTTTAGAGGTGCTGGGAGTTAAAGGAGAAAATGTTGGGATTAAGCTTGGTATTCTATGCTAATACTCCATTAGACTTAATGGTAAAGTTATGAGAGTGGCCGATTTGAGTCAACCTAGAAATGTTAGTGGTTTATTTGGCTCAAAAAACCATAATGGTTGAATTGGGCTAACACAAAATCGTTAGTCATTTATTCATTATTTTGGCCAAACTCACTCATTCTCCCACCAATGCAAATCCTTAGGTATATGACTTAGAAACACACCCCAAGATCCTTTAAGCTCCAAGAACAATGCTCCAACTACATAAACACTTCCACTTATAACTAACCTAGAAACGAGCAGTATAGGAAAAAAACACAAGAAAGAGATGAAATCTCTTTATGTGTCAAGTGAAGTTCGCAAATAACTCAATAGAATGCATGAATAACAATTTCCTGTATTATGAAATGTAGCATTAAATAATACACAAAGGCTACCTGAAATAATGTTTCTAAGCCTTTGAATATGTAAAAATATAAGTGATAATGTAATTGAAGTCTCACTCTAACATAAAATCGTAGTGTGACTCGAAATAGCCCTAAGACACTCTGAGGAGCCAATATGTGTGTCAAATGCGTATTTTTGGCCTAATTAACTCATATACACACATATTTGTCTTATTTATGTGTAGACAAGTTAGAAAACATAATAAATAAAACAAGAGCATAGTCTAGAATGCAGGCCTTCTCGAGCACCCCCTTAGAGCTCTAAGGTGCATGATGGAGCTCGAGTGCACATGCACTAGGATGTGTGGGTACACTAGGTTGTACTTATTTTTTCACTTCATGAATGTTAATCCATGGTGTATCCTTCTCCATGTTTGGCTTATCCAAGCTCCTAACATGTCCTCAGCTTCTTGGTCCTTAAAGATCCCTTCAATGAGCTCTTGTAGTGGAACTTTGACCTTTTTTGCTCTCTTTCTTGTAATTGGCTCAAAACTGATCTTCAAAATGTCCCTTAAGCTTGCTGGATTCTCATTAACTCCGCCTTCCTAAAAAAGATTCATCCTCAAATTTAGACTATTTTCATACAAAGACAAAGAAAAATCCATAATATTGAAAGTAGCACTTATGTTATCTAACCTGGTAAGTTTATTGGTAAGCATTGTCATTAATCCTCTTAACAACTTGAAAAGACCCATCCCTTAAATGCAATTTGGTCCTTCTTTAGGCCGGAAACCTTTCATTCCATATGTGTACCCAAACTTGATCTCCAGGATCAGACACAACTTTCTTTCAGCCTTTGTTGGCTAAGGTTGCATATTGTTGGTTCTTCTTCTCTATTTGTAACTTGATCTTCTCATGCAACTTCTTCACAAGCTCAGCCTTATGTGCACTATCTACACTAGAAAGCTCACTAGTAGACAAAAACATGAAATCCATAGTAGTTTGACGGGTTAAATTCATAAATAACCTCAAATGGTGAAAATTTAGTAGTAAAATGCATAACTCGGTTATAAGAAAACTCAACATTTGGCATATTATTTTCTAAAGTTTTTAACTTCTTTTTGAAAATAGCTCTCAACAAAGTAGCTAAAGTTCAATTGGTTACTCAGTTTGCCCATCTATTTCTGGGTCATAAATACTCGAGAATAAAAGCTTTGTTCTAAACTTACCCTATAAAGTTCTCCAAAAGTGATTTAGGAACTTGGTATGTTAATTAGATACAATGGTCCTCAACATCCCATTTAATCGAACTACCTTTCTAAAGAACAAATTTGCCACATTAGTTATATTATCTTGGAAAACTTGTCCACAACAACAAAAATAGAATCTTTTCCTTTTCCTTGTCCTTGGAAATCCTACAACAAAGTCGATAGGCATGTCAATCTAAGGATGTGAAGGAATAGGTAATGGCATATACAATCCTTGAAAATTTTGTTTTGATTTGCTCTCTTGCACATTATGCATCTCTCACAAACTATCTGTACATCATCCTTTATACGAGGCCAATAAAAATGCTTCTTCAAGATATCAAGAGTTTTATCAATACCAAAATATCCCATAAAATCGCCATTATATGCCTCCTTAATAAAGAACTCTCTAAGTAAGCCTTAAGCCACACACAGCCTATTTCCCTTCAAAATATAACCATCTTATTGGTAAAACTTACGAAATGCTCTTTTAGCAAAATTGGTATATATCCCACCAAAATTAGAACTTTGGCACGCAAATCCTTCCAAAACTTAAGTTCATGCAACTCAGCATTCAAAGTAGCAAATAAGGCATATCTCTTAGATAATGCATTTGCCACTATATTCCCTTTATGTTACTTGTATTTGATCACATATGAAAATTCAATGAACTCAACCCCGTTTTGCATGTCTTTTATTTATTTTACCTTAACCTTTTATGTGTTTAATGATTAGTGATCTATGTGAATCATAAACTTCTTGGCCCACAAATAGTGTTGCCATGTTTCCAAGGCCCTACCAATGCATACAACTCCTTGCCATAGGTGGGATAATTTAAGGCTGCCTCATTTAGTTTTTCACTAAAGTAAGCTAGAGGTAAGCCTTATTGTGCCATGGTAGCACTAATACATATACGTAAAACATCATATTTAATTTCAAAAGCCTGATCAAAGTTAGGCAAGGCTAACAAAAGTGTATTACTTAATTTCTCTTTCAATAACAAAAATGTATTATTTTGAGCTTTTTCCTACCTTAGACCAACACTTTTCTTCATTATTTCAATAAGAGGTGCTACAATGGTAGAAAAATATTTTTTCAAAAAACCACCTATAAAAGCTAGCCAGGCCATGGAAAGAACTCATCTAAAAAATTGACTTAGGAACAGGCCTTTCCTGGATGTCACTAGCCTTCTCTTGGTCCACTTTAAATCCTTGAGAACCAACAATATAAGCAAGGAACATAACATGGTTAGTACAAAAAGAGCACTTCTTTAAGTTCCCAAATTTTTTTTGCTCCTTTAATGTGCTTAACACTTGTTTAAGATGTTCTTCATGCTTTTCTAAGTAGTTGTTGTGTACTAAGATATCATTAAAGTAAAAAAAAAAAATCTACCTATAAAGTCATGCAAAACATCATTTGTCAATCTCATAAAGTTGCTAAGTGCATTAATGAGTCCAAAAGGCTTAATCAACCATTCATACAAACCAAACTTAGTCTTGCATGTTGTCTTCCATTCATCCCCCCTTCTAATTTTAATTTGATGATAGCTACTTTTCAAATTTATTTTAGGAAAGATACTTGAGCCATGCAACTCATCAAGCATATCATCTAACCTAGGAATATGGTGGACATACTTGGTAGTGATCTTGTTGACAAGCCTATAATCCAAATCCTTTTTTAACCATCTTCCTTAAGCACCAACAAAATAGATATGACACGTGGGCTCATGCTCTTCCTCACATAGCCTTTAGACAATAATTCTTGAAAAATATCTTGCCCAACTCGAGAATTGAGAATTGAATAAAATTAAAATCATGGGTTCAATTTTCTCTGTTGTTGTTATTGGGTTTTCCAATTCCTATCATATAGATATAACAATTAATAACTTTATAATTCAATAAAATTGCATCATCAACTAATTTAAGAAATATACATGTTCTTAGTGTATGAGCAATTTTGTACACATTTAAATGTACATGTTCTTATATAAATATATGAGCAAGTAGTAATATCATAATTTTTATAGTATATTTATACATATACTTCAAGTTTAGTTTCACCTCAGGTTGCTTTCATATGAAACTATTTCATATGAAACTAAAACTAAAAAAAAAGAAAAATCCAATGATTCTCTAAGATGTGAAACTAATCCATGAACTATGATATATGTTTAAGCAACCTAACCCAACCTAATAAGGGTAGTTCGACTGAATTTTGGGTTTACCCAATGCCCACTCACCTTTAATCTCATAGGTTGTTTTCTCCTCTCCCCTCGTGTCATTGAGTGCTTCACCCACAACTACTCCTCCCTCGTCATTACATCTTATATGGAGAGCTAGAAAAGCCTCCACCCCGCTCACCACCCACCCTATCATCTTGCCTCAACTTATCCTCCTATATTGGGGAGACAAAATCAACACTCTTCCTTGGAGATTGTACATCTTTCAAGCCTTCACCCAAAAGCTCAAACCAGCATTCTAAGAGCAAAAGTGTTAGGGCAATGCCATCCAGGTCATGTGGCTACACGTGACCGCTGACCTGCTCCATTACCCCATGGACCAACTCGCACAAAACTGATAAGTTCGATGGCTCATCTGCGCCAGATCTTATTTTGGAGACTGAAACGTCTATTTTACTTAAATTAGGGGGCTTCTGGTGCATTTGGACAACTAAGTCAACCCATTATTCCTCTGTTTCTGATGCAGGGGGCGGGAAACGGAAGAGTCTCTCAGCTCCTTCCTAAATTCTTCGAGGTTTATTGTTCATAAATCATAACGCAGAAATGGAGGACGCCACCGTCCGGCACACCTGCCTTAAGCTCGAGATCGGTCCCGGAAACTTTTTCGTCAAGGGCACATGGTACCCGACCCGCTTTGGCCTCGCCGTCACCGACGGCTTCCACGCCTGGGTCTGCGACGGTATTTACGTAGTTGGGTTACAATTATTTTTCTTGTTTGTTTCGAATCTATCGAATTTTGAGAATCCGTGGTTTCAGCGACGGAGGAGGAGGTGTTAGAGAGAGCGGCACAGTGGGACCAGCCGGCGTCGGAGTACATTCAATTGGCCGAGCGCTACTTAGGGTTTCAACTGCCCTGTTCCATTTACGGGTTCGCCGATGCCGGTGACGGCTGTAAAAGAGTTGAGTTTGTTTTATTTACTTCTCGCAATTTGCAATTTTTTCTGCTAGAAAAGTTCACGCCACAAAAGTAATAGAGTTTTAGATTTCTTTTCTTATTGTTAATATTTTGTTGCATGAAGCATAAACTATCACTTACAGACTTGAAGCATTCAATTAGGGACATAATCTTCCATCATTGCTCTGACTTCTGAAGGTAATTGAAGTTTGGAAATACCGAAAAAAGTTCTTTTTGGTGCATGGAAGGGGGGCTTGGACCTCCTGATAACAGCCATATTAACCACTAGGCTAAAGGTTTGGTTATTCAAGGGAAAATATATTGTTACAAGCAGCTTTAGTTTGTAGAATTATTTGTAGTGAACTAGAAATTGCATGAAGTTGTTGTTTCCTCAGGAGCGAATATAATTAGCGTAGCTGTTATTGCAGCTTTCTTGGACTTTTGAGAAGGAAGGGACTAAGCTTGAATGGCGATGGAAATTTCGACTATCGCCTGATGAGCAAAGGACAACGGCAGGGATTTTGGACTTTTTAATGGATGCAAATATAAAGCTGAGTGTAAGGCATTCTTTTTGTTATGTCATCGACGTAGTGTTTTACTAGAAGTTGAATGGGTGATGCTTTATTAGATACTCTTTAACTTTGATGCTTATCACTATGGCTAATTTAATGATATGCAATAGTGTGTTCTCTGGGAAATGGTTATTCCTTCGAAGTTGAATTATCTAGTTTCTTCTGTTGAAAGTAAAGCTGGTTTTCTGTACATAGAAACAGACAGGTATTTGCTCATTTTATCTCCAACCTTTTGGTTTTCATCTAGGAAGAAGTTGTTAGAAAGACACGTTCATGTGAGAGGCTGAAAGCAGAAGCAGAGAAATGTTTGGCTCAAAGTGAAAAAATTTGTAGTGAGAAACTTGAATTCGAGAATGCAGTTTATGGAAAGGTATTGCTTCACTCACTTATATGTCTGTTTCTTTTCGCTGTCAAGTTCTGCTTTTGGTACAAAGTTCAATTTTGACTAACTGACAAAAAGGGGGAAGGGGCTGGTCTAGTTTGTGAGTGATCATAATCAATGTGTAAAAGGAAAAAATAGGAGGAATTGACAATAGTAGGGGTTAGTCGACTCCACATTGTATCAGTTGCTTCCATTTAATCATCTTTTACAGTTATGTGAAATCTTGTTCCGTGAGCTCAGATGTCACATTTTTTAGATACATTTAGCTTGTTTGCTCTGGCTAGGAGCTAACATATGTTATCCTTATGAGATAAGACAAATTTGGTACAGTTGTGCTTGGTTTCATTGACTGGTGTGGTCTGTTCATCTGTTGTGTTCCATTGTTCTGATTTTAGTGCAGAGTATAATCAGCTATATAGGGTTGGCGTTGTTTCATATACAGAAACTGATAAGATCTCTTCATCCAATACGGGCATAAGTTGGTTGTGAAGTTACGAGTGATAGATTTAAAAGGTCTTTATGGTTCCTTTGTACTTTAAAAATGCAGAAACAATAATAATATGGAACTACGTTCAACTCAAGGGCTTGCTCGTGGAAAAGAAAACGGAAAAAGAAAAAAGAAAAAAGAAAGCAGCAGCTTTTGGTGAAGGATTGTAGAAGTTACTGATTATTGTTCCTGTTTTTTTTTTTCCTCCATCAATCAGTCTTGTTCTTAATGCTGGTTGTGTCAACAAGCATGGCAACTTTATGGAGATGGCTTTGCTTCTTTTTTAGCATTTGGAAGGGCAAAATGATGAATAATCTCATATCTTGTAGGCAAAGAAAGATGGTCTGGATGTGTATTCTCTTGTTATGATGACGGTTTGCTTTCTTACTTTCAGTTCCTAACAGTTCTGAATTCAAAGAAAGCAAAACTCAGGGAGCTTAAAGATCAGCTTGCAAAACGAGGTACTGCTGAGAACTTACCAGCAGAAGAGTCACAAGAGAAAGAAGAGTCCACTGACAAAACGGAAAGTTATGATAGGAGAAGCGACACTGAGAAAATAGAGGATGACCATGATAATCTCATGAACACTTCCAAGGATACAAAGGTTGGAAGAGGTCGTGGTCGCGGTCGTGGTCAGAAGAGAATCACATGCAAGTAGAATTCTGGCTAGGCATTTGCTTACTACATCTCCACAGTTGTCCTTCAGCCCATCTGTTGCAGAGGTCACGGCAGCAGCTTGCCTTTGGGAGAAGGTAGGTGCATATTTTAGGGACTTGGGAGGTTACCGTGACATGCAATACAAGTTTCTTTCGTCTACAATGTTGTACTCCCTCCGTCCCGATTTGTTTGATACATTTCGTTTTGCACAAAGTTTTAGGCAAGGTCTGTTTTAGCACTTGTTTTCCTATCCTGCCCTTTGTCTCCAGATTCCACGCATCTTAGCTGTTAGTTCAGCACTTGTCTTCGAGACGTGGTTGGTCTTCGTCAATCGATCAGGATCTTGCCAGAGAAAAAGATCCGAAGCCGGTGAGAAGCGAAGTGGTCGCACTTTCATCCTCGCTCGTCTTCCGTCATCGATCGCTCATCTGTCGCTGATCGCGCCTCCATCATCGATCGCTCATCTGTTGCCGATTGCGCCTCCATCATCGATCGCTCATCGTCGATCAGCTTCTATCATTGGCCGACGTACTCGGTCGCTTCTCCATCATTTCTCCTGTCCTGTGTCCCTCATCCATCAATTCTCGATTCGCCTCATTTCACCAGTGGCCTCGTTCGCCGTCCGCCCGTCCCTCTTCTCCTCCGTCTCTTGTTCATCGCTAATCGCCTCTGCCCACCAATCGAGTCCACTGCTAATCACCATCGGTACCTTTGTTGATGGTTGATTCGTTCTTGATCCCTTTTTTCCTCTGTCCCTCTCTTGTGGTTTCGATGATGATAGATTGTTTCTCATCAGTGGCGAGGTCGTCCAGGAAGGGGAGAATGAAAGAGAAAGATGAAGACCGATGCTAGGAGGGAGCTCGGAAAAGCTGACGAGGTCGGTGGCTAAGTTGATGGTTGAACTTGACGAGAGTTTCGAGAAGTCAAGGAAAGTAAAAAGGTAGAATGAAGGGTATAATGATAAATTTATTGGGTAAAATTTACTAAAAATAGAAATGGTGTAAAGAATTTGGGACAACCCAAAAAAGAAAGTGTCGCAAAGAGTATGGGACGAAGGAAGTAAATTTTTTGCCTTTGCAAGTGTACACCATTAATATTTTCACTGCATGTTCGTTTGTATGTTGAAATCGATGTTGACCCACTTAAAATTTCCAGAAGCAAAATTGTTGCAAATAGCTTGCAAGCTGCCCCTGGTTAATCCATTAACTCAAATAGAAAGTATTAATTGATGGGTTTGGTGCAAGGAAATTTGAGGTTTTGGTAATTCAGGTAAATTTCACCAGTCAACCCCAAACTATATTTTATGTTCTTAGTTGTCTCAAAACTATCAAATGTTGCACCAATTATCCTTAAACTATTTAATTGTTATTATCTTATCCTATCGTTTACCACATCATTAAAAATAGTTTGAAAAATGATGGCACATCTAGCAACATCAGTTTTCCATATTGCATAAGTTGTCATATCATTTTTTTCATTCATCCTTAATGGTTGTGATGGACTGCAGGACGATTAAACAATATTAGATACTCTCTCAGTCCCATATTCTTTGCACCATTTTCTTTTTTGGGTCGTCCCAAATTCTTTGCACCATTTTCATTTTTAGTAAATTTTACTAAATAACTTTACAATTGTACCCCTCCCCATCTATTCTACTTCACCGTCGTTCATTTTCTTGTTGTTCTGTTTCTCTGATGCCTTTATTGGTCATCGCCGGCGTGGTCACGACTAGCAATCAGGGCGGCGAGCAACAAGAAATCGGGGTGACGAATGATCGGGAAAGAAGGTCAGGCAACGAGCGACGACATGAAGAGGTTAAGGCGATAGGGCTAGAAGATCGAAACAAGGAGATTAGGGCGGTGGCCGACGGGCGATGAGGCGAGAAGATCCGAACGAGGAAAGTAGGGCGGTGGTCGACGGGCGACGAGGTGAAAAGATCGGAACGAGGAGATTAGGGCGATGGCTGATGGGCAACGGGGCGAGAAGATCAGGGCGATGAGACTGAGGTAGGAGACGATGCTAGGAGATCGGAGGCAGGAGACGACGAGGTAAGGACATCGAAAGAGATCGGAGGAGGCAAAGTTGACGAGATAGGGTAAGGGGATGGTACTGAATTTTTCTGACGAGATTAGGGTAGCAGACAATGAAGGAAACATGGGTAAACTTGGAAAAAAAAATACATACTTTTAGCATTTCTTAATCTCCGTGCCAAACCCAAGTGGAGCAAACAAACTGGGACGGAGGGAGTATAGTTTAGGGAGAATTAAGCAACACTTGATAGTTTTAAGACAATTAAACAATATTATATATAGTTTAGGGATGATAGGTGCAGTTTTACTTGGTAATTTTGAAGAAGTTAAGAAGCAGCCATCCAAAAATACGACCCATTACATGTATGTTCTATGGGTAAAATTACTCTCCTAGCCTTATTAAAAGCATCTAATATCCAACATATCCATTCTTCTATTCTTTGTGCTGCTTTGTTGCCACTATTCTTCTCTCCTATTATCTAATGCTTTTTCCAATTGAAGTGGAATCAATGGTAAGAAGGCAAGTAGTGCTGCAGAGAGGATATCTAGTGAGCTAACATCCTGTTCTTCTGCAGGATAAAGCCAATAGTTGCCGGAAACAATCGCATCTTGTATTGTCTTTCATGGCAACAATTAGTGGGCTTGGTATGATCAGCAAGTTCTAGTAGCAAGAATGGGGCAAGTACTGGCGGCGGGCATAGGGAAAATGAATCTAAGAGGGATTTGAGGAAGGAGAGATGAAAGATTCAAATCAGCAAAGCAATGGCAAGGTTGGCCATTTGGGAGCTCAACGTCAACCTCGACACGCAACATTGATGCACTAGTTCAATTGGTTGTAGTTTTGTTGGGTCTACATGCGTTTGGTGGTTATATGGGGTGGTTGCTATTGAACGATGGTTCCTTTGGAGGTCTGGTTAGTGGTGCAGTAGATGCAAACATGTTAGCATTGAGAGGAAGAATAGAGTGTTTTGGCTTAACATAGATCATGACCTTTAAATTTTTGTAGTTTCTTCTATTTTAAGACTAACTTTAATATTAGGCCAAATTTTGTAATTTCAATTGTACTTATGTCTAATGAAATTTGTACATATCATTTTATATTATTTTATACACATCCGATATATGCAAACAAAAATAATAGTTCGATAGTTTTAGTATCAAATTATAACATATGCAACTACATAAATGGAATTGTACAAGCATTTAAGGGAAAATTACAAAAATCCCATATAGTTTGGTCTCACCTACACTTTACCCATCTATTTTCAAAAACCTACTATTTACCATTTATTTCCTTAGTAGTGTCTGACAACTTCTGAAATCCTAATTTAAACTGTTTGATAATCATGTTCTAGTAATTTGAAGATTTTAGATATTTTTTTCACAACTGATTGACCTTTAAAAGATACTGATATTAGGAATGACAATGGGGTGGATTGAGTGTGGGTACCCCTTATTTGCCATTTGTGCCCACGAATTTTTTCTTAATTGCAACTTTGTGGATATCCACCAGTGGGTAAAATTTCTCACTCGTGCCTGTAACCCGCTGGTAATCCATACCCACGGATGATCCATATCCACTTGTTTCCTTCAACAAAAATTTGAGTGTTGCCCATCACTGCCCCACATACTTTGCATTTCATTCAACAATCCTTCCAAGTGTTCAATCAAAAGTCTTAGTGAATATTTATTCCTCAAGTATCAATAGGCTAACAAAGCATATTCATAAATGCAGGAGTCAACGTAAAACATAAATGGACCACAAATGCATTCACGGATGCAGCTGTTACAATTTTTCTCAAGTCTAGAACTTGCACATCTCTTGGCTTCAAGAATGTAAGCAATTCTAGTAAGCATTGTGAGGTCAAGAAGAAAAATGTCATGAACATAACCTGAAACCACAGCAAGTTAACCTCTGATTATCTTGTCCAGTTTGACTTCGCTATGTTGCTAAAAATATAATGAGAGTAGTAGAAATCCAAAAATGACAATTGTTAGTAGAATCACTAGTCAAACCAAAAATTATATGGCAAAAATGTTGAACCAGTATGATGGTTACCTACTAAAAGGATAAATGGATAGGAGCTATTAACATGCCTTTTCATGGATCGACAAGCTAAAAGTTGTGGGAACCCATCATGATATGTCTCTGCCTTTTTAGTTGATGTATGCAGAGCACCTGCCATTCTACAGAGGAACATAGGAGTGAATCAAACTAGGTAGATGAAGCAATATTATATTAATAAACAAAACAATGACCGCCACCCTCATTGTAGAGAAAATGTAAGTGATTAATTTATGCTCAAAGATCCTACGTAGAAGGATAGACAATCGTAGTCACCTAAACAATGACAAATAACATAAGATGAAGGACCGAGAACTCGTAACTAGATACTTCTATTTTTAGATTGTTAAAGCTAAACTTTAACGTACTAGACGAATAAAGCAAACTAACCTATACTTATCTTGTGTGATGGGCTTAGATTCACTGTAGTCTTCTTTGAAATTGTCCTTGACCTCATATTTCTTGAACAAGAAGAGAAGTAGTCATCAACAAATGCACGTCTTAGAAAATATGTTGAGAAACAAGACACATGCAAGAGAAAAAGATACTAGATTCATCCTGATTCATGTGATACTTCGGAGTTTTGAAACCATAAAATAAAAGCTTCTGATCTCCAACATCAACCAAGAAGACACTGAAAGCTAGAGTTTGTCCAAAGCATAGTCAAAATCGATTATGATATCATGGATCTATTGTAGCAGGACAGTTTAATCGCATGAATCGTTCAACTTTCTCACCGATTTTGCTTGCCAAAGAGCTTTGAGTGGTAGTCGGCAGAAGCTTACCGCACTAATTTCGCACGAATCGATCAATGGTAAAAGCTTTGGATGGAGCGAGATCAATTACAGAAGCATCCTCACCGATTTCATTTCTTAGCGGACTAGGGTCACACGAATCAAGGAGATTATCTAGCAACTTTGGTTTCTGAACGAAACAAATTGAGAGACACTGACTAGCTAAAGAGGCCGAGGTGAAGAGGTGAAGAAGGATAACATAGGGTTTGAGATTTAGAAAAGGTTTATTGGTATTATCACTTTGCAGGTATGATGCCTTAAACCCATCACCTACCAGTACCTGTCAGATAGGTACACTTTGATACCCATGTTTATCTCATCACAGGTATTTTTACCCGTTCACCCGCTTGTTATAAACAGATATCCATAGATAGCGGATTTTGCCCACCCATCTGCCATCATTAACTGATATGCATTTACATGGAGAAAAATACATTTATAGGAAGGAAAATGCCTAATTGATGATTTAAAATGCCTACTAATTATAAAAAATATTTTGGAGATTGAAATTACTGGAAGATAAATATCGTCTAGTTTAAATACAGATTTAGAAAATGTTATCGAACAATGTAAAAAATATAGGGGGTAAAGTGTAAGTTTTTAAAAATAAAGAGGGCAAATTGTAGGTAAGGTCATACCTTAGGGGAGTAATTGTAAGTTTTCCAACATTTAATCACATATGTATATATATGATTAAATCAATAAAAAAAATCCTACTAATATATAATCATATATTTATAAAATAATAAACTTGTTTGTACAAATAATGTCAAATACATTTGCATTCATATGTAAATGTTTATTCACTTGCATATTTATAACATATTTTTTATCTCATTTGTACATGTGTCACATGTTTTGCACATATCCACACTTGTTTTATGCATTAAGTGCCATACATATCTGTAATCTGATTTGTACATATATCTAATTTTGGTAAGAAGCAAAATTTGAAACGTTCATACATTTTTTTACTATTAAATATATCAGTAACATGTTTGTGATCTCATTTGTATATATATAACATATTATTTGTACAAATCTCTCATTTTCTTTGTATATCGAGTTTGTACATATCCGACACCTAACTTGTATATATCTTCAATTTTGGGGGGACACGAGATTTTATACATTTATACTTATTTTATGCTACAATGAGTAGTATTAAAATATAAATATATAGACATAAGGAGTATAGAGCATATTTGACTTATCTAATAAAAAGAGTAAACATTTTGAGTAGTTGAAAATGGTTGAAAGTTTTGTTGTAAGTTTTGATTTCTTTTTTCTTTGGTAAAATGAGTTAATTTGAAAAATTTAGTATAGGAGACGGTCAACTTAGAGCGTGGGATAAAGTTGATAAAAAACAAAAAGCCTCTAATTTGAGAAGGGATGAGAAAATTGGAGATGACAATCTCACTTAATTTGACTAGAAAAGTCAACAATCCAAATAGGACTTGAACCCAGATCTGGTATTTAAGCGCACTTAAGAAAGCTTGAACAAGAATGATCCAAACCCAAATTATCTGAAATTGAAATGACCTGAACATGAATTAACTTGAACCCTAATCACTTGTGCCTAAAAGAGCCCAGTGTCTGAATCTAAAAAACTCGACTTCAATCGAAATCAACATAAATTATATGGTCGGAAAAATATTTAGAGCCAAATCATTTTAACTGAAGCTAACATAATCCAAAATGACTTATTTTTATTTTTATATCTTTTTAACCTGGAATCAATTTTATTTGAAAGCGAATATTATTTAGGTGTATAATCCATTGATTGCAAAAATTTTATAATACTATCAAATTTTTATGAATTTTTTTAGTCATTAAAAAAATCATAGAAATTTAATAACATTATAAAAATTTTATCTTCAATGTATTATTCCAACTACATAATATTGACTTTCAAATAAAATTAGGTTTAGGTGAAGAAGTTGTAAAAAAAAAAACCATTTTCAATTAAGTTGGTTTAAATTAAAATGAATTGACTTTTAATTTTTTTTTTATCATTTTTTATATCTTGATTATTATCTAAATTTTACATCATTTATTGACCGGATATTTTAAAAAGCTTAAAGAAAACTTTAAAAATATTTTTTTAGAGTCTTATGAGATTTGAAGAATAAATCAACAAAATAATATTATTTTTATTTATTTATGGGTCTTTTGGGATTTTCATGGTAAACTGAAATACCAGAGAATAAATTTTTAGGTGTCATGAAATTGGGTTGATTTTTTATTATTTACATAAGAATAAAGGTAAATCATATAACTTCCCCCACATTAGTCTATGAATTTTTATCAAAAAGATATACTTAGACCTGTTTTCACTTGATCAAATAGGAGGATATCGGAAAAAATCTTTAAAACTACCAACATAATGCATATTTATACCGTGCAAGTGAGAAAATAATGGTTATAAACCAAGTTCAAGGTAAATTCGTCAAAAGAGGAAAACAATCGAGATATAATCTAATTCCATACATATAAGTCAAATCAAACCAAACCAATCTCATAATCTCAATCAGTATAGCATAAGCAATTGATTAATTATCTTGTTCCGCATATAATTAGCACTAAGATGTCCCCAAATATTTGGTATGTACCTTTTTTCTGGTTATAGAGTACCTAGACGTCCAGCTGAGCCTAGAGATGGGCAGTGGGTTGGTCCAACCAAGGCAGGGTACAGTCAAGTCTGGGCATGGTCTGGGTTATGGCGAGTTGGGCCTTGGTTTGATTAGACCCGAGCCTGGCTAGGCTGGTGTGAGCTTAAGCCCATTTTTTTTAAAAAAAAAAAAAACTTGTAATTTTCTAAAAAAATTATTGTAATAAATTTGCATAAGTATTTTTTTATAGAAGAAAACACCATTATCGGTGCAAAATTTTATTAATTAAAAAGCCCAGCGGCATTTATAATAACTGAAATGTGCTTCTTATGAAATAAAGCAAAATGTTCAAGAAAAAAAAAGCCATTAAAAACCTAGAATTTATGCTTAACAACACAATCAGACCAAAGACAAATTAAGAGTGAAAATGAGAAACAAAAGAAAAAAAATCATGCCTCATCCTTAATCAATACCTCATCATCGAAACTCTTAAAATGTTGGTCTTGTTGTCATTTAGCAGCAAGACCCTAATCAAGGTTGAAAACACATGCCTTAATGGTCTCAGATGCCAACCTCATTTGTTGCTCTGATATCACTCTTTTTCTTGCACTAGAAGCTAATTCAGAAGCAATATTTGAGACCGATACAACTAAAATAAGTAGAGATTAATAAGAGATGAAGAAGTTTTTAAGTAGAGATTGTGAAAAATGGATGAAATAAAAAGTGAGATAGAGAGAATATTGTAGATATTGAAGGGAGATTGAGAATGTTGGTGTAAGGGAGAGAGAAAATGAGTTTCTCTATTTATAGAAGTTCCATTATTTTTATTTTCCCTAAATGCATTGAAAAATGAGCCGTTTGTAGGAGTTTGAGGGGGTGAAAATGATTTTTGGGCCCCTAAAAACGTTACTAGCCATTTGGGCACCTCTTTTGTCATATTCTTTGTTTTTTGAATTTGGGAAGCTACAGCTGCCCCAATGTTAGGCATGTCCCAGGCTGGCTGGTTTGGGCTCGAGCATAGGTTTTGCCTATTTCTAAGTCAATTTGGGCCTAGTTAAAAATGACCCACTCCCTTGCTCAAGTACAACTTGCTTTTACCCTTGCTCCTCTAAGGCTGAGTTGAACCGAGCTCAATCAGGTTTGAACCCAGGCCGGGCTCAATCTGGGCTGGGCTAACGCCGTCCTTTGTCTGAGCCACTAGAAAGAAAGTGCAAGCTGAGGCATGGGAACTGGCACAACATAAGGGGGGAGAGACTAGCATTCTAAATCCAAGCCTAATCCAACAAACTCAATTACCATCCTAAATTTAACCAGCTTATTGACCCCATCCAATGATGCTACTGTTTTTAATTAACGCATTCATCAAATTACTTTACAGAGGGACTAACAAACAACTAATAAATAATTGAAGAGGTTTTTAACTAGTAAAAGAAATGAGTAAAAGAGCAGAAAAATATCAATTTTTTAAAATTTAAGTAAATAAAGTACTGAAAAATGAGAATGTAAGAGTCAACTCGAAATAAAAAGGTTGTTTCATTTTGTATGGTAAAAAAAAAAAAATAAAGAAATCTCTAAAGAAGTTTTTTTAAAATTTGGATTATAATAGTACTCGGTTGTGCCCTTGTTTTGGGCCTAAACCGGTAAGGCGGTCTATGACTTCAATAAGAAACACAGATATCTCTAGAGAGGTGGAGATTGCTAAAGAAGTAGCGAGTGGCGATCGCTGCAGCTTGGTGTAGCTGTGCTCGTAGCTTTTCTCACAATTCATGGAGGCAGTGGAGGAGAAAGAATCCGGCGGATTACTGGAAAAGGTTCTCCCTCCACGCCTCGAAGATGCCGGGCTCGAGGACTGCGCCCTTTCCTCCGACTCTATCCAGGAAGCCTTCCTCAAAGCGGCTTCCGCTGTCAAGTCACGAGCCGCCACGCTTTTCCATTCCGACAGCGAAGATGAACCCAGCTGCGTTCAAGATCCCTGGCCTGACTACGGCCGAGGCGCGACAGACGAAGTGACGGGCCTTGCGTCGCCGGGACCTCAGATGGGTGACGACGTCGTGGTAAAGGGATCGGACCCGGATCCTCCCGGGCACTGCGTGGAGGGGAAAGTCGGCGATGACTGGGCTGAAGAGGGAGGCGGCGATAAGGTGGTGGTTGGCGGCGATAGACCACAGGCGGTGGGGGGAAGGGGCTGCGTGGAAGACGGCTTGAAAGGTCTGAAAATTGGGGAGAAAGATGGAAAGAAAGGTGAAGGAGAGGAGGAGGATGAGAAGAATGAGAAGCCAATTTTGGTGGAAGGTTATGTGTAAGATTTATGTGCTTTTCACCTGTTCTGGTTTTTTTTTATTTGCTTCTGTATTTTGGAATGTAATCTGGGTTCTGCTGAAATCAACTCATGCAAATTTCAAATTGGTTTCTGAAAGTATTCTCGAATGATTTGGTATCTGAATTGAAAAGAAAAATGGGCACATCAGAATTTCTGATATTTCTATAACAAAGAAAGGCCCTAAAAGTTGGTACCTTTTGAAATCCAAACGCAATGTCTCTGCAAGGCATGTCATCCAAGCTTCTAAGGAATCAAGAACTACTGGCTTTTGTTTTTGTTTTTGGTCAAAGGTTTGTTCTTTGCTCAATCTGGTTTGGGAACCATAAAAGACTATAGCTTGATGGTTGAATCTGTTACTGATATATCATCAGTTACTTGTGCTGTTCCTACATAATGTTTCTTCAATTAGCTGGGATTAGTCACCAGTTCTGCTCCTGGTTTTGTGATGCCAAATCTTAACAATGTTGATATTGGTTCTTTTGAACAACCGGGGTATTGGTTCAGTGATCAAAGCTTAGCTGGGATCAAAGTTCAACTCCTCCATCCCCCATTAACCACACATATAACAAACAAATGCTACATAATTTATGACTGGTCTTCAAATGGTGTTCATTTTTTAGGCTTCTGCTTGCTGCCATGGTCGTCTAAAACCGCATTTGGGTTGAACTTGGCTTGAATCGTACAGGCGCATATATAAATGCGAAGAGTGTACTTAGATCCAGGTAATTCAAGGGAGTGCCTGAGCTCATGGAGCAGGCGTAATATAAGGGCAAACACTTGTGACATTTGGACAACGAGCCCCTCATGACATGCACTATCGGCTGCCATTTAGTTGGAAAAATTTTCGAAGTAGTGTAAAAAGGCGTGCATCAAAACAAATTTCTCAAAATTACTTTAGAAAAATAAAGAGTCTATTGTTTAAATATATTTGAAAAGTTAAAAATGTAAAATTCATACAAATATATTTGATTTAAATTCGGATTGGAGATAAAAAGTCAAAAGAATACTAGCATGGACTGGTCACTCAAATATTTGAGTTGCTTGCATATCCTTCAAGTGGCATAGGAAATCAAGGTTCATATAATTGTCTTCCCATTTAAGTGGAGAAGTAAAAGAAAGATTAAGAGAGCTTAAAAGGTAGAAGAAACAAGACACCTTTCAAATATTACTTGAGATTGTAAAGGAGATAAGTATCCCTGTTTATTTTTCTAAATTGGCCTCACAAATCGTTTTGACTTGCTGGATTTGGATTGGGCAGGGCTCAGTCTTTAGGTTGCTCTCCATTAGCCCATAGTTGGCCCACTTTTTACGCTAATTGAGTTGGGCTCATATAGGCATTGGTTTTGACTTGTCTGAGCTTGGTTCCCCTTGGTTTCTCGGCCCATGTCCCATTTCCAGGTGGAGCTTAGGGGCATCCGATTAGTCTACTCGTTTGATAATCAGAATAAAAGAAAATAAAGAAAACTAAAGGCAAGAGGACGCCAATCTATGCAGGAACCTCGCTCACAAAAGTTCTAGAGAGAGCAATAAGAGAAATCCTTATAGTTTAATGACCGTTAGATTTGTGTCCTCCGCTAAGGCACATCCAACCAAGTTTATGGAATTAAGTCAAGCATCTCCTCCTCGGCTTTGAGGTAATGGACATTTTAGAGAACATTTCATACCTAACCGAATACTGATTGCATTTTGGATATTGAGGCATGATATTTTATCAAGGCATCAATATAGTAATTACGTTTGTTGTTCTGTTTCTGCGTAACATAATAAACATAATTATAACATTAAAATAATGATATTTTTAAATGTCCCTCGTTTAGTATTATCGTGGAGCGGGTTGCAATAATACGTAAAGACTAACATATGTGGAGACTAATATAAGATATGTAGTCTACATATGGATACAAGTTAGAGAACTTGTGTACTGGACCGACTCACCATGAGAGTGCTACATGAATCGTTGTATGAGTGTCATAAGTGATTCTCATAGTAATCATGTATATGTAGTCCTTTGGCCTAAGGTCATCAAGAGTTCCTACATGTGAGTCACATACTTTGATACTTCCCTTTGTTGCTCGTAACTAAGTGAACTTGAAGGAGGTCATTGGGTATGCCACATATCATGCAGAGGATTTTATATGATCAAGATGAGATTTGTACCTTCTATGTAACGGGATTGATATTTTTTGGTCCCTTGATAGAGTGTGAGTAAGAAAATCCGTGACCATGCTCGGATGAGTTGATATACGATATCAATGTTATCAATTTAAGTTAGTCTACTCGGTAATCAAGAAACCATAGATCGGGCTATACAAGAGTGACACATTCTAAGTCTTGTGCTTGGTCTTGATATCTTAGACAGAGGGATAGTGCATATACAAATAATGAGCATAAAGGTTTAGTTGAATCACTGACAATCTTGTAACTTAGGTAGCAATGATGTGTTGCTAGACACCGCTCATTATTTATGATCATAATTGTGATTTATGATCATTGGCAATGTGATAGGAGCCTATTAGGTCGCACGCATAGAGCTAATTGAATTATTTGAGTGCATAAGCCGAATTGTTTGGTCTTGGTTTCATGATAATTTTATATTAATGATTGACCCAAAAGTTGAGCCATTATTAAGCCAAAAATTAAACCTAATTGGATTAGGACTTTGAAACCCAGTAGGTCTGGGAGTTGAGTCTCACTATAAATACATCATATAGTGAAAAGTTCGCAGCTCTTGCCCTAGTCTCCTTAAGGATGAAATCAGAAGAGTTCTGAAAGTTCCAGCTGCACTCTTTTCTTGCTATTCCTTGGAGGACATAAGCTAGCATTGCGAGCGCAAGAGGAACGCATCTACCGGGAAGTGGTGGAGGCGTGGTAATCCCGAGAGGTTTGTGTGGATACCATAGAGAGCTTAAACACGTCAATTGTTTAAGTTTTGTGATTCGACTCAACAGTTGGGTGAAAGATCTTAATCGAGTTATGTATAAAATTTTGAGAACCCGATTTACATTGTTTCATTTTGATTCTGGAGAATTTTGGTTATATTCTGCTGTGCTTGCTTGACGTCGGAAACCCAACAGTTAATTCATTCAATATTGTCAAAATTATGATTCTATAAGAAATCATTTTAATTTTTCTGTAGATCGTAGCCATATAATTGGATGAAGATTGTAATTGTAATTGTACAAATAATTAAATCAATTTTCCTATTTCAGATGATAAATTCATAAGATTTAAATATTTGAATCATGATTTTGACAATGTTGAATTCATCTCCCATTACCCAACAATGCAATGGATTATTTTACCATTAAATTAAATATGACTCTCACATGTATTATACATATGTAGCTACTAATGTTTTTAATCTTGTTATGCAATATATCAAAGATATACAATATGATATACTACACCACATACCACTACCAATTTCATAAATTAAAATATTATTTAAGATAAAAAAGCTTAAATATAATTTTTTTTGCACATTGTTACATATATTCTAATTATTTTCATTATAATTTTTGTGATAGAAATAAAATATATGTGAAAGACAATGTTTTTTGCTATGAAAATATATAGCAAAAGGGAATATATAGAACAAAAACATTTATGTTGACATTTACCAATTGAAATTTGTTTTTAAAAAGAGGGAAATAACGTCAATATTTGTTCATATATATATATATATATATATATATATATATATATATATATATATATATATATATATATATATATATATATATATATATGTATGTATGTATGTATGTATGTATGTATATTTTTTAAAATAAAATACAGGAAAAATATTTTGCTTGCAAATTTTTGTCCTTGTAAGGCTCATAATAATATATCATGGTAGCAATTTGTGCTTAGGCCATCCTTGATATGGAAACAAAAATCCAAATTAGACCCAACGGTACAAGTTATTGAGTCCAAGGCCCAATAGATGATGGAAGCCTGTGACAGGCTGTACGGGCTTAGAAAGTAGGAAACAGGGCCATGAAGCCCATCATTCGACTATTTATGCAGGTAGTATCTCTCACATTTCTCTAGATTGATATCGCCACCATTTACTGACTTGAGCGTCGAATAGTCTTCATTGGGGTGCCACCATTGGTGTCCTTTTCACCTTATTTTTTTTATTATTATTTGCAGGAGATTGGGGTTGGCCGAGTAACCCCACGTGTCCACCACTTACTGGATGCTAGAGTACTGTTTGTATGAATTGGTGCCATCAGTGGGAAGTCAGCGTGCCCTCCAATCTTTGATCATGTGGACATCAACACCACCTATTGTTAAGGGAGCCATGACCATATGACAAAAAGCTGGGCATTGATCCACATCTGGTTGCTGCAATGCACATTCACATGAATAGAATACTTGAGACCAAAGGAGGAGTATAATGAACTAGTCCATGAATTGTACTAGAGGTACTTATGGAGGATAAGTTTCCTTCGACTTATATCATCAAATTTGCACTTCATATGGGAATTGATGAAGTCTTGGTCACATGTGATCGACAACCACTGTGCCACTGAACAGACCTTAAACTCAGCTAAATTAGCAGGAAGAAAAAAACTTTGAATTGAAAACTCATTATCTTCCATCCTTCCTCCCTTGTCATCCTAATTCGAATTGTGCCTTAAATGCCTATGTATTGTTTGCACTCTTATAGTAGCTGTGTGCTTTTATATGTATATGTAGGGATAAGTGATGATACAGAAAAAATAATGAATCATTCACAGGAGGGGGCCTTGTCTTTGCTAGTCGTGGGGGTTGGAAATAGCCATATCATGGGGATAAATGTCCCATGAAAAAATATCTTGTTTTAATGAGAAAAAATTACTTGTGCATGACATGCACATGATGTGTCCGATTTGAGGGCTGAAAATGGCATTGATGGTGAGACATTAGTGATTAATGAGATCCCTTAGTAGTTTGTTAAAGGCTTTTTCACGGGCGCGGTATATGATTTCAATAACCCATCCGAGACTTTCTTTCTAGTTTGGAACACAGTTCCAGTAGCACGACATTGAGTAAAGTGTCGTCTCCCAAACAGGTATCGAGTAAGGCTCATTTCTTTTTGCATTTGGCTTCGAGTTAGACTATATGGAGACAAGGGTCTCTAGAAGTAGGCCTCGGGTTGAGTGACCTTCTTGAGGACTTGGTTTCTCAGAGGAAGGCCTTGAGAGAAAAGGCCTCCCTTGGGACTTGATGGCTTATCCTGGCACAGGCCTTTATCTTTAATCCCATCTAAATCGTATAGGACCCTAGGAACCTTACACTAATTCACTGTTAGACTTATATAAATTTGTCTCTTAGTGGGCCTGTTAATTAAGTAAATCATTAATGCAATATTGTTTTATACTACGCCTTATTATGGCTGTAGATCAAAGACCATTAAAATACTCTATTTGTTTCAAATTTTTTAAAATGTTCACTTTTTAGCAATTAATTTATGATTTTTTTTCAATCTTTTAGTATATAAATGAAAAATCTTTGTATATAAATGATAAATAAAGACCTATATTTTCTATATATATATTTTAATTTTTTTTCTAACAAACAATAATATGAATAAATTCAAGTCAAACTATTCAAAAAAGTCAAATGTTTCAAAGAATATGGAATGAAAGGAGTAATATACATACAGTGCAGCTGTCCAGCATTTCAAAGATATGTATTTGTATAAAACATACTACTATGCATTGTAGATCTATACAAGCAACTAGGGAACATACCCAATAGGTCCATAGCATTTACCATAGGCACAAGTTTCATATACATATACACATCATACATAAAAGTGCTATACATATGCTAAACACTAAGAATCCTAGGATTCAATCTCACTTGAATTACTCTTTTAATAAGCATTACTGTGGTGTCTAAGTATCCCCTGCTCTTTACCTCTGTACAACAAAGGCCAGTAAGTTAGTATTCCGAGTAATTAGGAATTTGTAAGAAAGGAACATAACAATAATGTACCATAGTAATTAACTTATGTACACCTGGTACCAAAATACTAACAACCTTTCATTCTATTGGTTGTTTGCCCTAGATATACCAGTATTTGCACACAAAACATGTCAAGGATGTGAGAACCAAAATTTTTCAGTGAGGGTCATAAGCTTACAAGAAAAACATTCATATAGGACCATGCATTTTATCAATAAAGATATTAATACATGCCTTAGGCACTTGAGCTCAAATCATAGTGCTAGGAACTCATATTATTGGCCAATACTTATGGGAGTAGCTAATTCCCATAATTTCTCTACCCATTAGTACTACAATTGACAAGTTCAACTTGTCCATGCAAATACTTCTTTTGAAATATATTAGTATTTCCCAATATCCCGCATTTTATGCATAGAAGCTGACTATTTGTTTATTTAGTGTATGTGTTAGTGCTAGCATTGTAAGGTTTTGTGAGTGGTTAAAGACACCTCCCCCATTTTAGGTCCACCCAAGCCTTAGCCTATTATAGTGACCTTGGGTGTCTTAGGTTCCTAACCGATCATACTCACCATAACTAGACCCTTTCAAGGTCTTTGTTGCTGGCACATACAAGCTCAACCATATGCACATTTACATTTTATATGAGCTTCATAGTTTGGTGTTCTACCAAACTCAACCATATAAACTTCTTAAATAACCGTCAATACTCACGTCATATGTTTGTTAAATTTACCAATAATTTAGCTACTTGATATACAAGTATCATAGCCAAATTTATTTATCATATAAACATACAAATTAAATAACCCTTACCTCAGATAACCTAGTTTGTAAGCTTAATGTACTTAGCCTTTCATCTAGGTTTTAAGCCAAACTTAGGACCCCTTTTAGTAGCTTATGCTCAAGACCTATATTGATTATTTTAAGCCAATAACAAAGTCCCATATAGTTTAAGTGGCTAAATTAACTTTTACATAGGTATCCATATATCTGGCCTCTTAATGTTTTTTGGACCCAATCTTTTCCTTTTCTAATTTTTAAACTTCCACAACTAGCAAATAAATTAAGAGTAACAATTTTACTTATTTCCCAGCCTTCTTGGTAAAACAAAATGAAAAGAAACCATAAGCCTATTCATTTTTCATTTTTCATTTTTTCCAAGCTTCCTATATTTGGTTAAACTAATAAGCATACAATGAACTAATTTTAAACCATTATCCCAAAAAATACATGTCTAAATTAAATAGGAAATTCAAAGGTAATTGAACATAGCTTACCTAGAAAGATTGAGCTCATATTTTAGGTCCTCTTACTTAAACACATAATTTTAACCCGAAATACTTGCTAATTTTTGTTTAATTTGGGTCGAATAAACTAGGATTTAGTTTGTTTGGAGCTTCAAGGGGTTTGTTCATGGTGGGAAGAGAGGTTTTGGTGGCATGGCCATCCTTGGCCCTTGCCCAGGAATGTCTATGAGAACTGGTCTCATGGTGGCTCCAATTGGCTAACTGTATATGTGCGTGAATTAAAACTCCATGAAATTAGTTAATTAACTTAGAATATGCAAGATGCATGCTCTTATGTTTTGACTAAAGTAAATAGAAAGCATAAAACATTCATTTGGCCAAGATACTTTCATAAAAAACAAGTTCAAATAGCCAAAGGATATAAAGTCAACATTTGTATGATTAACACTACACACAAACAACCATGTGAGAGTATTCAACATAAAGTAGACTAATGCTCCTCACCCAAGAGCAACCCTAGAGTCTAGGACTCCATCATAAACAAGGAAGGCAACTAGGAGTACTATACATACAAGCCTCGACTGAGATCTTTTGAAACTAACTCTTACCTAGGTGGTAAGTCCTAGTAGCGAGTCAAAAAAGTCCTGTCCACGTGGCCATGAAAAATACTACAGTAGCACTGTTACTTAACCAACAAGTAACCTAAGTAGACTAGAATCATAAAGATTCTCAAGTACAGTACCTACAATAATAAGTTACCGCGACAACCCTCAACAGTTATCTGGCCAGTGTCAGAATCTACACAACATAACTAGGGAGTAAGAATTCAGAAATTTTCAGTAAGGGTCTTCACTTCACCTGTAAGAAAATTTACTAAGAACTCAACATATGTGAATATATGTAACCTGCTATGAGCTCATACAGCTTGAAGCTAGAGTTATGTGCATAAATCTCGGTCCTTTAGGACTTTTCCTCAACCTAATCCTTAAACTACAAGGCAGAACCTGTTTATTAGCAAGCAGAGCTTACTAGCCTAACCAGTGACGATTCACTAGTTGAAACTCCCTTATGTTGTACAATGGCTTTATGGTGGGACTACTATTGACTAGGCCAAAAAGACCTATTAGGCTATAAAGACTCATTAGGTGCGCTAAGGTTTCATATCGCAACCTCGTGGCTAGCTGCACAACTAGGTCGCCGATGGTACTAAACCTTTCACCCAAGCTAATGATACTTAGTTGTGGCCCTTTGTTACCTAGTTTTTTTACTTATGGTGAAAGTAACCATAAAACCCAAAAAGAATCCTAAGTCTTGGAGAAGTTTTGGAAGCCTCGGAGTACCGTCAGAATACTTAGACTCCTAGGTACCCTAAGAACCCAATTAGGCCTCCCCTTGAATCTATTAGCAAAATGGATAAATTTGAGCCACCATAATTGTGGCGATATGTCATGGTTAATGGCGATATGTCATTTTAATACAAAATGCTCTGGTGTTTTTTAGTTGAACTAGCGATGCGTCGCGAGTATTGGTGACGTGTCCCCAATACCTGTGATTTCCATAATTTTTCAGGTTTGCTGCTACGACCTTTGGAGACTTACCAAACATGTTAAACATGCTTGGATGGCCTTCAAACTTCACATACTTGTAAAACATGTTGCAAAGACCACGACCAACTATCATAAACATTTATATGATGCATTATAACATCATTACAATCTCCACAAAGCTAGTAGTCCACCATGATCAAACTAGCCTACTAACTAATGCTACTGTCAAAACTACTTGATTTCCATCAAGTATTAACATTTCAATAGCATTAATTAGAGCTTGAAAACATAACTTCCTTACCTTAACTTCAACTTTCAAGTAAGAAACAAGTAATTCCTCCTTAAAAATCCAAGTTCCACAAAGTTCATCCTAGTTCCAAGCAATCAAAGGCACAAAATACATAATTACTAACTTCTAACCAAAACTCAAGCTCTCAATAAACTAATAAATAAGAATTCACCAAGAATACAAGTGTTACCTCACATAAAAAACAGGGGATGGTGGAAAACATGGTTCCAAGCTTGAAAAACATGGAATCTCACTTGTAACAAGCTTCCATATCCATATACTCCATTGGTAGCGTCAATTTCCATAAAAACAAATCTTAGTTTTGGGCATGAATTGATGAATTGAGTATTTATTTTCAAAATTACAGTGGAAAAAAAAGTAGCTCATTTTATTCAATAAAATTATGGGGTAAAGAGGAGGAAAAAATGATTAACATCAATTTTCCTTTATTCTATTTATTAACAACCAACAATAACCAACAGACCTCTTTGTTTTGGAAGAAGCCATATAGAATGGGGAGTAAGGTAAAAAACGGTAGAAAGAAGGATGAGATTGGTTTTGGAGTGGAAATGGCAACCATCCCTCACTTTTACCATGTTATATAAGCCTCAAAGCTATCATGCCACCAAAGTATTTAAAAAGTCACAAATAAGTCCCCTTCCTAAGGCGACTATAGTAAAAATTGGTCAAATCTTATTTATTTAAACTAAGTTTGGGTTAGAGTTAAAAGTTAAGTTTTCAACATCATTTTTTTAACACTCGAGATCCAGCCAGACTATTCATAATGAAAAATTACCATTTTACCCCAGAACTTCATTTAGTACCTTAACCTTCTCGAAACCTTATGAACTTTACTAAACTCACCTATCCTTGCTATGTGAGCTTGAAATAAGGTTCCAAATTGAGTTTCAAATACTTTCAATTCTCAAACGAACTCATAGTTAGGAGAGCCATAACATTCGGGTGGCTAAATGAAGGAGAAGGTGATCGGGTGGGGTTAATCACCGCTCCACTGCCTCAGCTATATTTGACACATAGCTGATGCCTTATGTGGCTAGTTTGTAAACTTGTGCACAATTGTGCAACACGATGGAAACAATAGGACCAAATTTAGCAATTAGTCGTGACTGATTCGTTCACAAAATTAATTACATGGAAAGTCCTAGCCTTTCAAGCACATTCAATTTGTCCCCAACTTTTCTAAATGTTACACTTAAACCACTTATGAACAATCTAGTCATTACACAATTTCATGAAAATAGAGCAGGAATCACGAGATTCTGAGATATCCTAGATCTCATATTTTTTCATCCTTTGTCCAACTTATTAGCCCAACTTGTTTTAAATGATTGTTTTCATTTCTTTTAAGCTACTAGACCATCTAATACAGAGACTTGGCTTGCAAATAAATTATCTAAAGTGTTAATTTATTAAATTAACCAGTTACCTGGTAATATGAGCTTCCTGTAATTACCTTGCCAATTAGACCTATGGCTCCGAAGGTTATTACATATCCGGCCTTGAGACTAGGGTATCTCTACAAATGAAGAGTGACATTCCCAAGAAGTTGTTAGTGCTGTGCACAAAAACCAATCATGAGATGATTGTATTTTGCACGTTGAGTCATGATATTTTATTGAGGCATTAATCCAATAATTGTATTTGTTGTATTGTTTTTGTATGACATAATCAAATGTAATTATAACCCTAGAATAATAGTATTCTTAAACATCCCTGGTTTACCATTATTGTTGAGTGGGTTACAATAACACATAAAGACTATCATATGTAGAAACAAATATGAGATATGTAGTTACATATGGGTACAAGTTGGAGAACTTGTGTACTGGACAGACCCACCATGAGAACGTTACATGGATTGTTATATGAGTATCATAAGTGATTTTTATAATAATCATGGTATATTCAGTCCTTTGACCGAAGGTCATCAAGACTCCCTACATGAGAGTCATATATTTTGATACTTCATTTTGTTGCTCATAATTGAGTGAACATGAAAGTGGTCATTGGGTATGTCACATATCATACAGAAGGTTTTGTATGATCAAAATGAGATTTGTCCATTCTATGTAACGGGAGTGATATCTTTGGGCCCATTGATAGAATGAGACTAAGAAAATACGCGGCCATACTCAGATGAGTTAATATATGATATCAATGTCATCAGTTTAAGTTAGTTTACTTGGTAATAAAAAAACCATGGATTGGGCTATGCGAGAGTTGCACATTCTATGTTTCGTGCTTGGTTTTGAAACTTTGGACAAAGGGACAATGGCATATGAAGATAAAGATCATATAGGTTTAGTCGAATCACTAACTATCTTATCATTTAAGTAACAATAATGTGATGCTAGATACCGCTTATTGTTAATGATCATAAATGTGATTTATGAATATTGCCAATGTGGTAGGAGTCTATTAGGTTGTACACATAAAGCCAATTGGATTATTTGAGTGCATGGGCCAAATTGCTTGGGTTTCGGTTTCATAATAATTTTGAATTAATAATTGGCCCAAAGGTTGAGCCATTAATGAAGCTCAAAATTAAACCTAATTGGATTAGAGTTTTGAAATCCATTAGACTTGGGAGTTGAGTCCCACTATATATATACATCATATAGTGAAAATTTTACAGCTCTTACCCTAGCCTCTTTAAGGACGAAATCAGAAGGGTTCTGAAAAGTTCTATCCATATTCTTCTCATGCCATTCCTTGGAGGACATGAGCTAGCATTGTAGGTGCAAGAGGAATGCATTTTCCAGGACGTGGTAGAGGCATGGTGATCTAGAAAAGCTTGTGTGGATACTGTAGAGAGCTTGAACACGTCAACTTTTTAAGTTTGTGATCCAACTCAACAGTTGGGCGAAAGATCTCAACCGAGTAGGTATAAAATTTTTAAACACCCGATTTACCCTGTTTCCCTTAAATCCTAGAAGGTTTTGATTATCTTCTACTGTGCTTATTTGGCTCCCGAAACCCTATAGAATCAACCTCATGGACAACAACCTAAGTGTGGGACTAACTGCCTAGCGAGTGGCCTCATAATCGATGACCAGTTATATAGGCCTTTTCCTTATGATGAGAAACAAAAGACTTGATGGCTAAATCGATGTCACCTTGCCTGGTGCCAACAATTATATTACGCTAAGGCTATTAGTATTTTTTTAATTAAACTACTACAATTTCCTACAAGGTATAAATAGATTTTTCATAATTATTTGCATGAAACATAATGCCCCTAGTACATGATTTGTATATTTTTGGCATGGTGGATTACTTGCATGGATTTTTGGCTTTGACACATGGTATGGAGACGTTAATATTGAAATTGCATGAACATGAGTACATGAGGAAATGAAAGTGGATGATAGCTGTGCATGAGCTTTCACATTATAAATCATGTAGTAAAATACTCCTTCTATCCCATAATAGATTAAACCTTTCTTTGCGTACAGAGATTAAGGTGTATGTAATTTGTGTTATTTTTTGTGTAGTGAGAGTTTAAATAATGATTAAAAAAGTAAAGATTTTTTTTTGGGATTTTGTGCAGTGAGAGATTGAGTGAAGATTAAAAAAAATTCTTTATTGGGTTTTGTGTAATGAAAGTTTAAATGAGGGTAAAAAGGTAAATTGATTGTTTAAAATTTTATAAAGGAGAAAACGTTTCAACTTTTTCGGGACATCTAAAAAAAAATATATGTTTCATCTAAATTGGGATGAAGAGAGTATTTTTTTAGATGTCCCATTTATGCATGATTGTCATTATAAGAATCCTCACTAAGTGCATGCAATATAGAACCATACCCTTTGGTCACCTGATGCTTATTTATATTATTGGCAATTTCAGAGAACCTTTGTGTTTTTACATGCAAGCAGTATCTGAGGCCTAAAGTGGCACTAGTAGCATGCCTGGACTTGAGCTAGACCAAAGATATAGGGTGATCTAGACTTAGGACATGGGGAAGCTAGACTTAGGCATACAACTAAAGAACTAACAAGGAAGGCTAAGTTCCTGTGAAGTCCCTTACAGCATTCATGAAATGCTTATTCAAGTAAACACAAGAAAAGTCCTTGACTTATGGTTTCACAGGTTGCAAGCGACCACCATTTTGTGCCCTAAATTGAGCAAGGTTCCATCTTAAGGACTTAACATCTTCACTCCCGAGTTAAAAAACCTCCTTAAGGACCTGATATCTTGGGAGTAGACCTTGAGTCAATAAACCTCATCTAGCATTTGGGACAAGGGTTTTGGCTTCCAGGTGACATGCATTCCCTAATGAGTGGCCTTAGCCTCGGAGTTAGGCCTCATGGATCTCAGCCCCTAAGAGACGTGTGTTCTTAGGTGAGTGACCTTAACCTTAGAGTTAGTCCTTGTTGATCTCAGCCAATAGGACACATGTAATATTTCTGATTTGCCTTGGCCTCAGAGTTAGGCCTCGTGGATCACATCCATTGGGATATGTTTGACATCAATGAATGGCCTCAACCCCAGCAATGGGCCTCATGGATATTGGCCCCTGGGCAACACGCATTCCCCAGTGAATAGCCTCAACCTTGGAGTCAAGCCTTATGGATCTTGGCCCTTTGGACACTTATGATCCCATTGATTGGTCTTAGAGCTGGAGATGGGCATCATGAATCTTGGCCCCCAGGAGACATGCATTCCTTAATGAGTGGCCTCAACATCAGATTTAAGTCTTGTGGTCTTGGCCACTAAGATATGTGTGATTCTAGTGAGTATCATTGGCTTCAGAAATGAGCATTATGGATTTCAGCCTTTGGGTGACATACACTTCCCAGTGAGTGACCTTGGCCTTAGAGTTGGGCCTCATGGACCATGGCCCGTAAAAAACATGCATTCTTCGATAAGTGGCCACCGGTTCGAAGTTGGGGCTTATGGATCTCACCCCTAGGCAACATGCATTCCCCCACGTGTAAGCTTAACCTCAGAGTTAAGCCTCATTGACCTCGGCCCCTGTGTGATGTACAATCTCGACAAGTAGCCTTAGCCTCAAAACTAAGCCTTATATAGATTTTGGCATTCGGGTTGACATACATTCCCCAGTGAGTGGCGTTGACATCGATGATGGGTTTTATGCGTTTTGGTCTTTAGGCGAGCTCGGCTTGAAAAATGGACCTATTGTACGATGGTTCCAAATAGAAAAAACCTCATTGGGAGTTAGACCTATTGGATTACATCCCTTGGGTGGAGGGTATTTTTAAGGAATTAGGGCTTTCAGATGATGGCCTTTAGGAACCTAGCCTTCAAGAAAGGTTTTAGGGATAGGGGCTTGGAGTAGCTCCCTGGAAATTAAGGTTTACTGGCTTAGTGTAGTCCTCAAGAAGGCTGGCCTCATGGGAAGAATGCTAGGCCTCAAGAGAAACAAATACTTGAAATGAAGAATAGTGTAGGTGGTCTGCTACTAGGTTATCGTATCAAGGTAAAGACCTCAAGAAAGTTGTGAGCACCATAAAGACAAGATATATAGCCTTTCAAAAGCACAATAGGATGGAGGTTCCTTTAATTCACTGACTTCAAGAACTCTGCCTACTAAAACTAGATGGTCCCCCTCATATAATTTCTAGAAGAGCATTCAGGAAAGTGTTCCCCCAAGTAACATCATGAGTTGCAAGTATGTATATAGAAGCCCTCGAGTCTTACATGTCCTATTGGAAAGACTTAATAGTTGTACTAAGGGTCTGGATGGAAACTAGTATCTAGGCCAGAGTAACTCCCCTCCAAATGAATTAAAAGGCAGTTTGTAAGTGTAGCTTTCTTGCATCAAAGAACTGTTACAACAAAGATCTAATTAGGGGCTTACAAAATCTTAGCATCTCCCACTCATTGATGGGGAGACTGAACTCAGTCCTAACAGCTCGTGCAACCTTTCTAGTAAGGGAATTTTCCACTTATATACATAAGAATGCAAGGGCCACCTCAGACCTCATATTCATTGAGGAGGGGGGTTGGTTGTTATAAAAATGGAAATCCAAATCAAAACCAAAAGTATTGGGTTACTAGGTTGAAGGCCAAATAGACAATGGAGGCCTGTTATAGACTATGTTGGCTTGGAAAATAACGTACAGACCCAAGATGCCCACAGCCTGTCTATTTATATAGTAAGTATCTCCCACATTTTTGTAAGTTGATACCATCATCATTTACTGACTTGACCGTAGAAGGGGCCTCCCTAAGGGTCTTTTTGACTCTATCTTCTGTCTTGGTATGTAGATGACTGGGGTCGGTTGAGTAAACCCATTTGGACTCCAGAGCACTTTCCATATTAAATTTTCATGTATAGATCAACTAACCATTCTACCTATGCACATTTTTAAGTAGTGAGGTATTTGGAACCTTTCCTTTTTGTCTTGTATGATTTTTCTTTTTCATACTTTCTACCCCTCATGGACATGATTGCCAACAATGCAAAAAATCTTTAATGCCAGCAAAATCACAACACTTTCTTCAACACCCTAAGCGCTACAATCCTTGCACCTTTTGTAGCAAGCATTGCATGTAGCTTGCTGATTTTGTAATTCCTTCAATGACCCATTTCTTTGCCTAAATACCCGACAACTTGGCCAGCATAATTGCCCCACAAATTGCCATCACCACCTCTTGCCTTGGTAGCCACCGTCGTGGTTGCAAGGAGGAAATAGATAAACTGGCTCTAGTGACCAATCTTGGCCATTTGATATGCCTAAAATGGCTTCATTGAATGAACGAACGTGCCCACTTGATCACCCCTCCACTATTGATTCACGAAGACACCAAGTACAGACACTGGCACTAGCCTCAGCCTAGGTCCTAGCCCTAATCTAAGTCTTATTCCAAGTCTAAGAGTTCATCGGGCTCGTACGATTATCATTGGTTAGTCTTCGCTCAGTCCAATTATTGTACTTTGTAGGACCAACTCTAATATAGATAGAATTGTCGCTGAAAGAGGGAACTCTTAAGAGCATTACTATGATGATGAATTTGGGTTGGGCATCAGGCTTTTGCTTGTTATCATATTAGAGTTCTTGATGGGTTTGGTCTTTTGTGGTAGTTAGCAGCAAAGACGGCCATGATCTTGGTGGCCACTAAAGCTATTACAAAAGCAACCTAGCTATCCACCACGTGCTTGTGGTTCTCTTGAGAATGGGTGGTGTTGATGCTGCCGTGATGGGTGATTCGTTACAACAAATAGCATCATTTGTTATGCAAAGTATCTTACGGTTGGGTGAGTGTTAGATGTGTAGGGATAACCATTCATCTCCAGTCACTTGTGTACAAAGGCAGTAAACATGGTCTGGAGGACCTTTGAGGAGACCCATTTTATGCTAAAGTTAGTTATAACAATAGTATAAACCTAGGGAAAAGGAACAGATATTTCCTCTATAAATAACTGAATAGTATGCTTAATGGGCATGTGCCTTAGTTTTCAAGCCTACATAGGGTTTAGGTGAACCCTTATCATCAATTGGGCTCTTGGCTCAATAACCTGGTACCTTCGGGCTTAAATCATATCATGCGTATTAAGAACAAAATAAATATCTATATTGGCATTTGCCAATTGAATTTTGTTCTTAAAATAAAAAAGAATGAAATAAAAAGAATATTTATGTTAAAATATTTGTATAAGTTATATTTTGTTATTTTATATATTTATAAGTGATACATACATACATATATATATATATATATATATATATATATATATATATATATATATATATATATATATATATATATATATAATTTAAAGTAAAGAAATATTTTTTGCCTAACATTTATGCTTTGTTGTACCACAAATGTACCTTAATAAATTGTAAAAAATACATTGATAAGTGAAGTACTTCAAAATTATACTTTGCAATATTGTGGTTTATCACACAAAAATTTGACAAAATGTGCAAACATGTGTACCTTGTACTACATACAGATGATACATGGTAAACCACATAAAATACCATGGTACCACTTGAAATTGAAGAGCTTGCTATATCTTCCTAGATGTGATCACATCTATTTATTTGAAATCCTTCCATATCATTTTGATTTTTATCTTTTAAGTAACTTTGAAAATTTATTTGGCATTTTCGGTATTACGTAAATGATTAGTGTTATAATTTAGAAAAAGCTATTTAAGAGTGTCTTTTAGCTTTTAACTTTAACATTTTAATTTCAACCATTAATAAATTATAAAAAAACGTTGATATAGATCCCAAAATGTTCTTAAAAAATTGAACATTATTATTATTATGGTGTATCCATGGTTCTCGGGTTGGATTGGCTAGTTCAACTTGCTTTGACTGTGAACCATAACTCTCTATGGTATGGGTTTCGGCACAACTACAGAGGTTAACAACCGATGAAAGCCGCTCCAAATTGTCAATAGGGAAGTGTTTAGAACCGGGTTCGGAGCTAGCAAGTAGGAACCAGGTGTCACTAATTGCCATTGATCAACTACACAACACACTTTAAGTTGTTTGAAGCATTTTTATCATATTTAAAACTTAGTAGACAAAATGCACACTTAGTCCTTATATTATATATGCATTATCATTTTAGTCCCATTCTTTCCATATTTATAATAGGGTCACTTAGCAGCCTTGGTATGAAGATGCGAAAGATCAGTAAGTGAAGCCGGAGGCCCTAGCAGTTTGAGACACTGATTGGGTTTATCCTCTATTTGGTTGGTGAAAACTAATCCCTCCAAGATACAGCCAGGTGCCGAAGCGAGACTTCTCCAAATCAAATTTTCTCTATTTACAAGGTCTTGTGTATATCAAAACCGTAATCACTTATTTAAACCGGGACAAACTTATGATTGTTTTAAGCCATAACAATCATGATGTCAATGTAGACATTCCAATTTCCAATAACCACAAGCTGCTATTCTGCCACAGCTCGGCTAAAAAAAGGATGTTTAACCGTTGTGTTCGGCAGTCTCAATAACTTCAGGGACTAGAAAGTTTCTTGATCACATCCTGTTCCTTGGCATACCAATTTGGTACTATCTTCGAAATATGGGGATAGAGATCCTTGTATGAATCTCGGATGGTTCCTTCTGCCACCCCAGTGGCCACCGATATGTCTCTAAGGGGCTTCGTATCAGCAGACAGCTGTGTCACAATATAAACAACTGCAGCTGCAACGGAACTGGGGCGTCTCCTTATGTCAAAGTTTCCCAACTTCTCCGCTGCTTCCTGAGCAGCTCTCACTGATCTATAGTCACCCATACCAAGATTGGAGCAAAATCGCTTTATGAAGTCACTTGCTTGGGTGGCAGCTTCGAAGCTGTGACTACCAGGCCAATGGTTGAGTTGTTTAATGATGTATTCGATCTCCCGGCCAATTGGTTTCTTTGTAACTCCATTGGCGACAGAGCAGATTTCCTTGACGGTCCTCGGCCTCTGCTCTTGTCGACAAGCAATGTAGAGGCTGGCTGCCATTAAAGCGTTCTGATTCCTTCCTCTACTGGGGTTTTGATCGACCACCTTCTTGTATATCTCATTGGCTCTATCTTTGATGGTTGTGACGATCTCCAGCCTATCAGCCATGGAAGCGATGGTCTTGAAAGCGAAAGCCAGCCAGCGATCCGGGTCAGACCCACGATTTTGCCAGTGGCAAAGAGAAGAGGGGAGGAGTTTGCCGGTGATGACGGTGGAGAGGCCGCCGTAAGCGAGGAGAGGGTTAGTGGGGCTACCAACACGGACAGGATCATTGTCGGCTGTGGACTCATCAGCGAAGGTCCGCCACTCGGAGGTCTCGTCGATGTGGCGGGACTCCAGTACCAGGCCGCACTCGGAGCAGATGGTGTCGCCTGCCGACTGGTCATAAACCACGTCGGTGTTCCTCTTGCAATCGGTGCAATACTCGACCGACATTCTCAATTGTTTCGATTTCAGAAAGGATTTAGAGTTTTTGGATGATTAACTTGTGTTGTGTGGAAGCGCAAAAACAATTAATTAAACCTAAGCCATGACCCAGGGACCCCTATTTATAATCTCACACAAAACCTAAGCCTTAGAGGAAAGGGTTATCCGATTGGTCTCAGGAAACTTGTTGGGCAAGAAAACACATGGCACGTCCAAAACTTGGCAAAAAGACACTTAATGAGCCTGTAAACTGTGGACCCAAGGCCCATAAACAGCGAATGGGGAAACCCAATTCCACCCTTCTCCATTCTTTCTTGGCTTAAATGCATGCAGAACAGTACCTGAACTGTGTTAATTCGGTCATTTAAAAGCCTCAACTATGAATTGGTTCAACTCAGGACTCATACATTTGAAAGGGGTACATTAGTCCAGAGAACATCATGGCACGTGACTTCACGTCCAACTCTAAATAATAGTTGCCTGTGAAGTGTAGAGGAATTAAAACCTTAAACCCTAAACCTCATGTTATATGAAAGTGCAAATGGATTAAAACCTGACGATTTATTCATTCACGTGACGGTGTGTGACTTTCCATTTGAGTTCATAGATTGAATTGCTTTGAGTCCAAAAGTAGGAGTCTTGAGTTGAGCTAGTTGATAGTTGAGGCTCTTAAGTTAGGGATGACAATTGGGTTGGTCGGATCATGTTTGAGTCAAGTTATTCTGATTCAGGTGTAATTGGGTTAGCATAAATTCAAGTTCATGTTGGGTTATTTAGGTTCAGGTTGGTTTCAGGTTGAGCAGATGTGGGTTTAGATTAGGTTTGATTGAGTTTATTTGGGTTCGAGTTTGATACAAGTAGGGATCAATTTCAATCTTGAATAAATTTAGGGTTGAACATTTAGTGCACCTGGGTTATTTGTTCATAAGCCAAAATGATTGAATCGATCCAAGTTTTTGTTTGAATTTTTGTTAAAATTTAAATTAAAGAATTTAATTTTTTGTGTGTGATTTAATTTAGGTTAATTTTTTGCTTTCTTAAAATTTTTTGATTAAAAAATTCATAACAATTTTCTTCATTATATTTTAGTGCCTATTTAGGTTATTTAACATTGTTGTTTATACTTTGTAGTACTTGGTTGTTTTACTAGATTTACACCTTCACCTAGCTATCATTGTACAAACCACCTAAACTTTCACCTAGTTATCATCCAGACATACACTCTATAACAATTTTGCTACACTTAAGTTTTGATGAATTTCTATTAAATTACTATGAAATGCAACTCCGGTTTACTATTAGTGACTAAATTGTAAATTTTAAAATTTTTTGGCAAAAATGCAAAGATTTGAAAAGCTTAGGGGCCTATTTTGTAATTATGACTGAAGTGAAAATTTTCAAAATTTAAGTACATTATTGAACTATAATTAAAATTTTAAGGAACAGTGTTGCAATTTTGATAATTGCCTAATGAGATCATTAAATTTACTAACTATGGAAGTTACTTGTTTTGAAATAACTCAAATGTGAGATTTACTAAACATGGAAGTCCACTTCCCAAAAGAGACTTACTAAATATAAAAGTTATAAAAAAAAAAATAGAAGTTATTAAATATGGAAATCTCTTCCCAAATATAATACTTACTAAATATGGAAGTCCCAAAAATTGTAAGTTTGTGAATATGAAATCCCTAATATATCAGACTCACTAAATATGAAAAATAATAAAAAAAAGGAAAATTAGTGCTTATGGTGAGAGTTAGGAAAATATTAATATAAATAAATTTAAGTGAAATTTAAGTAGAAAACCTTTAATAGTTCAAAGAACCTGGAGGTAGTATAATTTATAATCAAAATATATATTAAATTAGAATTTAAAGCAAAAAATACATCAATAAATTAGGTCCATAAAAAGTACTATAACAAATTAACCAGGTGAATAACTGTCCATTGATGAATTCTCCTTACCTTGATAAGCTAGATTTGCTCAGTTGCTTGAGAGGTTGATAGACAGAAAGAACCCTTCATCACCACATGTTGACATGATGGTAGCATGATGGCAAAGTTATATACCTTCTTTGTATAAAGTGGTTACCAAAATCATAGTGAACAGAATCAGGCCTCCTATAACCATTGTAATAGCTCTTTTCAATCTGCCTTTGTACTTGGGAGATTTACTTTTAATAGTGCCATTTTGATCCAAGAAATCCTGCACTCCTTCAATAGAAAAAAAGGGAAAAGGGGTTTCTTGCTTCTTAAAATTGATCTTGAAAAGGCCTATGTAAAACTTGAGTGAAACTTCAATAGGAACACCCTTTGCCATTTCAGGTTCCCCAAGAATCTCATGGATCTCATTATGAACTGTGTTTTTATTACTGATTTCTCCATCCTTATGAATGACTCTATTTTTTACTCTTTTCCTTTTCGAGAGGGATCCATGAAGAAGACCCCCTGTCCCATTATATTTTCATCCTCAGCCTTGAAATTCTCTCTATAATGATCAACTTTTAGCAAGACAAAGGCTTATGGAAAGGTTTCAAAATGGGAAAAGATGGTATTGCCCTCACCCACATCTTCTATGCTAATGACCTCACTCTTGTTGCTGAGGCTTTTGAAGAAAACTGCATTGCCATTAAGCAAATCTAAGATACCTTCTGTGCTTTATCTGGTGAAACCATTAATCTTAATAATTCTAGAGTTCACTTCAGCAAAAACACCGACAGTGATACCAGAACTCTTTGCTCTAATATTCTTGGTGTTGCTGACACTAGCTCCTTTGGTTCCTATCAGGGCTTTCCTGTTTCTCGTAGAGAATAGAACCATGCGGATTGTAATTTCATTATTGAGAAAATGGGGGAGAAATTTAGTGGCTGGAAAAGCAATTGTCTCTCATTAAGAATCATCCTTATCCAAACTACTTTCTCCACCATAGGAAACTACTACATGTAAATTAATAAACTTCTTTCAAGAACCCTCAACTGTATTAATAAAATCTCTAAGGATTTCCTCTGGAGTTCTTCTGGTGAAAGAAAGAAACTCTATAATGTTAGCTGGGAATTGGCACCCATCCCAAACATCTTTGTGGTCGTGGGATTAGAAAAGCTGGTTGTCTCAACCAGGCTAATCGTTTGAAATTTGCTTGGAAAATTAGACATGACAATGGGAGTCTTTTATCTAATGTTTTCTCATCCAAATGCCGGTGTGCCAAAAAAAAAATGCCTCTCTCTTTTCTGGAAAGTTATTTTGAAGATTGATCTTTCTGAAGGAACCAGGAGACTGGTTATTAATGGGCGGGGCACTTTCTGGTGGATTCAAAATTGGTTAGGAACTGGGACCCTCAGAAGTCAGATTGTTGGCCATTTAACTAAGGGCGAATTTCAAAAAACCCCCTGAGGTTTAGTGAATACTTCACTTACCACCCTCCTGTTTGGAAATTCTCCCCTTTACCCCCTTAGGTTTAGGGCGAATTTCAAAAAACCCCCTGAGGTTTAGTGAATACTTCACTTACCCCCTCCTGTTTGGAAATTCTCCACTTTACCCCCTTAAGTTTAATAGATCATTCACTTACCCCCTTCCATAATATTGTAAATAATTTTAATTTACTTACAATGCTCAATTATTATTTAATTAAAATTATAGTCTTTACAGAATTGTAGATTTTTATAGTAATAAAACATGTAAATATTAAAATGAATACTTAAAAAAATAAAATCTATTTATATGAACTTTTACATACTGGTATATGAACAATAATGCCCTTGTCAAATGTGGATACTGTATTTACTTAATATAATTTCCCAATAATTATTGTATAATTACTAGAAAATTTAAATTTTCTATTATTGATGAACATTTCACCTAGGTGAAATTTCAAAAAGGTGACAATTGTGATAAAAAGAGGGTGTAGAAACCTTAGTAAGCATTTAAGGGCGAGATTATTTTGCATTAGTTTTAACGTATTGTTATACATTATTCTTATATAAAATTATTATTTACTTTATTTCAAAAAAATTATTATTTAATGAAAATTTTAATTTACTGAGCTTTACATTTTAAAAAGTCTAAAACTACTTGTAGAGTCATAAAAATATTCTAAAATTATTTTTTAAACATATTAAAGTGTACAATTTTAATAGATTAATAATTTTAGACAAATAATCACTCTATATAATATGATGGAAAAATGATACTTTTACTTATTGCAACATATAATTGATAGTTTTATATATTAATTTAGATAATTTTATCTTATTACATCATACACTTTTATTTTTTAAGGAAGTTTTACATGTCTATAATATAATAATTATTTTGATTATATGTATATAAAATGAACAATACGTAAGTTAACTAAAGTAAATCTTAGAATTAGATCATTTTTTCATCATCCTTATATAAAGTGATTATTTTGCTAAAAAATATTAATTTATTAAAACCCTACACTTTAATACGTTTAAAAAATAATTTAAAAATATTTATGTGACTTTCCAGGCAATTTTGGACTTCTTAAAATGTAAATCACAGTAAATAGGTAATTTGAGTAAATAATAATTTTTTTTGAAATAAAGTAAATAATAATTTTTATATAAGAATAATGTACAACAATACATTAAAACTACTGCAAAATAATCTTGCCCTTAAATACTTAGTAAGGTTTCTACACCTTCTTTCTATCATAATTGTCAACTTTTTAAAATTTCACCTAAGTGAAATGTTCATCAATAATAGAAAAAAGAATTTCTTTCTTTAAGTAAAGAAAAATTAATAATTTGAATTTTAGACTAATTATACAATAATTATTGGGCAATTAGACTAAGTAAATGCAGCATCCATACTTGACAAGAGCATTAATGTTCATATACCAGTATATAAATGTTCATATAAATAGATTTTATTTTTATTTTAAGTATTCATTTTAGTATTTATGTGATTTATTACTATAAAAATTTACAATTCTAGAAAGACTATAATTTTAATTAAATAATAATTGAGCATTGTAAGTAAATTAAAATTATTTACAATATTATGGAAGGGGGTAAGTGAAGGGTCTATTAAACTTAAGGGGGTCAAGTGGAGAATTTCCAAACAGGAGGGGGTAAGTGAAGTATTCACTAAACCTTAGGGGGGTTTTTTTGAAATTCTCCCTAAACCTAAGGGGGTAAAGGGGAGAATTTCCAAACAGGAGGGGGGTAAGTGAAGTATTCACTAAACCTCAAGGGGTTTTTTGAAATTCGCCCTTAAAATTATTATGTATGCAATTAGAATTACCTAAAATTGTGTGTCCAAAGCATAGTGATTTTGGCATTACATAGGTTTGAAATCTTTTTATTTTCTTCCTCTAACCAGCAAGGTCAGCCGAAGGCTGTTCAAGAGGCCGGCTTAATCGGATTTTTAGCACAATTTGATCTAATTGAAGCATTAAATAAAATAATACTAATTAATTTCAATATTATTAGTAATATAACATTTATCATTAGTATTAGTAATTGTGAAGAACCACAAGAAAACCCTATCAATTGCCCAATTATAACAACTGTTAAATTGATAGGCATGTGGGTAAAGAGTTAACTATAAAATTATTGGCATATTTTAATAGGTAGAATCATACCTATAATTGCTAGGAATAAAAGATAACAACCACATATAACTTAATAAAGGTTCATTACAATAAATTTTGAAATAATACATTTTAGTTAATTAATCCCTAAAATATTTTGGCTATGAACATTAGAATAATAAAAAAACTCTATAATTAATGATTCAATACACACACACTGATTAAACATGCCCATGTGATGCATGGAGCTAGTACTATTTATGCTTTAAGAGTTTATGTTTCTTTGATTTGTAAAGTTTATCTTGATAATTAGTTATTGTAAAATATTTGAAAATTAGGATAAAGGAAGGTGATTTTGAAGCAGGATAAATTCTAGTATATGTTTCTAAAAATCAACACATATAAAAAGAAAACAATTAATTTATATACTAAAACATTTTATAAAAAGTTGGTAAAGACAGGCTTTGTTGTGAAAAAAAATAAAAACCAAAGACGGTTGTTGTGGAAAAAGTAAGAAAAAGAAAAAAAACTTCTTTGAAGCTATTGAATCAATTGTGAAACTTGAGTTAATGAGTTTTTTTTAATCACTTTCTTAATAGTATCTGCTAATTATTAATTTATGAACTCACACAATGGAAATAAAAAAAAACATCTTTACACTATATTCACGACAAAAAGGGTAAACTAAAATGAAGAATATGCAAAGAATGCCCTCTACAAAAGTGAAATAAATGACATAAGATCAAAATAAAGGCTGTTATTGGCATTAAAGTTGTCTCTATTGGCAGAAGAAATATAAATTTAGGGATTATTCCAAACTTGACTCAATTAAGAACAATTGTTAATAGTTTGCTGCTTGTGGTTAAAAAGGAGAGAGCAAAAGTAAGTGTTTAGAGAAATGTGAGTTTTTATCTCTTTGAATATCTTTTTGAAATAAAAAGATTTTGGGGCATTTTGTTTAGGAGGAAAAAAATCTCAAAAGAAAATTGTTGATGAAGAAGTGTTGTAAGAGAAGATAAAAATGTCTAGCTCTGTTTAGGCTCTGTTTAAATAAAAGGATATGATAATTAGTGGCTTTTATACTACTTTTAAAAAACATAAATTAGGTGGATAAGTTTAAAGTTTTTTATACATGAGCTATCGTTGTTTATTATGCATATACATACATTTGGGGCTTTTTAAATAGCATTTAAATGCATTAAGGGATTTGTAAATATAATTTAAATTATCAATATGCTATTCATGGAATAGTAGGATAATACTTGTAGTTTCAATATCATGTTCATTTTGCCATTCATGAAATCTTAGGATAATTTTTATAGTTTGACATTTTCTTTTCAACGTCATTAAATATCTATAGATATACATGTATTGAAGATCTCTAGATGGAATTATATTTTTATTCTTACCATACATATATGGCATGTGAAAAATACCCAAAACCAATCAATCTATAGTACACAAATAAAGAAATACTAAAAAACATTAATTGCATAATATGAAATAAATACAAATTAATAACATTGCAGTTATACCATCATAAATATTTTTGTCATTAAAATTTAAATTAATGATTCTAGGAATTTAATTAATATTTATATAGTATAATATGTAATTTGGGAAATAATCTTAAGGAAGTAAAAGTCAAAATTGATATTTATAGAAATATAATATGTGATTTCATTTGGCAATGGACCAAATTGAAACATTTTTAAATAGTTTAAGACCAAAATACAGCAGCTAATAGGTTAAAGACTAAAACAATATGGTATTTAAGATTAATGGACTATCCATAAAATTTGTTTATCTAGTATATAATAACTCTAGAAATTTAATTAGCATTTATAGAGTATAATATGTGATTACAGAAATGATCATTAGGAAGTAAGGATTAGAAAAAAAAATTTGTGAAAGAATAATATGTAATTCCATCTAGTAAGAAACTAAAGTAAAAAATTTTTAATAGGTTCATAACCAAAACAGAATAGTTAATAGGGTAGGAACTAAATCAATATGATATTTGAAGTTAAGCAGTTCTCTATAAAATTTATTTATCAAATATATTTATTTCTAGTATTTACTATTAGAACTCAACTTATATATGTATATATATGTGTGTATGTACGCGCGCATATATATGTATAAATCTGTGCGCTCTTCATGCTTCACAATGCATGTATGATCAAGTCGAATTATCACAAATTTCTAGTCATTTGATATCCAAGTTAAAAATAGATCTCTCATCTATTATATATACTAAAGCTCCTGGCTTTAGACGGGATGTTACCTACAGTAGCTTGCTAGCTACAGTGACTGGCTTCACCTAGCTAGCTGTGTCCCGCCTATTGCTTTGTCTCTTCCATTTTTTTGGCCCATTTTTTTGGCTGCTCTTTGCTTTTGTTTTATTACATTGGTTTTGCCATCCACAAATGCACCTCCAATACAAAATTGGACAGACTACTAGCGCATGACATTTTTTACCACAATTTCCTGCACCCAACACTCTTTGTGTTTCACACTTTGGATGTTTTACATTCATATTATTAATTTACCCCGCAGCAAAGCATGGGTTTCCCTCTGGTTCGAATTCCTAATGAGCTGTGTTTCTAATCATTGGCTTTCTTAGTTAATATCAGGAGCGGATCTAGGTATTTTATAAAAGATGAGTCAAAAAAATATTTTCTTAAATTATAGCCCTTACAAAGAAATTTGATCAATTTAAAGGATGGGCAAGAATGGAGTTTTTTTCCCTAAAAGGTGCATCTGTGAATCTTATTTTCTAGATGAGGGTAGTTTCAAACTTATTTACTTATATGGGGGTGGTTTTGCCAATTAGGCGTTTGTTCGTCCATATTGTCACTTAGATAAACAGATAAATAATACAAAATTGGACACCAAAGTTTAAGCAAGTTTTCATCTGTGCCACTATTGGTTTTTCTTTTGAACTTCAATACTCAACTTTAATAAAATTTGAATTAAATCACTTTGCATTATTTTACCTGTCAATAATTAAAGTACCAAAGAAACACTAAAAGTCGTTTAATTAGTCTCTTTGAATAACAATAACTAATACTTATATATCCTCTTTTAAGTGTATCAGCTTGGCCATTATATGAAGTTCATAAATCCGTTACTATGTTCATTTGGTACTTAAACTCATTCTAGAATGAACTAAATTGAATATTTTAAATTATTTGTATCTACAATTAATATTTTTTTAAATTATTTCATTTTTAATGTATTTGTAATATCATTCAAACATGTCATAAGGTTTTGATTATATTATCTTGTAATGAGCAACATTCTAGAAGAATATTTGATATAATTTTGTGGCACAACATCCACAAATTTACAAACAAAAAAAAACGTAAGGAAGACTTATTTGAGATGGATGGCGTATAAAAGAAAAGATATATGTTTTTTTTATTAAAATGACAAAAATGTAATGGTAACAATTTCTAGTTTCTTTTCTTTTTATTTTTAAAGAATTATGAGCTTCTCTCTTTAAATTTTTGCCCATCTTCTTTATTGCTATTTATTTCCTAAATTTGTGATTCTATTTATTTTTTTATAACACTTTTGCACATAATGAAGTCATAAACTATTTATTTTTTAAATCTATGTACCAATTGAGTTACATGTAAGTTTATTTTTCATGAATTTTGGAGTTGGCTTTTGATTTAAGAAAAAAAATTGGAAAAATTAGGAGATATTCATTGCAACTTAAACTTGAGTGTTCCTATTTTATTTTATGGTTGAGAGCTAAAACAATGTAAAGCAATCTAATTCTAACATTTTATAAAAATTAAATAAAAAAATTGAAAAATAGAACAATAGTGACCTAGATAAAAATTCACTTAAACGTTGGTATTCATTTTTTTGTTAACCTTTTTATCTGATTGACAACAGAGACATATTTGCTAATTAAATGGAGCTTAGTTAGCAAAAGTTCTCCATATAAGTAAATAAGTTTAAAACTACCCTTGTTTGGAAAATAAGATCAATAACTATATCTCCTTGGGAAAAAAATCATCCAGAATATATTTACCTTTAAATTCTAAAGAAATTATTAATATTTTACAATTTAAGAGTGGATCTAAACCCCGACTAGCCCCCTAATTTAGTTCTACCTTGATTAATGTCTTGGTTCATAAAATTGGTATCAACTCGCTATCTGTAGTAAAGCCAGATTTTTTCTTAAGGGGGCTATCATGTGAAAATTAAGGCAATATTTTTCAAGGTCATAATAAGCTAATAGATGATAATCGTAAGTTCATTACAGCTCAATGTGAGCCATCCAATAAAAATGAAGTTATCTAGAATTTTGAAGTTCATGTCTTTGGACTATATATTTAGATGGACCATACCAATAACAATGTTTACCCATACCTCTATATAGTAAGAGCTTTGTTGAAGGGTAAGGTGGACTTTTCATATAACATGGGAAATGTACAGATGACACACCCATATGAACTTTACTTTTTTAGTAAATTAATTGCAGCATGTAATGTATCCAAAATACCCTTAATCAAATGAAGCAATACTGTAGTTACACATGACAGTCAAAGCCGATTATTTTCAACCTATCCAATTAAAGATAAATAAAAAATTTGTAATTTAGATAAGTATAATATAATCTAATTATTTTACTAATTCCAAATTTTCTTTTGCAAAAATTTGCCAAATCTTATGAAATCTGATCCTAAGTTTCTTCCCCTTTATCATTCCCCTCTCTTCCGCTTTCATCTCTTTTTCTTCTACAACTTATGTTTCCTATGCACAAGCTCCCATGCTCATGATTCATCTCTTCATCTGTTGAAAGACAAAATAAGTCATTTTCTTTGAGCATGTCCCGTTCTTTTTTAGTCTTTTGATTTTCCTTATCATGGAGCTGAATAGACGTTATGCTATGGAACGACAAGTGCAAGCCAGAGATGTAAATGATCATGCAAGTTTCCATATCTTCTTGCTTAAATTTTTGCTTCAACCTAGTGCATTTTCATGGTGGTAGATGATTCTATAGGCTATGGCCAAGTCCCCACTATAATGTTTGGAGGCGGTGTGCAAAAGCTTGATGATGAATTGCAAAAGCTGATACAAAACTGATACAAATAAACTCTTTCAGCTCGAACAAGATGGTGGCATATAGCTTGGAACTGGTGGCAAACTTTTCCACAAGTTTTAGTTTAACTAAAATGATTCTAAGTTTCTAACAAAGCAAGACAAAACCTGACGCAGGAATAGATTGAAGCTGGCATATCAGAAAATCATGAGTTGAGTCTAATTAACTATAATGACATCAAAAAGGATGGCCGATCACTTGAAGCAACTCAATTAGATGTAAAAGTAGCTTGACCAAATAATACAAGTAGCTTTTTGCAACATGTTATATAATAAATTAAATACAAACAGGACACAAATAGCTTTTGTCACTATTTTGTTCTTAACTAACTTTTTTTTAATTATTGCAAACATTGAAAAAGAAATAAGGTCTATTTTGTTTGAATTCTTCCGACCATAATAAAAAGTCTGAACTTTCCTAATCCTATATATATACCACCCAATAAGGGATAATGAAGGTTTGTTGTTAAGTACATATTGTGAAGGTCAAAGTAGTTGACTTTTTACCAACTTTAACAAATGATTTCTATCATTCTGAGCCACATTTCTCAGTATTTCTTGCTTTGTTCCATCTTTTTGTAGGTTGGAGAGTATCATGGAAGTGTCAGAACAAAGCGGGGCCGAGTGGAAAAAAATTTGGATGTGTAAAAGCCAACGTGAAAATGTATTATGGCACCCTAGTGCCAAGAAAGAAAACATTCTGTCTAGACTTGTTGTAGCTGTGCTGTGCTGCGATGTCAACCTTTCTACTAGTTGGCGCTGAAGTGCCACTTTTTCCCCTGTTTGGGCATTGAGGCACCATTGCTGCCGAATTTTGTGGTCCTTTACCCCCATATTTGAATTTTGGGTACTTTTGGCTGGGGGATTCTATCCAAAGTGTTAGGTGAAACAAAGACAAGTCTGTAGGAAACTTTAGGCTAGAAAATTCTTGAACATATTTCATTCACCATACTTTTCTTTTCTTCCTCTCTTGGAGCCACCATTGAAGACTTGTGCTTGAAGCTTGCTTGAAGGTGCTAAAAGGATTCTTGGAGGCTAAGGAGACTTGAGCTTTTAGGGGTTTTATTGGTTCCTTCCTTTGTCTTTCTTGTATTTTCCTTTATGTTTGGATTGAACATTGGCAAGTTATCTATGGATAGTTTGGTTATGGAGTAGTTTTCTTAATCTCTCTAGGATGTACTCTTAACATTTTCTACTTAATGTTATTTTGAGGTTATTGAAGGAAGTTGCATGTATTGTTCTTTTCTCGAGCTTTCTCTTATATGTGATTGATCACCACATACATGCATTTTAATCACACATTGGTCTTAAGAGAGAGAGAGAGAGAGAGAGAGAGAGAGAGAGAGAGAGAGAAAGAGAGATTGGTGGAACTAGATATGAACATAGTGGGTTAGTTAGATTAGAGACAATCAAGCTACCCATTATCTGTAATTGAAGGGTTAGGTTTTAAACACCTTAATTTAACTTGTGAGCTTAAGAAAAACTTACAAGTAGATTATAGGTGAGCAAGCCTTTGTCTTGAGAAAGGGAGACTTAGATTTTAGAATCCCTACACCAAGTAACAATAGCCATAGTTCTTCAAATTAATTTAGGTAGGAAGGTTAAGTAGTATCATCCTAGGGGGATTGTCTTAGTTATTAAGTTAGTCAAATTCAAGTTAGTTCAAGTTAAAGTAGTGAGCATTAATTTCTCTCATTATACTTGGTTTAAATTCTTTCATCTTTTCTTCTTTTATATACTAACAAAAAACAATTAACATTACTCTTGTTCTCATTCGGTTTATTGAATAGTTAGGACTTGTTGTTCATTATGAATTCACTTTTTATCTCTTGGGATGACACCCGTACTTACCACTTACACATAAGAACACCATACGTTTACGGGTAAATAAATGTTATAAATTTAAAATTCTTGTACTCATAACAAAATTTTTGGCGTTGTTGCTAAAAGCCACCAAACTTTTGTACTCACCACTTGCACACAACAAACTTTTGTACCCACAACCACCAAAGATACCTTATTCTATCAAAATCTAAGAATCACCCATTACGCATGAAGCCATGACATTACAAGCTAACCTTGTTATCTCATTTTTAGAAAACTAGATCCATATGGTTCATTCTAATTCCTCTTAGGTGAATATAGACCTTGAATCTACCTCTACCTCTAAAACATTTGATGATGATTGCCAAAAGTCCATATCCACACCTACATCAGCTTCTTCCCTTTAACCCACTTTTCATGATATTGTATTTTGTAATGAAGAGGCAATTCCTATTGAGATTCCTAGTATAAATGTCTCTTCTTAGACTCTACCATCTACATTTATCAAGCATATTTGGAAGATATTTTTCTTCATTTATAAGATGAAAAATTTCTTGAAATTCATGCAGGGTGCCAATTATAGGTACAGAAAGATGGAGCCATTGATGCTAAAGTCATTTCAGGATTCATTGCCTCTATGGAAGGCATTATGAAAGAATGGTACTTTAGACTTAGAGAATATCGACAACTTGAATTGCAAAATGTGAGAACTATAAACCAATTCATCCAAGTACTTAATGTCGAATTGGTTGGTGATCATACTACTCTTGTTGATATAGCATGATAAGAATACTTCAAAATGAAGTGTTGTTCATAAAATGAAAAGGATTTGGAATTTTTTTTTTTAAGTATGATGAAGCGTTATCATCTACTCTACACGGGTTACGATGATAACAATTTGAAGCAAGTTACTTGAATTTTTTCCCTGACACAATTGGTCAAGAAGCTCTTTGATTAATTCAACAAAGTGAAAAAAATTTGTAGGATTTTTCCTTTAAGAGACTTCATCAGACATTGATTACAACTTTACAAAGGCTATGTAAAACTTACACTTTCTTTAAAGAGTCTGAGTGGTCACAAGGTCTTTTTAATAAAGTATGCAACTAATTAGAGCTTTCTATCAAAGGCAAGAACAGTAGAGCTTGTCAATGCTCCTTGAAAAAAATGCGTCATCGTACAAAGTTTTCCTCATTATCTAGAAAACCTCAAAGATTTCACAAGAAAAGGAAAAAACATTTATGGTATAAGAGGAATTTTGGCAAATTTAAAATATTTTTTATTTGCAGGAAAAAGAGACATCTTTCTAAAAATTGTCCTTAGAAGAATGCCAAGTCATAAAAGAAAATGGTCAATATTATCACAAAAGATACAGGTATCGATCTTGCTCACGATGACATAGAATTGATTTTCTTTGAAATAGATGATAAAGGTTCAGCATTATTTGTTGTAGATGCTTATTCATCTGAATCAAACTCTGGTTCTATATGTACAATTCAAATTTAATTATCATATGCTGATCTTGTAGTTGTAGCTACTCAAATTATCCCACAGGCTTTCATCACTATTTTGATTGATAAGTATGGCAAGCATATACCTGTTATTGGTCTCTTCGATACAGATGTCTTGCATACAATTGTCAATCCTAATCTTTTTCTTGATCATATGTGGTTGGATTTGCAATCAGAGGTTATAAGCTACCAATGTTGTCTTCTATGTAAAAAGGATTAGCAAACCAATAAGGATTTGTCTCTCTTTATCCAAGTATCTGGTAACAACTGTTTATAGGTATGATGGACTGGTTGAGATATGATAATTTCAATGGATTGATATTAGTTTGAAGTTTAAGAAATTCTTCCTTTCATAGGTATTAACTCCTAGACTTCACTTTTGTGAAGGAAAAACTTTACTTGCAAATCATCAAGACACCGTTACAGTAGATTTGGTATTTGGGTTAATGATGCAAATGAAAATCGATCAATCATGTGCTGAATCACATGCTGAGTTTCAAAAGAAATTTGTCAATCCTTTATGGAAGTATACTCAATTTTTTATTGAGCTACCATTTAAGAAGAATGAAGATGTTAATCCAATAAAGGCAATATATTCTAGCGTGACACCTAAAGAAAAACCAAGAGCAATTGCTGAGCTTAAAGAGTTGCTAGACCAAGGTCTTATTGGACCAAAAAAGTCTCATTGGGCATGTCAAGCTTCTTGAGGTTCGTGTGTAAGGGCTTGAGAATCTCTGATAGGTAGGGGACAAATTCTGATATAATTCCCAAGTCCCAGTATCAGTTGAACTTAGGCCTTTGTGAGATTACCATCAGGGAATTCCAATATCTTTGTCACCACATAGGGTTGTGGATGCTATTTACCTGAACTATAGTAAATTCTTTGGATGTTTAGGCAACTATCATTTTTTTCCTGTGAGAGCATCACTCCAAATTACTTGATAATATATGTATACTATCATTGCAACTTCATATGAGAACCTGTGCAAGAGAAAAATAATAATATATTTTCAATATAAATAAGGATTGAGGGAATGATGAATTTAAAGATTTGGATCATGGCTCTTTGGAATTGTGAGGGAGCATTTTTAAGGCCAAAGGCTATAATCGTGCACTAATAATGGTAATCTAGAATGCAAAATACTGTTTTGTATTTGTATGAGAGTTTATGCTAGATTGCTAGAAAATAGATTTAAAGTCAAATATGGAGAAGATTTTAGCATAGGTGAAGCTGGTAAATAGGGCATTTTTTCCTGAGGATAGAGAATTTTATGCTAGTTAAGAAGTTATTTAAAGGTTTCTAGGTGATAATAAGCCCTAGCTTTTCATGAACTTGTTCAGACCGTGCACTTTTAATGACCAATTGAACAAAATCAATCACAAAATATCAATGGTGGAACCACATTATAATGAATGGGGGCAATTTGCCCGGGTTGAATTTTGGTAAAACTACATTTATATTGTTGTCTTTTACATAAAATTTGAAAGGTGATTCATAAGTTGTAAATTTTACAGTTATATGTTATAGAAAAATTAAATATTGTGCCCCACTGGCTTTTATTTTTTTTCTGGCTCCACCCCTACAAAATATTTGTGGGGTTGGTCTCCATATTAATTTGCTGGATATGCGGCAAAAATTGATCAAATGATCATTTAGATATTTCAAAAACAAAATTGGTTGATATGGTTACCTACCAGGTGGTCATTTTTTTACTGTTTAAAAATTAAATCAAATTAGGCGCTATTCAAATTGTTGTCAAATGTTGGGCCAACAGTTTTGACCCAATTTATGCTGAGGGCATATTTTGTTTACCTTTTGCTATTATTTAATGTGAAAGTCCATCAAACCATTAAAAATTAATAAAATTTATTTATTATTACGTATGGTTGTGACAACTTAGTTATTTCTATATATGGATTGAGCATAATGTGTCATGCAAATTTAAAATAATTTATACATGATTAAATATCAATTAAATTACCTTTCATGTAATACTTTCTAAGGATCTTAAAAATTATGCCAAGTCCAATATACGCCCAATGAATTTTCATTTTTTTTATTTTGCATTGTTAAAAAATAGATTAATATCCATTGAAGCATTATGATATGATTTATATCTCCATTTTCATGAGCTCTTCTAAACATTACAAGACAACATGTATAGTTGCTCTAAAAAAAACACTATCCATTTATTTCTAAATCAATTTATTTACAATAATACATATATTTTCTATGCAAGAAAAAGTAGAAGAAAATCATACTCCTGCGTGCAACAACAAAATCCCATTGCAATACAGTCACTTTAAAAGATTGAGACGTATGGATGCAAGAATATAAAGAAAATGAGTTCGGTGTCTAAGATTCAGCGTTATTGACTTCAATAACGCTAAACACACAACAAAAAAAAAAAAAAAAAAAAAAAAAATTTGCCGATAATTTTTATTTGGTGAAGTTTTTATAGTATTAGTCAGATTATTTTTTTATAGATTTAATAGTGATTATAATTGTTAAACTTAGAAATTTGAATATATAAGAAAGTAATTATAACCATTCTAACTCAAATTGTAATATCTTATTATTACAATAGAAAGTAATAAATTTAATTAATTTTTATGATATTTGTAAAATACGATGTTCAAACAATTTGTTAATTGATGAATTTTATATGAATAAAGTTTGACATAATGGATGGTGATACCCAATACAAACTTCGAAGGATTTATTACTTTTTAAATTCTTGGTTTTATAATACTCCAAATCCCAATTTTTTTTACAATATTCATTATTCAACAATTAATTTATATTTTTTATTGTAAATATTATATAAAGAAAAATCCTTTATATATAACTAATAAATAAAGACTTATTGTTTCTAAATATATTTTTAAAGTATTTTTCTAATACACAATAATATAAATAAACTCAAGTGAAACTATTTAAAAAATAAATATTTCAAAAAATATGAAATGAAGAAAGTATTTTCTTATAATACTATTTGCATAACATGTGATTAAATATACTTTTTCCGTACTTATTATAATTTAAAATCACATAACAACGTTGGATATATAAACTAGTTATAACTATATATATTATCATAATAGACTTTCTTAACCATAAAAATCTTTCTTTCAAAGATCATGGCTCAAATATTTCTACGTTCTATATTCCCACAGTCAGACAATACTATTACCATGGTAAAAGTCAACCCATCCCCCATTCTACACGTCAGCTCCATTCCCAAACTGGACGACTGGACTTGATCTCCATTCCTCTGCGTGTAGTCCATTTTGTTGATCACGTGTCTCCGCGTGAACGATTCAGACCGGAAGCCACATCCCCACCACGCACGTTATTTATTTGCGGGAAACTCATAAAAATCTCCACCATTTAACATAATTTAATTTTTTTTTCTCATTATTTTTAAAAATTTATGCTTTGCACCCTACTTCTTTAATATTGTCGAGAAGTAATAGCTATAATTGTAATTTAAACTGGATAATAATCATCTTTTAATAGGTTCAATTTCTTTAATTTTTTTTAGTTAATTGATATTTTAAATTATCTTTTTTTCATCTCTATAAAAGCATTTCTCTCCTTATAAAAGTAAATCAGTATTTTTTAAATATCAGATAACTGTGAAAACAATATAAAAAAAGCATAAAACTAGTAGTAGATAGCTATCAACAAATTTAAATCACATTTTTAAAAGTTGTTGGATAATGTAAAAGAAGTAAAGGATAAAACGTAAATTTTAAAAATAGAGGGGAAAAAGTGTAGTTTAAGCCAAATTTCAGGTGGTTTTCTATAATTTTCATTATTTATTTACCACTTTCTCTGTCTAAAAAGGCTAACAAATATCTATTTTTTGGCAAATCCAAAAGAGATTAATTGTTTCCTTTTTTGAAAATTTTTTACTTATTTCTTCCTAAATTCTTTACACCACTTTTTTTTTGGTTTGTCCTAAATTTTTTACAATAAGTTTTTGCAAGTAAAATGATAATTACACCCCTATCTGTTTGTCTGTTTCTCTTTTTCTTTTCTTTTGTTTTTCCTCAACTTCTCTACACAAATTCTTAAAAAACAACACAATAGCCCAAAAAATTAAACAAATAGTTTCCAATTGGACCTCCAAAACTTGAAAAAAAAAACCAACAGATTACAACCATTTGATGATTTTATCGGACTGCTAGAAATTTCCTAGAAAAAGAAAAAACAAAAGCCCATATTTTGTGCTAGATGGAGAAACAGAAAAGCATTAACCAGATTAATCAAGAAGTGTTCAAAGATCTGAAGAGGATGGGAGTAAAAGTGGGCAGCAGAGGCAATGGAGGAGGAGGAATCTACTAAGCGGGCTTTTGACACCAAAATAGGAGATCGATGATGAAGGTGCGGGGCTTCCTCTTTAGAGTTGTAGAAAAATGGCACAACCAGCAGCATTAACGACTTTCTCGTCCTTGGAGGTGATGGAGGGTGGTTTCTTTTGGATGAAATCGACGCTTGTTGCACTACAAGAGAGAAGAGATGAAGCAAATAAAACTAGCAACTGAATTTCAGTCATTAGTTAGTTTAGTAGCTAGTCAGTTGCTAGCTTATGGGTCATGGAAATTATTGCGACTGACTTGTAACTGAAATATTCAGTCACTAATTTTAAATTTCAATAACTAGTTAGTCATATATTTTATAATATTTTTAAAAATCAGTTGCTAGTTTGCTTTAGTCGTTATTTCAGTCACTAAATCAAATTAAAACCTTTAGCTTTGGCCTTTTCTTTCTCATTTCTCCTTCTTCTTTCTCCGTCTTCCTTCTCTATTTCTCTCATTCTTTCTGTTTTTCTCATTCTTCCTTCTTCCATCTTTATTTCTCCTTCTTCGTTCTTTATTTCTCTAATTCTATTCATTTCATCTTCTTCCTTTTTTCTCTCCTCCTCTTTGTTTCTCCCCTTTTTACTTATTCGTTCTTTGTTTATCCTTCTTCCTTCTTTATTTCTCTCACCCTTCTTCTTCCTTCTTTTTCCTTTTTTGTTTCTTTCATCCTTTCTATTTTTCCTTCTCTTTCTCTGTTACTCTCATCCTTCCCCATTTTATTATATTTTATTATTTTTAAATTAGTAATGTTACATTTTCATTTTATATTTATTTTAATTGCATATTTTTCACATTCCAAATTATTTGTACATTTTTACATTATATATATATATATATATAATATTATATTTAGTACACTAATATAAATTAAGAATATATATAAACATCTAAGCAATTCAAATTTTTAAAAAATAAATAAAAAAAAGTAACAACTAAACATTCAGTTGCTAATAATGATTGACATGTCAGTTGCAACTAGCGACTGAACTTTCAGTTGCTAGTATAATAAAGTCTGAAAATGTAGCAACTGACACATTAAGTCACTAATTTTAGTCATTAGTCAGTTGCTAACAACTAGTGACTAATGATTTTGTTACTGAACCTTTTAATCATTAGTCAGTGACAATTAGCAACTGACAACGACTGTTTCTTCAGTCGCTAATCTGTTTTTCTCTTGTATGTTGGAGCAACTAAGATTCGAGGTAGTGGCTATAGTCGCAGAGATTTAAGTAACCGATGAAGTCAAAGAGATGCAAGGTGGTAGCTGGAGTTGCAAAGATTCAAGACGCCTGCTGGAGTAACAAAGATCCAAAGTGACAGTTGGAGTCACAGAGATTCGAGATTCTACCTGGAGCCATAGGGATCCAAGGTGCAAGCTGGAGTCATTTGTGAGTTGAGGAATTGAAGCGACAGAGATGACAAATCAAGGGAAGGACTCTTGGTACTGCCAAGGAAAGAGCTGATAGATCTAAGCTGATCCTAGGTTTGCTGTGGAAAGAAGTGACAGATTAAGGGGTAGGAGGCACTGGATTGAGGGAATGAGATAACGAAGGTAAAGGCAGGGACCGAGTAAGGAGAAAGGGCTAAGGGGTAAAGTTGGAAAAAAATTTATATTTCTATCATTTCTTAATCTCCGTCCCAAATGCAAATAGAGAAAGGAAATTGGGGCAGAGGGAGTAATATTTAATTTATCTTGCTATTTTCATTTAAACTCCCTATACAAAACCCAAAAAAGATTATTTTATTTTTCTAATCATCATTTAAACTCTTAATACATAAACCAAAATGATTTTTTTATTTTAATTTTACAGATAAAAATGGAAAAAATAACGTGAACTACACATATCTTAATCTTTATACCCAAAGAACCGCATCAAATAAAATAGGAGGGAGGAAGTATTTGTCAAGGTTAAATGCATCCATAGTCCCAAATTTCAATTTTTTTTCTACTTCCATCTATAATTTCTAATTTCTATTCCACTTGAGTCAGTTATCCAATTGAATTATTTTTTTTCTTTCATTTTTTAATGAAAATAGTTACAAATGAATGAAAAAAATGTCACATTAGCTTAAGATTAAATGAAAATTATAATTTTCATCTTTAGCCTTATTCTTTTATCTTAATTGAGCCATAACTTCTATGTTGTGTCCTAAAATCATTATTTCCCATAGAAATCATGAAGACCAAACTGACATATACATCAAATCTTGGATCCATAATCTGACTTTTGTTTTGGCATGGTGTAAAACATGCTGGATATGGTAAAGGTCTCATTCCTTGTGCTTATATTCTAGTATAGAGCAAGGCAAACAAGCAAATGAGCTTAGGTGTCTGCTTAAAAGAAGGTTTGGCTTTTAAGGGTTCCAAGACATAAGGTTGAATTTTATATGTCTATAAAACCTTCGCATTTATTTGTTTTTAAGTTATGAATGATGGTTAAACATGCCTAGGTGTTGATTGGCTAAGCAAAACCTAAGTTGCTACATTAAACCTTAAAGCAGACTAACGTCGAGGTTAAGGGTGTGATTATGATGCTTATAAACTCCTGATTCTAGGAAAGGGGTTTCTAATTTATTATTATAATGCTTAGATGTTAAATGTGTAGCTATTGATAATTGTGAAACAAATGATTGTATGCGTGTGTGTATTTGACAAGCATATGGTAAATAATGAGTACTAGTTGTTTGTGGTGCTTAGGTATGGAATCTAGTATGGGTGTTGCACCAAATTATGTTGCATCATGTATCAAATATATGGGGCAAAGTGGACTGTTTAATGCTCTCTTATAGGGATAGCCATCCAAGGATGTCTATAATGGACACGCATAGAGTAAGTCTCCTAAGGCCACTCAAAGGCACATGTGCTAGTAGGCATGTTGTACAAGCTAGGTGAACCTCAAGGGTGTGGCCAGTGTGTTGAGGGGGTTGGGCAATAAGTGCTTGAGCTAAAAATAGAGAGGCCAATAGGGAGTGCTCCTACGTTACCCTAGATATAGTCAAGGGTTGTGGCTTGGAAGTGCAACCGTGGTAAGCCCTGGGGTATGCACTAGCATGCATCAGGGATCAAGTATTGGTGTTTGTGTTATGCGTCCACTAAGAATTTCCTAGTGACAAAATTAAATGTCATATAGCCTAGGAGACTAAGCTGTATCTAATAAGCACACTATGGTGCCTAAATGCCTTATGATTTGATGGGTTTTCATGGATAATTCACTAAGGTAAACACAATATAGGGTATTGGCTTACAAGCTTACTATTGCACATAATAAGGAAAATGAATAAATGGCAAGCCAAAGGCTAATAAGTCCAAAAGAATGAGTTGCTAGCTAAAGGCTAGTATCCTTAAAGGATGAGTGGCTAGGTAAATGCTAGTAAGCTAAATGAGGGTTGAAGCACAAATGGCACTTTTTTAATAAGATCTTGGATTAGAGAAAAGGTACCCAATGTGAACCTTAAATATTGAACAATATTATGGCTCTAAACTATATTAACTCACAATAAAAGTGCATGTATAATTGTTATACATATATGCTTATTGGGAATTCTTTGAATTCTCGTCCATAAGTGGTTATGTATAGACACTGTTATTGTTGAAGAGCTAAGCAACTAATAAAGTGGTTTTCTGTTTACTTGTTTTTGTCAAGTAACAATTTTGGTAAATAAGGTAAGTATTATGGATTACAGTTAAGGAAATACGTGAACTAATTGATTTCCTTTGATTATGAACTATTGAGGTTCATGTGGAATTCTTAAAGGAGTCATGTACCAAAGTGAATTGTGCCATTTTTTAGTGCACAAGTTGGGCCATAGACTGTTCTTTGTACCATGAACATATGCCATATATGGGGTTCTATATATATAGATGCATCTAGTAATATATAGTAATCTTAAAATGGAAGAAACATTTTCTTTTACTTATGTTCACATAATTTCTCATGTATAATGAACAATTGCTTGTATGCGTATAATGCGAATGTATGGTTTTGGCTAAATATTTTCTAATTGAGTTTTAAAAGGATGTTGCACACGTATATTTATTGTGAATTTAGGCTAAAGCCTAAACCTTAATAAGGTTTATAACATTTTCATATTTCATAAGTAAATGATTCAACCCACAAAGAACTTTAAATGGTAATTTTAAGCAGAATTAGATTGAGTCCCTCATTGCTTAAAAAAGCCATAGATTTTGGGGAACTTTACTTCTATATTGGGGTAAGGTGGGTGGTCCTAGATTGGGTAGGAACCCTACAAGGGAACTATTAAGTAAAAAATAAATGATGATTCAAATAAGATATGACTTACCCATTTGCCAGTGGGTACACATTGATTCATAAAAAATTCATGCATAGCAGGAATCCACATGTGTCAGTACTACCATTTTTTTTTTATCTTGGGGGAAATATGCTAAAACAATGTCATTTGTTTAGGGTATTTTTTTTCTTGCATTATTTATATTTTTTATAGGGTTTTTTGTGGCCTAATCTGTTACCACTTCATAGAATGGGAGAATTACAAGTGTGTCATAATGGCTAAAAACCATTATATTGTGTAATTCTCACCATAGTGATTGAAGTGTGGGGGGTAAAAGGCATGATCAAAACCTCTTTAAAAGTGTTCCAAGTTGATAACTTGGCCCCCAAGAAAAGCCTTAAGGATTGCTTGTTTGTCAAGCAACCTATAGACTTTTTTTTAAGGTTTTAGAAATTTGGGTACTCAATTGCAAAACTCTCAAGAAAGAGACTTGGAGAGTTTTGGGAAGGATATAAATGGTATGAAAGTGCTATTGGAGGACCAAATTACTCATGGAAGACAAGTTTGGACAAAGGAAACACTAAAGGCAATAAGAACCTAAATGTCCTAGTGTAAACTTTAAGGTGTTCAAGCTTTTGACTTAAGTCTAAGGGTGGAATTGTGGGGTTATCCCACCATGGGAGAGGCAGCCAAGACTTGATAATTAGTCAAAAATGTTGGGCACATGTGTACCAATGATTTTAAGACAAAGAAACCATAATTAGTGAGAAGGAAAATGACAGAAAGCAAGGTTAAGCTTGTTAAATGTGTTTTGGTGCCCTTAAGCTCATTTAAAGCCATTTAAGTGGCCAAATCACTTATCCCTCTCTCATTCTCGTCCTCCCCTAGCCCAAGAACACAGTCATACTTCCTCCATATCCACCACACCTTCAAACTTGCAATTGATTAAAATTGAAGGCAAAAGGAAGCAATTGGAAGCAAACTAGAGCTATTTCTTGCATACTTCAAGGATCAAGCTTGATTTTCGGCCTACCCACTTTGGTAAGGGTTCTCTTGCTTTCATGAGTTGTTTTCTATATTTTCAAGCAACTATGGAGCTAGGGCTAAGCTTGGAAGAGAGCCATGAGCTTGATGGACCAAGCTTAGAAAGGGGAGTGCACTTATTGAAGGTTTTGTGACCTATTGTCAAGTGCACAATGATGGCAGTGAAGTGAGGGTTTCTAGAGCCTAAAAGTTAGTACTAACTAGTGTTAAAATCCTCTTAAGACCAAGCATTAGCTTGAGGAGGGCTGCCATAGTGATTTGATTATGTTTATTATGTGTTTTATGAACTAACCTATGGTATATGTTGCTGCCACATTTCATGTGTTTGTTGTTTGTGTTTGGCTGCTGCATTTGGTTGCTATATTTTGTATATATGCATTGTGGTTTTTGTGCTTTAGTGTCTTTGGATGCAGGTTTTAATAAGGATCACATTGCCTACTGAATCCAAGTGTTACCCTTACTAAGTTTCTCAATGAAACTTACTCCCCTCAATTCTGTCATTTCAGGCCAGCTGAAAGTTCACCTTGAAACTAACCTTTTTGGTTTGAATTTTAATCTGAAATTTCAGGTAAATGAACTTCCATTTGTCTAGTTATGATATGGAAAGTTTGGTGATTTTAGGAGCACATTTGGTATTTTTAATGGTGGTACTTATTGTGTTGTACAACAGCTGTCCAGCATCCTATTTTTGGAGTCCATTGTATCTCAGGACCTCTTGTCACCTAGGGTGCATATTTAGCTGAGTTAAGACCATGTTGTAGTTCATGTGTGCATGTATGCATGTACATGTAGTCTATGTAAAATGAGGGAAGTATGTGAACATTTGAGTAATGTTTTGGCTATGTAAGTAATGTGGTGCAAAGCTGCCTAAGTGTGAATGATGGGCTGCTTACTTGTAAATTTTGTTTTGGCCACATAAAGTTGTTAAAAGAAAGGGAATGTAATTCCTATGTGTAATGGACATATATGGGATAGCCTTGGAGGGCTTTCCCCTTGTGAATGAAGTGTTTGCATGGTTTGGAAAAATTGTATGGGCAAAATGGTCCAAAAGTTGCTAGAATTTTGACTCTGGACCTAAAGTTTAATATCTCCCTGTTTAGAATGAATCTTGGTATGAAATTTTGACCACACCTAGAGGACATCTAGAGGGTTAACTGGGATTTGGAATTTATAGATTTAGAGCCCTGTAGCCAAAGATATGACGTTGCAAAGTTGGATGAGTTATTGTTCATTTGGTCAGAATTTTGTAACCAACTTCAAAAATCCATAACTTGGTCCATAGGTGGGCTATTGATGTAAAACAAAATTCATTGGTTTTCTATAAGTCTCTACTTGATAATGGAGTAAATAAAATAGGGGGCTATGTTTCTAGAATGATACAGTTTATTAGTGGAAGTTACAAGTGCAGTAGCTGGCCACTAGAACTTAACAAGATTGCGTAATGTGTGGAAGCCAAAACTAAGACTTGTGCTAGTGTTTTCCTTCTTTGCTGCCATGGTGTGCATGAAATGTGAATATGTGTGTGATGGTTGGACCAATATGCATGTATTTACATAGTGCCCAAGATGGCCACTTGGGTATGCACACTAAGGGTAGTGTTCTGATGGCTACAAAACATTACCAATCCTGGGAGTTTAAATGCACAGTTTTAGCACCATAACTGGACTACCCCGGAGTGGGTAACATAATCAATTAACTCTTTGCCTTTTTTTTTTCTTTTGAGGTTTGAGATTGATTAAGGGTTTTTCAGTCTCCCAGACTTTGTAAAATTATGTGCCCAAAAGAACAACTTAGTGATCCCTAATGCAAGGTACAGGGGTCAAAGGCCCAACCATGGACTTCCCTGTTGTTTCCATTAGAGATATAGAAAGGGTGGCCTCCTTGATGACTATTAAGAGAATATGAGAATTGAGAAGTGATTGCTCACTCCCCTAAGAATTAAGATTGTTAAGCTTGGTGCTTAGGCATTCAATCCTTATTGCAATTTTTTAAGCTTGATTAAGGACTATGTTACGATTGCCTCCTGACATATTCATGGTGGAGTTGTGCCAAGTTTTTGGCCTCAGACTCTATCAGGTGTACCCCAACACATGTATTTTTATAATGTTTTCTTGATTATTTACTCTTTGCACAGGGTTGCTCTTGTGATGGCATTCCTAGTGGACACCTCAGTTTAGCCAATTAAGAGGCCTAAGTTTAATTATTTTTGCTTAAATTCATCAATAAATGTTTTAAATTACAATTCAAGCAACAAAGATAAAGGTCAGATAGGTTTCTAAGTGTTGAATGCCACTTGAGAGTCATAAGGAAATTTTAGTAAATTTGGATGAGGCTAGTGTAATGACTATAAATTTCAATGAAATTAAGGTCTTGTAAGTAAGAATGACTAAAAGAGTCAAGAAAATAAGTTTTGTAACCCAATTAAACCTATAAGTAAGAAACAAGGGCTTATTTGCACTAAGGAAGAAAATTACAGGTTTAAATGAAGCTTTTGCTTCTTAATGCTTAATTAGGTTAGGGGCTAAGATATGATTGGTGCTCTCACATTAAGGGCTAAAAATATTTGGTTTAGAGCTAAAAAAATAATTAAAGCTAGGTTAATTAACCTAAGCAAGATTAATGGGGGTAAGTGAAAGAATAGATGAAAGATATTTTGAGGAGCAAGAAAAGTACTATTCATCTTTTTCCTCTTTTAACATTTTCCTAGCCCTTATTCCTCCTATATCTTCCTACTTCAATCAAATCCTTTTGCCCAGGATTTGATGAAAATGAAAGGCCCCAAAGCTAGTAAAAACAACATTTAACAAGCTTTTGGTGCATTTTGGATCATTTTTAATGTTCTTGGAGGTTTTTGAGTTCTTGAGACAAAAACCTAAGGTAAGCCCTCTCCTTGGTTGTGGTTAGTTGTAAGGGTGTGGGTGAGTTAGAATTGGTCTTGACTAAGCTAGTATGGTTCAAATTTGTGAAGGAATCAAGTGTAAAACCTTAAAGGACCTTGCGGTAGCTTTAGTGAATAGTACCTTATTGGATTTTGTAGATTCTTCATTTGAGGTAAGGGCTGTTTTATATGCTGTTAAATTGATGCATCTTTGCAAGGTTTGGGTCATGGGAGTAAGAAGTATTGAGCTTAAGTTGTGTAAGAATAACATGGGAAAAAGTTGGAATAGGTTAGCAAGAGGTTGGATGACAAGAGCTTTTCCTGGTATAGATCCAAATGCAAAATTTTGCATGATTGATATCTACCTAACTATAAAAATTGACTATAAGGAACCAAGGCAAGTGCACCTATTGCTCCATGTTATAAAGATGGTGAGTATCAATTTTTGTATTCCTTGGATCTTTATGAGCACTATTACTCACCTTCTTTCCATTATCTAGCCAACAAATTTGATGAATTAAAAGAATTAAATACTTAACCAAAGAAACTAAAACTATGGGTGTGAAATAAAAAATGAAATCAACAAGAAAACAATGAAGAAATTAATGATGAACAAGAGATATACTTTGACATGAATCTCCCTAAAACTCCCTTACACTATTCCTTATCTAGCCTTAATGAAATATAGTATTACTTGGACTTTGGAGACTGCTAGATTAGTTTTAGACTTTTTTTGAGATAGCAAAACTCTATTCTTACGTTGATTAATTCTCTGCCTAACCAAAATGCCCAGTAACACATTACTTGCTTTTTAAGTTACTCAACCCTAGTCTAGGAGTCTTATGTCTATTTATCTTTAAACTTGCATGCAATCCCGTTCACCCATGTCAAAATGAATTCAAACATACAAACTTTGAAATATTCTCAAAATTAGAAGCTATACCAATCAACTAGCAACCATTAACTTAATAACAATAGACCACACATAAATGAATCACAAGAATAATGTATTTCATTGCGAACAATAAGTCATATGTACAAGATCTGTGTAGGGTTCATCAAATTTAAGCATAATGGGAGTTTAGTTCATGACTAAGTAAAAGAAAAACAAACAAAAGTGAAGAAAGTTGAAGCTAAAGGGTTCTAACTCTGAAATTTCTTTGACTCCAAGAAATCTTCACTTTGATATACCAAAATTAATGGTGATTGCCAAAAAGTTGCTTCTTTTGACATTTTTTCACAACCCGTAAGCTATCTTTAAACTAGAAACTAAAACTTCGAAAAAGGCCATGTATCCTTGCTGTGCACAAAAATCCTTGACAAATTATTGACACCGCCATGTACATGGCTAAGAACATGGGCTTGTACTCAACATGGCCATCTATAGTATTACACCGCTGTGCATTATATCTTAACTTAAAAAGGCATCTTCCATAATGGTGGCACTATCATGTAATTATATAAAAAAAAAAGTGTCTAATAAACATCTATGTGTAAACCTCTAAACATGTTTGTGCATGTTCGAATTTGAGATGGTACACGGTTGTACCCTTGGGCATCTTTAGGCTTCTAGCTCCAAACTTGTCCAAATTTTTTCCTATATTTTAAATTGAGTGAAATTTGACCTAAAATTGAAATATATAGAATAAGCACCAAATCTTCTCATAAAAACTTGAGAAACAAGCAAATACCAAGGAATGAATAATAAAAAGATGACTAGTTATAAACATATCAATGGTGCATTAGCATCGTGCTACCTCTTAGTTGTGTGAATGCACATTTATGTGTTGTGCATTCACATCATTTCCAAAAGCTCACCTAAACTCAAGATATGCATGCATTAAGGGGTTAGTGTAGTTGTATCTCCCTTGTACCTAAGGTTATATGCTCTAAAGTCCTAACCCATTTTCTAAAGTCATAGTAAGGCACATAAGCCTTCTTAATACTAGTATAAAAATTAGCTAAGTAGGTAAGAAGGATGTGATACATGCCTTATGGTACAAGTTAGGTACTAAAGAAGGGCTAAGTGGGGTTTCTGTCCTCTTATGATCAAAGGGTGAGGTCATTGACCCCCAAGCATTAGAATGGAACTCAAAGGATCCCCACCCAAGCCAAAAAGGTTGGTAAGATGATCTATTAAAGTTCCCAAGTTAGGTTCAAATAACTTGGTGAAGTAGAGCCACTAAGATGGTTACCTTACACAAAAGTAAAGGAAAGTTAGGTAAGCATTTAGTATGTGAAGACTTACCCTAAGAACTTGTAAGTAGGATTTAAAGAGGTAAAAAATGATAGAACATAAGGGTCAATGTTCAAAGAACCTTTGTTATATGAGCACACAACCAAGTATAAGGCACCCTTGGGTATAGGAAGCCTCTAAGTGTTGTGTGTTACATATTCTACATAGATGGATTCCATTATATTATATTGTTGTTCTTTGTTGGTTATTTTTTTGTTTGTTTGTCTTTTTGCATGATTTCTTGAGTTCATTACAGGTATACCAAGGTTTCATTACTGAGTATAATCATGTACTCATCCTTTAAGTTTATATTGTGTTATGTACTAATGTTGGGCCTAACAACTGATAAAGCAATTGTGGCTTGTGTGCCAAGTTTTTGAATTTTTCAGGTACTTATTTATTTGAATGCTTTGTGATTCTAGGTTTGCTTGTAAATTAAGTTTGTACTAACTAAATTTTTCATGCCTTGATAGTTGAGGCTAAGGTTGCAATTGGATAGGGAAAGACTTTGCACTTGGAGCTATCTAGCTTAAAGGTGGGAGCTTAAGATGGATCTTAGTGATATTTTGTCTTGTATAGTATAGTGTACCTTATGTACCAAGGGTTGCCTCTGGTAGGATGCATTAGTGTGTATGACACTTACGTTACATTTTATTTCATGCTAAGGTCGTAAATTATGCACAAACTAACACTTGAAGTTTAAACAGCTAATGCTAACAATGTCTTAGAATGTTTTACCTATGTGTTTAATACAATGTTGCAATGTTGTTTTTACTGTTAGTTTAAATTACTTGTTACTTGCACAATTGAGATAATGCATGCACATCTTCTTGGAAAATAGGCTAAATAATTAGTTGCATGTAAATTGTTTTAATTTAATGATGAGTAATGGTTAGCCAACCATAATTGAGTCCAATCATAATCGTTAGAACCTAAAAAATTAATTGTTTCAGGGTACCTTATTTTGTGGAAACTCTATTTTATAAGGATCTTTCATATCCCTTTATTGTATATGTACTTGCATATTGTTGCATTCTTTTACCTTGAAGCAAGCTGCCTCTGTATGGTTGTCATGTGGTTTTATTAAGAATTTCCTAAATGTTTAGATGGATTAGAAGGCTTGATTATTCTTTGTGAAGAATGAGGGTGATGAGAATTTTCTCTAACAAAGAAAGATCTAGAGTTTAGAGCAGTCATATTTTGATCATCCCACATACTCCTCTCACAAACAATTTTCTTACTAATTTAAACTAGCTTCATAGAACTTATAGGTATGTATGGACAAGCTCTTCCTTCCTTTTATGGTATCATTTTATTGATGAAATCACCTTGAGAAATTTTTAGATGATTATAACTAATATAAAGTACCCATATATCGCTAAACCAAAAAGATGGGAAGCCAACATGGAGGGAAAGTTGTGCCATTACATGCATGCCTACATAGTTTTTCTTGACTTGTTTTTAGTCCACAAAAATTTACACCTCCTCTATTAAGGTCACAAATATTAAAATGAGCATTCTAACATTCGAGAGAATATTGAAGCTTACCTGGACCAAACATCCCAGTAAGACATTATAAGTGGAAGGAACATCAAGGATGAGGAAGTCCATTTATTGTGCAACATATAATTCCTCTCTCATTTTTTATGAGTATCCCTTCAAAAGTATGAGTGACTTTAGAGTGTCCAATGTTAGGACCTCCTCTCTTCCGATGTTCTAGGTCAGTTTTATGGTAGTATTTGATGAGGACTTCTTGATGTCCAATGCATTGTGCAAATTGCAAGGCTAACATTGGCATTCGAGCCATCATTGACCAACATCCCTTTAACAACATAAGCTCAAATTTGATTCATAATGATCAATATATTAGTATAGGGGCATTAGAACTTGGTGTTTATCCTCCCTGGTTTCCCACTAATCAATATTGGTTTTATTGAAGGTTGCTACTTCAGGTATCATCTTATTGCAACCAAAATTTGGTTTAATATTAGTAATAACATTGATAACTTTCACAGGTAGGGGAACCAAATGAAAACTACCACTAACCACTTTATCTAGTGAACCCATGGTCCCCTAGGTCCTTATCATCTGCATATCGAATCTTAGGTTCTTCCTTATTCTAAAAGAAGATCCAGCGTGAAAGTAGATACTGGTTTAACTTTCCCTTCCTGATAAGTACTTCTACTAACTTCTTAAGCTCTTGACATTGGTTGGTATCATGACCATAATCTTTGTAATACCTATAATACAAGTCTTTGTTTGTTTTTGCTTCACTTAGTAATGGCTTGACAACCCAGTAACTAAGTTTTTCTTTTCCAAAGCCAAGAAGATATTTCTTCTTTTTTTCTTCTTTAGTTGGGGGTGTGTACATAGGGTTGTGCCCATTTCCCATTTTCATTTGGACTCATTACCACCTTCAAGGTTTGTCTTTCATGTTTGGAAGCCGTACCTAATGATCATCTTTGGCTATATTCAACTATCCTTAAAGGTTTCCATGTGGAGAAAGTTCAAGAGTATAACTGTTATAGATTGTTGTAGAGTTTTTCATTTAGGTCCCATGCAAGTTGGGAATCTAGATTTAAACTTTTGGTTAGCCCTTCAATTTTAAGAACAAAATGGTCTCATTGTTGAACCTTCAAATAAAGTCCCTTGAGGACTCTCCATCCTCTTACTTAAAATTAAGAAGGTGGATTATAGTTTTTGGGGCTCTTTTGCCCCTCAAAAATTGATGTTCAAAGGCCTCAATAGGTTGTTATTAAAGGACTTGCCATATCTAATAGAGGAAAACCAAACCTAAGCCAATCCTAACAAGTTATTACTAAAGGCCTTGCTATCTATAAGAAAAGAAAACCAAACCTAAAATAGTCTTACTAGGGTGTTACTAAATGCCTATCACAACTCAACTTCATTAGCACCCATGATTTACATAAATTTGGTGTATCATTGGCATGGTTCTAGGGATCTTAAGTCCAGTTGAAAGCTTTTATTTTTGGCATTCTAAAACCTTTTGTGCTAGCACCTTAAAAAAAGTGTTAAAGAAAGCTTGGTTTTTTATGCTTATGAAATTGATGATCAGGAAAACAGGGTGGATAGAGGTCCCTCCCTTTAAGTTTTTCTTCTAGCTATATTGTTTGTTGGGTCATATAATTTAAATAGACTGGCTGTAGCTTAGTGAAACCTACAATAGGAAACCATTTCCTTTGCAAAGAAGATTCCACTCCCTCAAGGACCCTCTCCCATCACTATCTGCATGGGCAAGTTTGCAGTCTAAAAACAGTACTTTATGCATACAGCCTTTTTGGGATTCATTATGGCAGGAAGTTGCCAGATAGTTTTGACCTTTGGCTTAGCCTAATGTTGGGTTACTACCTTGCATAGGGCATGGTGTCCTAGATATCCAGCAAAACCATTTATCAAATATGTTCCAACTATTCATCCGTAAATAGAGCTAGGAGAGATGGGACTGAATTTGTGCCTAGAAAGGGTAAAAACAAGCTTGTGTGGTGGCTCAGTCATGAGGGCTTATTGCATTATTGCCCACGTCAATGACTATTATTGTTACTATAGTTATAGCTATAAACTAGGTTGGATCTAGTCATCTTGACGATAAATTGCTTCGAGAAAAAACTAGAGAGAGATGGGGAGTTTCCTATAGATACTACTATAATTGATAGCCAGAAAGATGACTTCCACATAAAGGCATCGTTGAGCTAACGTGGAGAAGGTAGAAACTCCTACACAAGAAAATAACATTAGAAGACCTATGGGGTGTTTGTTCCAGGGAAGGGTCCTCTGGCACACAAGTCAATATTGGTTGCCAAAAGAAAAAGGAAATGAAGATGTGAGTGTGATGAAATTGTGACTTACCTTACTTGGTAGATAAAATGCCCCTTTATAGTCGATAAATTGTGGTGGTAATAGGGAGTGAATCGTAAGAGATTCACAGATCATGGGAGATAGAAGGGGAGTCCCCATGATAACAAAGTTGCAAACAAGATTATGAAGGATTAACAGTTGATGATGGTGTGATTTACTTACCTTAGTAAAGGATAGCCAAAATTTTAGGGTGATTTACTAGAGTTATGAATGTGAGCAACATAATGGGCTCAAGGGTCTCTTTCAGGCCTAGAGATGGTGTTAGTGCATGTAGGCAGAATCCATATCTTACTACTATATGGGTTGGATCACGTCTTGGTCTGTAATAACTGATAGCACCGTTAGCAAACTGAGTCAATGTAGGTTGCCGAGCTTTAACTTCGCCTCAATGTGGTATTTGAGTAATGCTATATATATTAGTACATTGACAAAATTTTCTCCTACCAAAAGATATGTTAAGTAATTAGTGAAAATTTTCAATACAAGTGGTTTCTTTTAGAGTTCTGCATCCAATCATTTAGTTCTACATCATTTACTGAAAAGATGTTTAGAAAAAGAGTTAGTACATTTAGGAGCAATTTGTTTAACTTTAAATACATTAATGGGACCTGCATTATTATCGGGTCGAGACGAGTCATCCACGGGTCATAAGACCCGCCAAATAAGAAGGTGTAAATGCCCTCTAGGTTAATGTTATTTATGTTCTCTACCAGCCTTCTCCACCATTCTCTCTAATCTTGGTCCAACACATATTTCTCACCCATTGGTTTTAGCCTACTGAATCTGAAGATAGGGGCAATATTTATATTTTTATGCACTGGTTATATTTTCTCCCAAGTTTTGATCTTCTTTCTCCCCTTTCTCTGTTAGATGATAGTTGATTGCTGGTGACCTATCAAAAGAATGTGGGTATCACCCATTTGAATTTTCCCATCACTTTTAATTTGAGATTAACTACCACTACTAGCCTTGGATTCGGTGATTTTGAGACAACTATTTTGTCTTTAATATGGCACAGAAAGATAAAGGTCAGACATAGGCTAGCTCTATGGTAATGTACACCTGTTTTCGATCATCACTAGTGAGTACACATATCTTGGGTGATTTCAGGCCGAATCCAATATGTCACTCGGTGAGTTAGTGCTGAGCGATAGTCTAAGTGAGAGATGGGATAAAAAAGATAGAAAAATGATGCTTCAGAGTAAATTCACTCACTGGCACACATTGTAAATAATGCCAAATCCAAAACGAGTTTTGAACATAGAATCAAGGGTTGTCTAGACCCACGAGTAATCTAACTCAACCTATGATTAATTTAACTTCGTTAATGCAGTTTATATTTGTGTGTGTGTGAGTAGTCCTTTGAATTTCCAACTTGCATCAATTGTTCACTTCACTTCAATTGAGTGTGACTTCATCCACCACCATTTCAAGTGGTGAAATTACTAACATGAGACCATTTGTAACATGCTGTTGGTAATCCACCTATTGGAAATTGTTTTACCAACAACCAATGCTGATCCGTTGGTAATTTCCATTATTTAACCATTAAAAAAGGAGCTGTAAGGAATTACCAATGTCCAAGGTTGGACACTTTGAAGCAATAATTGAACTTTTACCAATGCATCAAGCCGTTAGTAGCTACCAACGATTTTGACCATTGGTAAATTAAATTCGAAATTCCGTTACCAACAGTCTAACATGTTTGTAAATGGTCAATTTGAAAATACCTTAATTTTAGGAGTGTGAGAGTTACTCCGTTGATTATGAGGGAAAACAATCTTAGCCATTTTGTTGATTATGAGGGAATACAAGAATATAATCTCAGCCATTCCGTTGATTATAAGGGAATACAATCTTAGCCATAACTTCCAATCCTTTAGCAAAAGCATCCCAATATTTAGAAGGCTAAAAAACTTGTATCCACTCATGTAAACTTCACAAAATTCCTCATACAGTTAACCAACTAAATTATTAAGATAACTAAATGGTAATTTAGGAATTCCCATCTATTTATCAACAAAACAATGAATATACAAATTTTTTTAAATTTGCACCTTAAACTAAACAATTTTTGGAAATAGGATATGAAGAAGCAGTCATCCTATATGAAAAAATAAATTATCAAAGTAAAACCGGAGTAAATGAAAAGATCGACTTTTTCTATTCTCTCCTAAAAATTAACTAAATCAGTTTCTCTAAAAAGAAAATAAAAATATAATTTATGTGTCAATCCATTTTTCTTAAAAAATTACTAAAGGGAATTGTTTCAATTACCTCTAAAGATGTAAATACCTTAATTAGTTAATTTTTTGCATACAAAGGTAGTAAAATTTATTACTCTATGACTTGGTACGAGCAGAAGTTTCTTCAGTAAGCTTTTGCCCAAACCTTGAAAGATAGAACTATAGTTGTAGTCTTCCTTAGTAACTTAGGGACTTTCTCTTACAATTTTATAACGTTTAAGAACTAAGTCTTGGTGTTGTCAGACACACTAACTATCAGCTCCGCCATTTTTGATCTCCTTTAATCCATGCTGCTCCAGATGGATTCCATGCATAGGTGCTCGGAGATGATGGGCCCCCGGTCTAAACTTTTTCCTGCTCATAATATTGCTAAATCTATATTTCCTTAACTTCTCTACTGTTGTCTTTGAAAGTAAAAAAAAAAAAGAAAAACAAGAACTAAGTCATATTGAATAAAAGTTAAAAGAGTATGTTAATTCATTTCAACTTAAGTCAACTAACTTATTTTTATTTGAAATCAATTTTATTTAAAAGCTAATATTATGTAGATGTAATAATTCATTTAAAAGTAAGTTTTTACGATATTGTTAAATTTTTATGAATTTTTATTTTTTAATACCTTAAACTAGAAAAATTTATAAAAATTTAGTAAGATTATAAAAATTGTATTTTCAATGGATTATTGCAGTTACATAATATTGAATTTTAATAAAAATTAATTTTAGATAAAAAAATATGAGAATAAAAATAAATTATTTTAAAGTTAATTAATTTAAGTTAAAATGAAATGGGTGTAATTTGTGCGAGGTGAATAAATCTAAGGCAACTAATACTACATATAAAAATATATATAGCTTGATCAAAAATAAAATTCCTATCTTAAAACCTAAATCAATTGATTGAGACTTAAAATATCAAGATGGCGGCATAACTTCAGCGAAATTAAAAATCCTCTCGTACAAATTGACGTGGTCCTTCGTAGAAATTGAGCGGAGCTTGTGGACCAAGCTTGGTTTCCGTGTCTCGAAAATATTTTAGACTAAAAACTCGTTAACGTCAAACCCCTTCGCCATTTCCAAGTCAAGTACCTCCATGACCAGCTACCACAGCATCTATATATAAAACAAAATTAATCCAAGTTAAAAACATCAAGAACAAAAAAGCCTTCTTCAGAGAAAAGAAAAAAGGAAAAAAAAGGGGGGGATTCTTAATGGGGTTCCGGAGATCTAACATTCGCTTGGTTGTCTCCTTCCTCGTTTTCCTCTTATTCTGTTCTCCGGCGGTCTTCGCCGGGCGGCCGTTACAGAGGGAAACGCTACTGGGGAAATATAATATCCCCAACTTTGCGGTTCTGCCCAAGGGGCCGGTGACACCTTCGACTCGCTCGCCCTGCTCGTATATTCCTGGAGGTAGTGGCCACTGCGTTCTCAGCGGAATGAACTTCGCCGGCCGGGTCCTCCATGCTCCGCCGCCTCCCCCGCCCCACCTCGTCGCGGCTGCTGCCGCGTAACTTTAGATTGTATGAGGACCGAGCCAAATTGATTTTCAGGAGTCATAGATGGGTAGGCTTCCTCTGTGTGTACTAGTAAGAAATCAGATGTCAGAAGTGTAACTAGTTCATTATACCAACCTCAAATTTATTCATTCCATGTATATTCTTTTTTAGCTACGTTACAGATAATGTGAAAGCACGAGAAATGATGTTCTTATGAAATAAATGGTTCATTTTGTTTAAAAGATTAATTTAGAGTAATTGGTTGTACGAAATTAATACTAGTTATTCCCAAATCCCAAGAATGTAAACTTTGAGAATACAAGCTGCCCTCATGCGAAACTCTACTATATCACATATTTGGCAAGTTTATAATACAAAAACCACATACATATATTATAATTTATAGAGCTAGTTTGATTTCATCTCTATCCGACGCGATCAATGTTACAATTCTGCTACGAAATGGTAAACATAAAAGAAAAACTTACACAATCTGCTCTCGTTGTATAATATGGTGGATATTAATGTACACAAGAAAGAAGAATACAAGTTTAATGAGACGCAGCCAAACTATCGATGGGAGCGGTTAATTAGACCGGGCTTCTAATTGGTTAACTTGGGTAAATTAGTGCCTTTGTACATGTTATCGAGGACAATGGCAAAGTCTCGAAGTGTATCTGTGGAGAAACTATTCACTGGTCAAGTTAGCCATTCGAACAATAGGTGAAATAGCTATGATAGTACGGTTTTTTCTTTTTTCTTTTGCATACCTTCTGTAACAATCAAAGTTCAGATTTAGTCAACGAAATACCTGTCTCCACCACATGTGCACACTTCCTTATAAATAATATATCTAATCCAGGATCAATAGAAGATGCATGTGCACACCCAATATTTCATATCATCGTTGTCTTGTGTCGGATCTAATACCATATGTAACAACCCAAGCCTAGAACCAATCAACAAAATACCTACTTGCACCATATGTGCCATTTTTTGGAGAAATGATAAGCACTATATGGTTATGCTCTGAAACTTGAATCTATATATTCATACACTACAAGAAAATGAAACCATTGAAGCAATTTTCAATACCTTATAGAAGCGATTTTGACCGCTTCAAACAAAACATAAACAATTGCTGACTGCTTTAGACATCCATTTCCATGAGGCTCCCCTCCAAAAATTTTGAAGCTATTAGAAACCATTTCAAACTTTTGTAACTGCCATTATTGAAGCGGTTAATTGCTTCAAAAATATCAACGGTGGATATTTCCACAATAAGGCTTCCTACATTTTCACAATGTGAGATATGTGGGATTTACATTGGATATACCATAGGGTTCCTTTATGCTCATGAGTGCCAATCATGGCCCTCTAAAAGTGTAATGAATGAAAGATTCTCTTATTTTAGGACTTCCCCTATTAAATACCTCTCTAAATTATAATTCATCCTTGACTAAGATTGTGGTCAAACGGGTCCTCTATGTGAATCAGGTTCACTTACTAGCATTAGCTAGTCAGGCTGAATATGGAATCAACATTTTTCTCCCCTAAAATATGTTAGATATGGGCCCTACATTTTTTAATGCCCAGACATAAGGTAGCGGCTCCTAAGAATGAAACATGGTCTTTTGAATAAAGGTCTCGTCAAATTTTGCTACGGTCAAAGGCCACATGGGCTTTTGCTAGTGCCTCATTTTTCACTACAATTTTGATAGTAGGCCAACGGTTATGAAGATGTAGGAGATGAAGGGACATCATGGGGGTATAAATATGCCTATTTCACCATTCCCCATTTTCATCGCTTTACTATTCTTGCTAAAACACTCAAAAACTTCTTGTACTATGCATTTTTATTCTCTGGCCTTCTGCCCTTTGCTACCCTCGCCACTCATCGAAGGTTCATTCGTCATTTCTGTTGTTCAATTTCTCTTTACTTTATTGTAATTAGAAGTTTTACCTTGTGTTTTCTCCTTCCCTGTCACCCCCCCACACAAATGGCAATTTGTCCCTACTCCATCTAATGATGGAATTTTAATTAATTGTTTTGCAAATGCATCACAAATCTGCAATAAGCAAAGTGGTCGTCAACACTAAATTCTTGTTAGGCAATAGGCCTATAGTTGTGGTACCACATTTTGGAGAGGTGGCCTCCATTAGCAACATGTTCACCATGGAGCAAAAAAGAGGATCGTCACCAAGAATAACTTTTGGCTAACAAGGGTTAGGGACTACATATCCTCCTCCTGTTATAGTGCCTAACAAACAAAAAAATACTACCTTTTTGTATACCTAGTTTAACTCTAAGCTGGCTTTCATTTTCTTCTTCACCCCTAGTCTTTCATCTATTGGAGGACTACAAGTTAACCCTTTCGTAGCTTACCCCTAATTTCCTATACGGTTAGAAACATTCATCCTTGCCTATCACCTGGCAGAGGTAGACCTATTCTTGAAACCATCCTTCTATGGCCTAACAATAGCCTTAGGGCTTGCCTTCTTTCAATTAGTCCTAACCCTTCATGGGGAAAAGGGTCCTTCACACTTGATGTTGGAAAAAGAGATTCTTCTTCACCCTGGTTGCTAGGCTCTACATAATCCATATCTGCACAACAAACTAAAGGGTGTGAGAATTTAAAATTCTTAGTAAGGAATCATTTCTACCTGTAAAGAATATACTAAGGATATTGCACTACAACATTTATAAAACATATATACTACAAGCTCAAAACATTTCGCCAAAGTTTCAAGTCTTTTGGGCCTTTCCTCATCCTATTTCTCCTGCAAGGCATTATCCTACCTACTAAGCTTAGATTACCAATTTTATACATTTTCTATTGTGCATAGAAAGTTTGGATAACCCTACTTACCTTTATTTTACTTAGCAAATACCTACACGAAGTAGTGGGCAACATTAGCCCTCTTGGTGTCTTTTAATCTTTCCCTTGCGTAAAGGACTTTTAAAACTTACATGCTAGCTTTCCTATCACTCATTGACTCTTTTAGGTAGTCTCTAGCACATTTATGGTCTTCAGCATACCTACAGACACTAGGAAACACTAGTCCTCTTGCCTTTTAGGCACCTTAATCATGTTGCCCAAGCTTAGACTACCTAGAGTTCAATAGGCAAAAAAAAAATAACTATCAACATCCAATAATTCTAAGATACTTCATTCCATTACTAGGTCCTCTTGGTATCCTATAAGACTAGCCCCTGGCCTCCCAAAACTTCTTGGTCCCTTTGCACCTAGGTGCCCTTCTCACCCTTCCAGCCCACGCATACTAGCAAGCATATCTGGCTTTAAATAAGCCCTATAACCCTTGGAAGCTTACATAGGCCACTGACTTGCATCCCCATGCACTTAGGCATTCCTTAGGAATGCTACCTAGATAGAAAAAAACCATAGATGTTCAACTCATTTAAGGTAGAAACAACCCCACAAAACATTGGCACACACTTGTGCACTAATCCTACTTCTTTAAATTGTATGCTTAACCTCAAGCATGCATACAAGCATGAGGGCGATGTTAATACTATTTTTGGCCCTTCTAGAACCAAATTGAACTATTTAATGCAAATATAAACAAGATTTAGGTGCTTAAAACTGAAAATAGGCCCTTAAGCACCAAAAGATGCTTACTTATACCAAAACTCTTGAATTGAGCTTGAATTGTGAAAGAATTTGGTGAGATCAATTTGTAATTTCTAAGGGGTTAAAATTGGGTGCTTGGGGCTGCTGGAAGAAGATGATAAGGTATATTTTTCAAGAAACATGCTTATAAACAACATTAAGGATACATATCTCCCAATATTTACACATATTCTTCTCTTAAATTCAAAGATTAATATGTTAAGTAAATAAAATAATACTTTTAACAATGAGACTATGCAAAAACTTCTTTTACTCCTAAATACACAAATGAGATTCAAAATTCTAAGTGTAGTGCATTAAGGATGCACTTTAGGTGTAAGGTATTACCTCTTTTATCAATAAAACGGTCATTTGCTAGGAACAATTATTCCCCTTGATTTCATTGGTCCAGTGAGCTCTAAAACTTATTGTCTTGAATTATAGCCATTTTCCAATGACTTATCTTCTAACGACCTCAATTTTAAAAAATTGAAACTAAGTCACCCTACCACCCTTTAAGAGTAGAATGTTAAGCTTGTCAAAAACATCAGTTTAAGCATTATTGTTGTCTTTTGCATTCATTTTTGAGGAAAAAGAAAATTTTTCATATAAAATTACCAAATTACCCCTTGTAGGCCTTTTAGAAAAATTTGCCCGTGATGAACTTTTTGACTAGTTATGACCAGGAGACATTCTAAACCCACTAACTTATGCTTGCCTTGCATATTACTTCGTAACTTGCAGTTAGCTTCCTCAGTAATGGTTATCACAAATAGATGTGGAAATCAACATTAGTCTAACATTGCTTTCTTCTGCCCGTAGCGACAAATAGAGATGAAAATCATTTTTGATCTTACATTGCTTTAGTAATCTAGGATACTAACTGGTGGATTTATTACACATACTCTCAGTCAAATACTCTTTTTCATGTATGACAATATGTATTACAAATCAATGAATAATTTGTGAGAAAAATATTTCTTCGAAAAAATTTTAAGTTTATGTATCGCTAGGGATACAAAAACATGATACTCGGAATGCATATAAATTCATGTTCCCCAAAAAAGTCTATGAAGAAAATTGTTCCAAATTAAAACTACAAGAGAAACTTAACATGCAATAATGAATGAGCTAAGTCCTGTAAATTTCACATGATTTGCATACTAATTTTCAGACAAAGCTTTAGTCATGGGATCTGCTGTCATCAATGAAGTATTAATATATTCAATGACCAATTGTTGTGCCCCCGTTTTCTCTTTCATAGCTAAATACTATAACTCTATAAGTTTACATAAACTTTCAATATTGTTATTATCTGCAAGTAATACTGCAGCCATATTATCACAACATATTTTTTTATGTCTTGATATAGAATAAAAAAACCTTAAGGTGCAAGATATACTATTTTAACCTATAGCATGTGATGCAGCTTCATAGCACGCATTAGATTCTGTCTTCATTGTGGATGATGCTGTAATAGATTATTTTAGACTTTTCTAAGATATAGCTTCTATAGCAAGAAAGAACATATACTTTAAAGTAGACTATAGCGTATCCTTAAATCCATCAAAATTGAAATCTGATCAAATAGCTCTAAATGGTTATTAGAATGCTTATATGTCGACATCTAATCCTTAGTTTCTTACAAATACAAGATGATCAATTCAACAACTTTCTAATGATCCTTTATAGAATTATTTTGGCACCTAAGAAGCATCCTACATATTAAATTGCATTTTCCTCATTTTGGTGGTTAGGTTATAGTGGGTGCTCATCTTCATGATCCATTTGTTTAGGCTGTTCTTCAAGAATACCAGATTGGTTTTTTTGAAAAACAACCAAATGTTGACTTCACAAACAACTCAAGTGATGCCCTGCGGCATCTTCGTTGTGTGACATGGTGAAACCGAGGGGGACTTCCAGTGAGGGAGAATGTCTGAAGTGGAGATTTCCCAGGAGAATTTGCCTGAAACACTCAGAAAACAGGGGTTAGGAGGTTCCCGGAGTCTTTTTTCGGGGAGGAGCCTCCGACACCCAAGTCAGTGTTTTGGAGGTGGAGAGAAAGTATTGGGGGCCAAAGATTCTTGCCTGTTTTACGTTTTTTTTTTTTGGGAGGAGACTTTCCTCGCTGAGGCCATTTCCTTAGTATATAAAGGAGGGTGTGGTTCGTTCAGATTGTGACACGTGTTCGGTCAGATGTAATCTATACTTTTGGGCGTGGGGGCCTCTAGCCGCCTGCAGGCTCCTCAGGTCATGGGCTAGGGCAGGAATAGCCCTACATGACAAGACATAGGCGGCGTCGGTGTGTCAGAGTGCTTATGAGGGCGGCGTGCAGCATGTGAGGGTGACATGTCAGAGGCTCCTTAATTGCTTTTACCGTACTCCCGAGGTCCCTTCGGTTGAGGTCACCCTTCGGAATAAGGACTCTTCTCTTGAAGTCGTCTCAGTAGTTCAGGGGTTTCCTTAGCACTGAAGCTCCTCGTTCGGGGGGATTTTCTCCTGCCGAAGGTGGCTGGTCCTTTTCCCCCAAAGCTGGCTCGACCGCTTTTCCGAAGGAGGCGACGCGCTATTTTCCCGAGGTCAGTACTGTCATTCCCAGCGGTGCTGGTGGGCCACCGAGGTCGTATGCCCAAAGCGTCAGACTCCCTTTTTCCAAGGTTGGTACTAGTACTCCTCACGGGTAACGCTCGGTTTCCCGAGTGTGGTATCTGGCCAAAGTTCACAGGTTTAAAGGGCGATAACACTTCGGCTATCATCAAGTGACTCATTTGATTCCTCAAATTCAACCTTATGTGAAACAATGCTTCCACTTGTCCCATCATCCTTAAGGAACCTAGCATTTCTAGTCTCAACAATTATAGAGGTATGTAAAGGACAATAAAACCTATATCCCTTAGAGTTTAATGCATAGCCAATGGAATGACTACTAGTTGTACTTGGATCTTTATTTATTTATTTATTTATTTATTTTTGCATTAGGATTGCCCCATACGTGTATATGATTTAAACCAGGTTTCCATCCATAAACCAAATGACATCTTAAAAACCACCTCATATGGAACTTGATTTAAAATATTCATATTGGTTGTCAAAGCTTCAATCCAAATGGAGTTAGGTAGATTTTAGTTAATCATCATGCTCCTTACAATGTCCATAAGAGTTTAATTCATTTATTCTGCTACAGCATTTGTTACGGCATGCTAGGCATTGCATATTGAGCAGCGATACTTTTTTACTTAGGACGCTTTCAAACAAATTTGGCATTTGTCCCTTTTTTATGTACCTCCCAAAGGAATCAGCTCCTTTATCAAATTCACAACTTTCATCTTTTCTCTTTTTCCTTCTCACCTTTCATAAGACTTAAAAAACATCAAATACTTTAGCCTTGCCAAAAAGTAAAAAATGACACATGGATCTTATATGGTTATAAATGAATGTGATAAAATATCTCTAACTAATAAAGCACGATGGAGTAAACAGTCCACATAAATCTATGTGTATGATCTTTAAGGTTTCTAAGCTCCTCTTGGTACCTTTATTGGTCTTCCTCTTGTTAGTTTGTCTTCCTTATAAACAGTCCACCTAAGTATCAAAGTCAATAAAAAAAAGAGTTTTTAAAGCTTCATCATTTACTAACCCGTCATTCACTTAATATAGATATGTCTCAATATCCCATGCCAAAAAGATGAAAAATTCTCATTAACCATGCTCATTTTCATGCCAGCAACTATGTGCATGGCCAAATAGCCATTTTTAAATGTGCGATTAAACTCTAACTTGTAAAACCTATCATCTGAAGTTCTACACCAATGGAATTTTTATTCTTTAAAAAATAAAAAAATGAGCATTTAAAAGAAATTCATATCCAACTAAACAAAGTTTGGAAATTGAACTAAATTTCTAGAAAATGACGGAACATAAAATGACTTTTGAAGGTGCAAACTTAAACTAGATTCCAAAATAAGTCATAAAATTCTTACAACATCAACCTTGGAACATGGTCAGTTGCCTATATAGATGTGTTGGTCATTTTCCTTTGGCTTCCTTAGATTAAGAAAACCTGCATAATGTTAACCACATAAACTATAGAATGAAAATCAACCCTCCACCATGTATTACTAGGCACATTAATAGAAAATGATTCATGACGCACAATCGAGATAAGATTACCTTTTTTTATAAGTCACTTCTTGTACTTAGGGTAGTCTACCTTTAAATATCTAGTTTTCCTACAAAAGAAACAACCTTTATTCTGGATGGGTGTAGTTTGTTTATTTTTTTAATGGAAGACATTCTTACATTTTTTAGCATTTTTTTTTGCACGAGTAACCAAATGAGCACTTTTCACTCTCTCATAGCCTCTTTTTATCTTTACATAGTGAAAAATTCACTCATTAACCATTTACCTTCTGTGCATTGTAGGAAATCTTGAAAGGGTTAAAGTCACTAGGAGGATACTTTAAGTAAAACACATCAATAATGACTTGGAAGTCTTAAGCTCTAGAAACTTCAATTGAGATATAATGTCCCTCATCTCTATAATGTGCTCACACACACCTTTAGAACCATCAAAGGTTTTGCTTGAAAGCCTCTTCAATATAGTGCTAGCTAATGTTTTATCCGAACAGACAAACTTTTCCTTAATGGATTTCATGTAATCCTTGACATTTAGATGTTCCATAATGGAGCCCTTAATGCTCTAACTTATGTGGGACTTAATGATCATCAAGCTCAAGTAATTAGATCGCTCCTATTGATCATATAAGTTCTTTTCTTACGGTGTACTTGATTCTCTATGAGCAGTTGGTGCATCTAAATGAAATGCCAAATCCAAATTCATGCATCCTAAAGGGAAAATGATATTCTTCTTTTAGTGAGAAAAATTTTCAGTTTAAATCACTTGAATGCATGTTGTATCCTAAGTAGTAGCAATAACTACAATAAAAAATTACTTAATTGCTATGAAAGACATAAAATCTAGATAACAGTAAAATCCACCACTTTAATTGGCAGAGCTCACAATTACATATAAATTAAATACTCTTTATCTAATGAGACTAGCAACCAAACATTGAGAGCACAATTCCTTCATACCTATTCACACAGGAAAAATCTACCCACCAAAATTTTATTAACTATCTTATTCCAATTAATATACTGATCAAACAACCCACCTATGGCACTATATCATTATTTTTTTTGCTTTAATTACAATTTAATTTCACATCTTTATGAAATTTTATATATTAAAGATGTTGCCTCCACTCCTAAACCATATACACCGAATAAATCCTAATAACTACCCAAAAGACTCTTATCCTTTACCTTCAATAGATCAGCTGGTCGACTTGACCACTGAATACTTGATACTGAGTTTCTTGGATACCTTCAGTAGGTATCACCAAATTCAGATGAGCCCCATGAAATGAATAAAAGACCTTTTCATAATTGATGAAGGCATTTTTGGCTACGTATTGATGCCCTTTAGATTGAAGAACATGGGCTCCACTTACTAACACCTTATGGACAAAGTCCCAACATAATGCCCTTGATCAAAGAGTTCCTGAATGAGAAAATAAAAGGTGTAGAAAATAAAAAATAAATTACCATGGTAGCTTGCTGGGCAAGTTTTTCACCGGTAATTCATTTGCCAAATAATGGACAATGGTATCAATAATTATCCTTTTCACCAACTCTAGCTCCATATAACCATAATCATCACGGAAAAGGTTTATGTCTGTGGTGATGAGGCATGTCGGTGACTTCGACTTAGCCCCATTAAGAAGCCTTGCATTCCTCTTTCGGCATCTTCACTCATGGTTGTCCATCCATGGCTGGTCCAAAGCATCCCCTACAAAATCATGCCAAAGTTTCATAAGTGGATCAACCCCCAAAAAATCATCTATGAATCATTGTAAATAAAAAAAGTAAAAACTTATAAATGAAAAGTTGGGGACTAAACTTAAAGTAGCAATATTGGCGTAAGGAAAACGAAGGGGTAGATGTCAAAGTCCTCCTTGATGACCTCTACATCAGACACTTCTTTAGAGGGTATTATCGTATTCTTCTTTTTCTTCTTTTTGTTCATCAAAAGAACTAGGCAGTTGGAGGAAGGAGAGATGTCTTGGACATTTATTATTGCATCCTGAAGTACTAAAATCACCTCCTAAGGCTGATCAAGGTAGAGTGGACTTTGGAAACTAAAGTATGGACCAAAGTAAGGGCCTTCTGCTCACCTAAGAGAGCAAGTCAAGCCCCCATTTACCTTCTTCGATTCCAACCCATCATTTGCCTTCGTACTCTTGTTTCTCTTGAGCGACTTCTTTTCCTCTTTTATTTCCTTCTTCTTCTGTTCTCTGTACTTCCTCTTAAAGAATTTGATAGGATCCATGTCATTTAAAAAGGGAAGATGAAACATTAATAAGTACTTCAATACAAGAAATAAAGGAAAAATAAAAACAGAACTCGCACTTATGAACATCAACATAAGTCAATTCTTACTGAAGAAGCTTTATGAGAAAGGTTTTATTTAATGAGAAGGTACGGTTAGGCGTTTTAGGGTCCTTGAGATGTTAAATTACCATATCGAACTTTGAAAGTACTCCCTTGGTCATATGTTCCCACGTAATGGGGAAATGAAACAGATCTTTGTCTTTCTTTGCATTGCCCCAATCAACCACCTCTTGAATTTGACGGTGAAACTTTTGGAAAAAGCCTTAAGGCTTCACACTCCAAAATCTAGGAAAAATCCTTGATACTAATGTTCTATATAGCTGACTTCTTTGAATACCCCCCCAATTACATAATCTTCCTAAAGAAGTACTTTATTTTCTAGTTCCTCCAACCATCCTTGCTCCTAAAAGTGAAAAGATATTTTTTTATTTCCAGTACCCCTGGGAAGCAGGCAATAGAAAAAGTTCTTTGAAAGTGCTAGCAGCTTGTAATACTACACAAAGACTAGGAAATCCAGTGCTTTGCTGAAGTAGCCGTACATGCAAAGGAAGGAATTTATGTTGGCATAATTGTTGGGTGGGAGTTAGTTCACTACTACCCCATGAAACTTGAAGAAGTCTACCAACAACTTTGAAGTGGTGTACTAAAGCCCTACTTTTAGATGGGTCTTGAAAATGGTGAGTTCGTCTCCCAAGGTTGGTAGCTTGGTTTTTTTCCTCGGTTAGCCAAAGTTGCACATGTAAATGAAGGTAGTACTTCAACTTTGACCCATCAATCTTCTCCTAGGTCGCACAATATGGATGACAGTTTTAGCAAACTCTAGGGGTTTTTAGCTTCGATTGGTGATGAATTCATAGGATGTTTACTTTGATCAGGAGGATGAAGCTTTTTTCAACTAAGCAAAAGTTTGAGGGAAGAAGATGAAAAGAATTCAGAAACTAAACCTACATGAGAATTGAGGAGTGCTAGAACCACTGATTAGACCACCAATTTGATGCTGAAATAAGGCTGCACCAGTATAAGAAAAGTTCATAAGAGAAAATAAAAAAGCTATAGAGTTGAGGAGGGCTAAAGAGCAAAATGAGAGAAGTGACGAACAATTTGGTTTTTGGGGTATGCATAGGCCAATGAGGGAAGTCTAAAGGACACAATAATGACTTTCACAATAATGATACACAGATCTCTAAAAAAAATGATGCGTTTGAAAATTAGGGACTAACCAATACATGATGCTTGTCAAATTGAAACTGACACACCTCAATGGACATCAACATGCTTGCTAGGGGAAAGAATGACAACTTGTCATGATTAAAGGTATTCATCCTTACAAAGGACTTTTGACAATACATAGCCCTTCAAAAAAATTACCACCAGGAAATGAACTCTTCAAAAAATTTTCAAGGGATAAGTGTAAGACAAGTACCAGGGATGGAAGTGCTCCACAAAAAAAGTATGTACCTTGGCTAAGTAGACACTAATCACCATAACATTGCTTTGGCCAAAGAAGTGAATTGAGACCAAGAAGAGCCATGATTAAGCCCAGCCTAAAGTCATAAAAGACATCAAACTTGAAGAGGACATAAGATGGACGAAGTGCTAATGTATTCCCGAATCATTGAGGTTGGCTAAACACCAAAATCCTAAGGATCATGCAGTTCAAAGAACCTCATTAAGACGGAGGAGCTCTACCATGCTCAATCCTACCTTAAAATAGTATAGTATGTACCTCAAAATAATCTATGGATTGAGGTAACTACCTAATACCTCTAAACCCTAAACCCTAAGCCCTAAACCTTAAACCAAGGGCCCACTAACCCTCTCGGCCGAGGTCCCCCGAGGGTACTTTAGCCGATCTATTATGGTTGTAAACTAAGCAATACTATGAGAGCATTGGTCGTAACAAAGTGACGAAAGGTTGGTTGGCAAGGGTGTATCTAGAGTATGGATTTATGGTATTCAAAATCTGGTTAGCCATGTCACTGAGATCTTGGATCTCCACAAGGAAGCTGGGCTTACATAAAAGCTTTTAAGCAAATGATGGTCAACATCCATAATGGAAGGGTTAGATCCACATAAATCAAGGTTAAAGGCTAGCTTTAATAAAGGTAGAACATTCTAGACGGTGCCTGAGCAAGGTGCCCTCGAGACAAACTAGGACAAGCCATATGTAGTCACTAGAGAGCCTTAGAGAGGAACATTTGAGCTCAAGAAGGCCTTCGAAAAGATGCTCCCTAGGCTGCACCATTCAAAAAAATGTTGGCATTGCTACCCATAAGATAAGATGCTACCTTTTATGTACTTTTGTTAGATCAAATATCACCTATGTACTTAACTGCCATTTATGATGATTAATAGAATTCTCATATTCTGTCTATATGACTTGTAGCAATCAACAAGTTGCTCGCAATACACAAAACCTTAGAAAGCCTGCCACTAGGTTAGAACCATATTGAGACTAGGGCCTTCTATGTCAAGGCTATGGACTTCTACGTCAAGGCTATGGACTTCTACATTGAGGTTAGGGACTCTCACATTGGGGCTAGAGCATCAAGATGACAATACTAAGGAGGCTAAAAGTCTCTTGAATCAAGGCTGGGTCCCTGAGGTGATAGCCTTAATAGGGCTAAGGTCCCTCACATTAAGGCTAAGACTTCTGGCACATTGGTTTTAACTTAGAAAGATTAAGGGCAAACAAGCATGTGATAGGGAAAAGGATAAAAAGCATTCATAAAGTTACATTGTTTATATTGTTTACAACTGCAAAAGAATTTTTCTAAAAAACAAGAAAGAATGCATGAAAGTGGTTGGTCACTAGGTAGAATCCCCCCAAACTGCCAGCTCGAATGAAGGCAATTGCCTTTGCACATAACTTCCTTTCATGGTAACAAAGGCACTTACCCTATAGGATGTCATTCAAGGCATCAACCCTCTGGTGGTCCAGACCAGGATGGGTTTACTCTGCTTGATACGCTACCAGTCAAATAGTCAAACTTGTCGAATAGCTGGATGAGCTACCAGTTAGTCTCATCTCGAACTTTAGCCAAGTCTACCTGTAACTAAGCTTTCTGGGCCTAAAGGTTTGTAATATCCATGTCCCAGGTAGACATCTCCCGCTCCATCTTAAATCTCAAGGCTTTGGTAGCCTTCCATCATTGGTGGAGTCCCTAGAAATCCTGCTTCAAAAAGGCCAACTGCTTACATAGGCTTTACACCTTCTAGTAAGCTTCTTTATCTAATGATGATCAGTGGTCCTTAAATCCCTTATCCAAAACTCCGATGCCATCTCCTTCAAGGCCTCTAAGCACAGGGTCGAGTAACTAAGGGACATATCCTAGTCCAATATCATATCTTTTAGATGGCTATAGTCCTCTTCCAATAGGGAGGTATTAACTTTAAGGGAGGTCAATTCCTACATCATTGTGTAGTTCTTATGGCAGAACTTCTACTCAAACTCCAAGGCCTTTCACCCTACTAAAAATGCCATTTGGGATGAAAGAGGCCAAAAAGCTACAAGAATAGTTAGTATAACTAAGACTAAATAAGAAAGCAAAGGAAAAGTATCAAAAGACAACCAAAGATTTTGCCCCATAGCAATCTCAACCACATGTGCTGGGTCATTCAATGTCTTTTTTATCTTCTAGTGATACCCAGGCAAGGGAAACCCTACCAAAGCTAGGAAAAGACACCCTTGATTCTTCATGATGGATTTTGATTTTGAGGAGCAAAACTAAGGGCTCTAAGGAAACCCCCCACCCCAATAGTAAAAATAGACCTTCCAAAGCTTGCACTTGCTCCTCTCGCACTCCCGACTGGAACCAGTCATATGGCTCGAGGATCCAACTTGAATTCTCAAGTGCCTTGTTAGCAGCCTTTCTTGAGGAAGCCCCTTATGCCATAGGATGGGGAGGGACTTTCTAAATCTTGCCTATAGTAACAATAAAAGGGGAGGCCACAAATGTGGAGGTGGAGGATATGACAGGAGAAGCAAGAATTGCTTTGAGGACTATAAGGTACTCTGATGACTCAACGCTTTTACAAAGGAAGGGGGAGTAAAGGGACGAGTCACCCTGCCTATAAAACAATTATAAAACCAAATTAAATGATACAACAGTTCAAAACAAGAAATCCATCAATTTGGGAAAATGTGAGTATACCAAAAAAAGGAAATGTGCTTAGGGATACCTCGGTTGCCACATGAAGAAGAGAATGGGAATGAAGAGGGACCAGCAAGTGAATAATAACCCAAGGGTCTGCTTTTCGTTGCTTGGAGAAATAAGAGTCATCAAGGATCTACGCCTATCTTGATTGGCAGGGAATGAGGTCCTTTATAGGAATGTTTATCCAACCCGGTGTACGAATAAAACTAGCTACCTTGAGCTAAACTGAACCAATAGTAGTGTAGGTTTTATGCGATTTAGGGTCGGTCAAGTAATGAAAATGTGAACTCAATTGTTCATTTGGGTCGGTTCAGGTTCCAACTATAAATCCCAGTTGTACCTACATTGATCCACTTTTTCCTAAATTACTAATTTCTAATCCTTAACATGACTGTTCAATAATCATGATTCTCTCTCTTCACACTTTATAGGTTAAAATTTGCCATCTTTTGAGCATTTGTATGTTTTACTTCCTTACAATTTGCATGCATATTTAGTTTTGATGCATTTAGACTGGTTGTACTATTAATAAAAAAAATTGTTGTGGAAGAGTTTAATGCCAAATTTTATAAAGACGGAATAATAAAACTTATCCTACCATAATTTAGGAGTCATACTATTACAAGCCAATCATTTCTTTTCTTTTGTATTTAATGTGGTGATATATGATGGTCAAATTCTTAAAATAACTAGCAATTAATGTCAATTATAGAACGCATTCGTGTGCATCCGTGTATATTTATAGATTTTGTCAATAAGTTTACAATAACAGGTATGGTTGGGTATTAAAATGTGAAACCTGGTCAAGGTAGCAGGGCGGATCGGTTATTACTGAAACTTGGTTATACCTGCCCTGCAAACACTCCACACTCCTAGTCCTTAACCTTTTGCCTTGGTGCACCAAGGTTGATAAGGTAGTGTTACTGTCATCCTCAGACAAAACAATGGCTTTTTGGGGAGGCCGTTCCTTTTGTTCTAGGACCTCTTGGTCCTCTAGAGAGCTTCCAGCATCGTATGGCTCTTTTTAGGGCACCCATTGTCACTTGGCCTATGTCTGCAATGACATAAAGAACATTAGTACTATAGAACCATTCACAACAAAGATAGAATAGTTGGATTCACATTTAGGGAGCCTCGGTAATAAATGAGTCAACAAGAAACCCTACATCCAAGGGAACCAGGGTCAAGCTTGGCTTGTTAGAGTAAGAAAGGCTTGGAAGGTGGTCACTTTAACGTACTGTGGGGGTAAGAGGAAACAGTCTTCATTTCCTATCATCTGCAACCACTTCTAAGAAGTAAGGGGAAACAGTCTCTATTTCCTATCATCCTCCACCATTTTTAAGAGGTAGGTCACTATTTTCTTCATAGCTTTGAAGGCCTCAGACCTTACCACCAGTGTTAGGGGGTAAATGCTCTCATGGACAGAGTTGTTCATCCACTAAAGTTGGAAGTCTTAGTCATCCACGGAGGCCAAGCAAAAATGTTTTTCTTTCCACTCCTTTTAGCTCTCAGGGGTGAAGGTGAAAGGAAAGGAAAGGCTATGGCCAAAAAGATTAAGGAAATTCTGGCAAGAAGAGGAAAGTTGTCACAAGAGTATAAAAATAGGAGCAATTGTCACAAGAGTATAAAAGAGGAGCAACTGGTCAGTTTTGGGGGTTCTTATTGCCTTGGAAAACTATACCCTAAGCTATTCCTAAATCAACATGTGGCAACTTCACCAGAATGGTCACTTCATCTCTGCCATTTGAAAATGCAAGGAACATTGTTCCCCCTATTTTGCTTCAGGGGGGCCATTAATACTCCATTGGGTTTTAACCCACCAATTAAGAGACCCCCTAAAAGCACACATAAGGGCTCACCAATTAAGAGACCCCCTAAAAGCGCACATAAGGGCTCAGTATGAATATATGGTTAATTGGTTGACTATTAAGAAGCTAGGAATGTGTTCTAGAGGGATCCCTTGTATGATGAGGACGATCATGCAATAGGGGGAGCTCTCCCCTATGATTGACCACCACAACCTAAATCCTATAAGAGGCCTCCTTAGTACAGGGGTGAGGTAAGTTCACCTAATTGGCCTGTAACTTTCACTAAACTATCTCCTCTATTTAGACTTTTTATTGACCTAAGCATTGGATGAATTCTTTGGGCAACAACTATGGGCAACTAAACTTGTCTTTGGTTTAGATCTATTCATCTTTAGAAGTCTCGGGTATGACATTAAGTTCTTCAGATATTATTGACAAAATTAACTATGCAGCCAATCAACAACGGGCGAGTTATGATCAAAATTATACAACAAAAGAATTGCGACAGAGGTCATGGTTTCTTTTTATTCTCGACCAAATCCAAACATTCTAGTTTTTATCTGCCGCAAGATGTGACCAATTTGTGACAAAAAAATCATAGTAAAAAAGTGAAGCTGGGAAAAACGAACCACTGTCGGACAAATTGGGGAAGAAAAAGATGCATGACGAGCCATACCATTTGCGGTCTCCGTCAACCTTATATATTAATAATACTAATAACAATAATAGTAGTTGAGAATGAAAAATTTCTTGTATGTTCGATTTTTTTTCAACTACTCTCTTACATTGAAAAGCTGAAAAAAAAAAAATCAAGCCAAACAGCTCCGGTCTATCAGGAATCAACCACCAACGAGCTGCGAATATCTTGGTTTCTGGCTGCAAGATCAAAAGAATATGGAAGCATCAGCCGGGGATAGGCAGCGGCCTTATTACCAGCAAAGTGGCGTGTGTTCAAAGGGCAGGTGCCGCCGCCGCCGGGAATATATGTGCAGCCGGACGACCCAGAAGGGGGCACCGGGCCCTTCGGAAGGGACTGTAGCGTCAGTTCGTTTCTCTGCAATTTGCTTCTTCGTTCTTCATCAGCAACCCTGGTCGCTGCTCGTGGCTGAACTAGGATAACAAGTGAGAGGTTAGCTACCAAGAAAAAGCAGAGCAGCCTCATTTGATTTTTGGCTTTTGTTTGTGGGAGAGATTGAAGAATTTGGTTCGGTAATGGACGAAACGGTCCATTTTATAGCAACCACCTTTGAAAAAGTTGACTTTTACGTTGTTTTGTTTGATGGAAAAGCCAAACATATTGAATTCTATTAAATTTTTTAATAAAAAGAAAAACAAACCGAAAAGAAAATGGTAGAGAACTGGGGGTTCAATATTGTTGGGGATTTTGCACGTCATTATTCAATTGGTCCTTGCATGACTTAGGTGGCAGGGATATTATGATGGGAAATTTCGGAGTAGTACAGATATGCTTGGACTTTTGAATTCTTCGGTCCGTCAATAATGACGACAAATATGGCTGCTTAAGACACTTTTGCTAAATACTCCGAACTCGAAATCATTTTGTAATTTGCACACATGTTCATCATTTTTTTTTTCAGTATTCGGAATCTTTACAAAATAAGAGGCGTTGGTAAAGAATACGCGCCACTATATGCACGTCCTACGGGCAAATTACTCTTCAAACCTTGTTAAAACACCTAATATCGACCTTGTCCCTTTTTTTTCACGTCTGCATCTCTTCTTCTATCTCTCACTAGAAATGGCAAAATCTGATCCGACCAGATGTCCTAACCCAACCCAATTGAATCCACACCCGACCTGATCTGATTTAATAAAAAAAATTAATAACCTAAACACAATTGTACCCAACTTGACTTGAATTCAAACCCGATTGAAGGAAAACCTGAAAAAACCTGAATCCACATAACTCAAATCCAAAATACCCAAACCTAAAATGACCCGAGCCTAAATTGACCTGAATCCAAAATGTCCTAAACCCGAGACTGCGCACACGAGATGACTCGATAACTAAATCCAACAATACCCAATTTTAACCCTCACTCTAAACCTTAATTTTCTACTTTCATTATCTTTCATATTTAGTAAGTCTTAAATATAAAGGGGCTTTCATGTTTAGTAATTTCCATTTTTTAGGACTTTCATATTCAGTATATCTCATATTTAGGAAAGATGACTTATGTAATTAGTAACTTCCATTTTTTTGAACTTTCATATTTAGTAAGCTTCATATTTAGGAATGAGACTTTCATATTTAGTAGCTCCATTTTTTTTTCAAATGTTCATATTTAGTTAATTCTCATATTTTTATTTTCATATTTAGTAACTTTCATTTTTTTACGACTTCTATGTTTTATAATTCCCATATTTTTTAGGAAAGAACTTCCATATTTAATAAGTCCCATATTTAGATTCTTCCAAAACAAGTAACTTTTATATTTAGTAAGTTTAATGATCTTGATAGGCAATTGTTAAAATTGCAACATTCATTTATAAACTTTTAAGTATACTGCAATAAGGTACCTAAAGTTTAAAAAATTTCATTTTAGGCACCCCTAATAATTACAATATGGGTCCCTGAACTTTTAAAATCTTTATATTTTTACCCAAATTTTTTCAAATTTTACAGTTTAGTCACTAATAGTGAACTTGATTTACATTTCATAGCAATTTCAAAGAAAATTTATAGAAACATAAGCATAGCAAATTTGTTCGTACTTTGTCTGAGTGATAATTGGCTAAGAATTGGAATGACCTGTACGGTGATAGTTAAAGGGTATAGGTCTAGAAAACTAATCAAGTATTACTAACAATGTTAAATTACCTAAATATATACTAAACTATAATGAAGAAGATTTTTATGAATATTTTGATTAAATATTCTAAAAAGAGAAAAATTAATTTAAATTAAATCACATAAAAAATTGAATTCTTTGATTTAAATTTTATAAAAAATTGGTAAAACAATGAATCGATTAAATCATTTTGGCCTATGTACTAGTAATCTGAGAGAACACAAAGGTCTACCCGAATCTGACCCGAAACTTGATATGAAGTTATCTGAGTCTGAAATTAACCCGACCTAAAATGAACTCGAATCCAAACAAACCTGACTCAACCTAACCCAAACCCGAAAACAATTTAACTTGAAATCAACCAGAACCCAAATGATCAAACTTGAACTTGATCTGGATTCGAATTCATGCTAACTCTATTAGATCCAAACTTGAATGATTTGACCCAAACTTGACCCGACCCACCTAATTGTCATCCCTATCTCTCCCCACAAGCTTTTTCTCACCAGACCACCTCTTACTTAATCACATCCCATGTTGAGTTCTTCGACATCGCCAGCCACCAACAATGCCAAATGTAAGTGGAATAATCGTCATCCAATGTCATTTCGTCGCCATGTTCGCGTTTCTGATCCGGCACCATTGGACATCATCGTATTCCGTCAGCACACTTAGAAGCTATCCGTGTCATCTCTGTTGGAGTCCAACAGATGCTGCACTCGTTTCGTCATCCCATCCTCAATCGAAGAAATGCCGTCCTCATTGACCCTGTTCATGCAAGCAATATATTTTCTTTTAATACTTTTTTGTCTAATTTGGTTCTAACCCTCATTTTTTTTCCCTTCTTACCTAATTTCACCCCAATTTTATTTTTAAGCAAAAATTTTAATCATAGGTACATATATAAAGATTAAATTTTAAACACACATTCATATTTATGTTTTCCTTTCAAATGAATCCCTAATGTTCTTTTGGGTATGCATATGTGTATATATGTCAGACATTATTTGTATAGATTTATCATTTTTTTTAGTATATCTATAATATATCTCTGATCTTATTTATATATATGTGACACATGTTTTGTATATATTTATCACTTGCTTTATACATAGAGTTTCATACATATCTACCATCTATTTGTACATATCTAAAATTTTAGCAAGAAGCAGGATTTGAAGCATTTACACCTGTTTTTTCATTGGATGTTGAACCTGTAACATATCTATGAAGTTATTTGTACATATCTTACACATTATTTGTATATATTTCTTACTTTCTTTGTACATTTACTTTATACATATTCAATATTTGATTTTTATATATCTCCAGTTTAGGAGGAACAATAAGGGATTTGATGTGTTTACACTTGTTTTATACAATAAAGGGTAATATGAAATATAAATATATATGGACATAAAGGGTAGGGTGTATGTTTGACTTATCCAAATAAGAGTGTAAGAGATACTTCCTCCATTCTGTAAAAAAAATGAAACATTTCCCTAAGTATGAAAATTAAGGTATATATAATTTACGTTGTTCTTACCATTTTGCACTTGAAAATAAAATTTTTTAAAACCTTTTTTTAGATTTTGGGTAATGGGAATTATAAATTAGAATTAAAATAATAAATAATTCTTTTTTTGGATTTGTATAGCTAAATTTTAAATAAAGATTATAAAGTAAATTGAATGCTAAAAATTTTCTAAAACAAAAATTGCTTCAACCATTTTTGAACATAAGAAAAGCAGTATATAACTTAACTACCCCAATGAAAAAGCTCCCCTCTAAAGTCATGAGTTTGGCAAACTACCCATGCCTATGTGCTGTTTGGGGAATCAACTTAATAAGACCTCTGTAAATAGTTTATGGAGGAGTGAAATATTGTGTAGTAACCATAGACTACTTCACAAAAAGGATCTAGGAAAAACCCTTACCTAGAATATCAGCTAAAAAGATCCACTTATTTGTTTGGAAAAAACATCATCTGAAACTTCAGCCACTAGAGGGTGTTAGTGGTAGACATTGAAATGTAGTTTATCAATGGAGGATTCAAAGGGTCCACAGTGAACCTTAGGATTAAAATCAAATTCACCCTAGTAGCATATCCTCAAAGCAACGGACGAGTAAAACGAACAAAGCAAATATTAAAAGAAGGAACAAAAAACACATTAGGGGAAGCCAGGGGAAAATGGCCTAGAGAGCTACAAAGTGTCTTATGGAGTTATTGCACAATGTGACACGGGCGTCCTTGGCCCCTGCCTAGGAAGCCTGTGAGAACTGGTCTCACGGTGGTTGCAATTGGCTAGTTGTATATGTGCACAGATTAAATCCCATGATACTAGTTGATTAACCTAGAATATGCAAGATGCATGCTCTTCATGCCTTGACTTGGATCATTAAAAACATAAGCATTAACTTGGCCAAGTAATTTCTATAGAAAGTAAATACAAATAGCCAAAGCATATAAAATTAACATTTGTGTGAGTTTACTACACATAACAACTCGTGAGAACATTTATACATAAAGTAGACTAATGGCCTCACCCAAGAGCAACCCCAGAGTCTAAGATTCTTCATAACATAGACTATAGAGGCAACTAAGAGTACTGTATAAATACAAGCCTTTACTTAGATCTTCTTGAACTAACTCCCACATTGGATAGAAATCCTGGTGGCGAGTCTAAAAAGCCCTTGCCCAAGTGATACTAGGCTCTGCAGGCAAAGGAAGATACTAGTTAGTACTATTACTTGACCAACAAGTACCCATGTAGACTAGAATCATAGAGATTCTCAAGTGCCATACCTGTACACACAAAAGAGCATTACCGCGATAATCCTCAACGATTACCTGGCCCAACAACTTCAGTCTCTGCACAACATAACTAGGGAGTGAGAACATAACATTCTCAGTAAGGAGTTTTCAGTGTACCTGCAATAAAATTACTAAGGACACCACATATGATAACATATGTAACCTGCTGTGAGCTCATACAGCCTAAGGGTCTGAAATATATGCATATAAAACTAGGTCCTTTGAGACCTCTCCTCATCCTTGTCCTTGAACTACAAGGCGTTGCCTTGTCCTCTAGCAAGCAAAGCTTGCTATCCTAACTAGTGATAAATCACTAGTTGAACCTCTCCCATTTATGTTGTACAAGGGAATTATGGTGGGACTATTGTAGACTAGGCCATAAAGACCTTGTAGACTAGGTGCACTAAGGTTTCCAAATTGAAGCCTCAAATCCAAAGTCTTAACTAGGCTTCTAATGGTACTAAACCTTGCACCCACTTATGGTGTTCTATTGTGGCCATAATTTCCTTTAAAACTTTCCTTAACTTTGAGTTAAAACAACTTTGAAAATAGGCCATTTTAAGTGTTTTTCAAACATGGAGGTGATAGTACTCCCTCTTAGCTTCACATGGAATCTTGAATCATCTCAATCGGACACCTGAGCGAAAAGTTATGCTGAAAACAAAATCGGGTGTCAAATGCTGTCTTGGCGACGCGTCGCCACAGTTGTCGACGTTCTACCAATTTTCTAAGGTCTTGGCGATGCGTTGTGGGAACTTGTGTGGATTGGCGATGCATCGCCAAACCTGCAAAATGCCCAGAAAATCTCCGATTTTACTGCTATGAACTTTGAACACTCTCCAAACATATCAAACACATGGATAACCTTCAAACTTCACATACGTGTAGTACACGTTGCATAGACCACAATAGACCGTCACAAGACTTCCTATGATGCATTATAACATCATTCCAATCAAGCCAAAGGCACTAGTCCACCATAACTTAACCAAATCCTCTAATTAATACTATAGCTAGAATTACTCAAATTCTTCAAGCAAACTCAAGCCAATAGCATTAATTGAACTTGAAAACATAACTCCTTTACCTCAAGTCCAAGCAACAAGAAAGAATCAATCTCTTTTCCAATCAACCAAGCTCACCAAAGTTCTACACAAGTCCCAATAAAAAACAAAGGCACCAATCACCAAAACTTCACTCGCTAACCAAAACCCAAGCTCCAAACCAAGCAAAGAACATGAATTCAATCAAGAACACATTAATTACCTCGCTCAAAAATAGGGGATACGGAAAAACACCCTTCCAAGCTTCAAAATCATAGTTTAAAGCTTGAAATTAGCTTCTCTTAGCTTGTACACCTTGAATTACGTCTCTTGACACCAAGAACACTTGATTCCAAGCTTAATTTGAGAGAGAAATGAGTGAGGGAAGGATAAAAACGTGGTTATGGCAGCTTCCCCCTTCTTTTTCCCTTCTTAAACCCTTACTTAGCATCAAAGTCACCAAGGTATCAAGCTTAATGCAATTAAGTCCCCCATTTTTGTAAATTCTTGATTAAATTCTTGTTTATTCTTCAATTTTGGGTTAAGGTTGAAAGTTAAATTATAAAAACTTATTTTAAAACACTTGGGACTCATCCTGGCTCTTCAAGATGTAAAATTATCATTTTGCCCCTGAACCTCACTTAATGGCTTATCTTTCTCGGAACTTACTGAACTTTGCTAAACTTCTCTATTCTTGCTATGTAAACTTGAATTAAGGTTCTAAACTTAATTTAAAGCACTTTACCTCCTTCAGGAGTGCTTGCTACTGGGAGAGCCATAACATAATGCCTTTTAGGCTACCAAAGAAACCCCATTCTCTCTTGTATATGAAACCAAAGCCTTGATTCCAGTAGAAGTGGCACAATCTATCAATTAGAGTGCAAGCCTTTTACCAAAAGAAGAACAAAAAGTTGGAGCTAAGCTTGACTTAATAAAGGAACACTGGGAAATGGCCGAACTTAAAAGGAAAGCTTTTTTGCAAAAAGTTACTGTGTCCACCAACTAAAAAATAAAACAAAAAAGTGAAACTATAAGCAACGAACTTGCACATGGGGTACTTTGGTTAAACTGGGATAGGCCTTACCTCATCAAAAATGAAGTCAAGCTAGGGGTATATGAACTCTAAGATGGTTTTGAAAATGACCTAAAAGACAAATGCCATGCGACAAGTTAAATATTTATGATGCCTAAACAAAAGTGTACTCGGGAAAAGTGTGCTTGAACATGTCAATATCATTGGGTGTTGTACGGCATGTAAATGAAATTATATGTATTTGTGCAAAAGTGATATCAACAATTAGTGAAAGTTGCAAAGCTTAAGTCAAGCTTCAGCTTAAATTTAAGCAGATAAAGGGAAAGGCCACCCCCTTCCCAAAATAATACTGAATTCATAGTAAATGAACTTTGGAAGGAAGACTAACTGAAGGAACTTTGGTAGCGAGTTCAGATTATAGAACTCAATAATTGATCTCGAAAATGCATAACTTGAAATTAATAAGTAAATGCGCGCAAGATACTAAGATCCAAAGATAAATACAAAACAAGAAACTCAGCTTAAATGAAATGGATCTAGAAAGAATAGGTAGAATTAGTCATGTTTGTTCAAAAGTTGCCATGTTATCAAGCTTTGAAAAAGGATATGAATTATGAGTCTGAATAAAACAGTACTTTGAAAAATGAAATTTCATCTATAAAGGAATTTTACATATGAGGTTTCAAATGAGAAAGAAGAGTTAATACATAGGAAAAAAAAATATCAATAAATCCTAAGTGCCTAAGGATCTTGGGTCTCTTCTTCCTCTTAAGGGGCTTCTTCCCCTCTTCCTTCTCCTTCTCCTTCTTTTCCTCGTACTTTACCTTGAAAAACTTGATAGTGTCTATGTTCACTAAAAAGGGAAAACAAAAAGTTAGTAAGTACTTTGGAAAAGAAAATAAAGGAAAACAGAAACAAAACTCACATTTCTCAACGTCAGCATATGAGGTCAGTTCTTTCCGAAAAAGCTTTACTAGGAAAGGTTTGTTTAAGGAAAGCTTGGGCTTAGGCATGAAAGGGTCCTTGAGGTGTTCAGTTACCACAGTCAGTGGCGGATCAAGGAACTGTGTAAGGGCGTCCGTATATATATACAATTATAAGATCCTAACATCAAATAATAAAACTTACAAATTTGCACATACGACAATATACTAATAAAAAATGCTTTTTATGAGAAAATATGGAAAGTGCTTTGATTTAGCATTTTTTATGCCCTTTGTCAAATGAATTTAATGAGAGTTAGAAAATTATATAAAATGCAAAGAAGATAAAGTGAGATGTTCATGTTATATGAAACGTAAAAGACAAAAGTACCTTTTTAACACGTAAACGTATACATTTCTTCCGAGTTGGTTTATTGATGTTCTCTTATGCCCAAATAACTATATAATTTTTTCATATGGTAAAAAAATTCCAAAAAGAGTTCAATGCCTAGATAAAAAAATGTAAGAATGTTCCATAGTTAGTATAAAACTTCTGCCATGCTTCTAATTATTAGAAAAAACAGAACAGACCAACCCATTTTTTTATCTTTATTGATGTAAAAGGAATACATTCTTTTGCTCCAATATACATTATAATAATTATGGGGCCTATTGAAAAATTAAAAAAGGTCAAATTATCAAATTATATATCTTTTGTTAGCATCTGTTTTAGAAAAAGGGGAGTCAATGGACCCCATAAATTACATTTCCATCCGCCACTAACCACACCAAACTCCCAAGTACCTCCCCGGTCATTTGATCCCACTTGTTAGAAAAAGGGTGGAGGTCTTCATCTTTCTTCCCATCGTCCCACTCAGCCACCCCATGGATCCAACAATCAAAATCCTTGTAAAGGTTCAAAGTTTCACCCTCTAGAAGTTGGGAGAGCTCCTCGATGTCGAAGCTCAGCATAGCCAAAGTCCATTTGCTCTTGAAATCCTCCACGCCTCCGGAATGGTCATTAAAAAGTACTTCTTTTGCTAATTCTTCCGGCCATCCTCATTTTCAAAAGTGAAGGGTATTTCTTGCTACTTGTACCTCAAGGTAGCAACTAGTTGGAGAGATTAAAATGGATTTTGGCCTAATAACAGCAATTATAATAATAACAATTGAATAAAAAATTCTGTACACTCGATATTTTCAACTTCTCTCTTACATTGAGAAGATGGAAGAAAATCAAGTCTTCAGCTCCATGTCTATCAAGAATCAACCATCAAGGCGCTGCGAATATCTTTGGTTTCTGCGAATACGGAAGCATCAGTCGGGGATAGGCAGCGGCCTTATTACCAGCAAAGTGGCGCGTGTTCAAAGGACAGGTACCGCCGCCGCCGGGAATATATGTGCAGCCGGATGACCCAGAAGGGGGCACTGGACCCTTGGGAAGGGACTGTAGCGCCAGCTCGTTTCTATGAAATTTGCTCCTTCGTTTTTCAACAACAACCCTGCTCGCTGCGCATGGCTGAACCAGGATAACAAGTAAGAGGTTAGCGACCAAGAAAAAGCAGAGCAACCTCATTTGTTTTTTAGCTTTTGTTTGTTGGAGAGATTGAAGGGTTTGGTTTGGTAGTCATGGATGAAACGGTCCATTTTATAGCAAAAACCAACTTTTTAACTTTGAAAAAGTTGCTTTTTGTTTTGATCGTTGGAAAAGCCAAACATATTGAAGATTCTACCATTCAATTGTTTTTGGCATAAAATCCAAATTAGCCCCTAAACTTTTAAAGTGTTGCCTATTTGGCTCTTGGGAGTCCAAACAGGTTGGTGTCACAATAGTATTATCAACCAGCTAAAGCTCTTCTCAACCATTGCCTGATTATATTTGGCCTCAATTTATGTTCAATAAATTTAATTTGATCAGTTTAATCAATCCATCTCGTGAAATTAAAAGGTACAGCTCAATTGTAACCGACCAGTTAGATTATAAAATAATTGGTCTTTTGCAATTGCAAGTAATCGTAAAATTGGATCAAAATTATAATCATAAGTAATCATAATCATATAATCTAATAGAATCAGTTTTTTTTTTTTCAGGCCGTAAAATCATAGGATTTTAAGATTTGAATCAAGATTTTGGTAACCTTGACCTTTTGTTCCTCACCCCTGGCGTACATGACCCTCTGATCAACATCAATAGTTGCAGTGTTGGGTGGCCATCTAGGAGCCAGCTGAACATAATTTAAAAAGTTTTTGTGCTATTTGAGAATTGACTTTAGTGGTCAAAATATCTTATGTTCATGAGCCAAATTAGCGTTTAAGAAATTTTTTATCTTATACTAAGTAATGGATCCACTTTAATAAAGATAATACAATAGCAATTAAAGTCCTAAAATAGTGATTAAATCCTATGGTTTTTATCAGGAGATTTAATGTTCGAGTCAACATTCCTCGTTTGACCTCTCTTCAATATACTATTAAAAAAAAAAAAAAAGTAAAGCAGGACAATAATTATTTAGCATGACATTGAATAAAAAGAAAAATAGTGTTGTCTAAAAATTGTTATTGCTGGAAGGTTTTGACAGTTGTTGCTGTAAGATTTTGACAGTTGACACCACTGGACAGTTTTATTTTGGAGCAAAATTACTGAAACCTCCCCAAGTATTAATTATAAGAATTTTCCCTTACGTATCAAAACCTATTCTGACACTTATACTATCCCTTTCAAGGAATACAATTCCCCATTTTATTTTTTGCAATGGCAAGAGGAAGTCCAACCATTGAGAGGGACAATGTAAAGAGTTCAGAAATGGCAGGGAACTGTTTCGTTCATCCAGCGCAGCTGGTAGGTAGAAGAGACAGCTGCAGACTAGCCCGGATTTAAATGACAGGCAAAGCACTTTTTTCTGGTAAAGGCAGTTTACAAGAGCAAAATTGTTGCTCGGATTCTCTAAATTTCATGCAATAACCACTTTTTCCTGAAATTTTTTTATAGTATCTTCTATCTATATACTTGTAATATTTCTGAATGAGAATTAAAAATAATAAAAGGAAAATGGATGGGAGTTCAATTTTGTTGGTGGTTTGACAGTTGTTGCTGTAAGGTTTTGACGGTTGTTGCTGTAAGATTTTGACAATTTACTCCACCGGACAGTTTTATTTTGGAGCAAAAGTACCGAAACCTCCCCAACTATTGATTATATGATCGGTAAATAACAATGATTGTCCCTAAACTAAGCCCAATATTACTTAATCATTCCAAAACTATGAATTGTTGCACCATCATCTTCAAACTACCCAATTGTTGAACCATGGTCCTGAAATTATCCAATTGTTGTACCTTTTATCCTGCTGTATACCAGGCATTAAAAAGTGTCAGAAGTTGAGGAAAAAATTGCACAATTTCAGAACGATTAAGTAACATTGCGATAGTTTAATGGCAGTGGGTGTCATTTACCTTTATAAGAATTTTCCCTCACATTTCGAAACCTATTCTAACACTTGAACTATCCCATTCAAAGAAAACAATTCCCCATTGTTTTTCGCAATTGCAAGAGTAAGTCCAAGCATTGAGAGAGACAATGTCAAGAGTCCAGAAATGGTAGGAAACTATTCCGTGCTTCTAGCCCAACTGGTAAATACAAGAGATAGCCGTAGGACTGGCCCAAATTTGAGTAGCAAGTAAAGCACATTTCTCCCATCAAGACACCTTAGCAATATCAAAATTGCTGTTGGGACTCACTAAATTTCTTACAATAACCTCTTTTTCCCAAACTTTTTTATAGTATCGTCTATCTCTTTATACTTGTAACATTTCTGAATAAAAAGAAAAAACAACAAAAAGAGAATGGGAGGGAATGAGAGTTCAATTTTGTTGGTATTTTGCACGTCATTATTCCATTGGTCCCTGGATGGCTTAGGTGGCAGGGATATTATGAAGGAAATTTTCGTAGTACAGATATGCTTGGACTTTGAATGCGTCAGTTCGTCAATAATGACAACAAATATGGCCGCTCAAAGAAACTTTTGCTAAATACTCCGTAATCGATATTATTTTATAATTGCACACATGTTCATCATTTTCTTATTTCAGCATTCGTAAGCTTTACAAAATAGTTATTATATTATATATATGTGTCCAACCCTTAATTCTTTATATAAACGCCACACCCAACTCAAATTTTGGCCAAATTGCCCCCTCTCTACAAAAAAAACCCCTCTACCATTGCTGCAGCCTCCTGCCATCATTCCTTCTGCACTGCTGGTCGACACCTCCAAATTAGACCTTCTCCGGCCGATCGGTGCCTTCTGATTGTGAAACTGCTGCTTGTCCACAAATTGCACTGCCGTGTTCTCCTCCCGATTGTGCTGTAGCTACTCAATTCTAAATTGTTTCGTTGTTGCACTACTAAAATATAGGACTTTTTATCAACTGATGCACGTTAGTAAATGACAGTTGGTATTTGATACGTTGGAAAATTTTTTACCAACGCGCAATTAATAATACGTTGGTAAATTCGAACGTGTACACGTTGGTAAATTTAACGTTGGTAATTACCAACGGTCATGAACCAGGCTTGGTTTCCATCGCGTAGTTGTAGTTACCAACTGCTAGCCGTTGGTAAGTTACCAACGGCCCAGCAGTTGGTAATATACCAACTGCTACCAACTGCCCACAGTTGGTAGGAACCCGCGTTGGTAGTGACCAACTTACATCAGTTAGTAAGGGAGTTGTTATAAAGCCGTTGGTTATTACCAACTTACATACACGTTGGTAACAGGATGACAGTCAGAAATTACCAACGCGCGCAAGTTGGTAAGTTCCCCGTTTGCACGTTGATAATGTACATTAAACGTTCCAGGTTTCGGTTGTTTCGTATTTATCCCAGTTTAAATACACATTCAAAAGTTTGCCCATCTTTACTCAGCAATAAACATTACACAGGTATGCAAATGTAATTAAAATAAAATATTCTCAAATACAGCATAATTAAAACAAGAACATATATGTCTGGAAGAAAGCATTCAACATTCAACGGATTACACATGTCAGTAATTTCAACTGAGTCTTAATTAGGTCTAAACATTATTATGTAAGGGCTCTAACACAAGAACTTTGGAAATGCGCTTACCTGTTGATGACGCCCATCATGGAGTCCCGACTATCTCCTCATCCTCCGAGTCCGAGTCATCAGGATACTGTGGAACTGGTTGAGCCGGCGGGCACGGAAGGTTTAGCGAACGACAAATAATATCCAATTGAGCCCAGTTCGCCTCCAATGCAGCTCTCTGAGCCTCCATCTCTGCTCTCTGTCTCCTCTTAATTCTCTCGAGCTTCCTCTCGTGCTCCGCATCCCTTCGCGCATTCTCCTCCGCCATCATCTTCTGTACTTACTCGTTGAATTGCGGTGTCTGTGTGATGTCGATAGGCGAGATGACACCTGGCTGTCGACGTCCCGATATAACACATTGCTCAGATCCTAATCCAAATACACGGCCTCTCCTTCTACTGTCAGATGCAGTACTAATAATTGCTAATGACTTCGAACGGAGAGGAAAAACAATGGGTACGTCTTCAAGCTCACAGATGCAGGGAGGAACTGAAAAAAGGGGAGAAAAAAACTTAATATCCTAGTAATATAATAAATTTCTGCAAATGAAACAAAGAAATGTTAATCTACACGAGTATTTTAAACAAAATACGTTATAAAGATTATTATTAGTTTCATTATTGTTATTATTATTATAATAATAACTATTATTATTATTAGTATTATTGTAATTATTATTGTTAAGAAGTGATCAAAGGTTGATATTAACAAGTTGTCTTTTCTCGTATGGAAAAGTTTGTATATTTTATCTCAACTTTTTAATAATCTTATTTAGTAGAACAAAGACTGACATTAAGAAATTGTAAGACCCTGATTTACATATTAGGATTACCCGCCATCTTCCTATGTGAGAGGGAAAGTTTGTTCTCCAAACATTTACTTTGCCAGTAATTTTATTTATCAAAGTATCATTGTCCCTCATCTTTCATTTTGACGAACTGATATACTCCCATATATCTAAAAAATATTGATTTTCTTGAAATTTCATTGTTGTGAACATTCATAAGAGACAGAGTGGCGAAGGATGCATTGACTGTGATTCCTTAGTAAAGATGAGGAATCCTCACCTAAGCACCCTTCCTCCTAGAGATTTTGTGAGAGTTTTGAGGAAGTAAATTATGCCCATTTGAAATTTGAATGTGTAAAATCGGAAACATAAAATTTCTAACGATTTATTTATAAGTTGATGCCTAAAACTAAGTGTGACAAAAAGTTATGCTCATGTAAGTACCATTAAATTGAAATGATTATTGACAAAAAAGCTTATCACATGACGAAATGAAATATTTAATTTCAAATAAAAAAAGTGTTGCATATGCTACTTTTATAGACTATCCTACAATGAGATTATGTGGTCCTCCAAGTGTGTAATGATTTATAGATAGATATAAAGGTCATCAATTAACATTAATTAGTGACATTTAAAATGTAAGAAAAGTGTACTCCAAACAAAAGCGTCAGAGAAGATGACGTAATTGTCAGCTCTTTAATGTTTTATCCTTTGGATATGAGCATTTTCCTCTTTTTTTCACAATTTCTATTATTAATTTACTTAAATTCTAATTTAAGTACATGAGTTCAAATTAAAAAAAGGCTTGGGGATAATTTCGAACTATATAATTAATGAAAATCTTATACCTTTAACTCATTTTATGAATGGATTTCTTATTTTTTTTTTCCAGATTTTCTTCCTAATAAAAATAACAACAGCAGAAAATAGAAACTTTTTTTCTAGATTTTCTTCCTTTTTTTTCTAGTTTTTCTAATTATAGAAAATTTGTTTAGCGAACATCCATAAACTAGTTTTATGATTCAAAAATTGAACCAAAAAAATACTTACAACACAAAATTAAATAAACTTCTTAGTAACAAACTACAACTAAACTGTATATAAAATATTATGGATTATACAAGATGTTTCAAACCCATTAAATTGATAAATACACGATGCTAAATTTTGCTCCTAGTAAAAGGATTAAATATCAATTTAGCCCTAATCTAAAATGATGAACAATACGAACATGAATTTCTTAGAAAATGGATTACGATCAGAAAATGCTATAGAATCAAAATGTGAATGGCATAAATTTGCATGGATGAATAAAATTGGTTTCATACATAAAGTAATCAGTTGAAAAAAAAAGTTGATTCAAATAATTTTTTAAAAAAAGAGAGGAATATAATTTTGGGCAATTTAATAAGAAGTTATTGTATTGTTCGTAAAATGCTTACCAAATGGAGTCAATTGAATCCGAGATCTTTAATATATAAACTAAAAAATGATGACCCTGAAAAAGGTGAAAATTACAATATTTTCATAAAAATTACATAGAAGAAAACTATAGATTAAGGCATGAGTTATGTTTTCAGAAAAATATTTAAAACATAAAAAGTGTTAAATTAAGAATATAAATAATCAAGAATTCGTGACTGTGCTCATGAAAACAAAACAAAAGCAACAATCATCACTAATAAAAAAAAGTGAATAAGAATTAACTAGGGTGAAGAATAAGTAGTATCGAATTAAAAAACATAAAAAAATGTAAAAAATATCATATTAAGGGCCAGAAATATGATTTAGATGATGTAGGTTCTGAGAGATCAAGATGTATTAATATATATAGAAAATTTTTTGAAGGAAAATACATTATTTTCCAAAATATATGAAGTATTATAAGGGAAACAAAATAAGCAGAATTGCTATCCATGGAAGTTGTATTTTTTTCCCTTGTATTTATACAAATAAAACTGATCAGAAAAAAGAATTTTTTGTATTAAATAGAATTACTATTTAAAATAAGCGCACTTTAATATTGGTAGAAGGTGCACATTTGTCCCCTACTCAGAACCTTTGAAGTAAATTTTAGTCTTTTCTTGACTTATTTTTAACACTATTAGGTTTTCAAATTAATTAACAGAAATTAATTATACTACCTAAGCAATTTACGTAAATCAAAATTATTTCATATTTTTAAATATACTAAATAAAAACTTACATAAATTTAATACCTAAAGAATTTACGTAAAACTAATTATTTACTATTTGAAATTATACTAAATAATTTCACACATAAATATACTACCTAAACAATTCACTTAAAACTAATAATTTCATATTTTATAATTAATCCCTAAAATAAACAAAAAATTCTAATAAAATGCACATAAATTTGCAATTGTAATGGGTAACCAAAAAACTTCACATCCAACCATCAACAACACAAAATCACAAATATTGCACATATTTCAAACCAAATTAACATGTAATAATCCGGAATATGCGTATTTATTGGGGAAAAAATTTAAAAAATACGAAATAAACCAACTGACCTCAAATCCAAATGTTTACTTCCTTCAAATGACTCCAAATAACTTCAATCCTGCATTACCATTTACAACTCTACAAATAAGTTCGTATGAAAATTAAGACTCATGAGTGAAGACGCCAAGTTAGTACATGTCGTTTAATTTGAATTTAGCTGGACCAAGTCTTATAAAAGTAACAATTAATTCTATATATTATATAATGATTTATGAGTAAATTGCATCTTTAGCTTGTAACCTTTTTTATTGTCTATTTTGGACCCTATCTTAAAACTTTACATAGAATGTCTCTAACATCGTTTAAGTGATCCGTTTTGGACTTTCCAGTAATTTGAGACTGTAAAGTTGTATTGAAAAAAAGTTAGAAACCTAGTTTTAGCCTTTGAAATTTTATCTTTATCATAAAAAACTTGAAACTTTCTTATCTAACAATTAAACCACAATTTCCATAACTCACCACACTCACTTCGCTTTCCGGAACTTACATGTTATCACATTATTTACTTGCAGGGGCTGTGTCTGATGATACACTGCCACTAAATGTTGCTCCCAGGAACCTACATGTTATCACATTATTTGCTTTACTTACAGAGTAAGTAGACAAAACCTTTCATTGCACAACATTGCTACAAGTTCCCTTCCTGGTTCATGTTCACGGTGCTACCTTTTATAGTTTGGGACTAAATTGAAACCAAATAACTGGTTTAGGGACAAACCGTGCTTACCAATTTTATTTGTTTGTTTTTGGCTGGTAAGCTGGTTTTCGTCCTCAGCTTTCTGTGCCTATCGCGTGGGATCTACAACCTTTGTCCGTCGTTGTAAGCTTTTACCACTGCTGATCACCCAGATTTCTCTCAACTTGGACTTATTTGCCGGTGATCTTGGACTTATTTGCTGGTGATCACTGAGGGAAAGCAATCCTTTTACAACGAATCACTTCAATGTCGTTCTTGAATCAGTTGTTCAATAGAGGCATCTTCGCTGCGAAATGGTCAGCTTCTTTTCTCCCTCTCTCGCTCAACTTGATTTTGGATCCATAATCTGTTTATATTGCATACAATTCATTGTTGTTTGAATGGAAGGTAGGGTTGTGTTGCGGAAATTTATATCAAATTTGTTTGTTCTGGGCTCTTGATAAATTTATATCAAATTTGTATCTTCAACCCATTATCAACCAAAGAGCTCAAATAAGGAAAAATACCGAAAAAAAATCAAATAAATCTCGGGAAAAAACCAAACTAACCTTCAGATCGCCCCAAACGACACCAGATCCACGTACAACTGACCTCCAGGAAACTATTTCTGCGCTTAATCGACGAAGAAACGTGAATGTGTGTGCTGTGCGAAGAATAGGTTGCTGGAGAGAGAGAGACGCGAAGGAACGCGAGGAAGAAGACGACTGGCGCTGGAGAGGGGGGGGATTTAAAAACAATTTTTCCAACGGCCTTAGCCGTTGGAAACCTAAACTCAATACGCACCGTTTCATTAATGAGCTTCCAACGGTTGAAGCCGTTGGTAAATGTACAAGAGCCTTATGCTTTTCCAACGGCTTGCCGTTGGAAACATTACACATTAATTTTGCTAATTATAATATATTACCAACGCATCACAGTAGGAACCTATTCCACCGGTCACAACCGTTGCTAATTACCAATGGCTTAGCCGTTGGTAAAAACAAAACAAAAAAGAAATTCCCTACCAACGCGTGCACGCTGGAAAATTTTTACCAACGGTTCTACACGTTGGTAATTACCAACGGCTAAGCCGTTGGTAATATGGCAGTTGGAAAATCATGATTTTTTAGTAGTGTTGCTTGCCTCCAACCTTCCAGATTGTTAGTAGAAATAATATGCAAAACTGTGTAAGACAACATGAAGAAGTGTCTAACAATGTGTGTAAAAGTGTGTATAATATTATGTAAAAGGGTCTAAATATAGTATGTAAATGTGTCTTGAGTAATATATGATGAATTTATTGTTATAAGAAACTAAAAGTGTCTGATGCAATAAAAATTAGTATATAAATGAATACCAAAAAATGTCTACAGAAAAATATAAAACTGTATAGGAAAATATGTTAAAGTGTCTAAACAAATTTGTAAACAATTTATTATTTTAAAAAGTGAAAACGTTTGAAGCAATAAAAAAAAGTATCTGAAGTAATAAATAAAAGTGTTTGAATGAGTATATAAAAGTGTTTGACGCAAAACACAAAAGTGACTACAACAGTATGTAGAAAATTTGTTATGCTCAAAATTAAAAATCTCTAAAAGAATAAGTCAAAGTGTCTAAATGAATATACATTTCAAAGAGGGCCGCTTGACTCTAGATCTTTTGTTGCCTCAGGGTAAAAGGAGGTTTTAGAACGTTACCGGACATATCAAAGCAAGCTGGCGATTAGAGAGAATCAGGAAAAAGCTGTTTAAAAAGAGGAAATATGAGGGTAAATTTGTAAAATTGTCCACTATATCTAATTAGACATATGTTCACAATAGTTGTAGCAATTACAACATAAGAGTGTAAAAGATACTTCCTTTGTTCCATAAAAAAATAAACATTTCTCTAAGTATGGAAATTAAGGTATGTATAATTTACATTGTTCTTACCATTTTGCACTTGAAAATAAATTTTTTTAAAAACTATTTTTTGATTTTGGGTAATGAGAATTATAAATTAGAATTAAAATAATAAATAATTCTTTTTTGGTTTTTGTATAGCTAAAGTTTAAATAAAGGTTGTAAGGTATATTGGATGGTAAAAATTTTCTAAAAGAAAAATTGGTTCAAACTTTTTGGAACATAATAAGAGTGGTATATAACCTAACAACCATGAACGCCCCAGTGCAAAAAGTCCCCTCCAAAGCCATGAGTTGTGTGAACTACCTGTGCCCATTTGTTGTTTAGGGAATGAACTTAATAAGACCTCTACCAATAGTCTGTGGAGTAGTGAAATACTGTGTAGTAGCCATAGACTACTTAACAAAAAGGATCTAAGTAGAACCCTTAGCTAGCATTTTAGCCAAAAAGATCCACTTTTTTGTTTGGAAAAACATTGTCTGTAGCTTCGGCTACTTGATTGAGGGTGCTAGTAGTACAGAATGTGTTACCCAATCCGAGGTAGTCCAGTTATGGTGCCAAAATTGTGCATTTAAACTCTCAGGTTTGATATGCCCTATAAGTCATCAGAACAATACCCTTAGTGTACATACCCAAGTGGCCCTCTTGGGCACTATGTAAATACATGCATATTGGTCCAACCATTATACACATATTTACATTTTATGCACACTATGACAGCAAGGAAGGAAAACACTAGCACAAGTCTTAATTTTGGCTACCACACAATATGCAATCTTACTAGATTCATGTGTCTAGCCTACACCCGAATCTTCCTCAAAAAAACTGTATTAATCTAGTCATGTACCCCTATGTTTTCTTGATCTCATTATCAAGTAGAGTCTTTAAACAAACAAGGGAAATTGGTTTTACATCAATAGCCCACCTATGGACCAAGTTATGGATTTTTTAAGTTGGTTACAAAATTTTGACCAAATGAACAGTAATTTAGCCAAATTTGCAATATCATATATTTGGCTACAGGGCTCCAAATATCGAAATTTTAAATCCCATTCAAACCTGTAGATGTACTCTAGGTGTGGCCAAAATTTCGTACTAAGATTCATTTCACACAGGGAGTTATAGTACTTAGAGTGTAGGGTCAAAATTCTGATCACTTTATGACCATTTTGCTTATACGAAATTTTATAAGCTTGAAAAAGCTTCATTCACAAAGGATAACCCCCCCTACGGCTATTCCATATATGCCCAAGACACCTGGGAATTATATTCCCTTGCAGCTAGCATCTTTACATAGCTAATACAAAATTTACAAATAAGTAGCCCATCTTGCACACTTAGGCAGCCTGTGCATACCATCCACATGCATAGCAAAATAGCCCATAATTGTTCACATACTTTTCCAAACTTTACATTCGTTACATGTACATGCATCCATACACTACATAATGTTCTTAACTCAGCTAAAACATGCACTCTAGTTACAGGAGAGCTTTAGATATAATGCACTTCAGAAACAGGATGTTGGACAGTTGCTACATAAAAATAGTAAGCACCATCACTAAAAATACCAAATGTGCTCCTGAAATCACCAAACAGTCTAGATCATAACTAGATACATGGAAGTTCAAGTACCTGAAATTTCAGATTATAAATCAAATTACAAAGGTCAATTTGAATAAGATTTATCCGCAATACCTGAAATGGACAGATTTGAGGGGAGGTAAGTTTCACTTGGAAACTTAGTAAGGAGCATACTTAGGTGCTTAAGGCCATATTAGCCTTGATATTACCTGCATTCAAAGACACTAAAACACGAGAAACACAATGCATATATCTAACAAAAAGCAACCAAATGTAGCAGCCAAACACAAACAACAAACACATGTATGCGGTAACAATAAATATCATTGGTTAGTCCATAAAACATGCAATAAACATATGCAAATCATTATGGTAGCCCCCCTCAAGCTTAAGCTTGGTTTTTGGGGAGTTTTAACACTAGTTAGTATTAATTTTGGGCTCTAAAAACCCCAATATTTGCTACCATTACTGTGCACTTCACACTAAGGCCGAAACCTTCACTAAGTGCACCTCTCCTCACTAAGCTTGGTTCATCAAGCACTTGGCTCTCTTCCAAACTTAGTCCTAACTCCATGGATGTTTGAATAATACAGTAAATAGTCTATGAGAGTAAGAGAATTCTTTAGCTTGTGGGTAGCTTGAAATTTGAGCTTGATCCTAGGTGCACCCAAGCAATAGCACCAATAAGCTTTCAATTTTGCTTTCTTGATTTCAATTGCAAGTAGTTGCAAGTTTGAAGGTATGGTGGCTATGGAGGAAGTGTGGAGGTGAAGGGGCTGCATTTCTTTGCTACTAGAGGAGGCCAAATGTGAGAGATAAGGATATAGATGGCCACTTATATGAACTTAAGTGCACAAACACACTTAATTAGCCTTAACCATGCTTTATGTCATTTTCCTTGCTATAAAACCACGGTTTCTTAGTCTTAATTTCTTGGCCCACATTTAACTTCCTTAGCCACCCCTCCTTTGAGTAGGATAACCCCCAAAATGTCTTCATTTGACTTAAGTCAAAGATATGGACATCCAAAAGCTTACACTAGAACACTTAAGTCCTTAAAGACTTATGTGTTTTCTTTGTCCAAACCTGTCTTCCACAAGCAAATTGGTCATCTAATAGTACTTTCATACCATCCATATCCTTCTCATAACTTTCTTTAGCTCTGTTTTGAGAGTTTTGCAATTGAGTACGCAAATTTTCAAAATCCTAAAAAAAAATCCATATGTTGCTTGACAAACAACCAATCCTTAAGGCTTTTATTGGGGGCTAAGTTACCAACTTGAAACACTTTTAAGGAGGTGTTAATCATACCTTTTACCCATCACACTTTAATCACTATAGTGAGAATTACTCAATATAATGGTTTTTTACTATTATGCCACACTTTGTAATTCTCCTATTTTTGTGAGGTGGCAATAGAATGAAATGCAGTTTATCAATGGAGGATTCAAAGAGTTCACAGGGAACCCTGAGATCAAAATCAACTTTGCACTAGTAGCACATTCTCTAAGCAGTGGATGAATAGAAGGCACAAAGCAGACTTTTGAAAGAAGGAATGAAAAACAGGTTGAGGGACCGCAAGAGAAAGTTGCCTAGAGAGCTACAAATTATCTTGTTGAGTTATCGTACAATAGCATTCAGGTCACCAAAGAAAACCCTTTCTCTCTTGTATATGGAACTGAAGCCTTGATTCCAATAGAAATGGCACACCTATCGGTCAGAGTGCAAAGTCTTTTACTAAAAATAGGAGAAAGTTGGAGTTAAGCTTGACCTAATAGAGTAACATCGTGAAATGGCTGAACTCATAAGGAAAGCTTCCCTACAAATAGTTGTTGTGTCTACTAACAAAAATATCAAATTGAAGGGGATAAAGGAAAGAGATTTGGTCCCCTGAAAAGCCAAACTATAAGCAAGGAACTTGAACTTGGTGTACTTTGGAAACAGGGAGAGGCCCTGCCTCATCATAATGAAAGTCAGGCTAGGGGTATATGATCTTCAAGATGGTTCTAGAAATGATTTGAAGAACAACAAGCACGTGATAACTTAAAGATTTATGGTGCCTAAACCAAAAAACATAGCCACAGCACACTTGATGTTGGGTACTCAGGAAAAATGTACTCGAATATGCCAATATCATTTGGGTGATATACTAAAACAACATATAAATGAAATTATATGTAATTTTGAAAAAGTGATCTCAAGAGCTAGTGAAATTTGTAAAGCGTACGTCAAGCTTCAGCTTAAATTTAAGCCAATCAAAAGGAAAGGCCAGCTCCATCCTGAAATAATACCAAAGCCTTGGTAAAGGACTTTGGAAGGAAGACTGATCGAAGGAACTTTGGTGGTGAGTTCGAACTATAAAACTCAATAGTTGATCTAAAAAATGCGTAACTTGAAGTTGCTAAGTAAATGCGCGCAAGATACTGAGGTCCAAAGAAAAATAGTAACGAGAAACTCAGTTGAAATGAAACGGATCCAGAAAGAATGGGTAGAATTAGTGATTTTTGTTCAAAAGTTGCTAAGTTATCAAACTTAGAAAAAGGATATGAATTATGAGTCCGAATAAGATAGTACTTCAAAAAATAGACTTTCATTAATAAGGGAATTTTACATCTAGGGCTATAAAGGAGAAAGAAGAGTTAATACATAGGAAAAAAGGATATCAATAAATCCTAAATGTCTGGGGATCTTGGGTCTCTTCTTCCACTTAAGAGGCTTCTTCCCCCCTTCCTTCTCCTTCTTCTTCTTCTGCTCATACTTCACCTTGAAAAACTTGACAGTGTCCATATTGACTGAAAAAGAGAAAACAAAAAATTAGTAGGTAATCTGGAAGAGAAAGTAACGGAAAACACAAATAAAAAGCTCACATTTCTCAACATCAGCATAGGTTAGTTTTCTCTGATAAAAGCTTTACTAGGAAAGGTTTGTTTTAGGAAAGGTTGGGCATGGGCATGAAGGGTTCCTTGAGGTGTTCGATTACCACTCCAGACTCCCGAATTACCTCCTTGATCATTTGATTCTACTTATTAGGAAGGGGGTAGAGGTCTTCATCTTTCTTCCCATCGCCCCACTCGGTCACCTCTTGGATCCTATGATCAAAATCCTTGTAAAGCTTCAAAGCTTCACCCTCCAAAAGCTGGGAAAGCTCCTCGATGTCGAAACTCAGCGTACCCGAAGTCCATTTGCTCGAAATCCTCCACACTTCCGGAACACTCATGAAAAAGTTCTTCCTCTGTCAATTCTTCCAGCCATCCTTAGTTCCAAAAGTGAAGGGTATTTATTGCCACTTGTACCTGAGGGTAGCAAGTAGTATGTGACATTAAAATGGATTTTGGCCTAATAATAGTAATAATAATAATAACAATTGAATCATAAAATTCTGTGCACTCTATTTTTTCAATTTCTCTCTTACATTGAGAAGCTGGAAAAAACAATAAAGCCAAACACCCCGACGTCTACGAATATCTTTGGTTTCTGGCTGCAAGATCGGCCGAATACGGAAGCATCAGTCGGGGAATGGAGCGGCCTTATTACCAGCAAATTGGCGCGTGTTCAAAGGACAGGTGCCGTCGCCGCCGGGAATATATGTGCAGCCGGACGACCCAGAAGGTGGCACCGGACCCTTGGGAAGGGACTGTAGCGCCAGCTCGTTTCTATGCAATTTGCTCCTTCGTTTTTCAACAAAAAACCTGCTTGCTGTGCATGGCTGAACCAGGATAACAAGTGAGAGGTTAGCTACCAAGAAAAAGCAGAGCAGCCTCATTTGCTTTTTAGCTTTTGTTTGTTTGGAGAGATTGAAGGGTTTGGTTTGGTAATCATGGATGAAACGGTCCATTTTATAGCAAAAACCACCTTCGGAAAAGTTGCTTTTTGTTTTGATCGTTGGAAAAGCCAAACATGTTGAAAATTCTACTATTCAATTATTTTTGGTATAAAATCCAAATTAGCCCCTAAACTTTTAAAGTGTTGCCTATTTGGCTCTTGGGAGTCCAAACAGGTTGTGTCACAATTGTATTATCAACCAGCTAAAGCTATTCTCAACCATTACCAGATTATATTTGGCCTCAATTTATGTTCAATAAATTTAATTTGATCAATTTAATCAATATCCATCTCGTGAAATTAAAAGGTACAGCTCAATTGTAAACTACAAGTTAGATTGTGAAATAATTGGTCTTTGCAAGTAATTGTAAAATTGGATCAAAATCATAATCATAATTAATCATAACCACATAATTTAATCGAATCATTTTTCCTATTTTATGCTGTAAAATGATAGGATTTTAAGATTTGAATCAAGATTTTGGTATCCTTGATCTTTTGTTCCTCACCCCTAGCCGGCAAGACATAATAATTGAAGTGTTGAGTAGCCATCTAGGAGCTAGCAGGACATAATTTTAAAAGTTTTTATGCTATTTGAGAATTGACTTTAGTGGTCAAAATATCATATGTTCATGAGCCAAATTAGTGTTTAGGCAAATTTTTATCTTATACTAAATAATGGATCCACTTTAATAAAGATAATACAATAGCAATTAAAGTCCTAAAATAGTGATTAAATCTTATGGTTATTATCAGGAGATTTAATGTTCGAGTCAACATTCCTCGTTTGACCTCTCTTCTATATAATATATAAAAAAAAAGTAAAGCAGGGCAATAATTATTTAGCATGACATTGAATATAAAGAAAAAGAGTGTTGTCTAAAAATTGTTATTGCTGCAGGGTTTTGACAGTTTTTGCTGTAAGATTTTGACAGTTGACTCCACTGGACAGTTTTATATATTTTGGAGCAAAATTACTGAAACCTCCCCAAGCATTAATTATAAGAATTTTCCCTCACGTTTCGAAACCTATTCTGACACTTACACCATCCCTTTCAAGGAATACAATTCCCCATTTTATTTTTGGCAACTGCAAGAAGAAGTAAGTCCAGGCATTGAGGAGGACAATGTGAAGTGTTAAAAAATGGCAGGGAACTGGTAAATATAAGAGACAGCCGCAAATTGGCCCGTATTTGAGTGGCAAGCAAAGCACTTTTCTTTGGTCAAGGCACTTTAGCAATAGCAAAATTGTTACTAGGACTCTAAATTTCGAGCAATAACCACTTTTTTCCAAACTTTTTTATAGTACCGTCTATCTCTTTTGTTCTTGTAACATTTCTGTATAAGAAGAGAAAATAATAACAAGAGAATGGATGGGAGTTCAATTTTGTTGGTATTTTGCACGTCATTATTCCATTGGTCCTTGGATGGCTTAGGTGGCAGGGATATTGTGAAGGGAAATTTCGGAGTAGTACAGATATGCTTGGACTTTGAATGCTTCGGTTCGTCGATAATGCCGACAAATATGGCTGCTCAATAAACTTTTGCTAAATACTCCGTAATCGATATTATTTTGTAATTGCACACATGTTCATCATTTTCTTTTTTCAGTATTCGGAAACTTTACAAAATAGTTATTATATTATACACATGTGGCCAACCCTTAATTCTCTGCATAAAAGTCACACTTAGCATAAATTTTGATCAAATTGCCCATTTTCTCTAAAAAAAAGACCCTATACTATTGCTGTAGCTTCCCGCCATTGTTCTTCTAGCACTGTCAGTGGATTTGTCCAAATTAGACATTCTCCGGCCGATCGATGCCTTCTGATCACGAAACCGCTACCTGTGTGCAAATTGCACTACTGTGCGCTCCTCCCAATCACGCTATATCCGCTTGATTTTAGATTGCTACTCGCACCGCCATCGTTCGCCATTAGATAGTATCATCACTGCACACCTTCGAACCAGGCCCACAGCACCTTAAAATTTGACATGCATCCAAATCTCGCATTATCTCTCATCTCCAGATCTCGGCATCATTGTTTGCTCGATCGCACTACTTGTCTCTTTTGGATCATGTCACTCGTTGCTTTTGGAATGCCTTAATCATCATCACCCCAATGGCATTGCTAGGTTACTCCTCCATTGCCTTCCCTGCCAGATTGTTGGTAGAAATAACCTCTAGAACTATCTAAGACAACATAAAGAAGTGTCTAACAATGTGTGTAAAAGTGTCTACAATAATATATAAAAGTATATAAATAAAGTATGTGAAAGTCTCTTAAGTAATATACAAACAATTTATTGTTATAAGAAATTGAAAGTGTTTGACGTAATAAAAATTAGTTTCTAACAGAATATAAAAAAATATCTACAGAAAAATTTAAAAGTGTATAAGGAAATATGTTAAAGTGTCTAAAAAAATTTGTAAACAATTTATTATTTTAAAAAGTGAAAGTGTTTGAAGCAATAAACAAAAGTATCTGAAGTAAAAAATAGAAGTATCTGAATGGTTATGTAAAAGTGTTTGATGCAAAACACAAAAGTGATTACAACAATATGGAAAAAATCTGTTATTCTCAAAATTAAAAATGTCTAAAGGAATAAGTCAAAGTGTCTAAATGAATATGCATTTCAGAGAGGGCCGCTCAACTCTAGACCTTCTATCGCGTTAGGGTGAAAAGAGGTTTCAAAATGTTACTGAACATATCAAAGCGGGCCAGCGATTAGATAGAATTAGGAAAAAGTCGTTTGAAAAGAAGAAGTGTTGGGATAAATTTGTAAAATTGTTCACTATGTCTAATTAGACATGTTTTCAATAGCTATAACATTTACAACATAAGAATGCAAAAGATACTTCCTCTATTCCGTAAAAGATGAAATATTTCTCTAAGTACGGAAATTAAGGTATGTATAATTTACACTGTTCTTACCACTTTGCACTTGAAAATAAAATTTTTTAAAACCTATTTTTAGATTTTGGGTAATAAGAATTATAAATTAGAATTAAAATAATAAATAATTCTTTTTTCGGTTTTGTATAGCTAAAGTTTAAATAAAGGTTGTAAGGTATTTTGGATGGTAAAAAATTTTTAAAAGAAAATTTGGTTCAAATTTTTTGGAACGTAAGGAGAGTGGTATATAACTTAACTACCATGAACGCCTAGTGTAAAAAGTCCCTTCTGAAGCCATGAGTTGCACGAACCACCTATGCCCATTTGCTATTTGGGGAATGAACTTAATAAGACCTCTACCAACAATCCGTGGAGGAGTGAAATACTATATAGTAGCCATAGACTACTTCACAAAAAGGATCTAGGTAGAAACCCTACCTAGCATATCAGCCAAAGAGATCTACTTATTTCTTTGGAAAAACATCATCTGTAGCTTTGGCTACTCAAGGGTGCTGGTGGCAGACAATGAAATGCAGTTTAACAATGAAGGATTCAAAGAGTTCACAGGGATCTTCAGGATCAAAATCAACTTTGAGCTAGTAGCACATCTTCAAAACAATGGATGAATAGAAGGCAAAAAGCAAACTTTTGAAAGAAGGAATGAAAAATAGGTTAAGGGAAAATGGCTTAGAGGGCTGCAAAGTATCTTGTGGAGTTGTCACAGAACACCATTCAAGCCACAAAAGAAACCCCCTTCTTTCTTGTATATGGAACCGAAGCCTTGATTCCAGTAGAAATGGAACACCTACCGGTAAAAGTGCAAGTTTTTTACCAAAAAATCGACAATCTTGGAGTTAAGCTTGACCTAATAGCGGCACACTACGAAATGGCCGTACTTAGAATGAAAGCTTTCCTACAAATAGTTGTTGTATCTACTAAAAAAAATATTAAACTGAAGGGGAAAAAGGAAGGAGATTTGGTCCCCTGAAAAGCCAAACTATAAGCAAGGAACCTAAGCATGAGGTACTTTGGAAAACTAAGAGAGGCCCTACCTCATCACAAAGGAAGTCAGGCCGAGGTATATGATCTTCAAGATGGTTCCAGAAATGACTTGAAGAACAACTATCATCTGATAACTTAAAGATTTAGGATGCCTAAACAAAAATTAAAACATAGCCAAAGCACACTTGATGTTGGGTACTCGGGAAAACTATACTAAAAAAAGCCAATAATATCATTTGGACGATATACTAGAAAACATATACATGAAATTATATGTGTTTTTGAAAAAGTGATCCCAACAATTAGTGAAATTTGTAAAGCTTAAGTCAAGGTTCAGCTTAAATTTAAGCCGGTAAAAGGGAAAGGCCAGTTCCATCTTGAAATAATACTGAAGTCTTGGTAAAAGGAATTTAGAAGGAAGACTGATCGAAGGAACTTTGGTAGTGAGTTCGAACTACAAAACTCAGTAGTTGATCTCAAAATTGCATAACTTAAAGTTGTTAAGTAAATGTGCACAAGATATTGAGGTCCAAAGATAAATATCAAACGAGAAACTCAGCTGAAATGAAACGGATCCAAAAGGAATGCGTAGAATTGGTGATCTTTGTTCAAAAGTTGCTAAGTTAACAAGCTTAGAAAAAGGATATGAACTATGAGTCTGAATAAGATAGTACTTTGAAAAATAGAATTTTATTAATAAGGGAATTTAACATCTGAGGCTATAAAGTAGAAAGAAGAATTAATACATAGGAAAAAAGGATATCAATAAATCCTAAATGTCTAGGGATCTTGGGTCTCTCCTTCCTCTTAAGCGGCTTCTTCCCCTCTTCCTTCTCCTTCTTCTTCTTCACCTCATACTTCACCTTGAAAAACTTGACAATGTCCATGTAGACTAAAAAAGGGAAAACAAAAAATTATTAGTAAGTACTTTGGAAGAGAAAATAAAGGAAAACACAAACAAAAAACTCACATTTCTCAACATCAGCATAGGTTTGTTCTTTTTGAAAAAAAGCTTTACTAGGAAAGGTTTGTTTAAGGAAAGGTTGGGATTGGGCATGAAGTGGTCCCTGAGGTGTTCGGTTACCACTCCAAACTCCCGAAGTACCTCCTCGATCATTTGAGGTCTTCATCTTTCTTCCCATCACCCCACTCGGTCACCTCTTGGATCCAATGATCAAAGCCTTGTAAAGCTTCAAAGCTTCACCCTCTAGCAGCTGGGAAAGCTCCTCGACGTCGAAACTCAGCGTACCCGAAGTCCATTTTACCTGAAATCCTCCACACCTCCGGAACGGTCAAGAAAAAGTACTTTCTCTGTCAATTCTTCCGGCCATCCTTAGTTCCAAAAGTGAAGGTTATTTACTGCCACTTCTACCTGAAGGTAGCAAGTAGTAAGAGAGATTAAAATTCCTTTTAGCCTAATAATAGTAATAATAATAATAACAATTGAATCAAAAAATTCTGTACACGCGAGTTTTTCAACTCCTCTCTTAGATTGAGAAGCTAGAAAAAAAAAATCAACCCAAACACCCCGACGTCTACGAATATCTCTGGTTTCTGGCTGCAAGATCGACCGAATACGGAGGCATCAGTCAGGGATACGCAGCGGCCTTATTACCAGCAAAGTGGCGTGTGTTCAGAGGACAGGTGCCGCCCCCCCGGGAATATATGTGCAGCCGGACGATCCAGAAGGGGGCACTGGACCCTTCGGAAGGGACTGTAGTGCCAGCTTGTTTCTATGCAATTTGCTCCTTCGTTCTTCATCAACAACCCTGCTCGCTGCGCATGGCTGAACCAGGATAACAAGTGAGAGGTTAACTGCCAAGAAAAAGCAGAGCAGCCTCATTTGCTTTTTAGCTTTTGTTTGTTGGAGAGATTGAAGAGTTTGGTTTGGTAATCAAGGACGAAACGGTCCATTTTATAGCAAAAACCACCTTTAAAACTTGCTATCGTACCTTTCGTTCCACTTACAATTCCTATTTTAATAGGAGTGGGACTTTTGCTTTTTCCGACGGCAACAAAAAATCTTCGGCGTATGTGGGCTTTTCCGAGTATTTTATTATTAAGTATAGTTATGATTTTTTCGGTCTATCTATCTCTTCAACAAATAAATAGAAATTCTACATATCAATATGTCTGGTCCTGGTCCATCAATAATGATTTATCTTTCGAGTTGGGCTGCTTTCTTGATTCACTTACTTCGATTATGTTAATCTTAATCACTACTGTTGGAATTTTAGTTCTTATTTATAGTGACAATTATATGTCTCATGATCAAGGCTATTTGAGATTTTTTGCTTATCTGAGTTTGTTCAATACTTCAATGTTGGGATTAGTTACTAGTTCTAATTTCATACAAATTTATATTTTTTGGGAATTGGTTGGAATGTGTTCTTATCTATTAATAGGTTTTTGGTTCACACGACCCCTTGCAGCAAATGCTTGTCAAAAAGCATTTGTAAGTAATCGTGTAGGCGATTTTGGATTATTATTAGGAATCTTGGGTCTTTATTGGATAACAGGCAGTTTCGAATTCCAAGATTTGTTGGAACTATTCAATAACTTGATCTTGATTTCTAATAATCAGAGTCATTTCTTATTTCTTACTTTATGTTCCTTTCTTTTATTTTGTGGCGCAGTTGCTAAATCCGCGCAATTCCCCCTTCATATATGGTTACCTGATGCTATGGAGGGGCCTACCCCTATTTCGGCTCTTATACATGCTGCTACTATGGTAGCAGCAGGAATTTTTCTTGTAGCCCGCCTTCTTCCTCTTTTTATATTCATACCTTCCATAATGAATCTAATATCTTTAATAGGTATAGTAACAGTATTTTTAGGGGCGACTTTAGCTCTTGCTCAAAAAGATATTAAGAGAGGTTTAGCCTATTCTACAATGTCTCAATTGGGTTATATGATGTTGGCTTTGGGCATGGGATCTTATCGAGCCGCTTTATTTCATTTGATTACTCATGCTTATTCGAAAGCATTGTTGTTTTTAGGATCTGGATCCATTATTCATTCAATGGAAGCTATTGTTGGATATTCTCCATATAAAAGTCAGAATCTTGCTTTTATGGGCGGTTTAAGAAAGCATGTGCCAATTACAAAAACTGCTTTTTTAATGGGAACGCTTTCTCTTTGTGGTATTCCCCCCCTTGCCTGTTTTTGGTCAAAAGATGAAATTATGAATGATAGTTGGGTGTATTCGTCACTTTTTGCATTAATAGCTTGGTCCACAGCTGGATTAACAGCATTTTATATGTTTCGAATCTATTTACTTACTTTTGAGGGACATTTGAGTATTTATTTTCAAAATTACAGTGGAAAAAAAAGTAGCTCATTTTATTCAATAAATTATGGGGTAAAGAGGAGGAAAAAATGATTAACATTCATTTTCCTTTATTCTATTTATTAACAACCAACAATAACCAACAGACCTCTTTGTTTTGGAAGAAGCCATATAGAATGGGGAGTAAGGTAAAAAACGGGGCTCTTCTTACTATTCCTAATTTTCAGGCTAAAAAGTCTTTTTCTTATCCGCATGAATCGGATAATACTATGCTATTTCCTATCTTTGTATTGGTTTTATTTACTCTCTTTGTTGGAGTTATAGGAATTCCTTTCAATCAACAAGAAATTCATTTAGATATATTATCTAAATTGTTAACTCCATCTATTAATCTTTTACATCAAAATTCGAAAGATTCCGCGGATTGGTATAAATTTTTCACAAGTGCAACTTTTTCAGTTAGTATAGCTTTTTTTGGAATATTTACAGCATCTCTTTTATATAAGCCTTTTTATTCATCTTTACAAAATTTGAACTTATTTAATTCATTTGTGAAAAGGGGACCTAATAGAATAATTTTGGACAAAATAATCAATTTTTTATATGATTGGTCATATAATCGTGCTTATTTAGATACTTTTTATGCCATGTCCTTAAGAAAAGGTATAAGAGGATTATCTGAACTAACTCATTTTTTTGATAGGCAAGCAATTGATGGAATTATAAATGGGTTAGGCATTACTAGTTTTTTAGTAGGAGAAAGTATAAAATCGATAGGGGGAAGTCGCATTTCGTCTTATCTCTTATTCTATTTATTTTATGTCTTGATTTTTATAGTAATTTACTCCTTTTTGTTTTAATATTTAAGAATAATTAGTTGAGTTCATCTTTTCTTGTTTTTTCGGGGTGGGGGATTCTTATTTCCCCATCGCCTATTCCTATTTGTGTATTATATATTATTAATTTGCCTATTTGTGTGTTATAATAACTTGTTAGTGTTTTATTTCTATTTTCTATATTTTCTATATCGTATTTATTATCTATATAGTATTTATTATTATTATAGCAGAAGATATATATATATATATAAGATCCTTAGTTTAGTCAAAATCAATGGGTTCTTGAAACTAATTGATGAAATTTTCATTTTGTAACTTTCTGAATCTGAAGTAGTATTACTTTGAATTACTCTATATCCTTCCCATAAACCCAATTGGGAAAAAGACCTTTTCCTATTTAGTGGATACACAAATAATGCCTCAATTTAATTTAAAGTGATAAAAAAATCCTATGTTTGTATGGGAAGATGAAGCAAGTCATTTTTTTCGAATTCTAAATTAGAAATCATTTTTTAAAGGATGGCCCTATTATGATAGGAATCAAAACTTTTTTACATTAGACATGTTTACGACAATCCAAAGCTATGCAAATTACATAAATTTTTTGAAATCCTTTGAAATCTGTAGATGCCATGTTTAAATTGTGAGACTCAAAACCATCTTTTTTATTCAGTGATTCATTCATCAAAATCATATTATATGTAAATAAAATGAATTATTAACAAATGGAAATGATAAAGAACATTTTTTTTTGAGCTCTATTCATGAATGGAAGTCACAACTATTTAGTTTAGTTAGAACGAAAAAGTTTGATTTTAGTAAAACAGGAACTACAAAACTTCCGTTCTTGTTACTTTACTTTAGAAACTAGAAATTATTAATTAAATAAAATAAAAGGATAATAAAGATTCTGTTTTTAACCCTCCAACTTCTATTGAAATGAAATTAAACGAGTTTTTATTCATCAATTTGAAAGCTTCCTACAAAATCAATATTGCATTGGATTGACCCCTTCATTCAATCTCGACGGTTGAATATGAATAAAACATGAGTTATTATTATTTTGAGCAAGCCGCTATGGTGAAATTGGTAGACACGCTGCTCTTAGGAAGCAGTGCTAGAGCATCTCGGTTCGAGTCCGAGTAGCGGCATAGCGTCTTATAAAATCGGTAGACACGCTATTCTTAGGAAGCAGTGCTAGAGCATCTCGGTTCGAGTCCGAGTAGTGGCATAGCGTCTTATAAAAAAGGTATAATATAAGTACTATAATAAATAAAAAATTCCAAATTTCCATTTCATATAATAATAATCGAGAAACCTTCTCCTTTTTTCATAATCTTTATTTTATGATTTTTTCAATTTTAGAACATATATTAACTCATATATCCTTTTCGGTCGTTTCAATTGTAATTACAATTCATTTTTTAACTTTATTAGTCGATGAAGTTGTAGGACTATATGATTCATCAGAAAGGGGTATGATAGCTACCCTTTTCTGTATAACAGGATTATTAGTCACTCGTTGGATTTATTCGGGGAATTTTCCTTTAAGTAATTTATATGAATCATTAATCTTTCTTTCATGGAGTTTCTCCGTTATTCATATGGTTTCCTATTTTCATTTTAAAAAGCATAAAAATGCTTTAAGTGCAATAACCGCATCAAGTGCTATTTTTACCCAAGGCTTTGTTACTTCGGGTCTTTTAACCAAAATGCATCAATCCGCACTATTAGTACCTGCTCTCCAATCCCAGTGGTTAATGATGCACGTAAGTATGATGGTATTCAGCTATGCAGCTCTTTTATGTGGATCATTATTATCAGTAGCCCTTCTAGTCATTACATTTCGAAAAGTCATAAAGATTTTTAGCAAAAGCAATATTTTATTAAATACGGCATTTTCCTTTGGGGAAATTAAATACCTGAATGAGAGAAAGAATGTTTTACTAAACACTTATTTTATTTATTCTCGAAATTATTACAGGTATCAATTGGTTCAACAATTGGATTATTGAAGTTATCGTATTATTAGTCTCAGGTTTCTCTTTTTAACCATAGGGATTCTTTCGGGAGCAGTATGGGCTAATGAGGCATGGGGATCATATTGGAATTGGGATCCCAAGGAAACTTGGGCATTTATTACTTGGACCATATTCGCGATTTATTTACATACCCGAACAAATCAAAATTTGGAAGGTGTAAATTCTGCAATTGTGGCTTCCGTGGGCTTTCTTATAATTTGGATATGCTATTTTGGGGTCAATCTATTAGGAATAGGTTTACATAGCTATGGTTCATTTCGATTAACATCGAATTGAATGAAAAAATACATAACATAAGAAATTGAATGAAAAAGCATAACAAATACAAACATAGGACAGCATGCTATATACATAACATAAGAAAACTTCATTTTAACCGCTAAGAAAAGAATCTTTTGAATCAAGTACAAGTAGCGGAGTGATTCAAAAGGTTCTCACAGAGGCCTTTCGCCTTATTTTATTCCATTATTCAAGCTGAATATGACCCTAAGAAAAAAAATGATTTTTTTTCACCCCTTACTTTTCAAATGGTTTTCAAAAAAATACTAGAATTTCTTTTTTTGATTCTAAGGGGAATCTTGAAAATCATTAGAAAAAAAAGAAAAATACTAGAATAGAATTTCTTTTTTGGATTGTAAAGGGAATCCTTTTGATTTTGCAAATGATTTGAAAAATCGTTTGCAAAATCATTTTAAAGATACTAGAATTTCTTTTTTCATAAAACCTATCTATAAAAATAATTAGCTAGAATAGCTTCGACTTTCTCACCCGATAGTGAGAAAACGAAATCCGGATAAATACCAATACCTATTACGGGTAGAAAGATAGAGATCGAAACAAATAACTCTCTTGGTCCAGAATCAAAAAAATAGGAGTTTGGAGCATTAAATAGCTTGTATCCGTAGAACATTTGACATGACATAGATAATAAATAAATAGGAGTTAATATCATTCCACTTGCCATTACAAAAAGAATGAATATTTTTGGCATTAAAAAAGATTTTTGACTACTAATTATTTCAAAAAAGACTATCAATTCTGCAACAAAACCACTCATGCCCGGTAATGCAAGAGAAGCCATCGATAAGATACTGAACATCGTAAACATTTTTGGAATTGGAAGAGCCATTCTGCCCATTTCGTCGAGATAAACAAGACATATTCTATCATAACTCGTTCCTGCCAAGAAAAAAAGTGCAGCGCCAATAAATCCATGAGATATTATTTGTAAAAAGGCTCCGTTGAGTCCCGTATCGGTTATAGAGCCAATTCCTATAATTATGAAACCCATATGAGATACAGAGGAATTGGCTATTCTTTTTTTTAAATTACGTTGACCAAGAGATGTTGAAGCTGCATAAATTATTTGCATTGTGCCTACTATCATCAACCAGGGAGAAAATATAGAATGAGCATGGGGTAATAATTCCATATTGATCCGAACTAATCCATATGCTCCCATTTTTAATAAGATTCCGGCTAGAAGCATACAAGTACTATAATGTGCCTCCCCATGGGTGTCTGGTAACCATGTATGTAAGGGTATAATCGGTGATTTGACAGCAAAAGCAATAAGAAATCCAATATAGAATATTATTTCCAGTGCGAGAGGATACGATTGATTAGCTAATGTTTCAAAATTGAATGTTGGGTCATTAGAACCATATAAACCGATACCCAAAACCCCTACTAATAGAAAAATGGAACCTCCCGCAGTGTACAAAATAAACTTTGTAGCTGAATACAGGCGTTTCTTTCCCCCCCACATAGATAGAAGTAGATAAACAGGAATTAATTCTAACTCCCACATGATGAAAAAAAGTAAAAGGTCTCGAGAAGAAAATGATCCTATTTGACCACTGTACATTGCTAACATCAGGAAATGGAATAGTCGGGAATCCCGAGTAACTGGCCAAGCCGCTAAAGTAGCTAAAGTTGTTATAAATCCTGTCAGTAAAATAGGTCCTATAGAAAGTCCATCTATTCCCAATCTCCAGTAAAAATCAAAAAAATTGATCCATTTATAATCTTCCGCCAGCTGGATTAATGGATCGTCCAATTGGAAATGATAACAAAATACATAGGTCATTAGAAGTAGTTCTAAGGTGGATATAGAAATGGTATACCACCTAATTAGCTTATTTCCTCTATGAGGAAGAAAGAAAATTAAAGAGCCCGCAGATATTGGCAAAACTACAATTATTGTTAACCAAGGAAAAGAATTCGTGGTAAAGACAAGATACACTTGGACCAGAAAAACCCGCGCTCGAAAATAGAATCTTTATGATTTTTTTTTCGAGTACGGGTTTTTTCAGTAAAAAAAGAAAATGTATTCAAAATGTATTCAAGTGGGTTTTACGGAACATATCAATAAGCTAGACCCATACTTCGAGTTGTTTCATGCCATAAATAAACTCGAACACTCAAGAAATCCGTTGGACAGGCAGATTCACATCTCTTACAACCAACACAATCTTCTGTTCTTGGGGCGGAAGCAATTTGTTTAGCTTTGCATCCATCCCAAGGTATCATCTCTAACACATCGGTGGGGCACGCTCGGACACATTGGGTACACCCTATGCATGTATCATAAATTTTTACTGAATGTGACATGGGATCTATGAATTTTTGAACGTTATCAAATTTCGATCTAGTAAACTTGTAAATGAATCATATATTTAAACGCCAGATTCAACGATTTACCAGAAATTTTCTAATCAATTTACTTCTGGATCAGCTCATGAGAAGTGGCTAAGATACTTTGATTTCTTACGTTTTCATAAATAGAATCTAGATTCTACCATATTCTACATGCTAATTCAAAGTGGTGGATATTCTAATTTTGATTATTATTCCTACTTATTCAATAAAGTCGATTGATTGATACGCGTTGATTTTCTGTTACGATAAATTGACGAAACAATAGCCAATCCAATAGCTGCTTCAGCGGCTGCAATAGCTATAACAAAAATTGAGAAAATATCTCCCTTTAACTGGCGACTATCAAAAAAATCAGAAAATGTTACAAAATTGATATTAACTGCATTCAATATAAGTTCAAGACACATAAGAGCCCTAACCATGTTTCGACTCGTGATTAATCCATAAATACCGATAGAAAATAAATAGGCACTCAAAACAAGTACATGTTCGAGCATCATTGACCAACTCCTTATCAATGTCGGTTCATTTCAATATGAACAATAATTCAACAGATTCGAGATTGACTAGAATAGAACAAGTACGGAACAAAAGAATGTATTGAAAATAGATCAAATAAAAGAATCTCCCTTTTAGACATGAACAGTATTCAAATAGAATTTTTGTGAAATAGGTGGGATAACATAGAAGAAAGTGAAATTTTGATTGTTTGCTGTTGCTAGTTATAATGATTTATTACTGACGAGCCACAGCAATTGCGCCTATCAAACCAACTAAAAGAATTATTGAAATCAGTTCAAATGGAAGAAAAAAATCTGTTGATAAATGAATTCCAATTTGTTGACTATTACTTATCAAATCTTGTTCTATAAGTTGGTTTGATCTTGTAGTCCAAATAATCTCGTACCATGACGTATCGAAAATGGTAGTAATTAGCGAAAGAAGAATACTTGTACAAACCAGTGAAGTAACCCCATCCCCAACGATCGACAGATTCAAATCCTTGTTATATTCTGAACCATTCATGAACATGACAGCAAATATGATTAAAACATTTATGGCTCCTACATAAATAAGGAGCTGGGCAGCGGCTACAAAATGAGAATTTGAAAGAATATAGAATAAGGATATACAAACAAGAACCAATCCCAACGAAAAGGCAGAATAAATTGGATTGGTAAGTAATACTACTCCCAGTCCCCCTAATATAAGACCCGATCCCAGTAAAACTATAAGAAAATCGTGTATTGGTCCAGGCAAATCCATTATATGTAAAATAGGAGATAAATTGAAATGCTTTTCATGATCTTATTGACCCGACCGGGAAAAAAAGAAAGGTTTTTTTTATTTTCATTTTATGATAGGTTCCTAATAATTACGACTCTATTGATAGATTTTTAATAAAAAAGTCGAAATTCTCATCAACCAATGAATTTCTAGTTGAATTTTTCATTATTGGCCAAACAAAGAGAAAGACCTTATCTCATTCTTTTAATTGAAACCAAAACTGAACCTTAAGAATTGGTAATTTCTCTTTATTTAATAGAATAGGGCGGTTACCTACTCAGTTTTTCTTTGAGGCGAATTCCAAATTGTTCGAATTGTATAATCATCAATTACTGATATTGGTAAACGGCCCAAAGCAATTTGATTATAATTCAACTCGTGACGGTCGTAAGTAGAAAGTTCATATTCTTCAGTCATCGATAAACAATTTGTTGGACAATACTCAACACAGTTACCACAAAATATACAAATTCCGAAATCAATACTGTAATTAAGTAATCGTTTTTTTTGAATATCAGTTTCAAATTTCCAATCAACAACAGGCAGATCTATAGGACATACACGAACACATACTTCACAAGCAATACATTTATCAAATTTGAAATGGATTCGGCCGCGGAAACGCTCCAATGTGATTAATTTTTCATAAGGATATTGAATAGTTACAGGCAAACGATTTGCGTGGGATAAGGTAATCATGAAACTTTGACCAATGTACCTTGCTGCTCGTACTGTTTGTTGACCATAATTCATGAACCCAGTTACCATAGGGAACATATCAGGAATCTATATGAATAGTTTGATCTTTGTTTCTTTCTCTTGTTTGAACTTGAACCAAGTCTATTATATTCGTTTGTTATTTACAGTGAAAAAAGTTGAAAAGAGGTTGTTAATAATAGATTACCGAGAGAAATTGGTAAAAGAAATTTCCATCCAAGATTTAAAAAAGTTGGTCCATTCTTAACCTAGGTAAAGTCCATCTTGTTGTGATAGAAATAAACAAGAACAAATAAGTTTTAGCTAATGTAATAAAGATACCAATTGTAGTTCCAAAAATTTCATCCACTTTATTTATTTCAAATAGCTCAGGAACAAATATGTATGGAATGGAAATATTCCAACCACCCAAGTAAAGAACCGTTACAAATAACGAAGAAAGTAATAGATTTAGATAGGAAGCAACATAAAATAAACCAAATTTAATACCCGAATATTCGGTTTGATAACCTGCTACTAATTCTTCCTCCGCTTCTGGTAAATCAAAGGGTAATCTCTCGCATTTGGCTAGGGCAGAAATTAGAAAAACGATAAATCCTATAGGCTGACGCCACAAATTCCATCCCCAAAAACCATATTTTGACTGCGCCTCAACTATATCAACTGTACTTGAACTGTTAGATAATCATAGTCGGTGATAACATCACTGTTCCCACCGCTATTCCAGAACCGTACATGAGGTTTTCGCCTCATATGGCTCCTCGTGGGTCAAAAAGAAATCTAAGGACCAGATCAGTATTATTTACTATTTAGCTTGCTATGGTTGTAGAATAGAAAGAGTCAAAATCTATTTGAGGGTCCAAAATTATACCAAGAATTCCGTCTGCTATACTCTAAAATAATAATAAATAAAGGCGCTTCCGAATTGATCTCACCTGTTAATAATTTGACTTTGTTGAGTAATAACTTAATCTTTAAATAAAAAACTCCTTGCAGAAATATCAATAAATAGTTTATTTCAACCCATCATTTTCGATTACGAAAAGGAATTAGACGCTCCATTAGCTAATGAATCATGAGACAAATTATATCTCTCTAAATCTATGCTAAATATATGAAAAAGACGGAATAAAAAAGATTTCTTTTTCTCTTGTTTGTTTTTCGTTCCTATTCTTCTTTCTTATAAAACCGATATAAGAGAAGGGGGCTAAAACTAAAATCAAAAATGAAGTTTTGAGAATTCAAGAGAAGGTCACGGCGAGACAAGCCGTTTATCATTACGATAGGTGTCAAGTGGAAGTGCAGTGATGTATGCAGCTGAGGCATCCTAACAGACCGGTAGACTTGAACCTTGTTCCTACATGACCCGATCAATTCGATCAGGCACTCGCCATCTATTTTCATTATTCAACTCTTTGACAACATGAAAAAACCAAAAGTTCTGCCCTCCCTCTCTATCTATTCATGGGATGGAAGGGCGGAGGCCTTTGGTGTCCCCCCCAGTCAAGAATCGGGCCTCATAATCACTAGCCAATATGCTTTTCTTTTTCTCGCACGCCTTTCTTCATTCATGGTTCGATATTCTGGTGTCCTAGGCGTAGAGGAACAACACCAATCCATCCCGAACTTGGTGGTTAAACTCTACTGCGGTGACGATACTGTAGGGGGGGTCCTGCGGAAAAATAGCTCGACGCCAGGATGATAAAAAACTTAACACCTCTCATTCTTATTACTTTTTCAATACGAAAAAGAAAACAAAATGAAAAATGAAAAGGTCGTCTTATTCAAAACCCCAATTATGAAATCCCCTCTCTCCCACTTCACACTTCGGAACGCACCGATCTTATAGAGAGAAAGGCGCTTTCACATCTTCTTAACCCGGAAATGGCTGGGGAGAGGAAAGGTTCCTTTTTGTTTAGGGTACTCCTGGGAACAGATCCAGTGGAGACGAGGTGGGGCCTGTAGCTCATAGGATTAGAGCACGTGGCTACGAACCACGGTGTCGGGGGTTCGAATCCCTCCTCGCCCACAACCGGCCAAAAAGGGAAGGACCTTTCCCTCTGGGGATAGGAAAATCATGATCGGGATAGCGGACCCAAAGCTATGGAACTGGGGCGCGGGTCTTTTGCCGAAATGGAGTGGCCTTTTATTTAGGCTGTATTTGCCAGAGAATTAGGAGCTCCTATCGTAATGCATGACTATTTAACGGGGGGATTCACGGCAAATACTAGCTTGGCTCATTATTGCCGAGATAATGGTCTCCTTCTTCACATCCATCGCGCAATGCACGCAGTTATTGATAGACAGAAGAATCACGGTATGCACTTCCGTGTACTAGCTAAAGCCTTACGTATGTCTGGTGGAGATCATATTCACACTGGTACAGTAGTAGGTAAACTTGAAGGAGAAAGAGACATAACTTTGGGTTTTGTTGATTTACTACGTGATGATTTTATTGAAAAAGATAGAAGCCGTGGTATTTATTTCACTCAAGATTGGGTCTCTCTACCAGGTGTTATACCGGTAGCTTCGGGGGGTATTCACGTTTGGCATATGCCTGCTTTGACCGAGATCTTTGGTGATGATGCCGTACTACAATTTGGTGGAGGAACTTTAGGACACCCTTGGGGAAATGCACCGGGTGCCGTCGCTAATCGAGTAGCTCTAGAAGCATGTGTACAAGCTCGTAATGAGGGACGTGATCTTGCTTGCGAGGGTAATGAAATTATCCGTACGGCTAGCAAATGGAGTCCTGAACTAGCTGCTGCTTGTGAAGTATGGAAAGAGATCAAATTTGAATTCCAAGCAGTGGATACTTTGGATAAGTAATCCCTTGATTATCATTCCTTTCCTTAGTTGAATTGCAATTCAACTCGGCCCAATCTTTTACTAAAAGGATTGAGCCGATCCTAATCCTATCCTATTGTCTATATTTTGGATAGATACATATTTCTTTTATGTAGACTAGTTCAGGGTTTGAGTCCGGGGTAACCCATTCTGATTATCATATCGAAATTCAATTCATATATCATATGTATATCAATCGACATTTTTTCTTTTTATAACTAAGGAACTATATGATTATGATTAGAAAAAAATAGGATAAATCTAGATAAAATCATAGGTATTTTTTTTCTATTTAGTTGATATTACTTGACAGATGTATAGAAATTAGGTGTTACTGTTGAATAACAAGTTCTCGATTAACTATTTCTAGAGAATTTGTTTGCTTGGGAGTCATTGATGATGTATGCTTTCATCTTATTTAAGATAAAATATAGATAAGCTTCTTTAAAAAAAAAAAGAAGACTAAAGACAACTCTTCCTATTCTTGTGTTCGATCCATAATTAATCCTATGTATGGATCCTTAGGATTGGTGTATTCTTTTCTATACGATATTCCACAGTTTCGGATCATGGATTGCGTCGAGTATACCTACTTTCTTTTGCTATTCACTCTGGCTGGATCTTGTTCAATTTCACTACGTGTTACAATAGAAATTTATTGCAGTAATCGATACTTTTTTAAGAAAAAAAGGTTATTCATAGGGGAGAAATATCTTTTTTCAATCGGAATTTTAGACATTATAGGGAAAGTACGATTTCTGCAAATTTTAAAAGGTAAGGGAATTGACAAGCGCTTTTGTCCAGCAAATGGTTTTATTTTATCTTTCATTTTTTTAAAAGAAATCTATTTTCTTCTTATTTTTTAGTATTTAAAGGAGAAATTCTTATGAAAATATTCATGTTCAATCCCCTACTGGAAAATCAAAAATTAGAAAGTAGATGCGGGTTAAGTAAATCAATATATAGCCTTCATGCTATTTCTATAATAAATCCCAATATAGAAAATCCGATTAGAAATGAGAATGATACAAAAGGGGATAAAAACATTCATAGATACGATAGGAATTGTAGTTATTACAATGGTAAGCTTGAGCATTTAATCAACGAGAAAGACATTGGGAACTTCATTTCTGATGAAACTAGGGATAGTAATTGCAATACTTATTCCCTAAATTGCAATTGTAAGAAAATGGAAAATCCAATTTTCGGGATTAACGGCGATGATTCTTTTATGAGTAACAAAAAGAATAAAGAAACAAGTCAACTAGAGAAGAAACGAAAGAATAAACTAAAACGTGATTTTTGTTATCATTCTCATTCTAGTTATCCAACTGATGGATCTAAAAGAAAGGGTCCCCGCTGCCCTTATTTGTCCAATCCTAAATTTCGTCATGTGATCGATAACCTCCCTTTGAATTCGATTAATCATTTTAAGAATTCGATTAATCATCTTAAAAATCACATTAAGAATTGCATGAACTCTCATCTTTATTCTCAAAGAGGTATTGATAGTTCCATTTCTAATTCCATTTTTGATGAAAACAGAACTCATAGTCAAGGCGATAATTTGGATACAAGAACTAGTACGAGTGGTAATGATTTAACTTTCAAAGAAGAATTAAATAATAATTTCAATGGAACTCAAAAATACAGGCATTTATGGGTTCAATGCGAAGATTGCTATGGATTAAATTATAAAAAATTGATGAAGTTAAAAATGAATATTTGTGAACAATGTGGCTTTCATTTGAAAATGAACAGTTCAGATAGAATCGAACTTTTGGTTGATCCGGGCACTTGGAATCCTATGGATGAAGATATGGTCTCTCTGGATCCCATTGAATTCGATTCATTTGATTCTGACGATGAATTTGATTTGGAAAAGGAATTGGATTTTGATTTTGATAATTTTCCTTTTGGAAAGGAATTGAATCCTGAAAAGGAATTGGATTTTCCTTTTGAAAAAGAATTGAATCCTGAAAAGGAATTGGATCCTGAAAAGGAATTGGATTCTGACGATGAAGATGATTTGGACGATGAAGATGATTGGGACGATCGATATAATTGGTACGATAAATTTGATTCGGAAGAAGAATCTTATAAGGAATCTTCTAATTCTAAAGAAGAGGAATCCTCTTTAGAAGAGGAATCTTCTAAGCAATCTTATAAAGATCGTATTGATTCTTATCAAATAAAGACAGGATTAACTGAGGCTGTTCAAACAGGTACGGGTCAACTAAATGGTATTCCTATAGCAATGGGCATTATGGATTTTCAGTTTATGGGAGGTAGTATGGGATCTGTAGTAGGTGAAAAAATCACACGTTTGATCGAATATGCTAGAAATCAATTTTTACCTCTTATTCTAGTGTGTGCTTCCGGAGGAGCACGCATGCAAGAAGGAAGTTTAAGCTTGATGCAAATGGCTAAAATATCTTCCACTTTATATGATTTTCAATCAAATAAAAAGTTATTCTATGTATCTATTCTTACATCCCCTACTACTGGTGGAGTAACCGCTAGTTTTGGTATGTTGGGGGATGTAATTATTGCCGAACCCGATGCCTATATTGCATTTGCGGGTAAAAGAGTAATTGAACAAACATTGAATAAAACAGTACCCGAGGGTTCGCAGGAAGCTGAATATTTATTTGATAAGGGCTTATTCGATCAAATCGTACCACGCAAGCTTTTAAAGGGTGTTCTGAGTGAGTTACTTCAGTTCCACCATTTTTTCGTTTGAACTCCGAATTCAATCAAGTAGAGCCTTAATTTAGAAAAGTGGATTATCATACAGATATATTTCGATCGTGAAGTTCATTTATTTAGTTCTACAGTCCTTGTACTAATTTTATTAGATATATATACTCGCTTATTACATATTAATTAATTAGTTTATTACTTACTAATTAGTTATAGTAGTAAGTAATAAACTAATTAATTAATATATGTTTATAAGTAACAATAACAGGTACAAATATTAAATTGAGGTACCCATTCTATGACAACTCTCAACAGCTTACCCTCCATTTTTGTGCCTTTAGTGGGCCTAGTATTTCCGGCAATTGCAATGGCTTCTTTATCTTTTTATGTTCAAAGAACTAAGATTTTTTAGATGCGATGGGGCCAAGACAAAATCTGATCTATTTTTTCAAGACTTAGATATCATGGATATCCATTTAGTAGAATATTGTATAACAAGTGGTTTCTCCAAATAGAAATAAAAAAAAGCTCTTATGCATGCGTATGCGTAAACACGATATATGGGTAAATGAATTGTAATTATGGACCGGGATGGGAGCAGATGGATGAAATTCAAGTCCATGTATCTATAAATAGGTATGTAGATCTTTATAGGAGGTCCTATAAAGGAAAGGGGATGATTTTAGATCTAAGCAATTCGATGAATTACTCCTAAAGGTTCACAAATAGTGCTAGTTGATTAGAATTACTTCGGAAACAAAATCAAAATACAAAATAAAGTACAGTACATGCTTATTCTCTCAATTCCAATAAAATGCAACTGGATCTAGTCTATATGAGTTGGCCATCAGAATCTATATGGATAGAATTTATAGCGGGGTCTAGAAAAACAAGCAATTTCTACTGGGCTTTTATCCTTTTTTTTGGTTCATTAGGATTTTTATTGGTTGGAACTTCTAGCTATCTTGGTAGAAATTTGATATCTTTATTTCCATCTCAGCAAATAGTTTTTTTTCCGCAAGGAATCGTGATGTCTTTCTATGGGATTGCAGGTATCTTTATTAGTTTCTATTTATGGTGCACAATTGTGTGGAATGTAGGTAGTGGTTATGATCGATTCGATAAAAAAGAAGGAATAGTGTGTATTTTTCGTTGGGGGTTCCCTGGAAAAAACCGTCGCATCTTTCTACGATTCCTTATCAAGGATATTCAATCTATCAGAATAGAAGTTAAAGAGGGTATTTATGTTCGTCGTGTCCTTTATATGGACATCAGAGGTTAGGGTGCCGTTCCTTTGATTCGTACTGATGAAAATTTGACTCCGCGAGAAATTGAGCAAAAAGCTGCTGAATTGGCCTATTTCTTGCGCGTACCGATTGAAGTCTTTTGAGAAATGAAGAATAACGGAAATGCGGCAAGAGGAAAAAACTCAAGTCAAGAACCCTATTTTCTTTTTCTAGAGCATAACCTAACTGAACTTTCTTCATAATCCCCATTCATTCTTCGAGCCAAAGCAGACGTATACGTAAGAGTCATAACCTAAAACAAAACGAAAGAATTTTTTTTTTAACAAAAAAAAATTGCGTCTGTCAATTAAAGCCACACAACTCAATTCAGCAACAAAACGAAGTAACAAATCGAAATAATAGATTGATCTCATTTATCAAAATAAAAGTCTTTCGGAATAAAGACTTTCTATTTTTTTTTATTTTCAATAATTGGAATTAATACGTTAGAGACAGACGGATTATATCTTGTCAATTTTTTCTACTTTCTTTTGTCAATCACCCTTTCTTTTATCCTTTCTTTTATCCTTTCTTTTGTGCTCTTTAAGAACCAAACAATTCAACCTCTTTCTTAGAATGTCACGATACCCTTTTGTTTCTGTCTTTTTTTTATCATCATAATATTCTTCATAAAATTTCCTGAATTTTTTCAGGACTAACTATAGTTATAGTATGGATAGTCCGCGAAATTTTTTTGACATATTTGCTATTTTTATGAGGATTCTTTCGTCTCGAAATCCGCATAGAATAATATTCATTACTCGAGGCGGTTCTTTCGAGCATTGATCGAAAGAGGACAATTGCTTCGAATTGGATCAATTGAAATCTCTGGAAATAATATTCTATATATTTTTCACGCGAATTCGAAGTGGATTCTTATCATATTTTTTACTTCTGTATTTTAGATTCAAGGGCTAAGCACTTAATAAAAAAGAAAAAAACAGAGAATCAATTCGCTATCTATTTTATAATGGAACTCCTTCTTTATAGAAAGATCAGATCGCCTAGAGTCAATGAAAGAGGTGGGTTCATTAACCATTCACAGATACAAAAAAATGTCAAAAAAAAAAAAAGAAAGCATTCATTCCCCTTCTATATCTTGCATCTATAATATTTTTGCCTTGGTGGATTTCACTCTCATTTAATAAAAGTCTGAAATCCTGGGTTACAAATTGGTGGAATACTGGGCAATCCGAAACTTTCTTGAATGACATTCAAGAAAAGAGTATTCTAGGACAATTCATAGAATTAGAGGAACTCTTCTTTTTGGACGAAATGATAAAAGAATACAAAAAATACCCGGAAACACATCTACAAAAACTTCATATAGGAATCCACAAAGAAACGATCCAATTGATCAATATGCACAATCAAGATTGTATCCATATGATTTTGCACTTCTCGACAAATATAATTTATTTCTTTATTCTAAGTAGTTATTCCATTTTAAGTAATGAGGAACTCGTTATTATTAATGTGACGGAACGGGGCCCAGTGCCCCTAATCTTGTAGGCTCTTAGGGATAATGAATCCCACTAGTTACAGTTGGCTAACTATTACTCGTCAATATAAATTAAAACAATTTATATGCAACTAGTTACTTAGCCTACTCAGAATAAGTTATGCATGCTTCTGACTTGGCAATGCAACCGAAATTTTAAAAGTCTTGAATTAAAACATTGCTCGAGCATTTCATTAAAACATACTGAAAACGTACCAAGTCATTGAAATACTAGTTGCTTTAACTACAAGTAACAGTTTTGTGCATACATATAACTCTAGCATGCACCCAAAAGTAACAAGATGGATTTACATCCTAATGTATCCCAATAGAGGCAACTTACTTAGTACACAAAGTACTATGTACAAGAGACAAAATTACTACTAACTAAGATCATTTTCTTGAGCCCACCTTGAGCTAAGCCAAGCTCCAAGTGTAGCCCTTCACTAGACCTTGTTCTTGTGTACTCTTAGCCTCTACACTGTAAAGGCACAACTTGGTTAGCACATAACTTATACTGCAAGAAACTAGAATCACTAGGATTCTCAATAAAATACCTGCAAAACAGAAAGCTTAGGCCTCGACTATCACCTCAGTGATTAGGCCCGGGATTAGATCCTGCACAATAAAACTAAGGGAATGAGTACTTAAAAGTACTCAGTAAGGATTCCCTTCTTGAATACCTGCAAAGAAATATGCAACAAATATGCAATATGGCAACCAAGCAATCAAACATGCAATTCAAACAACAAACAATCAACAAAATGCCAAAAATGCAATGTATGGATGTATGGTATGGAATGCACACAACACATGCACTTGGGACTTTCTGCACTTAAGTGCCTTAATTCTTGCCGTGAGCTCAAACGGCTGAGGTACTTGAGATACTGGCCCTCGTATCCCGGACACTTTACCTCAATTAAGTCCCATCTACGGGTTCTAGAGTAGGTCGTCACCTATCTCAAACTTACCCGCCTTTACCCTTGATTTATTGTACAGGGTAGTCTCACTATGTGGTTTAACTAGTCAAACCCTCAAGGTTTAACTCAAAATACTACTAGTGGCTCACTTACCAAACCAAATGGTTTGGTTGGGATCGACTTAGGTTTTTCTCTCTATTGACCATATATAATTGATACTCTATATGGCTAATAAAGAGTCTAAAAACCCACTTAATCCCCTTAATTTTCATTTAAAAACTTAAATACCATGAGTTACTTAGCCACCAAGTCACATTTCTTTTATACTTAACCACACAACTTGACTACCTTCCAAATAACGCACAATTCCCGCCTTAGGAACGAATTCTAGACCCAACCGAGGCTATGGAATGTCTTAGAATAGCCTAGGGATAGAAACCGAGAGTCTAAGTTAATCTTAGGATGGCCGGAAATCGAGGCCAAAATTGCATTTGGCGACGCGGCGCCAAAGAGCAAATGCTTTTGGCGACGCGGCGCCGCCGAGTAAACGTTCTGTGTACAATTTCGCTTCTTGGCGCCGCGGCGCCAATTCACAGACGAATTGGCGACGCGTCGCCAATTCTGTTTTTCTGGGTTTATGCGACAGCGTCACTCTTGTACACAAACTACTCAAACTCTCTCATTTCTAATCCAAACTTAATGGGTCTTGTTTCTAATTCATCCCAACACACAAAGCTACAAAACCATGCATTATTTGAGCTTAATTACTTGAACCCTTACCTCAATTTTAGCCACAAAGCAAGCAATGCAACAAAGCCTCCTAAGCTCAATTGAGCTTCCTTGAGTTCCAAGCCTAAAACCAATGAAATTTGGCACCCAAACCAATCAAACCAAGACCATTTCTAGCTCTAGAAACAACCTATAAACACACCAAATGATCTCAAGAAGCTTACCTACGAAAATTGGATTCCAAAACAAGCTCCAAGGATCAAAGGAAGCAAGAACACTAGCAAAGGGGCTTAGTGATCTTTCTAACACCTTGGGCACCCTTGATTCAATGGAATCTTGCAAGAAAATGGAAGCTTGGGCTGTGATTTTGGGAGAGGAGAGGGAGCTACGAATTTTTGGTGTTGCAATGAAATGGCTAAGTATGAAGAAGAGAAGAAGAAACTTAACTTATAAGCTTATTAAGCAACTTTTCTCTCCCTTGCACTTAAGCCCTCATACTTTCATTTGTTTCAAATAACTCACCAACTCACACTCCAAACTCACTTTTCTTTGTTTTAAAAGGTACTAAAGAGCTTCCCAAACTTAATTTTCTTGAACACTTTAGCCACTTAAGTTCTAAATGGCTCAAAAAGAACACTTAGTGCCACAAGTTGTCAAAACTTACTAGGATGATTCTAAAAGCTAGAACAACTAATGGTCTTGACTTAACTATGCCAAATCACACTTAGGAACTCACTTAACTTAATTAAGCTTATGTTACTTGCTTAACAAGGCGTTAATTGAGATACTTAATTTCATAAACACTTAATCAAAGTAAATAAACACTTACTTGATTAGTTAACTAGGAGAGCTGTCACAATTAACTCTTGGGTTCAAGAATTCCTATCTAATTTAAGTGACACAATAAAAGCTTTTTTTATTCTTTTATTAACTGATTTCTGTATCGGATTTCATTCAGAAAGGATCTCCCGAGTATTGGGTAGCCGTCGTTAAACCTGGTAGAATCCTTTATGAAATGGGCGGAGTGGCCGAAAAAATAGCCAGAAAGGCTATTTTAATCGCAGCATCAAAAATGCCTATAAAAACTCAATTCATTAGTTCAGGATAGCAATATAGAAAACCAAGAGAAAGAGGTCTTAGGAATCAAAAAACAATTGTTTTGTTCGCTGGAAAAGCCAAACATATTAAAGATTCTAGTATTCAATTGTTTTTGGCAAAAAATCCAAATTAGCCCCTAAACTTTTAAAGTGTTGCTTATTTGGCTCTTAGGAGTGCAAATAGGTTGGTGTCACAAAAGTACTACCAACCAGCTAAAGCTCTTCTCAACCATTGCCTGATTATATTTAGCCTCAATTTAAGTTCAATAAACTTAATTTAATCAATTTAATCAGTCCATCTCCTGAAATTGAAAGGTAAAGTTCAATTGTAAACTACCAGTTAGATTATGAAATAAGTAATCGTAGAATTTAGTCAAAATCATAACTATAAGTAATCATAATCATAGAATTTAATCAGATTGTTTTTTGTATTTCAGGTCATAAAATCATGAAATTCTAGGACTTGATTCAGGATTTTGATAACATTTTCTCACCCTTTACCTACTAGACCCGCTGATCATATCAACATCTATAGTTGCAATGTTGAGTTGCCATCTAGCTAGGAGCCAGTTGCACATAATTTTAAAAGTTTTTATTTTATTTGGGGATTGACTTTAATTAGTATATGTTCATGAACCAAATTAGTGTTTAAGGAAATTTTTATCTCATACTAAGCAATGGATCCACTTCAATAAAGGTTATATATATAATAGCAATTAAAATCCCGACCTAATGATTAAATCTTATGGTTATTATCAGGAGATTCAATATTCTATTCAACATTCCTCGTTTGACCTCTCTTCTATATACTAGAAAAAAAAATTAAAGCAGGATAATAACTATTCAGCATGCCATAATTCAGTGTGAAGAAAAATAGTATTGTCTGGAAATTGTTATTGCTGTAAGGTTTTGACAATTGTTGCTGTATAATTTTGACAGTTGACTCCACTGGGCAGTTTTATTTTGCAGTAATGAAACGTAGGGGTTAGCATAGTTCGGATTGGTTCGGTTTTATGGTGGAACTAAACCAACCTAAAAATGGTCTTGGTTCCAAAATTTTTCTATCCATCCAAGAACCGAGAGCAGAACAGAAACAAAACCATAATATACAATTAAATTAACATTTAAATATATGTACTTATACATATTCAAATGAGTTAAAAATGCTATTATTACCAAAATTATTTAAAAGAGTTATTTGTGAAGTATCTTTCATCTCAACCAATTTACTTTCCTCTGGTAATTCCAACATTAGCCCGACATTCAATATGGAAAGTTGAGCCGTTAAGGCCATCTTCTTCAGTATTAAAATCTAAAATATGTTGATGTCATAAATTTCTAGTTTCACATAGCTCATAAATGAAAAAACATGAAGATTGTGTCGTAAACAGTGGTCTGAAGTGGAGAGATTGAAAGCAAAATGACCAAGAAATAGTTAGTCTAAGAAATGAAGTGATTCAAGTGAATATGGAGAAATTTTAAAAATGATTCCACAACTTCCATATTGTTTCAATTTGAAATTGGCTTAAAGATTTAATATAAAAACACAAGATGAATATCATAATTCCTCAAATAAATACATATATAAATGGATATATTAATAATACTATAAATTTTATTATTTAATTATATATATAAATCAGGTTCAGTTCCACCTCGAATTGGTTCCATATGAAACTATAACCAACTAAAAAACCGTCGGTTCTCCTATATATGAAACTAATTCACGAACTAGGGTCCATTTTTACCCAACCCAACCCAACCAAACCCAATAGGGGTGGTTCAAGTTGGGTTTCGGATTTACCCAACTCATGCCCACCCCTATTAAAACCTCCCCAAGTACTAATTATAAGAATTTTCCCTCATGTTTCAAAACCTATTCTGACACTTATACTATCCCTTTTGAGGAATACAATTCCCTATTTTTTTTTTTGGAAGAGGAAGTCCAAGCGTTAAGAGGGACAATGTAAAGAGTCTAGAAAAAGTAGGGAATTGTTCTGTGCATCCACCTCAATTGGTAAGCACAAGAGACTGGCCTTAGTTTGAGTAGCAAGCAAAGCACTTTTCTCCAGTCAAGGCACCTTAGCAATAGCAAAAGTGTTGCTAGGACTCTCAAACTTTTGTGCAGTAACCATTTTTTTTCAAATTTTTTTATAGTATCTTCTAACTCTCTATAGTAGTAACATTTTTTAATAAAAAGAAAATGGTAGGAGATGGGAGTTCAATTTTGTTGGTATTTTGTACTTCATTATTCCATTGGTCCTTGGATATCTTAGGTGGTAGAGAAATTATGATGGGAAATTTCGAAGTAGCATAGATATGTAGGGATAACAAAATTTGACCCAACTTGATAACTTGGCCCAACACACCCGAACTTAAGCCGACTTGACCTGAGTTGACAAAAAAAGTAAATGACCCGAATTCAACTGTATCTGACCTGACCTGAACCTGAACTTGAACTCAACTGAAGTGAGACCCGAGGAAACCCGAACTCGAATGACTCAAAACTCGAATTACTTGAACTTGAAATGACTTGAACCTGAAATGATCCGATGAATAGACCTGACAAAACCTGATTTTAACCCAAATTAACATAAATATATGGTTGATAGAGATGTAAAAAATTATGTTTTTATATATTGCTTTCTTATCTAAATTACACATTAATTATGACCATACAATTTAAGAAACTTTAAAATACTGTAAAAATATTTTTTATTTAGGGGTTTTTAAAATATAAATTAAAAAAATAATATGCTTTATATAGGGATCTTCTAGAATTTAATAATTTATAGATTTACTTAGAAATTCTTTTAAAGCATATAACCAACACACTCAATCTCATATGACAGTTAATTGGATGTTGACTGATCTAAATTGAGTAGCAGTAGATCCATTTAAGGAAAAGTTCTAAGCTTTTTTTTCCCAATTCACAAAAGAAAATAATCAAATCTTGTCCCTAAAAAACTATTGAATCTAAATTCTATGATCTAACAAATACTAACTTGTGAGGAAGTAAAAGCTAAGTAGAAATTAGATCTTGGACATGGTTATGGCAACGATGAGACAATGCAAATGGAAGGAGTCCCGATTAGAATCGTGGCCACCGAGTGCCAATTGACGGTGGGAACGGGTAAGCGTGGTGGCGCTGCGCGGACTGTTGAGGGGTGGTTTCTTCTGTTAGCTCTATTTGGTGTCCCAAATTCAACACGAGGTAGTCAAGCAACCGGTGAGAGGGAACCCGAGGAGACGACCGATCGGTGAAACAGTGAGAGCCGAGAAGGAGTAAGCTGTTGGGTCCTTACGGAGGTCTGACGAGGCGACGAATGATAGCCACGGTCGTCACGCGCCGCTCTTCTCTGTTCCTGTTTTTGTTGAAACTTGAAAGCTGAAGCCAAACAATTCTCAAATTCACAATTGGATTAGGGTTTCAATTTGGACTTTTTATTGGGCGCACAGATTTGATTTGTTTTGTTTTATCTTTTTAACTGTCACTTTTCATTTGCCGCAGAAGCACAACACAAACAAATTTGCACTTTTCATTTGGCGCACAATTCATAATTGCACAAATTGGTGGATTTGTTTTTGGTTTTGGATAAATTGAATTGGTAAATTAATATTAATTCATTGTATTAAATCAAAGTGTTTGCAATTTGATTTAATTAATATGATTCTCTTTTTTATTTGAAATTTGATTCAATTAAATTAGGGTATTTACAATTTAATTTCTTTTATTTGTCTTCGTTATATTCTAATTACCAACAAATATAATTTTTTTTAAGTATTTGCCTCCAATTTTAAATACACTTAACCCTAAAATTATTAACCTTAGACTGCAAACCTAAACCTTAACCATAACTTTAATCCTTACCTTATCCTAACATCACCATAAACCCCAAAATTTAGACCCTAAACCCTAAACTTACTAAAACCCTAATCCCTAAACTCTTAACTCTAAACCCCAAACCTAAACCCTAAAACCCTAAACATTTTCCTTAACCTAAACCATAAGCACCCAACCACTGAACTATAAACTATATATTTAAACCTAAATCTAAAATACTAAATGCAAACCCTAAGCTTAATTGAAAAATTAACCTTTACCATAAACTTAAATTCTAGCCTTAACCATATAAACCATCAATCCTAACCCTAAACTCCTAAACCTAAACCTTAACATTTAATCTTATTTCTAACTTTTATCCTAAACTTTAACACATAATCCTAATCGGCTAAACCTTATTACCTTTCATATTTAATTAGTCTCACTCTTATATTTGGAGCTTCTATATTTAGTAATTTTCATTTTTTTAACATTCATATTTATTAAGTTTTATATTTAAAATCTTCCATATTTAATAAGTTCCATTCCAATTTTGGTTGTTCTAAGTCAATTACTTCCATATTTAGTAAGTTTGATGATTTGGGTAGCAATTGTCAAAATTACAACATTGGTCCCTAAACTTCTAAGTATACTGTAATAATGTATCTAAATTTTGAATATTTTCATTTTAGTCACCCATAATAATTGCAACATGGGTCCCAAAAGTTTTCAAATCTTCACATTTTCACCCAAAATTTTTAAAATTTACATTTAGTCACTAATAGTAATAGAATAATAGTGAACTAGAGTTATATTTTACAGCAATCTCACATCAAAAGTTGGATATTGTAACAAATTTGTCGGAACATAATTAAAAAGAATTATGAATTTTTTAATTGAACATACTATTAATTGCATCAAAAATCAAATTACTCCCTCCGTACCAATTTAGATGAAATGTATTCTTTTTTTAGATGCCTCAAAAAACGTTGAAATGTTTCCTTTTTTGAAAAAATTTAAACAATTAATTTACCCTCTTACCCCCATTTAAAGTCTCACTACACAAAATCCAATAATAAATCTTTTTTTAATCTTCACCCAATCTCTCACTGCACAAAACCCCAAAAAAGAATATATTTTTTTAATCATTATTTAAACTCTCGCTACACAAAATTTAAAAAAAAGACATTAATTTTAGTTCCATGGGTAAAATTGAAAAAAATAATATAAATTACATATACCTTAATATCCGTGCCTAGAAAAACGTTTCATCTAAATTGGGACGGAGGGAGTATTTAATTTAAATTTTTAAAAAATTAGGAAAATTTTTTTTGAATTGATTATGTAATTTCAGCTTATACACTAGGGTCTAGTAACCCGAATAAACCTAACTAATCAACCCAAGTTTGACCTGAAACCCAAATAACCCAACCTAAAATTACCCAAGACTGAAAGCGACCCGACCTGTATTGAACACGAGCCCAAATGAACCCGGCACAACCCGAACCCGAACCCGAAATATGCCAACCCAAAATCAACCTAAACCCAAATGACCTGACCTGGCCCCAAAATCATGCTAACCCGATTAAACTCGAACCTGAATAATCTGACCTGGCCCATCCAATTGCCATCTCTAAAGATATGCTTGGACTTTGAGTAAATTTCATGAATGGCTCTTCACCTTTAGTCATTATTTTCTTTTATTCCCTCACTTGTTAAATGTTCTGTTTTAGTCATAAACCTATTAAAAGTATTTCATTTTAGTCCTAAATCTGTTGAAAAATGTTTCATTTTGATTCAAATTTGATGAAATTTGTTAACTAAAAGTATTTGTCTGATAACTACTTTTTAGATCATAATTTAAACTATCTGGTAACTATTTTACAATAAATTTAATCTATCTAATAATTGTTTTACAGTTAATGAAAATTTTAAATCATTTTTTTTTGCGCTTTGTAAATTGAACTTATTTTATTCAAAAGAAAAAACTACTAATTTAAATTGCCTATTTACTTTGAAAAAATATTAAAATGTTTAAATTTAATGGAAAAAACTTACCGAATATTTAAATTAGAATTTCAAAAGTTTATATCAGACAATCATTCTGAATTAATGATTTTCATCTAGTGGGAACCAAAATGAAACAATTTTAATAGGTTTAGGACCAAAGCGGAACATTCAATAGGTTAGGGAATAAAAGGAAACAATTACTAAAGATTATGGACCATTTATGCAATTTACTCCTTGGACTTTTGAATGCTTCGGTTCGTCAATAATGACGACAAATATGGCAGCTCAAGAAACTTTTTCTAAATACTCCATAATCGATATTATTTCGTAATTACACACATGCTCATCATTTTCTTTTTTTAGTATTCGAAAGCTTTACAAAAAAGATATTATCTTATACACAGGTGTCTAATTAGACACACTAATCCAACCCTTAATTCTATATAAAAGGCACATCCAACCCAAATTTTGACCAAATTGCACCATCCTCACAGCTTCTCGCTATTGTTCTTCCCGCACCGCCAGTCGACGCCTCCACATCAAACCTTCTTCGGCCAATTGTTGCTTTCTAGTTGTGAAATTGCTGCCTGTCTACAGATTACATTATCGTGTTTTCCTCTCAATCGTGTTGTAGCTGCTCGATCCTAGATTGCTCCATCATTGCTTGCCTTCAACTTGCACCGCTGTCATTTTTCATTAGATTCTATCAACACCGATGGCCTTTGAATCAAGCCAACAGTGCCTTCAAATTTGACACACATCCAAATCTTATATCATCTCTCACCTCTAGATCTCGACATCACTGCTTGCCCAACTATGCCACTTGTCTCCTCCAAATCGTGTTGCTTAATGCTTTCAGCTACCTCAGTCATCACCGCCTCAACGGCGTTGCTAGGCCATTCCTCCATTGCCTTTCCCACCGGATTGTTGAAAAAAAAAACAGTAGAACTATCTAAGCAACATAAAGAAGTGTCTAACAATGTGTGTAAAAATGTCTAAATACCGTATGTGAAAGTGTCTTGAGAAATATACAAACAATTTATTATTATAAGAAATTAAAAGTGTCTGAAGCAATAAAAATATGTGTCGAAATGAACAGAAAAAAATGCCTACAAAAAAATATGTAGAAGTGTATAAAGAAATATGTTAAAGTGTCTAAACAAATTTGTAAAAGAAATTATTATTTTAAAAAGTAAAAGTATCTTAAGCAATAAACAAAAGTATCTAAAACAATAAATAAAAGTGTCTAAATGAGTATGTAAAAGTGTTTGACACAAAAGGCAAAAGTGACTACAATAATATGTAAAAATTTGTTATCTTCAAAAATAAAAATGTCTAAAGCAATAAGTCAAAGTGTCTAAATGAATATGCATTTCAAATAGGGCTGCTCAACTCTAGACCTTCTGTCACCTCAGGCTAAAATGAGGTTTCAGAACATCATTGGACATATCAAAGAGGACCGGTGATTAGAGAGAATTAGGAAAAAGTTGTTTGAAAAGAGCAAGTGTGATGGTACATTTGTAAAATTGTTCACTATGTCTAATTAGACATATGTTCACAATAGTCATGGCATTCACAACATCATAGTGTAATTCCTCTATTCCATAAAAACTAAAACAGTAAGCAAGGAACCAAAATATAAGGTACTTTGGTGGACTAGGAAAGGCCTTACATCAACACAAAGGAAGTTAAGCCAGGGGTATATCATCTCCAAGATAGTTTGAGAAATGACATGAAGAACAACAAGCACGTGATATCTTAAAGATTTACGATGCCTAAACAAAAAAACATAGCCAAAGGACACTTGATTTTGGGTACTTGAGAAAAGTGTCATCGAAAATGCCTTTATCATTTGGGCGATACACTAAAATAACATATAATTGAAATTATATTTATTTTTTGCAAAAGTGATATCAACAGTTAGTAAAATTTGTAAAGCTTAAGTCAAGCTTTAGCTTAAATTTAAGCCAATAACACTACAACAAAACGTTATAGTAGCGACCGAAAAAACCTACCCTTTTTTTGTGGCTAACAAAATGGTCACTAAAACGGTGGCAAAATAGATTTTTTAGGTTAATGGCAACTGTTTAGTCACCAACTGTAGTTAGCTGCCAAGACGATCACCAGGGCGACTGTTTTAGCCACCGTTTCTGAGGGCCCCATGTTTTGGCCGCCCAAGTGAAAAAGGGAATGGTGGCATAATTGTAACTTATTTAAGTTAAAGTGAAGCTTTTAGAACTATGAGGACTAAGGTGACAAGCGCTAGAGAAATTTGGGCAAATATGTAACACGGAAATAACTTGGGGACCAAAGCTATATATCACCATTATTAGTTGTACAAAACGATCACTCTATCTTTTTTCTTCTTTCTCATTCGCATGCGTCTGTTGCATCTATTTATCTTTGTCTTGCATTTATCTTTAACATCCGATGTTGTAGCCTCCGCCTTCAAGCAATTTTCGACGGCAGCATCCGGCGGCTCTCGAAGAGCCCTTTATATGGTCCGATTTTGTTTTCTCTTATCTTTAACTTTTTCTAAAGAACTATCTTCAATTTTTGTGTAGATTTCACTAATCTTGAGTTGAATTTTAATGCCCTAACCATTTTCCTTGCATTTTTGGGTTATAAGTTGGTTTTTTTTTTTATATCACCCTTTGGAGAAAGTTGTTCACGAGATTGAGAGGAGTTGATGCCCTCCCTCAGTGGTAGTAGATCTGACAGTTACGGCTTCGCTGAAGCGATTTTTGACAGCCATTGATGGTGGACCTCAAGTAGCTGATTATATGGTTTGACTCGAATTCTCTGTCTCTTTAGCTTTTTCTAAAGAACTATCTTCAAATTCCTTTTAAATTTCTATACATCCTGGGTTAAAGTTCCATTTCTAAATATTTCTTTTCTATTTTTTGGTTTTGGATTAGTTTTTTGGGTCGAACGAAGTTGTTTGCGGGGTTGTTGGCGTTGACGGCCTCCACTGGTGGCAAAGACACCCCGCCGGCAAGCACTACCGGCAAAACATCAGAACACCAGAATATTTGATGAATATTGAATTAATGAATAAATTGAAATTTGGAATTTGAATTTAAATTTTGGCTCAAAATATATTTTTTTTGAATTTTAGTTTGGCTAGTGACCGTTGGGTGACCATTTACTTTTTGTTTTCAATACGGTCGCCAAATGGTGGCTAACCCGTAGCGACCAAGCTTTTTGCGACCGCTTGGCCACTGTCAATTTCGGTCGCCTAAAAGTTAATGTTGCGACCATTTAGCCAATGAAATGCCGATCGCTTTAAATCAAATCTGTTGTAGTGTAAAGGGAAAATGCCAAATTCATCCTGAAATAATACCAAAGTCCTGCTAAAAGGACTTTGGAAGGAAGAATGTTCAACGAAACTTTAGTTGTGATTTGAACTATAAAACTCAATAGTTGATCTTGAAAATGCATAACTTGAAGTTCCTAAGTAAATGCGTGCATGTTATTGAAATCCAAAGATAAATATTAAACAAGAAACTCAGCTAAAATGAAACAAATCTAGAAAGAATTGGTAGAATTAGTGATCTTTGTTCAAAAGTTGCAAAGTTATCAAGCTTAAAAAAGGATTTTACTTTGAAAAATAAAATTTCATTAATAAGGGATTTTACATCTAAGGCTATAAAGGATAAAGAAGAGTTAATACATAGGAAAAAAAGATATCAATAAATCCAAAATGTCTAGGGATCTTGGGTCTCGTCCTCTTGAGAGGTTTCTTCTCTTCTTCCTCCTCATTCTTCTTCTTTTTCTCATACTTCACCTTGAAAAACTTGACAGTGTCCATGTTGACAAAACAAGAGAATGCAGAAAATTAGATTAAGTACTTTGTAAGAGAAAATAAAGGAAAACACAAACAAAACTCACATTTCTCAACATCGGCATAAGTTAGTTCTTTTTGAAAAAAATTTACTAGGAAATGCTTGTTTAAGGCATAGTGTTAAATAACACAGTATACAGTTGTATACCGCACGGTATACCATTACAGCAGGTATGCAGTATGTGGTACAAATGTTGTCACATTTTATCATTTTACCGCTCGGTATACAACAGTATTTCACATACTAGTCACTTTTTGCATACATTTTGTTAAAAAATCACAGTATTTCATAAATACCACATGGTACGTCCTGCGGTATTTTATTTTTTGTGACTATTTTTTTTCCAGTTTACATCAAAATATCATAAATATATAAAACATTAAAATATAAATAATACACATATCATAAAATAAACATTTACTTTTATTTTTATTTTGTTACTTTTCGTAATTTACTTTTATTTTTGTTTTTGTTTACTTTTCTTACTTAATATAAACATTTAATGGATGGTAGTAGTTTGAAGGTCCTTGTGGAAAAAGTAGATACAAATTTGTAGAATAACCATATAATACCCTTTTTTTTCGTTTCACCCTTCAATTTTTTTTTTAGTTTTAAGTTACTTTTCTTACCTTTTTATGGAATTTTGCTCTATATATAACATTTTTTTATATTTTTGTATTAAAAAAATATCTTCTATCATATATATTTTATTTATATTTGAAAAATTATGATGAGAAAAATTAGAATACAAATAAAATGTGTAAAATTAAATTATTGAACAAATTATGTCATCTTAAAATAATATTCTAACATTTATTTTTTTTACTAAAATGGTAACAGTATATGGCGCGGTATACTCTACAATATACCTAAAAAATTTGGGATACGGTATAGTTAGCGGTAATGGTATTTAACATCTTGGTTTAAGGAAAGGTTGGGCTTGGGTATGAAAAGGTTCCTTGAGGTGTTCCGTTACTACTCGAAACTCCTAAAGTACCTCATTGATCATTTTTTCACACTTACTAGGAAAGGGGTAAAGGTCTTCATCTTTCTTCCCATTGCCCCACTTTGTCACCTCTTGAATCCAATGATAAAAATCCTTGTAAAGCTTCAAAGCTTTACCCTTTAGAAGCTGGGAAAGCTCCTTGATGTCAAAGCTCAGTGTACCCAAAGTCCATTTGCCTGAAATCCTTCATGCTTCTGAAATAGTCATGAAAAAGTACTTTCTCTGCTAATTCTTCTAGCCATCTATTGTTCTAAACGTGAAAGGTATTTCTTGTTACTTGTACCTGAAGGTAACAAGTAGCAAAAAGGATTAAAATGAAATTTGTTCTAATACTAGTAAAAATAATAGTAACAATTGAATAAAAAACATTTTGTAAACTCAATTTTTTTAACTTTTCTCTTACATTGAGAAGCTAGAAAAAAAAATCAAGACAAACAACTCCACGACTAGGAGTGAGCATAGGTTGAGTAAAATCGAAATCCAACCCGAACCATCCCTATTAGGTTGGGTTAGGTTGAGTAAAAATTGACCATGATTTGTGGGTTAGTTCCACATATGTGAGAATCGATGGTTTTTTTGTTGGTTTTGGTTCTACATAGAACCAACCCGAGGTGGAACCAAACTAAAGTTATAATATTACTAAATTATCCATACATTTATGTATTGAAAAAATAAAGATTTGTGAGGGCGTTTTAGTCTTTTATATTAAACTCTAAAACTAATATTCCTAAACTTGAATTTAAATTGGAACAGGAGATAGGAAATTGTTTACGTTTTCATATTGCAAGAAATTACAATAACATGGTGGTTGGTTTGGTTTAAGTAGCAAGCAGATATATATTAGATTGAATATTATTTTCTTTGTATAGATAAAAGAAATGAGATAAAGTATCTGATCAGTGATATTCCAAAATTTGCAAAGGCATTTTGTGAAGTCATATGCAACTAGATACATTTGCCTTCTTGCTACATTATGTAATAGCATGTGAAACTCTTTGTATATTATTGAGAATATATGTATTAAATATGAATTTAGTTGTGTATTATGTTAAATATTTCATAAAGTAGTTGGGAATGCAATTTGATTGAATTTAAATGTTGTTATAAGTATATGATATAAACCGAAAAACCCAGAACCATGGTTCTAATTCTTTTCAGTTCTCAGTTCTCGAGTTTGGTAAAAAAAAATTGGAATCGAGCCTATTTCGGGTTAGTTCAGTTCCACTAGAAAACCGACCTAAACTGACCTATGCTTACCCTTACCCACGACTATCAAGAATCAACTATCAAGGCTTTGTGAATATCTTTGTTTTCTGGCTATAAGATTGATCAAATATGGAAATATCAGTCAGGGATAGGCCGCAGCAAGTGCCATAGCTGGATGATCCAGAAAGGTGCTCCGAACCCTTGGGAAACAATTATAGCTCTAGCTCATTTACATGCAATTTTCTCCTTCATTCTTCAATAACAACCCTCGGCTACTTGATGGTGTTGGTGGTAGACAATGAAATGCAGTTTATCAATGCAGGATTCAAAGAGTTCACAGGGAACCTCGAGATCAAAATCAACTTTACACTAGTAGCACATTCTCAAAGCAATAAAGGAATAGAAGGCTCAAAGCAAACTTCGAAAGAAGGAATGAAAAACAGGTTGAGGGAAGCCAAAAGAAAGTAGCCTAGAGAGTTGCAAAATGCCTTGTGAAGTTACACAACGTCATTCAGGCCATCAAAAAAACTCCCTTCTTTCTTGTATATGGAACCAAAGCCTTGATTTCAATAGAAATGGCACACCTGGTCAGAGTTCAAGCCTTTTACCAAAAAAAGGACAAAGTTGGAGTTAAGCTTGACCAAATAAAGGAACACTGGGAAATAGCCGAACTCAGGAGGAATGCTTTTCTGCAAAGAATTGTTGTGTCTACCAACTAAAAAATCAATCCAAATGAGATAAAGAAAGGAGATTTGGTCCCCTAAAAAGCCAAACTATATGCAAAGAACCTGCACATGGGGTATTTTGGATAAACTAGGAGAGACCCTACCACTTCATAAAGGAAGTCAGGCTAAGAGTTTATGAACTCCAAGGTGGTTCTAGAAATAACCTAAAAAACAACTGGCACGTGATAACTTAATTATTTATGATCCTTGAACAAAAACACATAGCCAAAGTACACTTGATGTTGGGTACTTGAGAAAATTGTCTAAGTTTCGGGAGCTAAATAGTACAATGGAAATTAACCGAAGTCATTCCAAGATCCATGAAACAAGGTAAATCGGGTGTTTGAAAATTTTTTGTACCAATTAAGCTCTTTCACCCAATTGTTGAGCCAAATCACACAACTTGAACAATTAATGTGTTCACGCTTTCTATGGTATCCAAATGAACCACTTGGATTATCATGCCTCCTCCAGGTTCTAACAGGAGCATTGTTCTTATGCTCGTAATACTAGGTTACGTCTACCAAGGAAAACAATATGGGAGTGTGGTTGGAATTTTAGAACTTTTTTTGAATTCAACCAAAGAGGCTTTCATGCTAAACAACACTATATATCCTATAAATAGTGATCCATAACTCTTAAGCCAAGTACATTTCATAATCCTAATCCAATTAGGTCTAATTTTAGGCTCAACAATGGGCTCAACTTTTGGGCAAACAATTAAACTGAAATTATCATGAAACCATAACTAAAAAATTTGGCCCAAGTACTCAAATAATTCAATTAACTCTAAGTGTGCAACCCTATAGGCTCCTATCATATTGGCAATGACCGTAAATCACATTCATGATCATAAATAATAAGCAATATCATCCCTACCTAAGTGACAAAATAGTCTATGCTTCGAATAAACCTCCATGATTATTATAGGTATATGCATTCGTCCCTTTGTCCAAGATATCAAGACTGAGCACAAGACATGGAACATGTCATCCATGTATAGCCAAATCTATGGTTTCTTCATTCTAAAGTAGACTAACTAAAATTGATGACATTGATGTCCTATATCAATGTATCCAAGCATGGAAATGCATTTCTTTAGTCTCAATCAATCAAGGGGCCCAAAGATATCACTTCCGTTATATAGGAGGGACAATTTTCATCTTGATCATATAAATCCGTTTATGTGATATGTGACATATCCAATTATCACCTTCATGTTCACTCAGTTACGAGTAATAAGGAGAAGTATCAAAGTATGTGACTCACATGTGATGAACATTGATGACCTTAGATCAAAGGACTACATATACCATGATCACTGTAAGAATCGCGTATAACACTCATATAATGATCCATGTAGCGTTTTCATGACGAGTCAATCTAATACACAAGTTCTCCAACTTGTACCCATACATAAACTACATATATCATATTAGTCTCCACATACACTAGTGTTTATGTATTATTGTAACTCACTCCATAATAATACTCGGCTAGAGACATTTAAGAATACTATTATTTTAGGCTTATAATTAAATTTGATTATGTTATGAAGAAACAAAGAACAAACATAATTATTAGAATAATGCCTCAATAAAATATCATAACTTAATGTGTAAAATACAATCTTCTTAGAATCGGCTTTTGGACAAAACACTAACAAACTCTCACTTGTACTAAAGCCAATCATCCATGTATCTAATACCAATAAATCTATAATGGCTATCATGCTTCTGCAACGTAAAGGGTTTTGTCAGTGGATTAGCAATGTTGTTGTCTGTCGAGGTCTTACATATCCTCACATTACCCTTTTCAATGATCTCTCTAATGAGATAATAGTGTCAAAGTATGTGTTTAGATCGCTAGGAAGATCTTTATTCCTTAGCCTGCACAATTGGTCCATTGTTATCACAATAGAGCTCACTTGGGTCAGTAATGCTCGGAACCAGTCCAAGTTCTATGATGAACTTCTTGATCCAAATTGCCTTCTTCACAGCATCAAAGACAACCATATACTCAGATTTTATTATAGAGTTGATTACCATCTCTTACTTTGAACTCTTTCAGCTCATAACACCACCACCAAGGCAAAACATATAACTGGGCTGCAGTCGGAAATCATCCTTATTTGATTATAAGCTAGTATCAATGTAACCCTTTACAATGAGCTCAACCTCACCTCTATACATTGAGAATGCATCCTTAGTCCTTTTCAAGTACTTAAGGATGTTCTTAACATCTATCTAATGACTCTCATAAGGGTTTGATTAGTACCTACTCGTCATGCTCAATGTATACAAGACATCGGGGCGAGTGCATATCATGGCATACATGATAAATCCAATTGTTGAGGCATATAAAATTATACTCATGTGTTCTCTCTCTTCAGGTGTACTAAGATACTAAAATCTTAAAAGAGTTATACCATGCGACATGGGTAAGAATCTTTTCTTAGAGTCTTTCATGCTAAACCTTTTTAGCACTTTGTCAATGAATGTACTCTGACTTAGGCCAAGTAGTTTTCTTGATCTATCTCTATAGATCCTAAAACCTAACACATAGGCTGCTTCACCAAGTTTTTCATAGAAGAACATTTCCCCAACCAAGTCTTGACAGACTGTAGCTTTGGAATGTTATTCTTTATGAGTAGTATGTCATCTACATACAACACCAAGAAGACAATAGTGCTCCCACTAATTTTCTTGTAGACACAAGGTTCATCTTCATTTCTAAGAAAACCAAACTCTTTGCTTGCTTCATCAAAATGAATATTCCAGCTTTGAAAAGCTTGCTTCAGTCTATAAACAGATCTTTGCAACTTGCACACTCTATCAGCATTCTCTGAGTGACAAAACCTTAAAGTTATGCAGTGTACACATACTTAAGTAGTTTTCCATTATGGAAGGCAGTTTTCACATTCATTTGCCATATTTCATAATTATAGTGTTTAGTAATAGCCAATAAAATTCAGATGGATTTAAGCATGGTAACTGTTAAAAAAGTCTCATCATAATCAATACCATGAATTTACTTGAAACCTTTACAACCAATCATCCCTTAAAGGTATTCACATTACCATCCATGTCAAGGCTCAGGACAAATCCTACTAAATTTACGTAGGCTTTGTGCTATAGGAACTGGCTCCAAAACCACAATATCTTGTGGTGCATGTTTGGGTTCCATCTCAAGTTCAATGTTCCATTGTTGTTCTTAAATTTCCTTGAGTTTTATTTTCCTTCAACCGATTCCTTTAAAGATAAAATCTTTATCTAGAAAGACACTAGTCCAAGTAAAAAACACTTTCTATTCAGAATAATTGTAGAAATAGTAACCCTTTGTTTCTTTGGAATACCTAATAAAAAGACATTTATCAAATTTAGGACCTAGCTTTTTTGAGAATTTACATTTCACATAAGTCTCACAGCCGTAAATCTTCACAAAAGATAAAATGGGATACCTCTCGCTCCATATCTTGTATGGTTTCTTTTGAACCGATTTATATGGAGCTCGATTTGGTGTAAAAGCAGTTGTTTCTAGAGCATGTCCCTAAAAGGGATTTGGAAGGTCAGCTGAACACATCACAGATCAAACCATGTCTAATAAGATTCAATTTTTTCTTTTAGATACACCATTCTATTGAGGTGTACCAAGTGGAGTAAGTTGTGATACCATACCACACTCCATTAGATAGTCAAGGAATTATCAGTCCAAGTATTCTCCACCTTGATTTGATCAAAGTACTTTGATACTCTTTTAGAGTTGATTATGTACGTCATTCTTGAACTCTTCACTATTTATGAGTCCTAATAAGTCATTAGCCTTTTCACCATACCCAGTGAAAGGTATTTTAGTCATTTTACCCAATAAACATGGCTCAAATACCATATATGATTCAAAATCAAATGACTCCAAGAATCCATCTTTGTAAAGTTTGGATATGCAGGTCTCATTTATGTGGCCCTAAAAACAATGCTAAAGAGAGGTCAAGTTCAAGTTCAAATCATTCAATCTAACCTTCTTGGTATTCACGTTATAGATTGGATTTTCTAGTTGTAGAACATACAAACCATTGCTAAGCTGTACACTACCAAAAAATATTTCATTTAAATAAATGGAACAACAAATGTATTTTATTATAAATGAAAAGTCTTTCTTGTTCAAACAAGAAACAAAAATCAAATTTCCTACTAATAGCAAGCACAATAACAATTGCCCAATTCTAAAACCAATCCACTAAGCAAAATGAGAAAATAAGTCCTTACAGCTAATGCAGTAACTTTTGCTCCATTTCCCACAAGTAGGTCTACTTCACCTTGGACCAATCTTCTACTTCTGTTTAGACCCTACGCATTTGTACAAAATTGAGATCCACATCAAATATCCAATATCCAATATCCAATATCCAAGATGAAGAAGTATAAAAATTAGCCTCTATAATAGAAATATCTAATTGTCCTCAAGTTTTTCAAGATAGATGTAGCAATTACATTTCCAATGTCCAGGTTTCTTACAATGGAAGCATTCTCCTCCATTAGCCGCAACACTAGACACTTTCAATGTACCCAAAAAAGAATTAGCAATAAGACTTTCTTTTAGCTTTTTTGTTGGTCTTTCCTTTTCCCTTCCCATTTTGAATCACTATAATGGGCTTAGCCATTTTAAGGTTTTACTCAATAGTTTTCAACATGTTGGGCAATTTAGCGAGGGACTTGTTAGGATTGTTCATGTTGTAGTTCATGATGAACTGACTATAGTTTTTTAGCAATAATTGTGGGACTACATCAATAGCCAACTCTTTCTAAACAACAAATCCTAAACTCTCAAGATTCTTAATATACCTAATCACCTTGGGCAAATAAGGGCCCACAAAACTTCCCCCAGACATTTTGCACTAAAATAATGCTTTGGAGGTCCCAAACCTCTCATCCTGAACTTACTCTTAGAAAAGCATTTTGAGATATTTGATCATATCGAACACCCCTATGTTCTTAGGTTTCTTCTAAAGCTCAAATTCCATGGTTATCAACATGAGACAACTAGCATCCAAAGCATCATCCAAATGCTTCTTATAAGCATCCCTTTCACTCTTGGAACATTGGCTGTAGGCTCATTTAGAATGGGCTGCTCTAGGATATAAAACACTATCTCTTGCTTAAGGATTATCCTCAAATTTCGGCACCATTTGAGAAAGTTGGTCTCGTTCAGTTTTTTCTTCTCAAGGATTGATCACAATGAAAGTGTTGATGTGTTTTATGTCATAGTAATCCACAACAGTAAATATACAGTGTAAGAGTCATGTATATTAATTTATTTAATAAGCACTTTTATTAAATAATACCTTCACTATTTTACTTAAAATAATAGCCCTCGAGATCATTTCAAAACACTTCAACACTAAGATATTCTAGTGAGCCAATATCCAAATTTCACCATAATTTGAATTGGCTTTGGCTTTTCTCTCAAAGTCATAATTATTTAGATAGGCAATTTCTTGCCAACTGCATCTTATGAAACTCTTGCATAATTGGGTAAACAACACTTGTCCAAACTTATCTCATGAACTTAAACCCAACTCTATGCCTCTAAGTCCCCAATCCTATTGTGATTACTTAGCTAAGTCAGACCCAGAGTTAACAATTTAGATATCACTCTTATCCCATCGCATCTTACCAAGATGAACATATGTACTTTGCTTTGGCAAGCCTACCCAATATTGATCAAAGTCTTGGCAAGTGCTAACATTTGAAAGGAATCACATTTAATGACTTAATATTTTACTTGAATGATTTTTCTTTGATCTCACCAATTATTATCTTCAATTGTCTTATACATGCATCACATACAAATATAAAACTTGCATATCATGCATACAACTAATTGAATGTGACATGGTTATGACCTAAACTATGTGATATTCTCAAGCTAATGAGAACATCATAAAAGCCTACGAACAGAAAAAGTCTTTACAAGTGCCTTCTCTTACTTGCTCAATTGTTTCTTATAGTTACCTCCTCGACTGCACCACCATGAACATACCTAAAGTATATAGTTACATTAACGGTAGAAATATCAAGTTACATTCGAGGGGACTAAGGTGAGAAGAGAAGTTAAAATGAGAGCAATAAAGAAAGGCACAACACACAGCTTGTATTTACAAGTACAACCAACCAAGGCTATAACCATGCACCATGCTCCAATCAAGAATCAGCATATTAAGTCAAATCTCATTCAACAAGAAAATGCATACCAATTAACATGGGTTTGTTAACTAATATATTAATGCGATGCTTCACAGACCTAATTAGGCAAGATCATGAGGTAGTGCCCTTGCCGAAGCCAAAAATCATATTTTGACTATGTTGCCTAAGATCACCTATGTCTAAATACCAAAGCACCTAAGATGGACCTGCTACCAGAGCAACCAAAGGTACCCTACTTGAAGTTTTCAAGCAACACATAATTGATGTATGCAAGACAACAATAATTACTACAATCCTGATTTGGATAGATATCTTATATCTATTAGCTAGGGCTAATCTCATAAACTTTTTACTGTCATATCTTCATATATCTTGTATATTTCAAGTTCTAGTTCTCGCATCATGAATTAGTCCAATTAATCATGATTGAAAACAACAGAATATACAACAAATCATGCGACTTCACACATGATCCAGATTTAGAGTTTTATAAATAACTTTAATACCACTATAGGGTTTCGGGTAATGAAAATTAACCAAAACTACTCTAGGGTCCATGTGAAATAGGATAAATTGGGTGTTTGAAAATTTTTCATACCTATGACATTGAGATCCTTCACCCAAGTATTGAGCCGAATTATAAAAATTGAACAATATATGGTATCCACACGAACCACTTAGATCACCACACCTACTCTAAGTTCTAGAAAGAGCATTCCTCTTGTGCTTGAAGTGCTAGCTTGCATCCACTAAACAATAAGGGAACACTGCTAGAATTTCAAAACTATTTTTGATTTCATCCAAAGAGGCTATCATGCTAAACAACAATATATATCTTATATATGGTGATGCATTGCTCTTAAGTCAAGTAGGTTTTAAAACTCTAATCCAATTAGACCTAATTTTTAGGCCAATAATTAATCCAAAATTATCATGAAATCATAAATAAACAATTTAGCTCATGTCCTCAAATAATCTAAATGGCTTTAAGTGTGCAGCCCTATATGCTTCTACATATTGGCACTGATCATAAATCATATTCATGATTATAAACAATGAGCAGTGCCTAGCAACACATCATTGCTACCTAAGTGATAAGATAATTAGTGATTCAACTAAACCTCCATGATCATTCTACATTTATGCATTCGCCCCTTTATCCAAGATATCAAGATCGAGCACGAGACATAGAACGTGTCATTCTCGTATAGCTCAATCTATGGTTTCTTGATTTCCAAGTAGACTAACTAAAACTGATGATATTGATATCTCATATCAACTCATCCGAGCATGGTCATGCATTTCCTCAATCTTACTCAATAAAGAGGCCCAAAGATATTACTCCTGTTATATAGAAAGGACAAATTCCACCTTAATCATACAAATTTGTCCACATTATATGTGACATACCCAATGACCACCTTCATGTTCACTTAGTTATGGGCAACAATGAGAAGTATCAAAGTATGTGACTTACATATAAGGAACCTTGATCATCTCAAGTCAAATGACTACATATACTATGGTTATTATAAGAATCGCTTATGACACTCATATAACAATTTGTGTAGCATTCTCATGCTAGGTCAGCCTAGTATATATGTTCTCCAACTTGTACCCATATGTAAACTACATATCTTATATTAGTCCTATAGATGCTAGTTTTTATATATTATTGAAACCTACTCCACAATATTAATCAACCAGGAACATTTAAGAATACTATTATTTTAAGGTTATAATTATGTTTGATTATGTTATGGAAAAAAAACAACAAATACAATTATTGGAATAATACCTCAATAAAATATTATGACTCAATGTATAAAATACAATCATCCCATGATTAGCTTTTGGACACAACATTCACAAAGTGTACTAAAAATGTCGATATCATTTGTGCGATGTACTAAAACAACATATAAATAAAATTATATGTATTTTGCAAAAATAATCTCAACAATTAGTGAAATTTGTAAAGCAGAAGTCAAGTTTCAGCTTAAATTTAAGCCAAGAAAAGGGAATGCCAGCCCCCTCCTGAAATAATAGCGAAGTCCTAGTAAAAGGACTTTGGAAGGAAGATTGCCCGAAGGAATTAACTTTAGTAGTAAGTTCGGATTATAGAACTCTATAATTGATCTAAAAAATGCATAACTTGAAATTACTAAGTTAATGTGCACAAGATACCAAGCTCCAAAGATAAATATTAAGTGAGAAACTCAATTGAAATAGAATGGATCTAGAAAGCCTGAAGTAGAATTAATGCCCTTTGTTCAAAAAAATACTAAGTTATCAAGCTTAGAAAAATGACTTGAATTATGAGTCTGAATAAGGCAATGCTTCGGAAAATGAAATTTCATTAATAAGGGAATTTTACATTAGAGGTTATAAAGGTGAAAGATGAATTAATACATAGGAAAAAGCAATATCAGTAAATCCTAAGTGTCTAGGGGTCCTACGTCTCTTATTCCTCTTAAGGGGCTTGTTCCCCTCTTCCTTCTCCTTCTTATTCTTCTTCTCGTGCTTTGTTGTGAAAAACTTGACATTGTCCATGTCATCTGAAAAAGGGCAAAACAATAAATCAATAAGTACATTGGAAGAGAAAATAAAAGAAAACACAAACAAAACTCACACATCTCGACATCAACATAAGTTAGTTCTTTTCGAAAAAGGTTTACTAGGAAAGGTTTCTTTAAGGAGAGCTTAGGCTTGGGCATGAAAAGGTCCTTGAGTTGTTTGGTTACCACTTTAAACTCCTGACGTGCCCCCTCAGCCATTTGATCCCATATATTAGGAATGGGGTAGAAGTCCTCATGTTTCTTCCCATTGCCCCACTCGAGCATCTCCTGGATCCAATGAACGAAATCATTGTAAAGCTTTAGAGCTTTACCCTCCAGAAGCTAGGAAAGCTCTTTGATGTTAAAGCTCAATATACCCGAAGTCCATTTGCCTAAATTTCTCTATGCCCCCAGCACAGTCATGAAAAAGTACTTCCTCTGCCATTTCTCCCAGCTATCCTTAGTTCCAAAATTAAAGGGAATTTCTTGCTCCTCATACCTCAAGGAAGCAAGTAGTCCAAAGAACCCTTCAGTAATGGCTGTAGCTTATAATACTGCATGAACACAAGAAAATACAGCTGCACACCAAAGATGGAGCACATGCAGAGGAAGACATTTATGTGAGCATAGCTGTTAGGGGAAAGCTGGTTCACGGTTGTCCCGTGAAATTTACAGAGGTCTACCACCAACTTCCAGGGAGGATACTGAACGCCTACCTTTAGCTAAGTCTTGAACAGGGTGATCTCATTCTCTTGAGGTTGGGAGCTCGATTCTCCTTTCTTATGTAGCCGAAATTGTACATAGGAAGGAAGATAATACTTCTTGTTCTACTTCTCTGTCTTTTCCTGTGCTGCACAGTAAGGGTGGGAGTCTAGAAAACTCCAGCAACTCTCAATTCGAGTAGAAGATGGGTTCTTAATATAGGTAGAAGAGGGGCCATTGTGTACCTACATTGGCAAAGGGTAAACCTAATTCGGTTAAACAAGAGAGGACAAAAGGGTGGAGGTAAACCTAAACCAACCTGAAAAGTAGCGAGTGTTGGAAACCATCAATCAGACAACCACTTGGCTGTCGGAAGAGGGTTGCGCCACCACAAGAAAGCTTCACCGGAAGGGAAAAGAAAAATAGAGAGCAAAAGATAGCTAAAGAGTGAATAAGAGCAAATTAAAGCAAAATGAGAAGTGAGGAACTTCTCCTCCTAAGGGTGGTACATATAGCAGAAGTAGGGAAATCCAAAAGATGGAATACTGGCATTGCAGTAATTGCCCATGTGACTCTTCATAAGAAGTAGGGTTTCGAAAACTAAAAAACCAATCAGCACATGACATGTGTCGTATAAAAGCTAAAACTCATCAGTATGCTTACATAAGAAAATGAATGACAACTTTGCATAATTAAAATAAAAACTCCTAACACATCACCGTTTGATATATTCTTATCAAAAAGTAAACTCCTCAAAAGTTTAAGATGAGCATGGGAAAATTATCAAGGATGAATTACCCCATAAAAGAGGTAGGGACTTCAGCCAAAGACCTCAACTAAAGATCGTAACACCATTTTCACCAAAGAAACAACCTTAGAGCCAAACACAACCATGATCAACCCCAACTCAAAGTCTTGACAAACACTGCACTTGAAGGGGGCATTTGATGCCCAAAGTGCTCACGCACTCTTGAACCACTGAGGTTGGCCAAACACCACACAAGTTTGAGGAGCACCCAGTTCAAGGGACTATGACAAGACAAGGGAATCTGGCGACAAGTTTCCTCCGAACATCATAGTGAAGACCTTAGAATGACCTATGGCTGAGATCCTCAGCTAGCACTTTTGGTTGGGGACTTCAATACTTCACATAACTAAGGGACTCCGGGTTCTCTTCACCGAGGGACCTTGGATAATCCATTGTAGTCTTACATTGAGCACTGTTGTAAGAGCATTGGCTACAGGTATCTGAGGTCATCTAGCAGGGACACCTCCAGAGTACGAACTTGTTTAACCATGTTATTGACCAAATACCAAATTTTGTGTAACGGATATATCTCCTCTACTTATATATATGTGAAGAACTTCTACACTTGTGGTAATAAAGCCATACTCTTCACTTCTGCTTTAACACTCTCAAAACCTCCCAAGTTCGCTTGATTTGACCATTAGAGGCTTCTTCCTCAAAAAACCCTTGTGGACGTCTTACCTTTTCTATTCTTTGTGTTTATGTCAATTTTAACTTGATGTTTCTTATTCTTCTAATATAGTCATCTACGTGGCAGTTTAGAACCCCCCAAGGGGGTCGCAAGTGCCATATAGGCAATTTCTATCCAAAATAACACTCGGGCTAATGGTAGGGACCAAAATTGGACACACTAGTTGAGTTATGGGGCTTTAATCGATACTTTTAGAGTTAAAGGACCATTTTAGGACGAACCTCAAAGTTATGGACCAAATTTGGATTTCAGCCTTTTATATGACTAACGCTGGAAACTCATGATACCAACGTCAGGCATGGTGACCTCTTTTTGTAGATATGATGGACATCAACATCCATTTATTATAATTTTTCTAATTACGAAATGTATTTATTTGATCTTAAAAAATATTTATCTAGTTCTACTATATATATTTGTTTAGCTCTGAAATTTATTTGCTATTCGTCTAGTTTTGAGGTCATTCACTTGACACACATTTATAATAGCTTATCTAGTTTTGAGATATATTTATTAAATCCTTACACACACACACACACATACATATTTGTCTGATTCTAAACATATTTATGTGGATCTATTTGATTCTAGGATACATTTGTCTAATTCTGATGGTTAACAATTCTCAGTTTCTAGTTCTAATTGTTGGCAAGTATATATTAGAATTAAAAAAAGGTATCCTCGAATGAAACGAATATATTTCAAATTTAGATAAGTTATTATAAATGAGTTTCAAGTTAATGCTCTTAGAATCAAACGAATAAGAAATACATTTCAGCCCTAAATAAGTGTATATCATAATTAGAGAAATATGCCTCAGAACCAGGCAAACACATTAAAATTGAATAAATTATTATAAATAGATATGATACCAATGGGTTAGAGGGGTGAATATATAGCCAGTGAATGGTAGGCATCCCCGTCCAACTTACATTTCAAGGCAGATAGGAACTAACTGCAAGACTCATGTACGTGGTTGCATTTCAAACTTAATTATTAAGGGTTTGAAAACCTTTGGAAGCAATATGTGCCTCTTTTTGGTTTCTCCAAGTTCTCTTTCCATGCTTGGCACTTGGCAGCCTAAACTTCGAACACCTCCAACTTTAAGCAATAAGAAGAAAAAGGGAAAAAAAACATGAGAGAAATTGAAAATAAAAGAAGGCCTTCACAGGTCCCTTTCATCCCCATTCCTTTTTTTTTTTTTTTTAAAGGTAGGCTTACAGGTCCCTTTCATACCTAAAGCTAAGCCAGGAGGGAATCTAGTTAGTATAGTAATTCATTAATGTCACTGTTTTTTGACCTCTACTTTGTCACCTCATGTAATAAACAATTTCTCGAGAAAAAAACTTTAAACATGTAACGAGGGGCATCGTTTACAAGGATATATGTTCCAATCGTTTAACGAATAGAACTTTGTTGCCCTTGCTAATGCCAAAGCAAGCGCTCACATAAGCCTGATCCTTCTGCTTCCTAATGTACGCTAACTGGTCCTTTCGTTTTAGCATATCTTGTAGGAGTTTTGTAGCAGCCTCCGTACCTGATATACAGTATCCCAGTTTTTGAAACAATTTTTGTAATTAACGTAAAATTTTTAAATGATTTATTTAACGGTAAAAATAAAACCACTGAAGCAAAAGCTAAAAACTATTATTTAATAGCAATTTCAGAACTTTAACACTAAATGCTAACAATAACACCAAACGGGCCAAAAAACTTGGCTATCTTCTGGAATGTGAAGAACCCGCTTTCGAATCGTCCACCCTGCAAACACCTTCAAGCATACGCTTCAAAAGAGCTATCTGAACTAGGATCATCTTATGAGGCTGATTCAAGCAACAGATCTTCAAGCCATAAGCTTATTTTTCCCAAAACCAAACAACTGCGCACTGCCAAAACCAGAATGCTGAATGCCATTTAGGATGAAACACTCTTTACAAAATGTTATCTTAATTATCATCACGTTACAAATTCACTCCAAACCCAAGATTTTCCCTCAAATAACATTATTGCGACAGATGTTGACCCGACAAATTACGGGCAATCACTGTCATCTTTTGTCTTCAGAGCCCTTTCGAAGGTTGGTATACTGCATAACCATTCATGCCACACTCCACATTTGAGTATTCTGGGCTATGATAAGGGAAATTCTCTCCCTCTGTACTCCTGATAGCCATTATGTCCGAACTGGCCATTTGCCATTGGATGGGTATCAATCCATCCATGTGCCCATTTGCATACGACTGTTGATTGGCTTGGGGAACATATTCTGGCAAGCTATTGAAATGTTCGTTCGAGGAGCTATAACCCCGTTGAAACCTGCCATCTTGGAAACTGCGTGTCCTCTCAAACCGGCATGAGCTACTTGAGGATCCCGGCTCACCAGGCATGCTTATATTTGGTGGGAAAGAGAACTGTCTGTTTAGCGATTGCGATCCATTGCTTACTGACTGGAGACCCATTCTTGCCCTAGCTGCTCTTCCAATACCATGTTCCTCATTAAGCAAGTCGTTGATGATATCAAGATGTGGAAACTCATCAGCCAAGACGCCTTGACTCTGTCGACCAGTAGTACAGGGTCGAAACTCACTTGAGAATTGTTCTCTTGATCCAAGATTAAATTGCTTGCTCAAATCAAAGTTCTGGGTGCCACTAAGCAACAAAGAACCATGCAAGCTTCTGCTGACATCCCTTGGTGAACTCTCCATTTGCTGCTCCCCATTATGGAGTTCATCAGGGCTTAATCTTGCAAAGGGAAAACTTGATTGGACAGAGCTTGCATCAAGCCTCTCTGAGTTTTGGGGTAAAAACACCGGTGTAGATGCCATCGACTGAGGCTGTGCAAAGGCAGGCGATTGGCTCACCCCTGAACTAGAGGAGTTGTGGTTTGATACACCAGAACTAGAAACAACATGGTTACCCAGTATAGCATTCCTATACGACTGAGGAACATGACTGTGGGTAGCAGGTGTAGGATCAGGTCCTAACCTGCCAACAGCACCAGCTGATCGAGCAGGCATAGTTGCGGTGGGAATTGGTGAAACCACAGGTGCATTTGACCGAGAAGCAGGTACAGGAGGAGTATTAGTACTTGAGGGTCTTGATGTCACAGGAACCAGAGGGCTAACATGCTTTTCACCTGGTTTATAATCTTTATATGCGTCTATTGTCTCTGGCTCAGAATTTAATGTACCCCTTACTTGTGATGAAGCACTTGAAGACATTTCTTGATCGGGTTGTGAGCCACTGGGGTACCTCTTTCTGACTGGCACAGGATTCGCTGGATCACGACTCTTCTGCTCTGACCTAAATTGAACAGCAGGGGATGCATTTTTAGGAGTACTATGAGAGGACTGCACAGCTGACATAACCTCTTTAGTTCTGTCAGAATCAGATGAGTATTTGACACACATCTTCAGCGGGGCTTCCTGTCAGACAGAAAGTAGAGGTTGGATAACACAACATACAACTGGAGTCTCCCAAGTATACGATTTTTCAGAAACAACACTGTACTATAGTTTGCTGCACATACATGTGTGTGTGTTTGTGTGTGTACTTTTTACTTCGAATAATATAAACAAGTATACAAGGAAGGAGGCATTATCATAGTAAGGGAAAGGGGAAATGCCTACTTTTTCAAGACCGAAAAACCACTAAACCAACATACTTGGCATTTTACGGGGAATTAGCAGAGGTGAGGTTCGAAACCCCCAACCTCCCACATTCACACATCAAATACAATCAAAACATCTATTATCAAACATGGTCTGTTACTGCAGTCTATATTCAGAATGAAAACTGACCTTGCATGTCCAACAAAACGTACCTAACCTTTATCTGTGTTGTTGCAGCCCCACATAACAGTTTCAATTATGCTAACTGGAGAGATGGCACAGATGCAAATACGATGCTATAGAGGACACATTTTGGGGGGAAAAACATAAGAAAAACTAGCATCTAGATGGAAACAAACCATCTGAACCATAAAATATCATGAGTCTGATGAAAGAAATAGCAGGACAAAGAAGAAAATCCTTCCATGTGACAGACCAAAGAGATCAGCACAAAATCATGGTGCAGGGAAACAAGATAATCACGACTCACAGCTGCCTCACCTCAGTAGCTGTTTTCTGATCAAGACATTTTATCTGATCCTGTGATGGTGAAACAACTGCCTCGGGCTCGGGGTCACGCTCAGAGTCTACAGCTTTACCACTTCCAGAAACATTACTGAATTCTACTGCATCAGCTACAGGCCCAGAGGCCTCGCAATCAGCTTCTGTTGTGCAACTGCTAACATCAGACGCCACTTTGTCTCTGTGATTCTTCCCTCTACAAATTTGCAATGCCAAATTAAATACCTTATTTTCTCATCAAGAGAAAAATTTAAACATGAAACAACAGATTACCTGCCACGTGATTTTCTGCCCTGGTGGTTTGAGAAAGTGCTGCCCTTATAGGGCCCACTCATAACTACAGATGGTACAGAGTCGGTTGAACATGTTGACGAACTATCATCTACCATGGATGTATTTGTTTTATCAGCTCCCCCATTTTGTATGCATGAGAGCCCAGTCACTTCACTGCTGCTGCCTTCAATTGGAGGATGTACTTCAGAAGCATCAGTATCCCAATTAACAGGGCTAGGATCTCTGTCCTCTGAGCCGGGCAGAAGTGTTTCACCAACACCATCCATCACATCTGAAATGTCAGAAACATCTTGAGTATTGAAAATTTCAGCATCCAGTTGTGTCTCCTCTGTATTTGAGGCTTCCTTTTCATCAGCACAGCTATTCTGCTCGGAAATCACCTGCGCTGCAGCAGAGGACTTCTCGTCCCTAGCTTTATCCTTTCCTTTACGACTATTTCGTTTTTGTTTTGCCTAAACACAGAAAGGCCCTTTCAGTATTCATGGGAGGAAAACTCACAAAAAATTCACTCACTTGGGGGATTTTTAAAAGTCAAGTACTGGTATCAAATATTTTACCACAATCTATGAATCATGTAACATCCATAAAATTTTATCCACCTGCCTAGTTTGTTTGATTGCATAGGGCCCATTGTGTTCTTGTCAATATGAAATAAGATATACAAGTGTTAATAAATAATGTATCACGCATAGTGCACACAAAGACACCTGTTTTTTCTTTGATTTTTTCTCCTTTTCAGATGCTCCACGTTTGGCTTTTTGCTCAACTTCAGCCAGCCATGCTGCTTCTTCCTCACGGATAAGTTCTTCTTGCCTCCTCAAAGCCACAGCTTCCTGGTAAGCAACTTCTATCTTGTTGCTGCAGCACGAGGAATTGTTAGGTCATTTAAGCAACTAAGGCCAGTGCAAAGCATATAAACCAGAAGACTGCAGACTACAAACGATACAGAGTTCAATGCGCTTCATTTGTTTGGAAATAATATGAAGAGATGAATTTTATTGACTTCTTTTTTATTTAGAACCAATGCCATTTAAACTCTAATACTATATCTACCTGAAGATCACTTGGATAACAATTTTTTAGAAAGGAATCGAATTTTTACAATTTATTCCCCATCTCCAGCTCATTAAAAGAAAACAATATTTTATCTATATAACAAAATATTCTAAAAGTGATTTTCGGGCTTCTTCAAGTATTAGGTTTCAATTGGTATACAACTCATGCAAAATATATCAGCAAAGAAGTAGGCACTGTTTTTTCGTCTTTTAATAGATAAATGTTTGCTAACTAAGTTCCTGTCCCAAAGGAAGGGAGAACACAGGATTGTCATAGCCAATCCCAACTATTTGGGAGTAAGACTGATATCCAGCTTAATTCCAACAATCCTATTCAACAAAAAGGCATATTGAAATTTAAAATCCATGCAAAAAAACCAAATGCTGAGGTTTAGTTACAGATATCTTTTCCTAATCTGATGCTCCTGTGATGCAATAATGAGATGAAATTCCCAACACATGATCATTGCATGGAAAGTTTTCATGAGATAATGAAGATTGTTTCTACCTTTGTGTTCTATCATAACGCTGATACTCTAAAATTAGCATGTGTAACATGAACAAACAAGACAGTTTCGACAACTAACTCATAAAAATTTGCTCTCAAAGACACATGACAGGGGAGGACTATTAATAATTGATTTTATCTAAGCCCCATAACAAACAAATAAACATAAAACCTGATATTTTCAGATAAATGTTAACTTTTCAAGGGAGAATTTTAACAATCAAAAGGAGAAGAGTACAATAGAAAGAGTACAATAGAAAGAATACAACAGAAGTGAGGCTGATATTTTTTTTCCAGTAATATTTCATTTTAGCTGAATGCTAAATAGTAAGGCCGACAACATGATTCTGTTTAGCACTTACTTTGACAGCTTACTGGACAAGAAATCCAATCCATCTAACAATTTATCAGCAGTAAATAAACCTAAGCAGGTGCCCTTATTTTACTATTGAGAGCTGAAGCCTCTCCCCTTTTCCCTTCAAGTGCCTGTTCCTAGGATTTATCTACATTGAAAGATGCAAATGTGACATTTTACTTGGTAAAATTTGTTTGCTTTGAATCCCTCTCTCTTAGGCATTTAATAAACGCCACTTATACTAAAATTAATATCGCATAGATCGCTTTGCCTTCACATACCAAAAGAAAACCTTGCCTTTGACTTTGCTAATGCTGTAAATAAAACACATACAGGTAAAAATAAATAAATGGACAAAAGGTTGTGCATTTTGTATGCATGGTGAAAACAACAGCTGAGATACATTGTATAATCCTTTGAAAACAGGAGTGAACAACAAAGCAAAAAATTACCTAAAGATGTGGGCAAGGACAAATATTTCCACTGTTCTTCGACCCAATTCGGTAAGCCGCCTTTCATCACGCTCAATGGAATCCTTGTTGAAGTCCTCTCCAGAGTTCCCATCCTGAATAAGATAACGTTGCAAGTCTTGTCATGTCCTCTGCTAAAAGTAAATTTTCATTGAAAAGCAAAAGCTTTTTATTCACCCAATAAGAAACTATGCTTGTTCAGAAGCACAGAGCAATTAAGAAAGCTGAAAATACAAGAAACACTTCAGAAAATGCTCCCCAGAAAGCCAAGTGGAGAAAAATAATTGGGATCATTTCATCACTCACATATTTCCTGGTATAAACAACACAGTACACACATCCATAAATTGACACGAAGATGGGACTTAAAATGACAGGAGTCCTAATGTGATGCATTTTTACCTTCAGAGAGAACCCAAAGGTAATTCAAGACCTTCACATGAAAAACCCTTTTTTGTCCAATCAGCATAGCCAAGCATAATCTAATATACTTGTTACTAATGCTCATGGAGGAATTCTGCAATGAACCTTCGGATCAAACTAATGCAGAAATTCCTGCTGAACTTCTAGGCATTTTGGAAGTGTAAAGCAGGGTCGCACAAGTCTGAACCAGTTTTATCTAAGAACTAAGATTATGAATGATAGTGATCAGAAAATAGTAGTGTGAAGTACCTTTGTACGATTCTGAGGAGCCTTCTCATCTTTTGGAGGCAATGGTTCCAAGGCAGCCCTCTCCAAAAGGAGGAGCACATCATCAACCAAAACAAACATATCTTTTTCTATGCAGATGATAGGAGCTGGAATCTCATCATGATCCAAGAACTTCGACTTCCTTTTGTTGCCCTTACACTGACCTTCAAGAGCCTTCAACCCACCATACAAGGAATCCATAACTAGGGTAGATGTCACTTCCTTCTCTATAAAGAAGTGCTTTACAGCAACCTTGAGAATAACATCACTTTTCTCCCTGGACATTCGCCGCCTCATATTTTGATCAATTCCCAGCCAAAAAGCACAAAAGCTGAAATATTAGAATCAGCCATTAGGAATAAAAAGGAAGAGTTACTCTCATTTAACTCCAACCCAACTAACCCATCTATCATCCTAAAAGACGAGTATAAAACAAAACAAATATAACAAATGACAATCATATTAAAATATTTAAAATAGAAAAGTAGATGCCACACAAACAGCACATGTTCCATATATAACTTTAGAAGAATAAAAAAAAATGCAGACAAAAGTTTTTCGCATGAAACCAGGACCAGCAACAAAATGCATACCATTCAGTAAGATGACCCACTGTATGGTAACACTTACCTTGACCACCTAGATTTGTCCTCTATTAGCCTACTAAGCTTCCCTCGTCTCTCCTCCACAAAACGACGGCAAACCTGCTCCACATTTGTCAAGTAAACTCTTACAAGTTCTCTCCTATATTCGCAATCAAGGCAGCGAAAAGGGCGATGAGCACTCTCCCTATAAATCAAAGCCAACACGTTGCAGTTATAACCAAGTGCACAGAATAAGCAAGGCATACAAAATGGAATATAGGCAACCTGACAGATCAGCTTGGGAACCATCCTCAATCCCAAAACTACAAGTACGAATCCAAAATGGAGAACTACTGAGCAAAAGTCATCAAGAAGTGCAATGTAGCTGGGGATGTTAAATAACAGTCAACAGGGAATTAAATTTCCAACTTGCAAGAATTACCAGAGAGCTACATTACTAAGCTAACCATGAGATTGCAAGGGGACAAGTGAACATTAATAATAAACCCTTGCAACAAGGTAAAAAATAAAATTTTAATGAAAAGTCTAAGAAATGGAAGAAATCAACATTGAAGGAATCCCGGAGCAATATTTTGAAATTACCTAATTACTTGAACTTGAGCTTTTATGATAAGGGTGTCAGCTTCTAAAAATCCATCAGAAACCTTTGATAACTCCATAAACTTTTTCCATCCCCAATCATGCTCTTTCTTCCAGAATCGATGTAATGTATCTATTAACATAAGCCATGTCAAACACAGTGCAAGATCTCCAACAGAATAGCCGAAATAGATTATTATCCACCTACCTGAATACTTGGACTTTTTGGGATCTTTATTCACCACAGCAATTGTGAACTGTGCAAAATGACTCCAACCTATCACAGAACAGAAACTGCAATATCATAAATTTTGTAAAGAAAAACTAATGACACTTGGCAATTCAAGAAGATTACCAAACCTGGAAGAAGTTTCTCATGGTTAGCAACACAGAGGAACAAGGAGAGATGATTGGAGACATCACAGCCTTGGGGATAGATTAAGATGTACCTGTCAGATACAGCAAAAATACTTTGAAAAAGGTAAATTTGTGCCCAATAAGCTTATAAATGCCCCACTCATGACTGCTTCTACAAGAAGGGCAGACAAATGCAACAGCTAAATCAAATTTTGGCTTGTTTATCATTTGTTAATGTGCCTTGCTAGGAGCATTTACATTGCTAGCTGGTGAGGCCAGACAGCAGAAGGGGCTCTAGGATAGGGCTGGAACTTAGGGTTTAAAGAGCCTGGATAGGGTTTATCGAGGACTGGAAATCAGAAAAACAGAGGAAATAAAGGATATAAACCCTTTGACATCACACGTAAGGGTCCCTAAGCATCACCCAAAGTCTAGATTGCATCACTCTAACCAACGAAGCAAAAAGCTCTCAACTTTTCCAAAATAATAATAGTCTGAAAATTATTGAAGGAATTAGAAGCTCACGTAGAGCTTTATAAGTCCTAATCCTTCTAGGAGACGAAAACCAATTCCTAATAGGATTCAAAGGCTTTGTTCAGGAACAACATCAACAATTAACACTAGATGTTGACAAAACTATCCAATGGTAGCATTCCTAGTCCCGTCCATGAATTTCCTCAAACTCTTATGCTATAACCAAAAAAGGCCAAAATCACAGTAGGACTTGGAGAACTAACACAAGCAATTAAAGAATGCCTAAACAAGAAATAAAACTTAAAAAGACTTAAAATAAGATTCCTTTGATAAATTTTGAAGTTTCTCTGAACCTAAAAATTACAAGAATACCCTTAATTCTTTAAAACCAATAGAAGGCAAACTAAATTACATTAGATTACTAAGAACTTACTAACAAATACAGGAATACATAGAATTAACCAAGAATAATAATCTGAAGTCCTAGATCATTCTATCTGTAATGGAAATAATGCTTATGCTTGTATTCTCAATCAGTTGGATTGAACAGTGTTTATCTCCTGTAAAATCGTCATTGTAGTTCCTATTTCAATCGAAAACTGAAGGCAACAAACTCTACTAAATCTAACACACAACTGCTCCATAAGACATGTACACCAGATTCAAACAGCAGTAAGACTATTAACCAGCAACTGTAAAGCTAAAAGCTTTACACATGAGGAAAACTAGAAGCCTCAATAGTCTTGTTGCTGAAAATTTATGGCACTAAGGATTATCTTTGAATCTTCCATCGACTACAGTCAGAGAAAGCTTTCAGATCAGGTGAACTGTCCAGTACTGAGAAACTGATTAATTCACCTTGAACGAATTATTCCACTCTATTCTAAATCATAGCAGTCCCTGATTAGAGAGTTTGAGGTTCAAGTGGTGAAAAAATATTCAGGCACAAAAATACAGAAGCATGTGCATCTGCAACATGAAGATTTGTGACATTCTATGATTTTCATAACTTTACAGCTCTAATTACTAGCAGATTGTGGCGAATATCCTTCCCGAAGGACTCCTGCATTTTCCCATTGTTCTAAAATTTTTAGTGTTCACTAAAATATAAAAAAGAAAAAAGAAAAAAGAAAAAAAGAAAGAAAAAGCAATATCACATATTACTGTTGCACAAGACTGCTAGGAAAGATCCTATGAACAATGCACAGCCCAATTCCTTGAGAAAGATAGAAATTAAAGGCAAATCAAAAAAGAAAAAGAGCTTCTTCATCAAACAGGAGTAGAAACAAATATCCACACAAAATGTAATGTTATACATTTTAAAATTCGCAATGAGCAACCATATTACAGCAACAAGACAAGTAACTAACAATTAGACAAGAGTTAAGGAGTGAGCATGTTTGTAAGTTCAAGATGGTAAACTGCTACAGTTCCATGAGCAATTGAAGTGCAATCAATTAACAATTGAGTAGCAAAAAATAAAAAAAATAAAAAAGAAATTATGTTTAGCTCGCAGAAAATTTCTTCTTTCCGGTTAGTCTTTAGAAAGAAGAATTATAGTCCCAACTGAATTATGCACACGACCATTGAAGGCAAAAGACTTGCCTGTCAACTTAAAAACCGCAGACAGCAACTAAAATATGCAAAATAGAATAAGATTCAAAGCCTCATACCATTTGTAACCCCCAACCTCAAAAGCATTACTCCGGAGTTCCCTTTTGTTAATTTGAGAAAATTTCTCTATCCTCCATGTGTACTTTCCATACAATTCTGATGGCTTTGGTCCTGTATACAAGCCATCTTGATTTGAGATTCCAACAGTACAGGCAAATGATGCATTAAACATTACAACATAAAAAACCATAACATATCAGCCCCAAAAGTAAAAAACGTTTTGGAAGCACCTACCACTATCATCATCATCATCGGTGTCCCAATACGGGGGTGAAGTTGATGGGGTCCCATTCTCCAACTGTTCAGATGACCGCCACTCTGCCAGTGCTTCTCCAGCGTGATAACGCTGCCCATTTGAAAATCCCTCTACAGACCTTTCTACTCCAGTTTCGTCATTCACAATGGCAGCCATTTCCCACTCCCAGCAGTTGTTTAGCTTCAGAGTCTCTGGATAGGCGCAAAAACCACAAAATCTTAGTTCTTCAAGTCACTTCAAACTATACAATTTGCACCAGGTAATCTTCTAACGAAGCATCAAAACCCCATAGCAGAAGGAACATTATACCAGAAGTCAGGTTTCAAAAGTTAGCCTACCAAAGATAATGACAAAATCACCTGGCCACCAAGCTATGCAAAGAAACTAGCCGTTAGTAAAAGATGGATTGTAAAATAAGGAGAAGAAAATATAATAGCACCTCAGTTCATTTTTTAAATGTAGAAGAAGCTTTGAGAAACGTTGACAGGAAAATTCTTGGAAACCAAATTAACATAAGGCTACGTACTTTCCCTTGAAATTTTTTAAGTCGCCATTCCGAATGAAAATAATACGCATAAGACTAGTTAAACATATGCAATCCCAAAACTTCGACTCCAAAAACCAAACAAAGAAACCCCGATATCTGTAAACCCTAAATAAAAATAGATGATAACCTCTTTTAATAAATAGCAACTGAACCAATCAAATAAATGGAATTCAATAACAGAACCACCATCTCGATTATCCCAGCTGCATGAAACTGAAACGAAGAAAGCCCATAAATTCCAGACCCCAATATATAGATCGCAATTGAATAAACCCCAAAACCCCGATCAAAATCAAGCCCTAAAATCGTAAACGACAAGCTCGAAAGGATTGAATTCCCTAGAATTCGGATTGGGACTGAAGAAGATCCAATGATAATAACAACCCTTACACGAAACAGTGGATTCTTGTCAAATGGGTTATGGCCGCTAGAATCTCTATAAACAGAGAAAGAGAGACAGGGGGGCGGTGGCGAACGGAAAGAGAAGGGCATCCAGCATATCGAGAGAAAAGAAGACTAGCAAAAGTCGAACCTAGAAGAAGAAAATGAAAATAAAAATGTCCCTTTTTTTATTTTTATTTTTTGAGTAAATGGCGGTGGTCATCCCTAAACTAATATTCATGTTATTTAACTGTCCTGAAACTACCAATTGCTAAACTATTCATCCTCTAACTATAAAATTGTTGCAATAACATCCTGTCCTAAGACTTAGTAAACTTTTCTATTTGAGTTATTAAACTTTACTATTTTCTAAAACTTTTCTATTATCCATTATATAAACGTACACATTATCCCTTTCTTTTCTTTTCGCTTCTTTTCCCACCAGATCCTACTTTGATCAGACCACCTGCTCTGCTCTATCTTCAAATGGGCCCCCTGATCCATTATATACGCACTAATCAGGTTCCCCTTCAATATGCAACAGAAGGTATTGCCAATCTCGACCCTAATTAGTCATCATACCTTATTGGGAATCTGAACAAAACCCATCCACCTCAAGAAATCTCCAAAAACCTTAGGGTCCTTTCAAGAAACAAATTTTCCAGAATTTCAAATGAATAAAATGAAAATTTCTTAACCAAGCCTTTTGAGAGTAGACTTTTGGTGATCATACCCCTAAGAACAATCCGTCTAAGGATGGCGATGGTTCTTCAATCAACTGAAGCATATTTCTAAGAAGATAAACGGTAGGGATTATGTGCTTCTTCATGATCCTTGGGAGAATATAAAGGAAATAAGATAAAATCCTGCGAAGTTTAATGCTAGAAAAACCTAGAGAAAGAAACTTTGTGAAAAAGGGTTTTGTAGGGACCAGATACCAGCAAAACAGGGTGCTTCCTAACAGGGCTTTTGAAATTGACTTTCTTGGAAGTTGACAAGACTGATTTTAAAGGCAAATGAGTGATAATTCAAACCTAATGGAGATGAACCTGAGAAAAAATAGGCAAAGGTTGATACTGGATAGTCATGAGGTAGCGATTTAGCTATTACTTCGCTCGAGAAAGGTTTTGCAAAGAGGAAACAAAACGTCTTCCAGAAAAGTTGTTTCTTAGGATTCCAAAAAAGTTGTTTCTAGAAAGATTCTTCTAATAAGCTTCTTCTTCATTTTTCTACTTGGTTTTTTTTTTTTTTTTGTGTCATCTCAAATGACGATTTTGGAATCATCAGAAATTGGAAGCACAACCACTGTTACAACGAACTCGAATAAAAAGGCATCAACTCTCCATTAGAGACCTAGCTCTAGCACTGCAGTTAATGTCTAGAGTAAGGATAGGGTGAATCAATAAATTTCATCCCAATTGAGGCTGAATCAGTAGATATAATGGATAACAAAAAAGTTTTAAAGAATCATAAAGTTCAAGTACTCAAATGGAAAAGTTTATTAAGTTTTAGTATTAATTGAGCAGTTTTTCCATTCACTTTCATCAGGTCTTAACGGTCTAACTTAACAGTGAGACGTTATTGCAAGAATTTCATAGTTAAGAGGACCACTAATGTAACAATTGATAGTTGTGGATGATTAAGCAATATGGTATTAGTTAAAGGATAATGGTTATCATTTACCATTTTTTTAGATGTGAAAAGCACAAGATCAACATCAATTAGTATCATATAGGGAACTGGTGGATGTATATGTCAAACTTTGACCTCCACCTAAGTCCCTATATCATTCTTTTGAATAGCTTGGAACTTTATTTTATCTTATTTTAAGAGCATGTCATTCTTTCTTCCTATTTCTTATTCATACTTTTTTATACCATATTAGGCTAAGGATTACAATTTTTGCAACTCATTTGAGATGAATTAGCTAATTGGAAGTACTTTCATGGATACGATCAGTATTAATTACCACTATTAATGATTGAATTCAAGAGGGAAGGAAATCCCCTAGCTGCTAGATTTTGATGTAAAAAAGTAGGAGTTTCATCCCTTAGTAAGCATGTCACTAAGCTTTTAAAAAGGCTCATCGTGGATACCTTTAGTATGTTCTATGCTCTTCATATATTCTCTTATGCACTTCTTAGTTCTTTATTGACTTAAGCATTAGAGTGTTTTCCAAAGACACACAACTCTAAGGCCCCTAACATTGTCTTTGATAGCAGATCCAGCCTATTTCTATGGTGTCTTTGCGGCCTATTTGCCAATATTAGGTATCAACTTGGCGTCATCTATGGGAATTGCAACAATGGTTAACAATAGGAAATCACTTTTCAATATTTAAAGTAGTTGTGAGTAAGTCAAGGATGAGGTAGGAATAGGGGCAGAACAAGTCCATCCTATCGATTATGATATAAAACCAATAACCATGGATGGTGGATCACCAAGAACATATAAGGATCCTTTGAAGATCACTTTTGGACCTATCACTGGGAGCAGTGGCAACTATAGGAATTTTTTCTTATAAGGGCAAAGTTAAAATTATAATTTATATAATATCAATAAGTACAATACACCAACTAATAAGTAGTAACTTTTCCCTTAGCAATTTTTCATGACAAGATGCATTTTAAAATCACCTAAATCCAATGAAAATTATATAATGAACGACAAATAAAAAGTAAGCCAGGATAAAATTACTAACCTTCCAATTTAGGGGCAATTGGGGCTAGGAAATTGATGATGATGAGTTAATTACATTAGGTAGAAATTCCCTATATTTAGAACTAGGACTTACAGTTTCCTTATATTTATAACTAGGACTTACATTTTAACTCAACAAGCTATAGGAATTAGAAACCACAAACCCTGTAAATGTTGAAACCAAGAAAGAGAAAGAAAATACTCCCTCCATCCCATCAGTGTTGATCCATTTGGTTTGGTGCAGAAATTATGAAAATGGAAAAAGTTTGTGTGTTATTTTCACTTTTACTCTTAATTTTTTACATATAAATTGGGTAAATTTCATTTGCGGTCCCTAACCTTTACATGTTGTCCTAAACAGGCCTTCAACCTTCATTTTGTCATTTTAAAGTCCCTAACTTACCAATTTTGTCCCAATTATAGTTATTTCATCGTTTTTATGGTTAGCTTTTGACGGAAATTTTGTGAAAATTGATGAAATTGCTCCAACATTTTCTTATTCTCACTCAAATCAGCCTCAACCTAGTAAATTCCACTTAAACCACCATCTTCATCTATTTCCCTCTTTTGCTTTCGCCCCAGTAATCAGAAATGGCTTCATCTCTCCTAACTTTACCACACATCAGCATAAAGGTTGGTCATCGAGAATCCAACCCCTCTCAGCCTCGGCCACAATGCCGATCTGATACTGTTCGGAAGCCTAGTGTAGAGATCATCTCACGCATCAACCCCCACCAGATGCGATGAGTGGATCATCTTCTCCATCACGATGATCAGGTTCGCGTAATGCAACGCCGGTGCTGCCCTGCCGAGCGTGCTCGCCGACGGCTTCAGCAACTTCAAATTTGACTCCAAGAACCCACTGTCGTTGGTGCTTGAATTGACGTCCTTCGAACTCTTCAAGGGACCGGACAAAAATGTGGGACTCGAGTTGTTCTCTGTTAGGAATACAGTAGCGGACACCAATAGGCTCCGTGACAAAAACTGTGGCGGTTGGACCCCGAAAACCAACTTGACCTTCACCAAAACTGTGAAGGTAGATCTGGCCAGCATCGCAACCATCGTGTTGAAGCTCCAGCTAACGTGTGGTAAAGTTAGGAGAGAGGAAGCCATTTCTGATTTCTGGGGCGAAAGCAAAGGAAAGACAGAGATGGAAATAGTGGTTGAAGTGGTAATTTACTAGGTTGAGTTTGATTTGAGTGAGAATAAGAAAATGTTAAACCAATTTCATCAATTTTCACAAAATTTTCATCAAAGTTAACCATGAAAATGATGAAAGGACTATAATTGGGACAAAAATCAGCAGATCAGGGACTTTAAGAGGATAGAATGAATGTTAAGGACCCGTTTAGGACAACGCATAAAGGTTAGGGACCACAAATGAAATTTACCCCATATAAATTAATAAAGTTGGAAAAAATGGATATTAAAATAATAGTTTGAAGGGTAGTATGGTAAAATAAGTTACTAAATATATAAATGCTACAAAGATTTGAGACAACTTAAAAAAGAAAATAGAGCAAAATTGATAGGACGAAGGGAGTATAATCAAATGGGTGAAGAAATTTGCCTTCAGAAGATGGTTTTGGTTGACTTTAGTTTGAAACTCCTTTCGGTCACATCTTACAAAGAACTAGAATTTTGGAAAGTGTGGCAGATAAAAATATTTCTAGAGGGGCAAGCTATAAATGACAGGCAGCTTGTAGAAATAGTGAGCTTTTGTGATGGCAATGGCAGAGAGCTAATCTAAGACCAAAAGACTCAAATTAAAGGGTAATTATAAGTTAATTATAAGTTAATCCATAAATTTTTCTTCTTAATCAATAAGTAAAGGTAAAAGTGATGGGATAAAGACTATATTAATGTACTTATTACTCATATATCCTAAGGTCTTAAAAGTTCAAAGAGTTTGTAAGGGCATTTGTATATAAAAATAACATGTAATTAATGATTTTTTTAAAGATATATAAATAAGTAAACAAAGGCTTACAAAGTTTCAGTGGGGCAATTGTCCCTATTGCCCCTTATATTAAAGCCGCCTATGACTAGGAAGAGAGTAAAAAGGAACTTCAATGAGCATTACAAGGTATAATTGAAGCACATTTCATGGTAAACAAAACTGGAAATACCATGGAAGACACAAAAGAGCTCGATTGGAGTAAATCTACATAGTTCTTACATTTATTGGAAAATGAGGCCATAACTGCACCCAAGTGCATAAGTACACCAAATGTATATACACCTTAGTCTACCATGCACCCAAGAGCATCCTTGGCACCAAGAAACGAGCCCTTATGTTATAGCCCTTATAGCAGAAAGCTTGGTAAGTGAGTTACATTCATAAATCCCTACTTTAAATGCCTTATTTAAAGATGAATTAACAAAATCAAGCAAGTTATTTAAGGGTTAGTTGATTCCAAGTGGTTTATGGCACTAGGTTTACCCAAGGGCAAAATGGTTATTTTATACCTCAGAGGGTCAAGATGAGTCCCGGGAGTAAAAATGACATTTTTAAAACTCAAAGCCCAATTTAACATTTTTTACTAAGTGTTTAAATACCCTGATTACTATTTGGGGAAAGAGTATTTTTGCAAAATTTGGAAAAGTTTATGGAGGAGGTTATGTTGCTATTTAAACTTGTTGGAAGGGTTGGAGTATTCACTATTCTTTCTTTTCTTTCTTACCATTTTTATAGCTCCTCGGACCCTCCATGAACTCTTGCTCAAATCCCTTCAATTTCTTCGTTTCTTGGCAAAATTAGAGGGCTTTCTTAGTGCCCAAGTGGTAGGAGGCATGCTTTATACTTATTTTTATGGTTTTGGATCATGGTGGCATTTTTCAAGCTTGAACCTTGGTTTTTCCGTGAAGTATTCTTTTATTCATAAAATTTCTTGTTTCTTGACTTATTTTAGGCTTGGGTTTTGTTGGGTTTGGTTTAATTTGGTGCCATGAACTTTTGTTGTGTATTGGAACCTAAGAACCTAGTGGAACCCTTTGAGCATGGAATATGTTGCTTGTGGTTGCTTGATTGAGCTAATTCAAGTGAAATTGAGGTAAGAGATGTTATGATTCATACATATTTGATGTCATTCATAGCTTACTTGTGGTAGAATCCATATAGTTTATGAATGGTAGTAATTGGTGGATAATGATGCTCATGGTGGACTAGTGAGATTTTAATGGTTTGTGTAGGGTTTATGAACACCATAAGCTTGATTTAAATGGTGCATTATGGCGTAGTACATGTATACATGTAGGTTTGTGAAAAGATGAGGCATTAGAAGCCCCAAAAAGTGCCTATTGGGCATAAGTTGGAGCTGCAGGGCATGAAAGGTGGAGGACATGCAAGGTTTAGGGAAGTGTTGCCAAGCCTTTGTCTTAGCTCCATAAAGTTTTTTTATTATGGTGATGCATCCCAAAGGGTTGGCAATGTGTCCCCATAAGCAAAATGACAGCAAAATAACACTTTTCATGCAAGGTTTTGAGGGAGGCCTGAGGCAGTGCCTAGGGTGGCTAATGGGTTGAAGTGACTCGGTGGCACTCCAAGACTTCTGAAAACTCCCTCGTGACCTAGGAGTTTGTTTGAAGTTTAAGAAAACTAAGTTAATTGGTTACAATAGAGTACCATTAGTTGGGTGTAAGGTTTAGTACCATTGAGGACCTAACTAGGCCTTTTAGTACAAGGTCCCAATGTAGGGACTTTAGTACACCTAGGAGGGTTCTATGAAACCTAAAAATTATGAGTCCAACCCTGACATTTGCTACTCCACTAAGGTAAACCAATTAATGGTGGATAGTTATGTGCCCTAAGTGAAGATTTAGTGCACTTATCGCCTAGGCAAGGTTACTTGGGGTGTAAGTGAAAACCTAGTGCACCCTTGGAAAGGTTTTAAGGTGGAATCTTAGTACATAAGTGGCCTAGGCAAGTTTGAGGACTTGATGTAACACCCCCATTTCCCACATAGGTAAAATGCAGGAAGCCTTATGTGGATATATAGGCTCAAGTTCAAGAGCACAAGCATATAACGCTTATTGTGTTCTAAAGGATAGCTCATGTGATGTGGGTAGGTATTTCATTGATCGATTCTAAACTTGAGTCATTATGGATGGTATGAGAGTAGACCCGAGACTGCAATAATGTGACATAGTGGGTGTGTACATGTATAGTCTACCAAGTTGATCCTGGATTAGAAAGGTTACTTGGTAAGGGACCAAGTAATCTAATTAGAAAGGTTATTGGTCTAAGGGACCAAGTAATCTAACGCCCTAATAAGGACGTTGGGTACATAAGGGAGGAGTTTGTAACACCTCCATATCCCACATAGGTGAAATGTAGAAAGCCTTATGTGAATATATAGGCTCAAGATCTAAAGCATAAGGGGTCTAGCGTTTATCATTTTCCAAAGGATAACCCATGTAATGTGGGCAGGTGTTTTGTTGACCGGTTATGGAGTTCGATCATTACAGATAGTGTAAAAGCCGACCTAGGACCACGATGAAGTGGCATATTAAGTGTGCACTTGTATCATTTACCGGGCTGATCCTAGATTAGAGAGGTTACTTGGCAGGGGACCAAGTAATCTGACTGACCTCAACGAGGATGTAAAGGATGGAAGTTTATAACACCCCTATTGTTAGTGTTGTGCCCAAAAGCCAATCATGAGATGATTGTATTTTTGCACATTGAGTCATGATATTTTATTAAGGCATTAATCCAGCAATTATGTTTGTTGTTTTGTTTCTGCGTAACGTAATAAACATAATTGTAACCCTAGAATAATGATATTCTTAAACGTCCCTGGTTTAGTATTATTGTGGAGCGGGTTGCAATAATACATAACGACTAGCATATGTGGAGACTAATATGAGATATGTAGTCTACATATGGGTACAAGTTGGAGAACTTGTGTACTGGATCGACTCACCATGAGAACATTACATGGATCGTTATATGAGTGTCATAAGTGATTCTCATAGTGATCATGGTATATGTAGTCATTCGACCTAAGATCATCAAGGTTTCCTACATGTGAGTTACATACTTTGATACTTTCCTTTGTTGCTCGTAACTGAGTGAACTTGAAGGAGGTCATTGGGTATGTCACATATCATGCGGAGGGATTTGTATGATCAAGATGGGATTTGTCCCTCCTATTTAACGAGAGTGATATCTTCGGGCCCCTTGATAGAGTGAGACTTAGAAAATGCATGGCAATGCTCGGATGAGTTGATATACGATATCAATGTCATCAATTTAAGTTAGTCTACTTGGTAATCAAGAAACCAAAGATTGGGCTATACGAGAGTGACACATTCCATGTCTCGTGCTTAGTCTTGATATCTTGGACAAAGGGACAATGGCATATATCAGTGATGATCATAAAGGTTTAGTCGAATCATCGACAATCTTGTTACTTAGGTAGCAATGATGTGTTGCTAGACACCACTCATTGCTTATGATCATAAATGTGATTTATGATCATTGCCAATGTGATAAGAGCCTATTAGGTCACACATATAGAGCTATTTGGATCATTAGAGTGCATGGGCTAATTATTTGGGTTATGATTTCACTTTAATTTTGTATTAATAATGGGCATTAATCCTAATTGGATTAGGGCTTTGAAACCCATTAGGCCTGGAAGTTGAGTCTCACTATAAATACAACTTCTAGTGAGAAATTCGCAGGTCTCCTTGCCCTAGCCTCCCAAAAGGACAGTCGCACTTTTCTCTTGCAATTCCTTGGAGGACGCGAGCTAGCACTGTGAGCGCAAGAGAAACGCATCTGCCGGGACGTGGTAGAAGCGTGGTGATCCCGAGAGGCTCGTGTGGATACCATAGAGAGCTTGAACACGTCAACTGTTCAGGTTTTGTGATTCGACTCTATAGTTGAGTGAGAGATCTCAACCGAAAATTAGGTATGAAAATTTTCGAACACCCGGTTTACCCCGTTTCACTTGGATCTTGGAGGGTTTCGGTTAAATTCCGCTGCGCTGTTTGGCTCCCAAAACCCAACAGTGGTATCAGAGCTACTGGTGAAACCCTAAATCGAGATTGAGTGTTGAATCGCATGATGCTATGTGTTCGGTTGCTTTTCGGCCATGATTGATTAGATTGATTCATGATGCATGAAACTGGAATTTGTAATGAACATATGAGATATATGAAGAAACGACACAAATTGGTTAATGAAATTAACCCGAAATTGATAGGTATGAGATACCTATATGGATTAGGATTCTTGCAATAGTTGCAAAAACCCTAGGTTTGTTCGGATTCGGCCTGTTCGGGCACCGAAAGTAAGGTATTTTTGGTGGCTCGAATGGAGGAGTCTCGGGTGCCTACTTGGTCGAAATAGAAGATTTCGGCCTAAGCAATTGTAAGACAATTTTTTGCGCCGGGGGGCGCTGCCCCCCACGCCCCCCGCAAGGGTGGCTCCCATTGACCCTATCCGCTGATCGGTCAGCGGAACCATACCGGCCAGCGATACCGCCGTATGCGAAGCGCCACATAAATAAAAACTGGTTAATCAATGTGTGAAAATGGGCATGTATCTTTGTTGAATGAGATTTGACATGATATGCTGATTAGTGTTTGAAGCATGGTGCATGGTTATAGCCCTTGATTGGTTGTACTTGTAAATACGGCCTGCGAGTCGTGCCTTTTCTTATCACTCTCATTGTACATTCTCTTCTCACCTTACTCCCCTCGAATGTAACTCGAGGTTTCTATTATTGATGTAATGGTGCATTATGGGCTCATCCAAGGTGGTATGTCCAAGGATCATGCAAGGAGGTATGTCCAAGAAGGTGACAACAAAAGGGCAGCCAAGAAAGGAAAAGAAGGAGCTTGTGAAGACTCTTTTCTTTTCTTAGGCTTTTATGATATTCTCATTGGCTTGAGAATATCGCATAGTTTGGGCTATAACCATGTCACGTTTATTTCTTGTAAGCATGAGATGCATGTTTTATATTTGTATGTGATGCAAGTATAAAACAACCGGAGATAACAAATTGGTGAGATCAAAAGAAAAAATCCCTCAAACAAATATTAAGTCGTTAAATGTGATGCCTTCCAAATGTTGGCACTCGTCAAGACTTTGATCAACATTAGGTGGGTTTGCCAAAGCAAAGCACCTATGTTCATCTTGGTAAGGCACGATGGGATAATAGTGATATCCAAATTGCTAACTTTGGGTTCGACTTAACTAAGTCATCCTAATAGGATTAGGGACTTAGAGGCATAGAGTTGGGCTTAAGTTCAAGAGATGAGCTTGGATAAGTGTTGTTCACCCAACTATCCAAGAGTTGCATGGGATGCAATTAGCAAGGAGTTGCCTACTTAAATAGCTGTAACTTAAGAGAAAAGCCAAAGCTGACTCAGGTTGTGGCAAATATGGATCTTGGCCCACTAGAATACCTTAGCGCCGAGGTGTTTCGAAATAATATCGAGGGTTATTATTTTGAGGAAAATAGTGGGAGTATCGTTTAATAAAAGTTCTTATTAAATGAATTAAAATACATGACTCTTACACTGCATATTTACTATTGTAGATAACCATGGCACAAAATACATCGACACTTTCGTTGCGATCGATCCTTGAGAAGGAAAAACTGAATGGGACCAACTTTCTCAAATGGTACCGAAACTTGAGGATAGTCCTCAAACAAGAGAGAAAGGCTTATGTCCTAGAGCAGCCCATTTCGAATGAGCCTGCTGCCACTACTCCAAAAGCTGAAAGGGATGCTCACAAGAAGCATTCTGATGATGCTTTGGATGTTGCATGCCTCATGCTTATTACCATGGAATCTGAGCTTCAGAAGCAACATGAGAACATGGGGGCATTCGATATGATCGAACATCTCAAAATGCTTTTCCAAGAGCAAGCTAGGCATGAGAGGTTTGAGACCTCTAAGGCATTATTTCAGTGTAAGATGTCTGAGGGAAGTCCCGTGGGTCCTCATGTGCTCAAGATGATTGGGTACATTGAGAATTTGGGATTTGCTCTTCAGAAAGAGTTGGCTATAGATGTAGTCTTGCAATCGTTGCCTGAAAGCTACAGTCAGTTCGTCATGAACTATAACATGAACGACCTTGACAAGTCCCTTCCTGAATTGCTCAACATGTTGAGAATTGCTGAGCAAAACCTTAAGAAGGCTAAGCCCATTTTGATGGTTCAAAAGGGCAAGGGAAAGGGAAAAGCCAACAAGAAGAAGGATAAAGCTAATGGAAAGTCCAATGCTAGTTCTTCTTCAGCTGCACTGAAACCAAAGGGTGGTGTGGCAAAGGAAGGGGAGTGCTTCCATTGTAAGCAACCTGGACACTGGAAGCGCAACTGCAAGCTCTATCTTGAAGAACTTGCTAAAGAAAAGGGAAGTAAGACTTCCACTTCAGGTATTCTTGTTATTGAGGCTAACTTTTCTACTTCCTCATCTTGGGTATTGGATACTGGATGTGGATCTCACATTTGTGCAAATGTGTAGGATCTAAGTAGAAGTAGAAGATTGGCCCGAGGTGAAGTGGACCTACGTGTTGGAAATGGAGCAAGGGTTGCTGCCTTAGCCGTAGGGACTTATGTTCTCACTTTACCTAGTGGATTAGTTTTAGAATTAGACAACTGCTACTTTGTACCTACTATTAGTAGAAATTTGATTTCTGTTTCTTGTTTAGACAAGAAAGGTTTTTCATTTATAATAAATGACAAATGTTGTTCTATTTATTTGAATGAAATCTTTTATGGTAGTGCTCAACTTAACAATGGGTTGTATGTTCTAGACCTCGAAGATCCAATCTATAATGTGAATACCAAGAAGGTCAGATTAAATGATTCAAACCCGACCTATCTCTGGCACTGTCGCTTGGGCCATATAAATGAGACCCGCATATCCAAGCTCCATAAGGATGGACTCTTGGACTCATTTGATTTTGAATTATATGAGACATGTGAGTCATGTTTGTTGGGCAAAATGACCAAAGCCCTATTCACAGGGCAAAGTGAAAAGGCTAATGACTTACTAGGACTCATACATAGTGATGTATGTGGCCCTATGTCTACACAAGCTAGAGGAGGTTTCCAATACTTCATTACTTTCACTGATGACTTCAGCAAGTGTGGCTATGTGTATCTCATGAGACACAAGTCAGAATCCTTTAAAAAGTTCAAAGAATTCAAGAATGAAGTACAGAATCAACTCGGGAAGAGTATTAAAGTGCTTTGATCAGATCGAGGTGGAGAGTACTTGGATCGAGAATTCCTTGACTATCTGAAGGAGTGTGGTATAGTATCACAACTCACTCTACTAGGTACACCTCAATGGAATGGTGTATCTGAAAGGAGAAATTGAACTCTGTTAGACATGGTTCGCTCTATGATGAGTCCAGCTGACCTTCCAAACTCCTTTTGGGGACATGCTCTAGAGACAACTGCTTTTACACTAAACCAAGTTCCATCTAAATCAGTTTAAAAGACACCATATGAGATATGGAGTAGGAGGCGTCCCAATTTGTCTTTTATGAAGATTTGGGGCTGTGACACTTATGTGAAACGTCAATCCTCTGACAAACTAGGGCCCAAATCTCAAAAATGCCTTTTTGTTGGGTATCCCAAAGAAACAAAGGGTTACTATTTCTACAATCCTTCTGAGCAAAAAGTGTTTATTGCTCGAACTGGTATCTTTTTAGAGAAAGAGTTTATCTCTAAAGGAACTAGTGGAAGGAAAGTAGAACTTGAAGAAATTCAAGAACAACAAGGAGACATCGAACCTGAAATGGAACCTGAACAAACACCGCAAGATGTTGTTCAAGAGTCTGTTCCTGTAGCACAGAGCCCACGTAGGTTCGGTAGGATTCGGCGTGAGCCCGAGAGATATGGATTTCTCGTGACTCAGACCGGTGATGTGATGGTCATGGATTAGGATGAGCCCACAACCTACCAACAAGCTATGTCGGGGCCTGACTCTGAGAAGTGGCTAGTGGCCATGAAATCCAAGATGGAATCCATGTATGAAAACCAAGTATGGACTTTGGTTGACCCACCTGAAGGGGTAAAACCCATAGGATGCAAATGGGTTTTCAAGAAGAAAACTGACATGGATGGTAATGTGATTACCTTTAAGGGACGATTGGTTGCAAAAGGTTTCAAGCAAATTCATGGTATTGACTATGATGAAACTTTTTCACCAGTTGCTATGCTTAAATCCATCCGAATTTTGTTTGCTATTACTGCACACTATGATTATGAGATATGGCAAATGGATGTCAAAACTGCATTCTTAAATGGAAGGTTACTTGAGGATGTGTACATGACATAACCTGAGGGTTTTGTCACTCTTGAGAATGCCAATAAAGTGTGCAAGTTGCAAAGGTCCATTTATGGACTGAAGCAAGCTTCTCGAAGTTGGAATCTTCATTTTAATGATGCAATCAAAGAGTTTGGTTTTATCAAAAATGAAGATGAACCTTGTGTCTACAAGAAGGTTAGTAGGAGCGCTATTGTTTTCTTGGTGTTGTATGTAGATGACATACTACTCATCGGGAATGACATTCCTGAGCTACAGTCTATGAAGACTTGGCTAGGGAAATGTTTCTCTATGAAGGACTTGGGTGAAGCAGCCTATGTGTTAGGCATCAAGATCTATAGAGATAGATCTAGAAAGCTTCTTGGCCTAAATCAAAGTACATATATTGACAAGGTGCTAAAGAGGTTTAGCATGCAAGATTCGAAGAAAGGATTCTTGCCCATGTCACATGGTATCACTCTTTCTAGATCTCAATGTCCGAGTACAACCGAGGAGAGAGAGCGCATGAGTAAGATTCCATATACCTCAGCAATTGGATCTATCATGTATGCCATGATATGTACTCGTCCCGATGTCTCATATGCTTTGAGCATGACGAGTAGGTACCAATCGAACCCCGGTGAAAGCCACTGGACAGCTGTTAAGAACATCCTTAAGTACTTACGAAGGACTAAGGATGCATTCTTGGTCTTTGGAGGTGAAGATGAGCTCGTTGTAAGGGGTTACACTGATGCAAGTTTCCAATCCGATAATGATGATTTTAGATCACAATCTGGTTATGTGTTTTGTATTGGTGATGGTGCTGTCAGCTGGAAGAGTTCAAAGCAAGAGACAGTAGCTGACTCTACAACAGAATCTGAGTACATTGCCGCCTCTGATGCTGTGAAGGAGGCAGTTTGGATTAAGAAGTTCATCACTGAACTTGAAGTGGTTCCAAGCATTACTGACCCGATAGAGCTCTGTTGTGACAACAATGGAGCAATCGCACAGGCTAAGGAACCTCGATCTCACCAACGATCCAAACACATACTCCGACGCTATCATCTCATCAGGAAGATCATCGAGAGGGGTGATGTAAGGATATGCAGGACTTCGACAGACAACAACATTGCTGATCCACTAACAAAGCCCCTTACGCAGCAGAAGCATGTTAGCCATTCTAGGTCCATCGGTATTAGATATATGGATGATTGGCTTTTAGTGCAAGTGGGAGATTGTTAGTGTTGTGCCCAAAAGCCAATCATGAGATGATTGTATTTTTGCACATTGAGTAATGATATTTTATTAAGGCATTAATCCAGCACTTATGTTTGTTGTTTTGTTTCTGCGTAATGTAATAAACATAATTGTAACCCTAGAATAATGATATTCTTAAACGTCCCTGGTTTAGTATTATTGTGGAGCGGGTTGCAATAATACATAACGACTAGCATATGTGGAGACTAATATGAGATATGTAGTCTACATATGGGTACAAGTTGGAAACCTTGTGTACTGGATTGACCCAGCATGAGAACACTACATGGATCATTATATGAGTGTCATAAGTGATTCTCATAGTGATCATGGTATATGTAGTCATTCGACCTAAGATCATCAAGGTTCCCTACATGTGAGTCACATACTTTGATACTTTCCTTTGTTGCTCGTAACTGAGTGGACTTGAAGGAGGTCATTGGGTATGTCACATATCATGCAGAGGGATTTGTATGATCAAGATGGGATTTGTCCCTCCTATGTAACGGGAGTGATATGTTCGGGCCCCTTGATAGAGTGAGACTTAAAAAATGCATGGTAATGCTCGGATGAGTTGATATACGATATTAATGTCATCAGTTTAAGTTAGTCTACTCGGTAATCAAGAACCCAAAGATTGGGCTATACAAGAGTGACACATTCCATGTCTTGTGCTTAGTCTTGATATCTTGGACAAAGGGACAATGGCATATATCGGTGATGATCATAAAGGTTTAGTCGAATCATCGACAATCATGTTACTTGGGTAGCAATGATGTGTTGCTAGACACCGCTCATTGCTTATGATCATAAATGTGATTTATGATCATTGCCAACGTGATAAGAGCCTATTGGGTCGCACACATAGAGCTATTTCGATCATTAGAGTGCATGGGCTAATTATTTGGGTTATGGTTTCACTTTAATTTTGTATTAATAATGGGCATTAATCCTAATTGGATTAGGGCTTTGAAACCCATTAGGCCTGGAAGTTGAGTCTCACTATAAATACAACTTCTAGTGAGAAATTCGTAGGTCTCCTTGCCCTAGCCTCCCAAAAGGACAGCCGCACTTTTCTCTTGCAATTCCTTGGAGGACACGAGCTAGGACTGCGAGCGCAAGAGAAACGCATCTGCCGGGACGTAGTGGAAGCGTGGTGATCCCGAGAGGCTGTGGATACCATAGAGAGCTTGAACACGTCAATTGTTCAGGTTTTGTGATTCGACTCTACAGTTGAGTGAGAGATCTCAACTGAAAATTAGGTATGAAAATTTTCGAAAACCCGGTTTACCCCGTTTCACTTGGATCTTAGAGGGTTTCGGTTAAATTCTGCTGCGTTGTTTGGCTCCCGAAACCCAACACCTATATCCCACATGGGTGAAATGTAGGAAACCTTATATAAATATATAGGCTTAAGTTCCAGAGCACAAGCACCTAGTGTTTATCCTTTTCTAAAGAATAGCTCATGTTGTGTAGGCAGGTATTCCATTAACTGGTTCTAGACTTGGGTCATTACACTTGAGGCACTATATGGAAGCTTAGCACACCTAGTGAATTTATTGGAACTCAAGTGAGGTGCATCCGTCATGTTCACTTATACAACAATCAAAGGAAGGCTAAAGAGTGAGCTAAGCTCACTGCGTCAGTAAGTTAAGGCTTATTAAGAGTGAGTTAGAGGCCATAATTTACTAGACCTATTTTGATGCTCGTGAGAAGACTAGGTAGAGAATAAGTCCTAAAAGACTAAAATATTATGCACATAGGTTTAGCCTCGCACTATTTTGAGCTCGTAGTAGACTACATATTGTATATATATGCATGTCCTCAAAGTTTTTCTTGTAGGTTGAAGGATCCCGTACTGAGAATCATTGCTTCTTTCTCCCTTGGTATGTGTTGTGTAGATTTGGGTTTGTGGAGCCAGCAACCATTAAAGGTTGCTAAGCTAAGCTCACAAGCAGACATTATGTTTATTTGAATCTTTATTATTCTAGTTTAAGGTTTACTTGGTTAAGTTATTGTGCTAACTATAGCTTTATATGGCCAACAGTGGCTAGTATGGCACAAGGAAGGACTTTCCGAGCTTACCACTTAAATGTTGAGCCGAGATGAGAGCTTAGTTATTGATCTCAGTAGATGTAATTTTGGTGTATAGTTTTCACACACTAGTTGTTTCTGATGTTCATGGATGAGCAGTAGACTTTAGAGTCACTATCGGGTATAAGCATAGTCTACTTTTGTATGGATGCTTGCACATAGTTGATTATGTGTAGTTAAATTCATATCTATCTTGTATGCTTTAACTACTGTAGAACTTGGATTTATGAGTCCGAGCAACATTTTATTGATTATGATCTATGTTTTATGTTTTATAACTTGTTTTGTTATTTAAGTCAAAGCATAACTTTTACAAGGCTATATAGTAGGTTAATGAACTAGACAGATGAAGGTTTTAACTAATTCACATGTAATCAATTAGCCAATTGTTACTAGTATGAAACACATTCCTATAGGACTCTTGGGCAGGGCCACAAGGGGTTATGTCACCTTTTGCTTGACGCACCCAAAAGAGCTCTGACGCATAAGAGAATGCTCCAAGGGTCCCAACCTAGGAACCGTCCACCATGAGCAAGGGTTTTTGTTTTTACATTAAAATAACATATTTTACACATGTTTGAGTGCCAAACATGCATTGGATGCTGAACCTAGCCTATTTTTCATGTTTTCTAGCTAAATCCTAGCTTATGTTAGTTTTTTTTTTTGTTTAAGACTTCAGTACCTTTGAGACTTTGTATTTTATTTACAAAAGCCTAGAATTCATTTAAAACCTCTTATGTACATTGGTTTTCTTTTAAATAATCAATAATACATATTGTTTTGTACACATTCTCTCTTGAGTTTAACTTGAACTTGCTTGGCACTTAGAGTTTTTAGATTTTTATGCAAACTCTATCTTTCTCATTTCAATTTGCATTATTAGATTGGGGTGCGGGTCTCAACAGTCCAGGGAGGTTTCTTTGGAGCTTGAAACAATTTTGGGAGAATTTCTTAGTCATATATCAAGTGGGTTTATATCAAGTGGTATTAGAGCTACAAGCTTAAACTAGGGCATGTTTATTTTTTTTTTAATTTGTGTTCTTTCAATTTTGTTTTCTTCTTTTTGTTCTTGTTTTCTTCCAGCCATTCCTAATCTATTTTTTTCTTTGTTTCCATATTCTGTATCCATTGTTTGTCCATCCTACAATTCAATTCGTATATTTTGTTTCATTGCATTCTCAAACAAAGCATCATGTTTGTGCATCTTGTGTGTTGTTCATATTTCCACCATACAGTTATAAAAAAAAAAAATTGATCAAGTTTCACTCCATTAATTCCTGATTCATTCTTTTTATTTCAAGATCTATTCTTTCTTGATCTTTGGTACAAGAATTAACGTTATTTCTTTCATTTACAACAAGAAAATCCTTATTGAAGTTCTTGAAAGCGTGATCAGCAAGTTCCAAGAAAATTTCTTTTAAAGTCATGAGAAATATTTTCTTAATCTTTACAGTAAGAAAACTTTGTTTTGAGTTGATTTCGTGCTTTTCTAGCAAGATTCAATCTTTCTTTGTGTTTTTTTTTTTTTCTAATTCTTTCTTGTTCTTTGAATCTTTCATGGATAAGAACATCATTTCCATGGTTTTCTAGTTGCTTTCCTATAAAATCTTAATTTTTTCCTCCTAAATTCCTTTATTTCCAAAACTGGATTTGAAGGTTCTAACGTTCTTTGAGTTGAGTTCATTAGAAATTGAGAAATGAGTCACATATAGTAATTTCACTAACAAATTGAGTTTGAAAGTTGCTAAATTGAGTGAAGCACATGAGGGAGTGAAAATTTTGATTTGAAGAACCATGATAAGCAGTTCTAGAAAAAAGGCTAACAACCACAAGTTAACCATGGAGGTTATGTTTTCTAAATTTAAGAAGATTTTTGCTAAACCCTAAAAGGATCTTATGCTTATCATTTATTTTTCTTGATGAAATATAGTGTTATTGAGATTTACCCAAATGTGCTTCATGCTTTGTTAGATTGATTGTTGCTAGCTTATTGATTTAACATCTAATTTCAAGCATGTATGTTTGACTTAATCACCACATGTATAGAAAGGATTGCATGTAAGTCTAAAGATATACCGACATAAGACTTCTAGACTAGGGTTAAATCACTTGTGTTTTTGACTTGATCATCGTGTAGGTAAAAGGGATTTAATGCAAGTCTAGAGATAAACCAACATAAAACCTTATGACTAAGGTCAAAGCTAGTAGTGAGACTCAAAGAGTAAGTAATGTGTTTTTAGAGGTTTTGGTTATGAAGAGATTCTAATCGATCAACCTGAAGATAGGAGTTAGCTACTTTGAGAAATGAGTTAGCCTAATCTAGGAGTTTTCCATGGTCCAAGTTTTCTAGATTTCATTAAGTTTAGATGAGTAGTACAAGGGAATTTTAGGTAGATTCAAGTCTAAGCAAATCTTTTATTGATTGTTTATTTTCCTAGCTATTTTATTGATTGTTTTTTATTACTTACTTACATTAGTAGTTTAGTTTATTTGTTATGTAGCTAAATCCAACCGGCATTCAAACTTATCAGCTAGATAATAGAAAGAAACAGAGTAATAGTACTCACAATGCTATGGAATACAACCTTGATACTTGTTAGTGCTATGCTACGGAGCGATAAGTGAACTTCCATTTAGTTCCTGTATAGTTGAAAGTCGCTTTTAATTCCATATTTTTATAGGTAGTTCTAGAAGCATCAAAGGGCAGCATATGTAGTTTCATAATTGATGGTGGAAGTTGTACTAATGTTGCTAGCATACTTTGGTTGAAAAATTGCAAATTCATACAACCAAACATCCAAATCCATATCATGTGCAATGGCTGAACAATTCGGGCAAAGTAAAAGTCACAAAGTAAGTTTTGGTCGCTTTTGAGATTGTAAGATACAAGGATGAGGTAATATGTGATGTTGCTCCTACTAAACAAGTCAGGTTCTACTAAAAAGGCCTTGGCAATTTGATAGAAGTGTATATGATGGTTTTAGAAATTGGTATTCTTTTGGGTTCAAAGTAGACCTTTCACTGTTGTACTCCTTACACCGTAACAAACATTGAAGGATGAAAGGAGGTTGAATGATGACGCTGAGGGAAAAGCAAATGAAAGGAAAGATGATAGAAGACCAAAAGAAAACAAAGAGAGAAAAGTTAAGAGAAAAATAGAGAGAAGCAATGAGTGTGGCATTGGGAGGGAAGTTGAAGGAAAAGAGATCCTAAGAGAAAATTATGAGAGGGAAGGTGAGAGGGGAATAAAAAAGCTATTTGATCAAAATGAGGGATGAGAGGATAGCCATAAAAACATAAAGACCAATGCTACTTCTACATTTAAAAGAATCCTTTTTTATTTCTAATGACTTACCTAACAACCTTCTAAGTGTTGTTATGTTTTTGCTATAGGAATTTAAGATGTGTTTTCAAGTGAGCCAAGTTGATTGCCACCTTTTAGATGGATTGAGCATAAAATTGATCATATACTAGTAGCTCTTAGACCAAAGTAACCAGCATATAGGAGTAAACCTGAGGAAACCAAAAAACTCAAAGACAAGCTTAAGAATTGTCAGCAAAGGGCTATGTAAGAGAAAACATGGGTCTATATGTTGTACTTGTACTTTTGGTGCCTAAGGAAGATGGATCATGGAGGATGTGCATGAATTATAGCTCAGTTAACAAAATTACTGTAAAGTATCACTACCTTATCCCTTGATTAGATGATGTTCTTGATAAGTTGCATGGTTCTAACATTTTTTCTAAAGTTGATTTGAAAAATGGGTACCATCAGATTTGTATGAGAGAAAGATGAATAGAAAACTGCCTTTAAAACTAAATTTGGCTTGTATGAATTGTTAGTGATGCCATTTGGTTTAACTAATGCACCTAACACATTCATGAGGTTAATGAATCATGTTTTGCATTATTTCATAGGCAAATGTATTATTGCGTACTTTGATGATATTTTGATTTATAGTAGGTGCCTAGAAAATTATGTTGAACATCTTAGACAAGTCTTAAGTACATTAAGAGCACAAAAACTACATGCAAACATGAAAAAGTGTTTGTTTTGCACTAATCATGTTATCTTTCTTGGATATGTTATAAGTTCTGAAGGTGTTGAAGCGGATAAAGAAAAGATAAGAGCAATTCAAGAATGACCCATTCTAGCATTAGTTTTTTAGATGAGATCTGTTCATGGTTTGGCTAGTTTTTTTCAAAAGGTTTGTAAAGGGCTTTCATATTATTGCAGCTCCTCTTACTAAAATAGTTACGAACAGTGTTGGTTTCAAGTGACTAAAATATTTAAGAAAAGTGTTGGTTTCAAGTGAGGAAAAGCTCAAAGTGAGCTTTTGCATTGCTAAAGGAGAAATTAAGCAATGCACCTATTGTAGCACTACTTGATTTTTCTAAAACTTTTAAAATTGAATGTGATGCTTCAGGTATGGGAATGCTGGCTGCTTTGATACAAAATGGGCACTTTATTGCTTATTTTAGTGAGAAACTAAGTGGTGTAGCCTTAAACTACCTAATTTGTGGTAAGCAGATATATGCCTTAGTGAGATCATTAAAGACTTGGCAATATTATTTATGTCAAAGAGAGTTTGTGATCCATATTGACCACCAATCACTCAAACATCTCAAAGGACAAGGTAAGTTAAACTATAGGCATAAAAGATAGGTAAACTTTATTGAATCTTTTCCATATGCGATCAAATACAAGCAAGGGAAAAAGAACATTGTAGCAAATGCATTATGTAGGAGGTATGCTTAACTTTTCTAATTGAGATGCAAAATTGCTTGGATTTGACTATTTGAAAGAAGGTTCTGATTTTGGTGAGATTTATGTTAATTGTGCCAACGCTGCTTTTGATAAGTTCTACCAATAAGTTACACTAGATTTTATCTTTGTTATATTAGCAAAAAAAATGAAGTTCCGCAATAGTAGATAATCAAGCTCATTCTTTACATGCATGCACCACTCATCACTTCCATGTATTCATACTATAAAAAAATCATTGCATTTAAAAGTTTCAAAATTTTCATCCCAAGTTGGTGCAATCCAAGAATGATATAAAGCAAGACAAATGCAATTTTCAAGGAGCCCTTAAGCAATATTTAGATAAAAGAAGTTTTTATGCCCTTTTTTGTAGATAGGAAATGCATCACTTTCAAGAAGAATTTTTTTTAGCCAAATCCAACCTAGAGTTTTACACACATTTTTGAATAATAGGTAATCCTTCGAGTGAACTTGTATTTTTTAGAGCTTGCCAAAATAACTTAGTAGTAAAAACTCTTGGATTTATTCCTGAATCTAGGGTGTAGTCTTTGTTAAATGGACACATGTTATTTTTTTATTTTACAATAAAAGCTGTAACATGTGCATTTCACCGTCTTTAAGAAAAAAATCAATATTTTTCATCCATTCCACACTTTTTGCCATTATACCATCCATTTCATACTTCTAGCCATTATACAACCATTTCACCTTTTTTGCCATTTACTTTCTTTCATAAAAAAAAATATGAGAATGCTACTCTTGAGTGGAAATGAGAGCTATGAGACATTTGATAGTGGTGATCTTGAAAATGCTGCTAAATCTAGTAAAAAGGATCTTAAATGTTGCACCTCAACTTTCATCATAGAAGGTAAAAAGAAGCTTGCAAAAGATATTAACATTATGACAAGAGGTTTTTGGGGAGCTTTTGAAGAAGATAGTCCTTATGACATTGAATGGCTTTGGTGGTACCTTATGATTGCTTAAAACAAGAAAAAGTTCTTAGTCCTTCACAAAGCAAATTCAACCCTTCCATCACAAGGCAAAAAAGGAAATTGAAAAGAAAAAAATGATTGAGAGTAAGGATGAGCACTAAGTGTCATTTAAAGTTATCTTACTTAAGTCTACTTCAATTGAACACTACAAGAGGGCTTTCTAGCACACCACATGAAGTGAATAACAATGCCTCCAAGTTATCAAAATTGTGGCTTACAAAAAAAAAAGGAAAAAAAGAGAAAAAAAAATAAGTTAAGGGTTTATTAGTCTGTTAATCTCCAACACAGGCTAGGCAAAATTTAGAGAAAAAAATAATGGAAAGCAATGAAGATAAATGAAAAAGAAAAGTGAGTTATGAATTCTAAATTGAAAACTTGCAAAGGTAGTTTAGAAGAAAAAGACAACCTTTAAAGTAAGTTTCACATGGATTGCAATAGTCAGGGGCCAACAAATGAGGTCTAATTTTCTAGAAAAGGTGGTAAACTTGAGGCTAGTGCTATTGAGTTTTTCAAGGCAATCATTTGTACTTATGAGTGGCATTAAAAGAACCTTTTTTTACTGCATTCAAACTTGATCTTCTTCTTTTACACTATATAAGCTTGACTTTCTTTAGCCAAGTATTCACCTTTTAATACCATTCTACTTCATTTACAAAAGCATCATCATCATTTTGAAGCCTGTTTCTAATTTTTAACTTGTGCATTTTGCATCTTTGAGTTGGAAAAGGAAAGAATAACAAAAATTTAAATCAAATATTGTTATTTTGTCAAACTCTGCAAATCGATGAAAGTTTTTCTTTAAGGCCAAACCATTATTCATTAATGTGTATAGGTCAAAAGTGAGGAAATGACCTAATACACTTCAAGAGAAGAGGTACTTCTTGGGCACATTGGAGGCATTAAAGCATCGAGCATAAATATGGTCACAAAAAAAAAGCAAAGGAAACACATTCTTGATTTATGAAACCCAAGGTAAGCTAAGGAATCATCAACAACCTCTGAAGGGAGGATCAAGGGAGGTAAACTTGAATCTTTAAGAGAAATTATTTGTTTCTTATCCATCACAGGTTTTCATAAAACCTATGCATTTCAACTATTGCGGTTATTATCAACTTTTCAAGAATCATTCATCATGGGCAACATAATTGTCATGCATAATGCATATCCCTTCAAAACAATTTTAAAGACAGGTTTAATAAATGTAAGTTTGAGGAATGTTGACAAGGATCTCCAAGAAAGAATCCTTCAAGAGGGAAAGGCTAGAGGCATTATGATGCATAGGAGAGCATGGTTATTTGGAAATTGTTCAATTTTGATTCTTAAAGGTAGCAATGACTTAAGGTGGGTTTTATAAAAGTAATACCAAACGACACCAACATGGACATTCAGCCAGGAGTTTTTAAGATCAAAATTGAGGTAAGTTTTTAGTCTTAAAGAAATTGTGGCTCATTTTCATACTTGGGGGCAAATTTGGAAAGTGACAATCATTTCCAAGAAAAAGTATTTACTTTAGGCATTTTTTCCCAAAGGATTATCTCAAGACATTTTGGAAAAAGCTTTTAAGGGTAACTTTAGGCATTTTTGAACTCTTAAGGTTTCATGTAGTATAATTTTATTCCTCTGTAATTTCTCACTTTTAAGATTCATTTATTTTATGAAATCTTCAATTTTTTAGAAATTCACTCATTTTTTGAAAATTTTCACTTGTAATATTTACTAATTTTTTTCGAAGCTTTGGCTTTCTAGAAAGTCACTCATTTTGTGAAATTTCTAATTTTTTAGATTTACTTATTTTTTAGAATCTTTAGTTTTTTAAAAATTCACGTATTTTTGTGAAATTTCTCACTTTTAAAATTCACTCATTTTATAGAATCTTTGGCCTTTTAGAAATTCATTCATTTTATACAATTTCTTACTTTTAAGATTAACACATTTTATGAAATCTTTGCTTTCTAAAAATTCTCTCATTTTATGAAATTTCTCACTTTTAAGATTCACATATTTTATAAAATCTTTGACTTTCTAGAAATTTACTCATTTTGTGGAATTTCTCTTTTTTAAGATTCAAACATTTTTAGAATCTTTGGCTTTCTTAAAATTTACTCATTTTATGGAATTTCTAACTTTATTGAAATTCGCTCAATTTGTAGAATTTCAAGTTTTAGATTCACCCATTTTGAATTTTGCACTTTTGATGGAATTATTCTAAATTCAGTTGTTTTCTTGGAAATTTTTACTTGAGATAACAAGGAAGGTTTTCTTATCTCACAACAAGGCTAACTTGAGGTTTCAAAGTTCCTTATATCTTGGCTCAAACTGAGGTTTTGAATGAGAAAGGTTTTTCTACCTTATCACATCTGAAACAAAGCTAAATTGAGATTTCAAAGAAGGGGTAATTCTCTTCCTGGTAATTTGGGTTAAACTGAGGTTTTAAATAAAAAGTTTTTCTAGCTCATCACACCTAAAGGAAGACTCAATTGAGGTTTCAAAAAATAAGTGATTCTATTCCTTGTAACTTGGATCAAATAGAGGTTTTAAATGAGAAAGGTTTCTCTACCTCATTAAATCTAAAGTAAGGTTAAACCAAGGTTTTAAAGAAAAGGTAATTCTCTTCCTCGTAGTTTGGGTCAAATCAAGGTTTTAAATGAGAAATGTTTCTCTACCTCATCATATCTAAATAAAGGCTCAAATCATGAAGAATGATAGGTGTTCATCGATGAGTACAAATCTTAGATTTTTGCCTCTGCTTTAAAGACTCTTTGGGCGAAGTACAATGTGCCTTCTGAGCTAACAATGAAAGCTTTTGGCCTTAAGAGAGGGGCCATTATCCTTAAGAAGGGGAGTTGGTAATACACTTTCATCGGCTAGAGCGTGGGGTGTGTCTTCCTTCCCCTAAAGTTCATGAGATTATGATCAATTTTCTTGGGATCCACAGAAGTTAGCTAACCCTGAAAAGCTATGCTCATATCAATGCCTATCTGATCCTTTCCAACTTTTAGAAGTGCGCTGCTATTGTTGATCTTTTTTCAGCAATATATTATTAAGCCCACTACCTCGGAAAGGGTGGCATGAATACTTTTGTTTGTCACTCCTCTTGTTGAGTGGATTTTAAAATCACAGTGGCGCTTTAGACTCTTGGACATGACTCTTTGTAGAATATTCTCTAGCAGGTCAAAGCATCCTCTAGAGGGGCAAAAAGAGTATGAGGATTAGAGTTTACTCTTACAGACCGCTCATTCATGCCTTGACCCTAAACTCCTATTGTTGACAGCTAATTTTTTTGGCACTAATTTTAGTTTAGTTCTATGTTAGGAAAAATAAGTTTAGGAGCATTTTTGTGTTGTAATGGTAATTTATCATTTTCTAGGGCATTTGGGTCATTATAGTCATTTTAGAGTTTAGGCAGTTGATAGGATTAAGTGCATTTAGATTATGTTCTTAGGAATTCAGAATGATCATTTAGGGTCAAAATAGAAATTAATTTAGTTTAGCTACTAGTTTTGGGGTCCTAAAAATCTTTTAAGGTTAGTTTGGGCAAAACGAAGGATATTGGGTGTAAATTGAGGGGTTTTAGAATTTTTTGAGCCAAAGTGAAAATTTTGGGCAAAGCTACCAACTCTTCAGAGTTTAAAGCAAATTTAGCAAATTTATGAAGTTCTGGAAGAAATTTGAAAATTTTATTGAACACTGAATCTGTAGAGATAAAAGGAACACGCAAAATTAAATTTAAAGCTACATGGACAAAACAGCCTCAATGCAGGGAATTTGTCATAAAATCCTAAAGTAGGTATAGGGATGCTAGTGAGGTGACCATCTAAAAAATATTTAGCCAATGTAGCCTTGACTTAACTAAATGGAGTAGGAAATACTTCAGGAATAACAAAAAGCACGTAGACCAACTCATATGGTAGCTTGAGTATATATAACAAATTGATTATGATAGTAGTTTGGACATGGAGAATACACTCATTAAATAGTTAGAATAGCTTTGGATTATAGAGGAAATCTATTGGTACCAGCGTACCAGAGTCAATTGGCTAAGGTAAGGTGATAAGAACACTAAATTCTTCCATGCTACAACCATTCAACACAGAGCTTCCAATAAAATTTTTAGAATCAAAGATGGCAATGGCATGTGGATTGAAGATGAAAAGTAGATTGGTGACACCTTCAAAGCCTTTTACCAGGACCTGTTCAGCTCTGAAAGGGCTAGAAATCTGGGTGATGTTTTATAGTATGTTCAACAAGTAGTTAGCAATGATCTGAATAGGAGTGTCATTCGGGAAGTTACTACTGAGGAAATTAAGGCTACTGCTTTTTCAAATAGGAGGTCTAAAATGTAGGGTTTTGAGAGCCAAAAAACTTAGTGGAATTAACTTAAACCCTCCAAGGATCCAAGTGAATTGAGGTAAATCAGGTGTTTCAAAATTTTCAGATCTAATAGGTTGAGATCTTTCACTCAACTGTTGAGCTGAATCATAAAAATTGAACAATTGATATGTTCAAACTCTATATAGTATCCATATGAACCTCTTGGATCACCATGCCTCATCTAGGTTTTGGTAGAAGTGTTCCTCTTGTGCCCGTAATGCTAACTTGCGTCATCTATAGAAAGACAAAAGGGGAGTGCAACTATAGGTTTTTAGAACCCTTTCCAAATTTCATCTTAAGGAGGCTTAATGAAATTAACACTATAATATATATATATATATATATATATATATATATATATATATATATATATATATATATATATATATATATATATATATATATAAGAAAAACTTCTAAGACAAATAGGTTTCATAACCCTAATCTGATTATGCCTAATTTCGAGCTTAATAATAACTTAACCATTGGGCCAATAATTAATCCAAATTATTATGAAACCAAAACCAAACTATTTGGCCTATGCACTCAAACAATTCAATTGGCTCTAAATGTATGACCTTATAGGCTCTTATCACATTAACAAAGATCATAAATCACATTTACGATAATGAACAATGAACGGTGTCTAGCAACATATCATTGCTACATAAGTGACAAGATAGTTGGTGATTTGACTAAATCTCTATAATTATTATTTGTATATGTGATCGTCCTTTTATCCAAGAATATCAAGACCAAGCACAAGATATAGAATGTGTCATTCTTATATAGCCCAATCTTTGATTTCTTGATTCCCAAGTAGACTGACTTAAATTGATAACATTGATATCCTATATCAATTCATCTGGGCATGACCATATATTTTCTTAGTCTCATTCAATCAAAAGCCCGCAAGGATATCACTCCTAGTACATAGGAGGGACACATCCCATCTTGATCATACAAATCCCTCTGTATGATATGTGACATACCTAATGATCACCTTCATGTTCACTCAGTTATGAGCAACAAGGAAAAGTATCAAAGTATGTGATTCACATGTAGAGAACCTTGACAACGTCAGATGAAAGGACTATATATACCATTATCATTATGAGAATTACTTATAACACTCATGTAACAATCTATTTGCCATTCTCATTGAGGATTGATTCAGTACACAAGTTCGGCAACTTGTACCTATAATGTAGGCTATATATCTCATATTAGTTTCCACATATGCTAGTTTTTATGTATTATTGGAAACCACTCTACAATAATACTATACTAGGGACATTTAAAAATACTATTATTCTAGAGTTATAATTATGTTTTATTATATTACGCAAAAACAAACAACAAACATAATTATTGGAATAATACATACATAAAATATCATAACTCAATGTACAAAATACAATCATATTATGTTTGGCTTTTGGGCATAATACTAACATGAAAGCCCCAGGCCTTGATGGGTTTTTGGGAGTGTTCTTCCATTCTTATTGGACAGAAATTGGGGAAACCTTTTTTCATGCTGTAAAAAGCTTTTTCAGCCAAAGTATCTTTGATCTCTCTTGTAATTTGGCTTCTATAGTGCTTGTCCCTAAAATCCAAAGTCCTGACTCTGTATCTCTATAAAGACCAATTAGCTTGTGGAATTTTTTCTACAAACTTAAATCCAGAGTCTTACTAAATAGGTTAAAGCCTTTCTTACATAACCTGATCTCACCTTATCAAAATGCTTTTATTAAGGACAGGTTAATTTAAGGCAACATTATTATGGCTCAAGAGGCTTTTCACTATATAAGAAATAAAAGGAAAGCCAAGGTTGGGGGCTATGGCTTTGAAGATAGTTATGAAAAAGGCATTATTCATGCTGTAAAAAGCTTTTTCAACCAAGGTGTCTCTGATCTTTCTTGTAATCTGACTTCTATAGTGCTTGTCCTTAAAATCCAAACTCCTGACTTTGTATCTCAGTATAGACCAATTAGCTTGTGTAATTTTTTCTACAAAATTATATCCAGAGTTTTATTAAATAGGTTAAAGCCTTTTTTACATAACCTAATCTCACCTTATCAAAATGCTTTTATTAAAGGTAGGTTAAATTGGGAAAACATTATTATGGCTCATAAGGCTTTTCACTATATAAGAAATAAAAAGAGGGGCAAGGTTGGGGCCATGGATTTGAAGATAGATATGAAAAAAAAGCCTACGATAGGGTGGAATGAGATTTTTTTTTCTGCTATGCTTAGGAAAATGGGATTGTGTCACATTTGGGTTAGGTAGATCATAAAACTTGTTAGCTCAATGTCTTATAAACTGTTGTTTAACGGCAAAAAAACTAATATGTTCTACCCCATTAAAGGGCTTAGGCAAGGAGATCCTATTTCCTCTTACTTATTCATTTTTGTTACTGAAGTTTTGTTGTTGAAAGAAGGTAAGATATCTTAGGGATTCGGATGAGCAAGTACTGCCCTTTTTTTTCACGCATGTTTTTTGTTGATGACTATTTGTTCTTCTTGGAAGTTACTTCAATGAGCTACAGATCCATTAAGCAGATCCTAGAGGACTACTGCCTAGCTTCTGGTAAGGCTGTAAACTGTGATAAGTCCACTATCTTCTTTAATAAGAATATGCCTTTTAATATACAAGAATAAGTGAGTTAAATTCTGGGTGTTCCTACTAATGCTAACACTGGAAAATATCTAGGTCTACCTACTACATGGGGAAAATCTAAGTTTGAAGCCATGGCCGTTATGAGTGACAAGTTAGCAAAAACACTTCAAGGATGGAAGGAGAGCCTCTTGTCTTTTGTTGGTAAGGAAGTTCCTATTAGGGCAGCAACATTTGGCTTGCCTGTTTATCCTATGTCTATTTTTAAGTTTACAAAGAAATAGCACACGGCTTTGAATTCTTTGATTGTAAATCTTTGGTGAAGCCACTCTGAAAAAAGGCGCAAAATCCATTGGAGGAGCTGGAATACTTTGACTCACCGAAAACATCAAAGGGGCCTAGGATTTAAGGATTTGGAATCATTCAACAAGGCCATTCTTACTCAGTTGAACTGGAGAATCTTGTAGAACCCTGAAGCTTTATGGGTAAAAATTTTGAAAGGATTCTACTTTACTCATTTTGATTTTCTAGAAGCAAAAAAAGGTTTAAATGCCTTATGTAGTTGGTCTAGCATTTTGTGTGGTAGAGACAATCTATTACCACTCTGAATGTGTAAATACAGTGATCAATTTTAGTGAGCTCAAGCCTCAAGCAGTCCATGTCCTGTAGGCCAAGCAGAACATGTGCACTATGTTTACCCAAATGGCCCTCTTGGTCATTATGCAAAGATGTGTATATTGGTCAAACCATCACACACATAGTCACATATAATTTCATCTAGAAGTAATGATGACAATGAAATTCTTTATTCCTAGCCAGTATGGAATTTGAGTAAAATCCCCAGGTGTTTGTACAATCATATGCACACATGATGCTATTTGTGCGCATTTTTTTTTCCAAACTTTCACACCATATCCAACTCAAATTCTACCCATATTCTCCTGTGCCATCAAGGTTTTAAACCCTTTAATACCCTTAAACCTTCATAGGGAAACAGGTTTGAGATATTAAATCCATCTAAGTTTACAAATATGGATTTTACACTTAACCGGGTAAATATGACCATATGAACTGTGCTCAGCAAAATTAGCCAATTTTGACAGGCCATAACTCTGGCTACAGGGCACCAAATCCAGTGATTCAAAAGCCCAGTATTCCTCTTCAAGTGTTCTAAGTGTGGCCAAAATTTTATAGCAAAATTCTTTATGTATAGAAAGTTATGGTAGCTGGAGTACAGGGTACCAAATTTTAGCCACTATTGACCATTATGTCCATACAAAATTTCATAATATTCATACACTTTATTTCCAAGTGAAAAACCCACCTGGTAGTGTCCATATATGTCTTATACACATGGAAAAACCATTCCCATGTATTTAGAGCCTTTCTAACCATCATTCATAAAAATGCCATCAAAACCCATAAACACCATATGGACAACATTGTATACACACTTCAAACCACACTCCATTGATCCATATATTCTTCTCACACTACACATACAACATACCCAGATCATTTACATGCATTTATGCACCATATACATGACAATAACTTAGTTAATATGTACACTAAGCTTCTTGGAGAACTTCAAAAGTACTAAGCACTCCAGAAACTTGAAGGGACCAGTACTGCATAAGGCAGAAAGTACCATTACTAAAAATAGCTAATGTGCTCCAAAAATCATGAAACTTTCCAATTTACAACTAAATATATGGAAGTTAATATACCTAAAATTTCACTGAGAAATTCAAAGAACTGCTATTATTTTGAATGCTCTCTTTCAGGTGCTCCTGAAATGGACAAAAAGAAGGTGAGTCTCTTTGAAGAAACTTAGTAAGGGCTTATCATTAGAAACTTAAATTCCTAGAAACATACCTAAAATCCAAAGGCATAAAAACACAAAATAAAGCACATATACAAAAATATAATCATCCAAATGCACAAACAAACAGAACACAATCAAATGCAATGCTGGCAACAATACATCATTAGGGTTAGTCCATAAACAATCAAATAAACAATATGTAATCACTATGGAAGCCCTCCTCAAGCTAATGCTTGGTCTTAGGAGGTTAATTGGTCTTAGTTAGTACTAACTTGAGCTCTAGAAAGCCCTATAAACACTGCCATCTTGGTGCTTGAAAAAAGTAAGGCTGGAACCTTGTTCATGCACACCCTCTTAACCCATACTTGGTTCCTTAAGTTTTTTGCTATCTTCCAAGCATGGGCTTAGCTTCATGGATGCTTGATCATCATCTTAGAATAGTAAACAACCATTAAACATGAAGATAAAACCCTTACATAAGCTGTTAAGGTTGAAATCTTCAAGAGATACACAATAAACCTGAAAACTAGGGTTTTTTTTTCTTTCTTGTTGCATCCGATTGCCTTCCTTTGTGATTTCTTGGGAGATTGAGCTATGGTGGCTATTGAAGCTTATGGAGGAGCTAAGGAACAAGTTGTGCCTAGTGGGGGACAAAAATGGGCAAGAAATGGCAAGAAATCAAGATATTTTACTTGACTTGATTAGTTTAACCTTAGCCCTCACTTAGGTCACTATAAGTATGTCTTAAGCAAAGAATTTTTGCCTAATATTTAGCCCACATTTTTGAACTTAGAACCTGGAAATAAAAGGCTGGGATGATGCTAGAAATGGACACCTTTGACTCTTGTAAAAAATCATCCCATCCTTAAGTTATTTTTGTGAACAATTGTACACCTAGTTGTCCAAATTCTTGAATAGTAGCTTTTGTTTCCTTTATGCAATTCAGCCTCCAAAAATTGCTTCCATACCATTCAAATCCTTCCAAAATCTATCTTTTAGAGTTATACAATTGAGTACTCAAGTCTTGAAATCTTGCAATAAGACCTATATATTACTTGTAAAACAAGCAATCCTTTAGGGCTCCCTGTAGTACCAAGTAACAATTATAATCTTTTAGGGAGGTGTAGATTATTCACTTTACCCCTCACATTTCATTCACTATGGTGAAAATTACACTATATAATGGTTTATAACCATTATGTCTTTATACTGTAATTTTACCATTTGTTGAGGTGGTAACACAATCTTAAGGCTAATACTTGCTGGCAGGGCAGGGATGGTTGGAAGATTGAAATATGGAAGGATCCATGGGTTCCTAATCTCAAGGGGTATAAACTTCATCCTACTGAGCCTATTCCTATTTAGCTATAGGACTTGAGAGCACGTTCTTTGATGGACCTAGATACTTACTCCTGGGACTTGAGAGGTATCTAAGATCTAATCCTTAAAGAGGATAGAAAGGCTATTCGATTGTTTCCTATTAGTAAGAATGCAAGCTGAGATAGTGTTGTATGTACCCACAACAAAACAGGCCAGCTTACTGTTAAATCAGCTTATTGTGTGAATAAGTAGGCTCTTGAGTGTATAACCCCATCATCTTCACATCAAGTTGATCCCACAGTTTGGAAGTGTCTTTGGAGTATTACATATCCCTTAAATTGCTAAATTGCCTTTAGCGGGTTTGTCAGAACAACATTGCAGATAATTTTAATTTGGTTAAAAGATGCAACAAAGTTGAGTCTTTCTGTCAGTTTCCTAAATCCAGTCAGCATGCAATTCTTTTGTGTGATTGGATCAAACTTGTTTGGCATAGTTACTGAGGTTACAAAATTAATAAGTGAGCCATTATTGCATTTAATTCTTGGTTGCTAGCTATTTGGCACTTTTTGGTCTATGATTGCTTTAGAAAAAAGTTTGTTTTGACAAAAATTGACTTTATATGTTGGCATTTATGGCTTGCTAGAAATAAGGTGGTATTTAGGAAAAGGAAGTTGAATTCGACAGCTACTACTCACAAAATTGAACAAGCCCTAGTTGACTTCTGTAGGGGTAATACACCTGACTCTACTCAACTGACACAACAGTAGCACATGCAGCATCATTGGAGGAAGCCTAATGTGGGCTATGTTAAAGTAAATACAGATGGAGCATGGGATCCTTCGACAGGATGTGCAGGTACTGGTGCCATTATTTGAGATTTTACTGGACGGATGTTGGTTGTTAAAGGAGAATGTCTCCAAGCAATAAGTGCTATAGTAGTTGAAGCCATTGCTTTATGAGAAGGCTTGCTTCTTACTACAATTGCTAGGGGGCTTGGATTACGAGTTCAATCATTTTCTTAGGATAGCTAATGAATGTGCAAATTACATTGCTAATTCTTTTAAAAAGGAGATGATCCTTGTGGATTGGACTATATATCTCTCATCTTCTCTAAGATCCCTCATTGACTTGGATATTTTGTATGATCCTCCTTGACCTTAATAAAAATATCTTCATTTTTGGCCAAAAAAGAAATTATTTATGCAGTTTAATCACTGGCTGTTTTCTTTTTTAAATTTTTTGCTATTTATTGTTTTAGTGATGTATCGTTTCAAAAAAATTAGTAGTGCATAAAATTATTGGTTAAATTAGTTACTTAATTACTTAAATAATTTAATTTACTTAATTTTTTATAGAAGTTAGAAATCAAACCAAAGTGGTAAAATATTTAATAAATATTTAAGGATTTGTTCTTGGTGGATTTAATAAAATCTCAAGACAAATTATTTGTTCAAATTCGATTGGTTTGATAAGATACACAATTTTAAATAGATGTCTTCTCAAATTCTTGGTAGATTTTGTAAAATTTCGAGATTTCATGGACATCTAATCACAAAATTTCATGTTCGATTAGTTTGGTAAGATTTATGGTTTGGAATTAAATTAAAAAATTATAAATAGTTAAATAAAATCCATAAAATTTATTTTATCAAAGATTAAGGTGTTAAAAGAAACAAAAACTTAAGAAGAGACAAAATTCCCATGTTACCATTTTTTTTGCGTTAAAGGTGCTTAGTTCTTTTTTCGCATAACCGACTCATAAATCCAAAATCTTTTGTAGATCACAACAGGTATCCAATTGACCTAGGTGTAAACTAATTGGTGACAACTTTTAAACTGTTGCTACACCTGTTATGCCTTTTCTCATCCTTTACAAACTCTGCATGAAAGGTGTGCTTAAGAAGTCTAAAGTTTCCAAGCTAGCACTCCTGTTTGTTGAGGACCTAATGAAGGAGAGAGCTCTAATTGGCCTATTGATAGGGATCTTTGTGCATTTGAGATAAGAAAATCTCATATGGGTTTTCTTTCTCGAGCAAAAATCTCACATGGGTTTTCTTCCCTATGCTACCTTTTTTTATTATTCTTTTTTTTTTTGTTGTGTTGTTCATTTTCTTTAGCTTACGACATGAGGTGGGATGATGTGTACAAGTAGTAAGCTAAGAAGGGCAGTATCAAGAAGGAAGTTAAGGGAAGCGGAAGCAAGAAAGAGCCCAGGAAGGACAAGGGCTAGAAGAGGGCCAAATCTCTTACTACTGCTATGGATGCCGAAAGGCCTAAAGAGAAGGTGGTTGTTATTTAGGAGGCTACTCTTACTTGGGCTCTTGTCCCTTCTTAAGAGAGAGCCTAACCTTAAGTCTGTTGAGGGCCAAACACAAAAATCCCAAGGTAAAAAAAAAATGAAGGTTGCCACTATTTCTTCCTCGGATAATGAGGGCGAGTAGTTGTATTTGTAAACGCCAAAGGTGTGATGGAGAACATTTTTAGGCCAAAGGATGGTAGGGTAGCTCTACCTTCTTTTGATGCCCAGGACCTTAGGGTTTACCTTTTTGGATTTCAAGGCAGGTGCCTATCCTGTTAGGGAGCCTTTAGCTCCAACTTTGGTGGACTTGGCCTAGGAACTACAACTCCCTCTTCCTTGTTTGAACTACTCCCTCCACCTTTAAGGACTTCAACACTTCAGCTTCACCAACCTCAAGAATACCTTCCTCCTATAATGCCCTTATCGATTGAAGGACATACGGCTTGCTACATATGCACCCCAGGGTAAAGAACTTAACCATAACATTCACTATGGAGGAAGGTATGAATGCATATGCATTAACTAGAACATAACATGGCAGAAAGTTCTATGTCCTCTCAAAGGCAATGGAGTAGAGAGGAGAAGTTGGGAATAGGCCAAGGAGATTGAGAGGTGGAGCTCAATAAAGAGCACCTTATAGAGGTTGGCAAGGTGAGAAACCTAGGGTGAATCGAGGAAACTAAAAAGGTAGAGCTCAACAAAGGTTCCAAATTGAGGTGAAGTCAAAACTTTTTGAACATTTACATTTGAATGTTGTTATATTTGCTTTTTTTCCTATAGATATGCCAAGGCTTAATACTAGTGCCGTACAACCTAAACTTTGGATATATCTAAGAGCTTGACCTGTCAGGTAGAAAAAATGAAAAGTTGCCCCCTTAGAAAAGAGCATTTTTGAAAGAAGAAATACATAGATTGCTCTAAGCTAGGGCAATTCGAGAAGTGTGATATCCATTATGGCCTAATACCACATGGAAATATAAGTAAAGCTGAGAATGTGCATAGACTTTACTAATGTCAATAATGCACACCCTAAAGACTTATATCTCCTACCAACCATTGACCCATTGGTAGACTCTACTACCAAATACAAATTTTTTAGCTTAATGGATGCCTTTAGCGGGTACCACCAGATACGAATGGCAATAGAAGGTGAAGAGGCAACAATTTTCATCATCGATGAAGAAACATTTTGCTATGTCATAATACCCTTTGGGCTAAAAAATGTTGGTGCCACATATCAAAGGCAAATGAACAATATCTTCTCGGATCAAATAGGGAAGAACATGGAGGTCTACATAGATGACATGATAGCAAAAATACTAGTTGATCTTTAAGAAGTGTTCCACCAACTCATAAAATATGGATTGCACCTTTACAGTAAGGTTAGGGAAATTCATCGGGTATATGGTATTTGGAAGAGGAATTGATGCCAACCTTGAGAAAATGAAATCCATACATGATATGCCATTGGCAATGCTCTTAATATTGGCTTAAAGATTGGTAGGAAGGGTAATAGTCTTGGGCATAATTCTCCTAAATTTGGAGAAAAAATGTCAACTGGCAAGATGTTTACGGCTAAAAACCACCAACATGTCAAGATCCAAATTCGAATTGGTTCCTGGTCTATCAGCCTGGTTCCATTCCCTACTCATCTCGAGAGCTAGCTTTGCTCCTTAGATTTCATACGGAGTTGGCGGATTGGTTAAACCTGCTTCCCGTAAGATTTTTCAACCTTTCCATTTTTATCCTTCTAACTTTTTTTTTAAGTCAAGAATGTGTAAAACTTGACACGATCCATCGGACAAGGAAGCCAGGTATAAACCTTCCCTCACTTTTTTTTTTCGCTTTGACAAAAAAAAACCCACTGACCTACCAATTGTAGAAGTAAGATCTTTGGTGAAAGACATGGATATATATTCAATATGTAATCAAAGGATTTCTAGAGGTTCACTTTGAGTCCATAATATCCTCTACATTTTATGCATCTTTTGTCTCGTCTCTTGCTTTCAGGGAGCATGTGAGCTAGAGTTGGTTGATATTATTAGGAGGACTCTTAGACACAGTAAGACTATTATGAACTTCAAGCCTTATTCTTCAAAATATTGTGAGAAAAAATGTGAGAAAATGTCAACCATTGTTCAAAATATTGTCTAATTCACCTGCCAAAGGTTAGTTCAAATGGACCAAGGAGTGTAAGGAAGCATTTAAGGAGCTGAAAAAGCACCTAGCCGAGTTACCAACCCTTAGGTAGCCTAAGCTAGGTGAGCCATTGGTATTGTACAGCTTAATAAACGCCAAAGCTTTAAGCTTGGTTGTCATAAGCCTTTACCCTTAATCTTACCTAACTCATATGAGACCCCAAGAACCATACATTAATTCAATGTTAGGCTTAGGTATGTTGTCTCTTAGTAGTCCTCTTAATTGATTAAATCTTTAATGTAATATTATATACAATGCGTTACTATAATTGTAGGTCAAAGACCATAAAAGTAACATATATATAGGGTAGTTGGCCAACATTTTAAAAATATACAATCGTATAATCATGTAGTTATGGATTGTGAATCCATGCAAGCTACTATGAAACATAACCAATAGTCCCATAGAATTCACTAGAGGTATCAATCCTAAATATGTAGATACATACATATGTATGTACGTATGTATATACGTACACACACACTTACATAAAAATGTTGTACATATGCTAAACACTGAGAGTCTTGGGATCCAATCCCATATGAACTACACTACCCAAAAAGGATTACTATAGTTTCCAGGTATCCTCTACTCTTTGCCTCTCTACAATAAAGGGCAATAAGTTAGTATTCCAAGTAAACAAGAACATGCAGGAAAGAACATAACCAAACAATACATGAAATACATAACAAATTAAATAAACTATGCACACTTAATATTAAAATACTAATAACCAGACCCTTCATTGTTATTAGTCCCAAACACATTAATGCATACACATAAAACATCTAAAGGATGTGAGAATCAAAGGTTCCCAATAAAGGTTGTAAACCTAAAATAAAAGCATTCATGTAGGACTATGCATATCATCCATAAAGATTTCAACATATGGCTGATGCTAGGAATTTTTATTATTGCCAAATAATTATGAGGGTAGCTAATTCCTACCATTCTTTTACCTTTTCATCTTGTAAACTTAATAGGCAATGCCTGTATGTGTCTCACACTTAACAAGTCCAAATTGTCCATGCAATATTACTTTAAAGCATCTTAATATTGCTAATATTCCTTATTTTATGGAAATAAGTGGACTATTTTGGTTACTCTTTTGTATGTGTTAGTCTTATGTTTTGTGTGGGTTAGTGAGTGGTGAAGGATACCCCCATTCTTAAGTCCGCCAAAGCCCTAGCTTGTCATGGCGTACTTGGGTGTATTAGGTTTTTAAACATCATTACTCACCATGTATCAAACCCCTTAGAGGTTAGTTATTAGGGACAAAAATTGCGCCTAGGTGTTGCCGCTTGAGGGCTTATAGTACCTTTGCACACCCTCTTGGGTGCACTCCCATTTTGGGGCTGCCAAACACTGCCTCAGGATAAGCCTCTCCCTCTTGGCATCCTGCATTACACACAGCAACTTCACATGGGTCACCCCAGGTGCCCTGCTTGATCCCCTCACTTGCCCTGCCCATCATATGCACATAACTTGCCTTGGGCCGTGATGCAGCGCCTAGAGCATGTGCCTAAACCTTGAAGCTTCCCCTAGGACACCTATAGCATAGGGCACAATGTGCCCTTGGGTCTCTTATACCCCAACAACCTTGGCCTAGCCAACCATGCACATGAACAAAGCCCTTTCTTGCCTGCCTACACAAGCTCGAACATTCACACATGCACTTCATGTACATTTTATAATTTTGTTCTGAACTAAATCTAGCCATAAAAGCATCATAAATAGCTACAAATACTCACCATATATGCTTGTTAGCTTCTTCACATACAAGCATCTTAGCTAAAAATTAATTAACACCTAAGCATACAAAACATATGACCCTTGTCTTAGATAACATAGTTTGCAAGCTCAATGTACTTAGCCTTTTGTTTTCATTTCAAGCCAAACATAGGAGCCCTCTTAGTAGCTTATTCTCATACCTAAATTGATCATTTTAGGCACAATTTAGCCATTTTAGCACATGAAAATAGCCCCTAAAATAAGCACAACAATCCAAGTTTTTCTCCCAAAAAAGGCCTAGAATTTTGTTTACCAAAGTGCCCTCTTCGGTTCAATGAGCCAAACTGCTACTCCAAATCCATCCCCTTGCTTCCTGGCCTATATGTGCTAGTTCTTAAGAAAAAATAATACTTCCTCTATTTCATAAAAGCAGACCTTTTTAGTATTTACAGTAATGAATTTATGATTTTATTTCTTCCAAAATTTATAATAAAAATATGAAATTTTTATATGAAAATTGAAATTTAAAATTATAGTTTCAAAATATCATTAAAATTTTTTTAATACATATTAATATGAATATATTCAAGTCTAATTTTAGTAAAAAAAGGTAAAAGGGCCAACTAATACGAAATAAAATGAGTATAATTTAGGGCAAACCAAACATCAAGAACACAACAATGTAATCTCACAAATTTATTGAACCAAGTCCTCACCTCAGGTTCCCTTTTTCGGTTTTAATGGTACAACACACCTCCAATGACTTGCTTTTAGACTTTAAACACTAATCTATAAGCAAGATATCTAATTAAACAAGCTTATGAAACTATCTTAGACCATCAGACTCAATAAGAGCTAAGTAAAACTCACAGCTTACCTTAGCCTTTAATACATATGTCTCCACATTGCTTGAAACCCAGCCTTATTTGTTTTCCTAGGTTACTAACACCATAAATTTAGCTTCTAAGCTAAGACTCATGAATGAATTGCACCAGATTCATCATGAAATTTGAATATCTTATCTCTTAAGCTAAAATTGAAAGTTCATGCCACCAGGCTTCATAGTTCATTGATTTCCCTAAAAAAGCTGCTTGATTGAAGTCGAAAATGGCTTCCTCTAAACTAGAAAGAAGTGATCATGGAGGCAAGAGGAATCGCTAGTTCATGGCTTCTTTTTCTTTATGGATCATTACACAAGCCAATCATAGGCAGGAGGTACAATCATTATTTGCCAATACCAAAATAAAGCTAAAAAAATTCTCCTTCCACTCACATTTAGATTCAACAGATAAACCATGCCTAGCTAATTCATGAGATGCAATATTTGATTCCCTCTCCATAAGGATTACTTGCCAGGAGAAAAAAACCTTAGAAAGTGCTAAATATTCCTAATACATGAAAAGACCTCTAAAGCTCTCTCTATGTCTAAAGTAATAACTTGAAAGACCAACAGAGCATTCATTTCTAGATTGATTTTTTCCCACCACATACTTAATGCTAGCTTTAGCCTTTCCTACATAGCAAGGCATTCCCTATAGAAGGCATCTGAGATCTTAGGGCACTGAGTCGAGATAACAATTACAACCTTACCAGAATGATCGTGCAGGATTATTTTAAGGCTAACCTTCTCATATTTGCTTACAACATCATCTGAGTTTAGCTTTAGGAAGCCTATTTTTGCTTGCTCAATCAATGTTGAGCTATCATAAAAGCCAATAAGAGGTTTTACAGCTCAATGTCATTTAGAAGCTTCTGGATTCTCTAAGGCAGAGTCATATAAGACTATCTTCCCTTCCCAAAGACCACTTTTTTTTTTTGTTTTATGCATAGAACTGATACAACCATCCTCACCTTTACCCAATCCATCATCCCCACCAGGTGCCCCAGCTACCTCAGCCCTCAACCACTTCTTCATTGACTTTCTTGTAGCCGAGACTACCTCACCCACATTTTGCTTAGTCCAAACATACCTAGCCACACTGCAATCACACAAAGAAGGCAACATTGTCTCCTTCACATTATGGTTTATGGCTTTTAATTTGGGAGACATGTGAATAGCATATTCTTTTAGAAGAATATCTTTTTAAAGCTTTGGGCCTCAGGCAATTTGTCCCAAATTTCAGCTGTTTTAGCCAATTTGCACCCAAAACTTCCATAGGTGCTACAATTAGTTGATTTCCATCAATTTTACTCAAGGGTATTTTTTTTAATATTTTTTATATAGTGAAATTACCAAAATATACTTTGTGCCAATTTTTGCCTAAATGACCAATTTTACATTTTTAAGCCATTGGACCCTCTAAAACAGATACTTGGCTGCAAATAAATTATGTAAGGCATTGATTTAATAAATTAAATTTTTTACCTGGTAATCTGAGCTTCGTTTAATTGCTTGGCCAATTAGACCTATAGGTGCCAGGGCTTTCACATCATAGGGATGGGAAATAGTGGCCTGTATACTATGTTAGTAGTGCATTGCATGGTACCAAGGTAAGATACCCCACTTTGTAGAAACCAACCTATGCTATATTGTTATTAGCAACAAGGCTAAGACCTTACTTCCAAGGTTGCCCCATAATTGTAAGGAGCAACCTGTCACTCAACAAGCTTATAAAAAAGGTAGAACACTCCAGAAGGCCATCCAAATGGTGCATAAAAAAAGGGAATACGATATCACATATGAAGCCTGAAAAGCTACAAGGGTCAGGCATTTACCAACTTTCTAGTGGAGCCATAGCCTGTGGAATGAACCCAAGGAGCCTGTCTACAATTATTTATCAACAAAAAATTTGGAAATAATGACCAAGGAGCCAACATAATCTTACTTAGGCCAGAAGGGAAGGAGGTAGCAAAATCCATATGTTTCTTCTTCCCTGTAACAAATAGATAGTCTCCAGCTTGGCCTAAAGACCTTTATGAATTGCAGTGATTCATTGCTGTTAGTCCAGTAATTAAATGGGTAGTATGAAGTCAAATAGCCAAAATTATGGCAGTACTACAACTTTATGAAAATGCTAGTGAAAGGTTTTGACATTGTGAAGCCAGAAAAGGTTGTTTGAGAACAAAATAGAAAAGTAGACAATATGTCAAATGCTAAAGCCTAGCATATGCTTATTGTAGATAATGGCAATTTTGCAAGATTGGAGAGCACCCCTAGTAAAATTCTTGATTGAAGGATTCATTTCTAAAGATGAAAAATGTAGTAAGAGCAAGAAAAGATGCTAGGAAATTCATCTAGATTAGGCAAGGATATGCATACCCATTACAAGTGTATAGGCAAAGATATGCGTACCCATTACAAGTGTATATTAGAGAGGATGAAGGAGTTTGTGGAGCCCTTGATCCACGAAGGAGCTTGTGGAACCCATGTCAGGCCAAACGCCTTAGCAAGAATAGTGTTTAGAAATGCTACTTTTGGGTAACAGTCTGACGTGCCAAGATCTAAAGGCTTCCATCCGAGCTTGTTCACTCGGCATCTTACCTATGTTATTTATTTGTTTAGGGCATTGACCCCATTGGTCTAATGCCTGCAACTCTTGGAGAGGTGAAGTACTGTGTGGTTACAATTGATTATTTCATCAAATTGGTGGAAGCCAAACCCTTCGCCAAATTCATAACAATCGAAGTCCTACCATTAATGTAGAAAAACATTATATATTGGTATGGATGCCCAAGAGTGATGGTAGTGGACAATGGGAGCAATTCATTGACCAAGGTTTTCGATAGTTCATGCAATAGTTGGGAACCAAGATAAACTTTGCCCTTATCAGTCACCGTTACAGCAAGGAGTAGGTGGAAGTCACAAACATTACCATCAAGGATGTACTTAAGAAAAGATTGGGTAATGCAAAAGTTAGATGGTTAGGAAAGCTACTGAGTATGTTGTGGGAATACAGGACCACTCCTAAGAAATCAACTTGGGAAACTTTATTTTCCTTTATGCACAGAACTGAGGTATTGACTCCTATTAAGGATGCACACCCACCCGTATGGTATAAGGTGTATGATCCTGCCAAAATGATCGAGGCCTAGAAACATAATTGGACTTTTCAAAGGAACATGAAGGGTTAGCTGAGCTTTGAAAAAGAGCCTTCCAATAAAAAGACAACCTAGGCAACCAACATAAAAGTCAGACCAAAGGACATCAAAGAGGGAGATTTGGTGCTAAAGAAAGTGGATCCCAGGGTTGGTAGTTTGGCACAAAGGGTTCTAAAACAAAACTGGGAATGACCATACATAGCCATAAAGAAAATTAAAAATAGGGTATATTAATTTACTGACTAGTTTGATTAAAAGTTTAGGAATACATCACACTTGGATACCGTGAAAAAATACTTTGCATGGAGTCTGCAATGTTACTTAGGGTTATTGACAAAGAAAAAATTTAAAGAGGCTTCTGATTAATGACCAGTGATAAAATTGTTCGATTCTAAAAAGGATTTTAGGTTTCAAAGAACTTTGGTAGGGTACTCAAAACATGGTGGGATAACATCATCGAGAAAAATCCAAATTACAAATTGGTCATATGATCCTAAAGACAGAGCTAATGGTATCCAAGAAGCTTACAAGCCTAAATAACCTACTTGAGCTTGTGATTGCATGCAGTAGTACGAATATTCGATAAAAAATGACTCTGAAAAAATACAATGAATCCAAAAGTGTACCTAGATTAACTATCTCCAGGGTACAAGCGTAGCACAGGAAAAGGGGAATAATAGAGGTTGTAAAATTAAGAAACAGCCCGAGGAATATGCCAGAAAAGGAAAACTTGGCAAGAAAGAATAAATTTAATAAGTTTGCTAGAATATCCCTAGTACAAATGGTGTGACATTAGGAGAATGCCCGAGTAGGAACAATAGCAAAACTAGCCTAAACTTTGCAAAAGGCTAAGTGTCCTTGGAGCCAATCATGGGCAAACCATCAATAGTCTCTCTTGAAGAGTCCTCAGACTCAGCAAGAAATTTTAATTACTTATCCAAGCATGATTCTTGCTTGACTACTTGAGCTTCAAAGTCACTGTAGAGGAAACTTAGGTCAATCTCATGGAATTGACCCTCCACTTGGTAGCAAGCAAGGCAAACACCTTGCTTAAAGGCTTCGAGGCTTATAGCTTCAAGCCATTCAACCTCAACCTAAGCTAATTTTGCCTTGGCCAAAGCAGTTTCAGCTTTAGCTCGGGAGTGCTCATCGGCCATATTGAGGGACTTGTTTTGAGTCCTGGGCCCTTAGCACAGTAGAGGGCATCCCCAATTAATTTCCATGTTTGGCCCGAGGCAGCACAAAGTTGATCCATCTTGGGTTTATATCAGCTAAGAAGTCTCTTATAAGTAAGTCTCTTATAAGTAAAGCATTCCACCTCTTATATGGCTTAGGCTTAATTGAAAATGGCCCCAAGAAGGCAACTTATAGATGGTTCCTTTCCTAAACATGCTGAGTAATCGATGGCAGCTATGCTCCTTAGTAAGAAGGTTCATCCTATACGTAAATAAAGACGATACTTGTACAAGTAGAAAAGTCCATTAGCATACGGGAAAAGCACAAGCAAAAAGAAAGAATGAGAGGCAAAACCTAAGCAAGCTTCACCCCAAATTGCTCGAAGCATGCCTTAGAGTAGGGAAAATGATTGTACAGATAGTTGGAGGCCTTGAGCATCAACGTGCTACCACATAACATCTTTACCAGATCCATAGACGTAGGATCTATAAAAATGTTTTTACTAAAATGAATCTCAATTTTAGGCTCATGAGGCTAATACCCCCTAGTTATAACCTAAGCACCTGTCTAGTTATACTCGGTGAGAATTTGATGAAGCTATTTAGGCTCATATCGGCTAGCAGCTTTAGAGGATAACCTAGGCAAATAAAACCAAAAGTCTGTATGCATTGAGAGTAAGCTAAAACAGGTGAATATGGAAAATTTTTACCTCTCATGATTCTCAAGGTTGGTGAAGTTAAAATCCCCAGAGGTGGTGAGGTTAATTCCATTGGGAAGAGAGAGCTTTAGTTCTCATAGGTGGAGGTACCAAATCCACAAAAGTTAGGGTCAAAGGATTCCCAACAAGATGGGCACCGGCCTTAAAATCTCTAAGGTAAACCCTAAAGCCCTAGGTTTCAAGGAAAGGCAAAGCCACCATCCTAGATCCCAAAGATGTTCTCATTCACAGCTTCATCATTTGTGAGTTGTAACTAGTTCCCTCATCATCTAATGAAGAAGGAGTGGTAACTTTGGCTTTCTTCTTACCTTGGGCCTTTCACCTACGCCCGTCAACTGACTTAGGGCTAGGCTTTCTTTGATGAAAAGGAAGAATCGGGGCATCAATGGTCTCCTGAGTAACAATTTCATTCCCCTTAGGCCTGGGCTTTTTGGCCTCCTAAGTAGTTCTAGGAGATCTAGCCCTCTTTTGGCCCTTGCCCTTCTTAGGCTCTTTTTTTTGTCCACAAGAATGATATTGGTCAACCATAATAGGTGATGTACTTCTTAGGTTGCCCTTGCTTTGAGCAAATTGTGTAGTTTTTTTTCTCATAAACACTTTTTTCTGTGGAGCAACCATTCATTTTTTGTGCTTGATAGGTCGGTGCTTAGGTTTACCCTACGTCTATGTTGTCTAAAATTAGGACCGACCCTTGGCATATCGTTAGGGGAGAAAGCAATCATATTTACATTGCAATGCAAAAGTTCAATAAGTGTCGACTTTACTTTCGTTAAGAGTAAGGCACTGATATTCATGGTGTGCCCTTCCTTGAGTTCCACCCTTTCAATTTCTTCAATTTGCCTTTGATTTTTTGCCTTGCCAACCTCTATGGTGTGCTGTTCTCTGAGCTCTACCTTATTGGTCTCACTAGCTTGTTCTCAGCTTCTTGCCTTAGCTTCATTACCTTCAAGGGAACATGGAAGGATTTACTGTGTCTCATTCTAGTTGATATTTATATATATAAGTGTCTCCTTCCACCAGAGTGAATGTTATGGTTAAGTTCTTTATGTCTGGATGAATATGTAGTAAGCCCTATGTCCCTTTGCAAATGAAGGCACTATAAGAAGAAGGGGCATTGATGACAATTTTGCCACGTTCGAAGTGTAACACTCCTACCCATTCTTTAATGCATTTTTGACCAATATGAAGGGCAATTTGATCCATCTGGCATTTGGTTATACCTTTGTGAAAAGTATGATGCCAATTGAACTGTTGTCACAAAAAACCCCCTTCACCTTCTATCTTGCTATCCTTGCCAAGGTAGCCAGTTGATCATCACAATGAAACCTTACAATAATTCCATTTACCCTTGTCAACTTCTTTTAGGTCCTCTACGCTGGAGCTGACACAACTCTTAGACTTTTTCCTCCTTTACACCAAGGAAGTAGTGACTAAAAGTACATTCATTTATGGGGTTAGTGCTCAGTAACCGTCATCCTCTTCCTTCTCCTTATGGCACAGCTTACTCCACCTGGGTTGAGAGGATGTTTCTCTTCTACCATTAGTACATTTGCTTAATTGGTGATTTCAAGGCCACTTAGGATGCTCGATTGCTTAGGGTCAAAGCTTATTGGTCATCAACCCTTTGGCATTTCCATATAGAATGACTTTGCCACAGAATTCCAACACGATGGATAGTCTCTATCTAGAGAGTTGTGTGGCTACTTTGCCCACTAATTGGCTTTCGATGGAGTGTTAGAGGAAAGCCCATTTAAGTTATTTGAGTTAAGGGAACTATTAGGGATGAAGGCTTTCTAGCCAAGTAAAGACAAGTCCAGATGTGGTTAGCTTAACAATTTTACATAAAGTTGGGCCATCCATACCTTTAGTGTCCATGATTTTCCCATATTTACAGGTATAAACATCAGGATATTTTATGCCCACTATAGATATTAAGGGACAAAAACTTGGGGTCAGGTAGAGTATAAGAATCTAAGATGCCCTAACTGAATTGTGTTTGTCCACTGTTCGGCCGGCCAGTCATGCCAGGCCATATAAGCTTACGGGACACCTAAGACTCAACTTTGCCTAGTCTCTCATAGATCTACTCCATGTCTAACTTTTGCTGTAGCCAAGGTTTTAAATATCGTATCGGAAGCTGTACCATTTTTTCTAACGATACGGTACGATCTTGGGTACTGGGATTATCTTGGTGGTATATCTCAGATGTACTAATCTATAATAAATTTTATACATACATACATACATAAATTAGCCATTTTCTTCAAGATTTTTTGTATATGCAGAACCAGTAATCGCTTTGCAAGTTGTTTTTTTTATAAAATTTTTAATGCCCACAATTTTATATGTTTGTGTGTGTGTGTGTGTGATTTATATATATATATATATATTTTCTATAAATTTTTTTAGGGCCCTATCAAATTTGCCCACAATTCTAACTTTTTCTATAAATTTTTGTAGGGCCATATCAAATTGATCAAAACGATGGCCGCATAACTAAAACTAAGCTAGTTTCACTTTTCACTCAACAATTCACGGCAATAACATGTTAACCAATTAAATACAAATCAATTATGTTAAACAAACCTTCAATCGAAAAACCATGCTGCTGCCTCTTGTAAGCTGAAATTGAAAATGGCAAAACATAAATTATTTAGGAATTTAGGTTTCTTAGGTTTTTATTTATTTATTTATTTATTTTACTGTTCTTAAGGCATGTATCGTATGAGAACTGGAAGAACCGAGTCACCGATACGTCGAGATGCTCGGTACAGACCGGTACAAATCAATATTCAATCCAAAACGTTTTCAAGCCATACCGTTTTGTTTTCTCTCTGGTATCGGTACGTACCGGCAGTACTAGCCGGCACGGTGTGAAATTAAAAACCATGGCTGCAGCACTTTATATCCTGCAGTAGAGATTTCTTATAAGCACAAGGGTTTTTGGGCCTTTCAAAGATTTCCAATGATGTCAATGCCCTTCATATTAACTTCTAATCATTGAGCAACTCCATGCATGATGGTCTATTGTAGATCTCTTAGTATAGCTCTCTTGAGGATGATGGATTCATTATCGAAGATACCTTGGGCATTTTCTCTAAGTTAAGGGCAGTTGGTATCCACCACAGCTATTTCCATTGTCCCTACAAACGGCACCATTTTGGTGGTTCTCCAACTCGAGGTGCTTGAAGGATGAGCATTACTGGCTCAAATTGTTTAGAACAAGAGTTATACTTTGAAGGACCTATAAATAATAAAAAGGGAAGAGCAAGGGAGGGAGCCTCGAGGTGTTTCCTGAAGGATGATTTTTTGATGCTCATGTCAATTTTTTGGTGAAGGTGTATAAGAGCTCTAAGAGATAAAGTGAGCTTACCTTTGGGGATCTAAGGATCCCTATTGTATAGTGCCCTCTAAGGAGTTCATGAGTGTTGGTTAAATCACCTACATGTATAGCAACGTGGTATGCATGCTAACACAGCAATGAGGCAAGGGAAGTTAGCAAACTTTTCCCTTACTAGTAGTATGGAAGCTCAAATTGGTTTTGGCTCTGCATGAGAAGTTTCTAAGCAAATACATCCCAAGGAAAGATGTTGGTGTTCCTTGGTCATGGCAAGGTGTATCTTCACCACAAGGATACAAGGTGTCTAGGAAATGTTCTCTTTGGGCGTCCTGAGGATGTTTCCCAAGGTCTTTTTCATTTTACCATGAATGTATGATTATGCAGTAAGTCATCCCAAAGCGCTCTCACACTAACAATGCCTCGGAGCTACAAGCACCCATACTTTATTCCTATCCTATGGTTCTAGTTTACAAAATCTAGTCCACCATGCTCCTTGCTTAAACTACTTGGTTACCCATTATTAATGCATTAAACATACCTTAAGAGCAAGCTCAAGCCTTATCTAGGGCATCGAATTACCCTTAAAGACACGTAAGACTCCATTGTGTGCACTTCATATTCTCCTTTCTCCATTTGATCTATATGTGGCTAGCTCATGGGTGTATGACCATTTATAGACTTCAGCAATCCTTAGAAAGATGCCTAGGATCTTTAAGAACCATTAACAACCTAATAAACATCCCATTATGTTAAAGTCTAGAGTAACTGTGGCACTATAGTGTGCGACCTGGTGCCATAGTGCACGATTGTTTTGGTGCTATGAATTGTCATATGTTCTTGTGGTGCAATGCCCAGCCCCAGTGCACTTTCGCCTTCTTCATATTCTAGGATGCACAATGGACCCAAAGTTGCATCCAAACATTCTAGGCTTGCAAATCCACACTCCCAATGCCAATTAAGCAAAAGCATTAACATAACATGTAAAAACATGCAAACCTTTACCTTAAGCACCAATCAATGAAGATTAAGCAAGTTGAGCACTATTGCACCAAGTGGGCTCATCTTGGTTCCTAAGGCTCTATTGGAATTTCCTTTAAAAAATGGGCATTACCTAAGCTAAATCATGATCATTCCCACACTTACAAACAACTTAGAACTGAGATTAATCCATAGGAAGAGTTTTAACTAAATTTCTTGAGCTAGAACTCTTTGGAAATTAGTGTGTTTATAGTTCACAACAAATATTTTTCACTACACCAATAAACAGTATAGATGAGTCACATTTCTCTATACTCAAACAAACATGTGAACTCATAGGCAAGTGAACCTATCATCAAAGTATAATAGTGGCAAGTACTAAGATCATTTTTTCTAAGGAGTAGAGGTTGTTTACCATACTCAATATTCCCTTATTATCTAACCGTCAATTAAGGAGTTTATTTAACTAACTACTATGAATTAACTAAACTAAATTGAACTAATGTAGTAGCATAAACTACTAACTATCAATTGGCAGTAGAAAACAACTAAGATAATCAACAATAGAAAACCTCATACCTAGAATTGAATCCCCCTAGAACTTTCCTTGTGTTGCTTTTACTCTTGATTAACAAGATTGTGATTAAATTGGACCGTGGAGTACTACCTAATATAGACTAACTTTCTATTATTCTTGTTACATTAACCATATTTTTAAGTCACCGATAGGGTGTCTTGGCCTACTGCGCTTCTTAAGAATGCATTACAAGTCCTACGACCCACTACTAGGTTTTACCCTAGTCCGGAGGTATTATGTCGTACCTATTAATCCCGATTACGATAATATCCCTTTTATCCAACAGCTATCCATAACAAACATACTGGATACTATCTTATGCATGTTCATCATCCCACATTAAATTAATAGGCTAGCTACTATTAATAAATGCAACAAAGCACATTGGATAAATCACAAGAAAAACACATAATCGTATTAAACAAAAAATAATCATAATCACAAAATCATCCTAGGGTTCATCTACTCTAAGTATGAGTAGGAAAAGTTTAGCTCATAGTGCCGTAAAATAAACACAAAAAAATCAAAAGAAAACTAAGAAAAGAATAATTCATGGCTAAATTTCTTATTCTCCAAGAAATCTTAAATCAAGCGCTCATAAAAATGGTGTTGATCATCAGAATTGCCTCCAGCAGTCTTCGTTTATGGAAAAAAAAAAATTTCTCTGTATGTTAGCCACCTTTCTATTCTTCTTTTTTTTTTCTGAAATAATTTGAGAAACCCAAAAAATAAGACAAACACGATCTGGTATATGGTTGTGTACCTCTTTTGGAACTTAAAATCTCGCTAATTTAAACACAGTTAGGAACATGGGCATGTAACTCAAACACGGCATGTAATAAAGCATGTAAAGCACAACACGGGCATGTAACAAGGTGTGTCTGCTTCAAAACTTTGCAAAAACTTGTAATTCAGCTTTAAAACTTTACAGAAATACTTCCTAACTCAAATGAAACTAAAATATGACCTAAAAATGAAATATAAACTAATTAAGCACCATATTTTGTCTTAAACATATCAAAAGACAAGAAAATACAAAGGAAAACATATAGAGAACATGACTAAATATAAGCATATCATAAACCCCTAATTGCACCATACCACTTAGCTTGGGCTTGCTTGTATACTTTTGGGAGCTTTTGGTTTTGGTGTTAATTGCACCACAGGAAGTTTGATTTGGTTCTTCCATTGAGGTAGAGAAAGATCGATGAAAATGAAAGGAATGAGATGGATGAATAGTTGCTCATCCCATCTTTCCCATTTATCTCCCATCCAATACCTTCACTATTCCTTCATTTTCAATTTAGCCCTAAGTTTTGATTGCTTTAACTTGGATACTTCTCTTCTTCGCCTCTTTGTACTGCCTTTTAGATCACAAGTGAGAGTTCCATAATTTCCTCCTATGTCCCCAAGGTAAGTCCTAGGCCACTTATGCATAGAAGACCTAATTTTAACACTTTTGTGCAATTTAGGTCCTACCTCTAGGTGTTATAGTTCTAATGAACCCCAAAACTTATGATCTTGAATTTCTACTCAATTATACTCCTTTGACCCTAAATTTACCATAAGTATGATTTTAACCTTTACTCAGTCCAAAATTACCAAAGTGCCCGTGGTGACATTTAGGTGTCATTTATGCTCTAGGAACCTTTGTAATCCTTCCTATTTGCTTATCAAGCATAATAAAGGCTTAGTAAGAGATTTCTTACCCCATAGCCAAGTTTTACCTGACTGTAACAAGTCTTGTACATGGAGGGCCATTACAAATGTTTCACAAACTTTAACATTGTATTCTTTGCGATGTTGTGTATTTGTTTGACCCTTAAAAGCTGTTAGACTGCCATTGTTACAATGTGCTGCATAGCTAGGTCTAGAATTGCACAGTTGCCATTGCCGTTGCCAATTACATAGGGAAGACTAATTAAACAGGTAAGCATTTAGCTTGATAGTTTAGGGTGCCTAGAAGGCCGGTTCTAGAGATGCTATATTGAATTAACATTGACGTGCTTCTAAGAAGAATGAAGTAAGCAAAAAGGGTAGAAAGTAGGTGAAGATTTTGTATAGTTTTACACTGCTCTACAGACAATACAAGAACATGTCATTATACAGTTACGGCTGAAAATGAAAGCTTATCTACTTATCCTTCCTTTTTTAAATCAGTAGTTGTAAATTCACATGCATCAAGAGATATATAAGTTTTCACCGCTAAACCTTTTTTCGTTTGAAAAATATCACAAGAAAATGGCCCAAAACCCTACTTTCACATAAAATCTCACTTTAATACGCCCCCCTCCGCTTCATCTTCTTCTGCAAGAAACTAAGCCACATCCTGATCATGGCTCCAGGACAGGAACCCACCAAGCCTCACTACCCTTTAGACCCCAACTGCTACAAGATCCTCGCTGAGATCGGCGCCGGCGTCAGCGCTGTCGTCTACAAAGCGGAATGTCTCCAGATGAACTCCGCCGTCGTCGCCATCAAATCCATCGACCTCGACAAATCCCGCGCCGACTTGGACGCTATCCGCCGGGAAGCCAAAACCATGTCCCTACTTTCTCACCCGAATATCCTCAACGCCCACTGCTCCTTCGCTGTCGGCCGCCATCTCTGGGTCGTCATGCCCTTTATGTCAGCCGGGTCCCTCCAGTCCATAATCGCCTCTGCCTTCCCCGATGGCCTTCCGGAGCAATGCATTGCCTTTGTGCTGAAGGAAATTCTCAACGCCTTGGTCTATCTCAACCACGAAGGCCACCTCCACCGCGACATCAAAGCGGGCAACATTCTCGTCGACTCTAACGGGACCGTAAAGCTCGCCGATTTTGGCGTCTCCGCCTCTGTCTACGAGAGAACTCCCGCCTGCCACTCGTCGGCTCTGATGCTGACGGATTTCGCCGGAACGCCGTACTGGATGGCGCCGGAGGTGATTCACTCGCACACGGGTTACAGTTTCAAGGCTGATATTTGGTCATTCGGAATCACTGCGTTAGAATTGGCCCACGGACGGCCGCCGCTCTCCCATCTCCCGCCGTCCGAGTCCCTGGTCATGAAGATCACGAAAAGGTTCCAATTCAACGACCACTACGACAAGAAAGAACAAGACAAGAGCAAGAATTTCTCGAAATCATTCAAAGACTTGGTCGCTTCGTGTCTGGATCCGGATCCGTCAAAGCGGCCTACGGCAGAGAAGCTCCTGAAGCACTCTTTCTTCAAGAACACCAAGGGAACCGAATTCCTAATCAGGAATATACTAACCGGCCTGCCGAGCATCGAAGAGCGGTTCAGAAGAAGCAAAAAGCGCGAGGACGAAAACGAGGACGCAAGCGAGGGCAGCATGAAAGAGAGGAGGATCAGCGGTTGGAATTTCAACGAGGAAGGATTCGAAATGGATCAAGTTTTCCCGAGCGAGATGGTGAAGCAGGTGAGCTTCGGAGGGGAAATGGTGTTCCAGGATGGGAGGGGGTTAAATGACCAGCAGGGGGAAGAAGGGGGCAGTTTGGACACAGAAAGAATGTTGGAGGGCCTAAATGCGTTTAGGGAAAGTTTGGATCTACAGAGAAAGGAGGTGATGAATTTAATAGCTATGCTAGGAGGGGAAGTGGGTAGGGAGGAGATGATGGAGAAGCTAGAGACAGAGCTAGAGATGGAGAGACGCAAGAATTTTGAGCTCAAGATGGAATTGGAGTGTCTAAAGCTTCAAATTTCTGGAGATAACCAATGACTTCATCTCCTATTTTGTTAATCCAGAACATATCCCCGTTCGAGACACCCCATGCTCCTTCTTCCTTAAAACTCTCACTTATAGTGTAAAAAGAGTTCTGAATGATAAAAAAAAAGGGTTTATCTTTAAAATTAATATTTCATGAAATAAATCTATCAAAAAGAAATTTCCAATAAAAGTCCGAAATCTTCTTATGGACCCTTCAATTACATTTGTTAGCTGAGTCCATGCTTAATGGACGCCTAAAATTTCTCGCATGAGGACTATGAATTAATTATATTATTAGTAGTTTTGTGGTAAAAAAAAAAAATCAAATTTCTCACTAATGTATTGCATTGGGCTTGAATTGGCTTCTAAAGTTTTTTTTTTCTTTGAATCTACCACTGAAGTGTAAAATGGCTTCAAATGTGCCATTACCCATTAAAAAAGATTTTGAAATCTTAGGGTGGTTATGTGACTTTGAGAAAATACCAGGGAGTTTGTGTTACTTTTTCTTATACTTAACCAATCACCTAACTACCACCGAGAATCGTGTCATCCCTTTACAACACCAAAATTGCATTGCCTTTGCACCATAGTTTACGAGCATAGTCTATAAGTGATGTCCAGCAAGTAGCAGCCCATGCAAGCTATTTTGAGCTACAATTCTGTTGTTCACCCTCAACCCCATCAATGATTCGGCTTGAGAGGCTCTCACGGTGTGTGAACTCACAAGCAGCCACCAATGGCTGAGACATCATCACTAATCGAAGCTGAAGCCTACTCAAGCCAAAAACCAACCAAAATGATAAATTCAAAATTGAAACTGAAAACTAAAAAAATTAAAACAAAAGTTTAGGATTTTTGAATTTTAACTTGTATATACAAAATTCTAGTAGGAATTTCAAAATATGACATTTAAAAACTTTGAAAATGAGACCCAAAAAAGAAATGAAACATGTAAAAACATTAAATTTTGAAGGCTTTTTAATGTCAAATGTTGTAGGCAATGGCAAAAAATCTCCAAACAGCAAGATCCTCATGAAAAAAAGAGGCTTCTAAAATTAATTGCATAAGAGTCTTGAAGTTTGTTAAAAGTTACATTATCATCTTAAAATTTAGGAAATTATTTTTCACATTTCCATTAGCTTTCTAATGAGTAATGACATATCTGCCCCAAATTTGAATTTTAGTGGCAAATTCGAGCCTATTTTAGAACTCATAGCCAAATTATTTGCAGGAGTGGCTAGACTGGATCTCTTTATTGTGAACCCGAATGAACCAAGACTTGAACCTGTGACCAAAGACAATATTAGATCCTTGATAATTTTCTATGGGGAAACTTTCAGATGGTCAAGTTAGCTTTTTAGTGAGAGTAGAGGTAGCTAAGGTTATGAGCAGCAGACAACACATACCTTTGTTAGTTATGGGAGTCCCTTATTCATACATGTTTGGGTACTTGTGTCGTACCCCCTTTTGAACGTCATCAATATCAAATTTCTTTGATCTTGGGAATCCCATCTTTAATGGGTATCTTCCTTTAATGGGAGTCAATCCTTAACTGAAAGTCTTCGTATGTTGGTTCTCTTTCTTAGACAAAACCTGGGTCCCAAGCCCTAATGGGCTAATCCCAATATGGTACCAATATGTTTCCATTCTCAAAAAATGTGGGAATAGGTCTCAAATTTTTTCAGCTTCCGGGGCAGTGAAACAATGCCTCCTAAAGGAAGATGACATCTTTTGAAATGAGATGGTGCCTCTTGTTATATAATGATTGACGTAACAACTCTGGCATCTAAAATGACATTTGTCAACATGCACACTACCTTCATTTAATGCACTAACACGCTTTTCTCAAATTTTTTGTTTGGTTATTGGATCAGTTTTGGTTCCCAAGCTTAAACTGAACAAACCGAATAAACTGAAAAGTAATATGTATTTTGTAATTATACTTGTCAACCTTAAATATACAAGGTCTTTTTTTGTTTAATTTTAGATTATATGTTATGAATCAACCCTTAATTTTATGTATAAAATGGAATATTATCAATATTTTTCATATTTTATCAAGTTTTATTTTATGCTTTTCAATTACCATGTGCTTATTTCTAACAAAAAAAATCAAATTATAAGAATTAGATAAATGAAATTATAATTTGGATGGTTTGGATAAAAAAACTAAAAAATTCAATTAAAATTTGGATGGATCAAATCAATTTTAATATATAATTTAGATGGTTTGGATTAAATTTATGAAATCTGAAAATCCATCGAGTTGATCTATTCAGATTAGCTCCAAACTGATCCAACTGACACTACATGAAAACATATCTTTAGCAAGAAAAAAAGTAATTAGTAAAAGCCCACTTCTCATTATAAAATATGATTGGCAACCAAAATTTGTTGTTACAAGTTTCATTGCTAATGAAGCCGTCACATAAAGCTTATGCAACAACTTTAGAAACTCATTGTGAAAGATGTACGTTTTTGCAACGGTATCCACGATATTACTTTTTTTTTTAATTTTGTAACAAATCTAGTCTTGTTGCCTAAAATTTACGCAAAAGTTATAGTGAGTCATTACAATATTTTTTTCATAACTATATTTGGTGTCGTTAGATAACTCCTTTCGAAGTATCTTTTATATCGTTGCACTACTAGAAAAAAGCCATTTAGCGATGGCCATTAGCGACGGCTAGCCTTCGCTAAACATGAAATAGTGACGGCACACTGTTGCTAAAAGGTCCGTTGCTAATTTATTCGCCGCTAATTTTTTCCGTCGCTAGCTAAACATCGCAAAACATACTGTCACAAATTTTCCGGTAACGACATCGACCGGCGCGTTAGTGACATTTTGCCGTCGCTAGTTAGTGACACATAGCCTAGCTGTCACTAGTTAGTGACTCGTACCCGTTGCTAGTTAGTGACGCATTATCGTCTCTAGTTAGTGTAGTTAGTGACTCATAGCCGTCGCTAGTTAGTGACTCGCAGCCATCGCTGGTTAGCGACGCACAACCGTCGCTAGTTAATGACTCGTAGCCGTCGCTAGTTAGTAACACATAACCGTCACTAGTTTGTTTGTGACTTACAGCCGTCACTAGTTTGTGACAATTGGCCTTCACTAGTTTTTGCAAACAATTCTCAATAACTCGCTCTATCCATTTCTTAATCCTCCTACATACATTCTAATATTGTCATCGATTTCACACAAATGCAACAACCAGGGTACTGAATTATTTTTCATTAATACAAAATATGTTTAACACAATGTCATGTCATGTCATTCGACAATTAAAACACATAAGGTTACAATTTCCTTTACAAGACAAAAACTGAGCTCAAATTCCTCATACCGCAGGATCGAGCAAAATATTTTTCAGGAAAGATCATGAAAACAACAATGAACAACTTGGGTGCCCAAATTCCTCTCCTTGCTGGTCAATTGATTCAACTTCTTGGCAAACACTCCACTGGAACTTCTTGGCAAACACTCCACTGTACCATCCCAAAATGTTTCAATTCAAACCAACACTGTCTTTTCTTAGATATTTCATTGGGGTTTGTATCTGCTACAGAAGATCCTGCAAAGAGAAACAATTTAAGAAAATGAAATTTGTAATGACCTAAATGACATGGCAGCTCATAAAATACACAACATCTATTTACCTGCTTTGGTTTTCAGAAGTCCAAGTGTCAAACAATATCAGCAAAGATGAGAGACACAACCACTTAAACATATAAAACATATAGCTAACTACTGTACAAGAATGTAATGCTGTTATTTCCTTTTTTGTGTATGTAATAAAATTCATGGATATTGGACATTCCTTCAAACAACCATTGCAATGAACAACTTGGGTGCCCAAATTCATTAACATATGAGTTCAGCAATTTGTCACCTAGTTCTTAACAAAACTTCAGCAGCTTCAGTAGTTGATCAAGCAATACATTCTTTCATTATGTCTTTTCCAAAGCTTAGTTTTACAGTTAAGATGTAACTAATTTACAAAGTAATGGTAGCATGCCACCTGATACATGGATGTTTAATTCTCCATAGCATGACTAATTTTCATTTCAATAACTAAACCTTTTTCTTCAATGGTTAGTCAAAATTTATTCATTGACACAAAAATGTGAATGCACAAAGAAATAAAAGTGAATGCACAAAAAAATATTAATTCTCAGCACTCTGGATCACTGAAACGTTTTTCTATAGATATATTCATCAAAAGGCACTACAACATTGTGAGTTGAAATCTACAGTACCTGGCTGCAAAACATGTGAAGGTATTGAATTAGGCTTCCCCACACCAGCTCTGAAATCCTACAATTCCACAGACAAATAGAAACCAAAAATAAAAAACCTGAAACATCAGCTGAGCCTCATAAAAGAATGTCTATACCAAAAGTACACACACAATGTGAGGCCGGAGAAAGATTTTATATTAATTCTTAGTTGTCTTACAATGTAGAAAACATAAAGAGAAAAGTAGGTGGCTTAAATGGGCAAAGCCAAGAACCCTGTTAGTATCAATGTCACAGGAAGCTGTAAGCTCAAATTCTCTACATCCAGACATTAGTCAATTTTGTAAACAAGAGGAATTTCCTTCATACAGCCATAAAAACAGACCCAAACATGTTTGAACACTCTCAAGACAAGTAAATAAAAGGTTTGACACCCAATCACTTTGCCTTTCAATACAAAAGTTGTATTCGCAACCATACTTTTGTTTCACAAACTAGCATTTCATATAGATTACGACTTCCAATGAATCTGAACATAAAAAAGAATCAAAAACTTCAATCACAGAATGAAGCTTCCTAGGTTCCGAACACATTCAAGGGTTACATAAAGAGCATGTCCACAAGATTCTTTTCATGTGTAAAAGTAACAAATTTTAGTAAAACAAATGCAATAGAATAGAAAACTAGAGACAACCCAGGAAGGCAAAGTCCGATAGCTATCAAGAGGCAATATCTCAGCAACCAAACAGAAAGAGAAAAGACGCGCCGACCTACGTAAAAGAAAATAGAAAACGTAGTGGGCAACAGGGGCATAGGATTTTTACCTAACGGGGTAGGACGAACAGCGGCAACATTCTGGAATTCTGATCCTGCAAAAGTTTAGTGGAGAGAAATCGTCAGATACTGAAGTAAAAAACAGGTGAAACAAAGGAACAAGAACAAAAATTTGAAAACCATGTAACCAAGTGAGAGTCAGTTTCACTCATATTCTCTAATCCACAAATCTGTCTTGCCACTTCTTAAAAACACAACAACTGTAATGCATGCGGCAATCACAACGCTTAGATTCATTGCTTATGTACATTATAATCAAAGCATAATGCAAAGTGATCAAGAAATGATGTACAGCTAACCTGAAATATAAACAACACAAAACTTTCAGCAGCAATACTAATAGATGAATGTTCCAGCAGTAAGTTCTAGCAATTAAACATGCTAAACAAAACGATACTAACACAAAAGCAAGTAATACAATAACACTAACACAACATTGATCTCCTGTGGAATATCACACAATGGCCATCACAAAATGTTTCGGATACACATTCCCCTAATCACTTGCTTATTCTCATAATGTTTGGTCTTCCTTGATTCAAGTTGGGAATCACATTATCCCAGCCCCTTAGGAGTTTATGACAATGAAAGAACTAGAAAATTTGAGTAAAAATAGCATAAAAAATAAAAATGCTAAGTGAGAAAAATAAATGGAAGAGAAAAAGATAAGCTGGAAACAAATCAAAACGCATACAAGGCACAGACGATCAAAACGAAATTTCTCCTTCTCTGCAGCCGAAACAAAACAAATTTGATTGAAAACGATTGAAACAATTTAAGGGCAAAAAAATTTCTTAAAGCTTTCATAGACCCTCTAGATTGAAAAAGATTGTTCTCGACTTGCTATCTCCTTCTCTACAGCCGAAACAAATCTAACCGAAATAAAAACCTTAAAACCAAACAAGAAAAAGGAGAAGAGGAAGGAGAAGAGAACCTAGTGTCAGTAGAGGAAACGACATAGACGATCGGCGAAGAACAAGTGCGAAGACGCGACGAATGCTTCTGCTGGTTGAATCCGGAAACAAAGATCCTCGGATTGATGAGGAAAGCAGAGTTAGAGACGATTCTGGGGCGCCTAGTGAAACAAAACAAAACACAGAATCGACATCTGGTAACCCATTTGAGATTCCCTATTCTTCAACGAATCCTACGGGTAATCCAAGATGGAGACCACAATCCATTGTTGAAAGCAGAAATTCGCGTAGGGAGAGGCTTTATCGGAGACGACCTTGATCCAATTCCAGTTTATTTGAGGGAGAGACAAGGACTCGATTGAGTGCTGGGACTGAGACTGGAGAAAGAAGAGGGAGGCGGTGTCAGTGGAGTTGTAAAGGTAGAAGACGCCATCGACGGTGGCGATAAGGAATAGGACAGTGATGAGTTCTGTTTTTTCTTCACCCAGGAGGACAGTCACGCCTGGAGAAGGGGAAGGGAATTTTAATTCAAAATAGAGACGGCAAACTCTCGATTCCTTATCTAAACTAGCGACGTCCTGGCCTTCGTTAGTACTTAAGATAATACAAAAGCATAACTGGTTTCCTTTAAGTAGATTTAACAAATTAATATTCCTAACATCTATAAAAAAAATTTAGTTGAAATTCAATAGATTTTTACTCTCTTTTTTATCTTCTAGAAAAATAGTTGAGGTGAATAAATTTTCTAATTTAAATTATAATCTATATTTTTTAACTATAAAATAAAATTAGTGGTAAGCCATCACAAAACATTAGTGACAGCCAGCAGTCGCTAAACCTTTATCAAACTTTAAGGTACACATCTCTAATTTAGCGAAGGCTAACCGTCACTAATTAGCGAAGGTAAGCCGTCACTAGACTTAGTGACTGCTAACCATCGCTAAATTAGTGAGGGTAAGCTGTCGCTAAATTTAGCGACGGTTAACCGTCACTAAATTAGCGAGGGCAAGTTGTCACTAAATTTAGTGATGAGTAGCCGTCACTAAGTTAGAGAGGGCAAACCTTCATTAACTATGGCCATAATTTAGTGACGGCTAACCTTTGCTAACTTAGTGAAGCCAAGCCGTCATTAAATCTGGCCATAAGTTAGTGATAACTAGCCTTCACTAGTCTATGACCAATTAGCTAGGGCAATGTATCAAATCTCTTTTAAAACTTTGTTCATTCATTTTTAGAAAAATAACTTAGATAATTAATTTTTTAACTAAAAAAAAAAATTAGCGAAGGCAAGTCGTAAGTAAACATTAATGACAAGCAGCCATTGCTAAACTTTTATCAGACTTTAAAGTACACATCTCCACTACATTACATATATTCGAAAAACTTATTTATGTTAAAAGAGATGACAAGTTAGGATAAAAAATGACAAACACGTGAAAACTGTTACTAATTTTTGGGATTTTGTTAAATTTAGCGACAGCTAGCCCTCACTAAATTAGCGACGGCAGGCCTTTACTAAAGTTAACGACGGCTAGCCGTCACTGAATTAGCGATGACAGGCCTTCGCTAAATTAGCGACGGTAGGCCTTCGCTAAAGTTAGCGACGACTAACCATCGCTAATTAGCGACGGCCTGCCTTCGCTAAAGTTAGCGATGACTAACCATCGCTAATTAGTGACGGCAAGCCTTCGCTAATGTTAGCGACGACAAGCCGTCGCTAAAGTTAGCGACTGCTAATCGTCGCTAAATTAGCGACAGCAAGCAGTCACTAAAATTTAGCGACTGACAACCGTCGCTAAACTTTTGCCGGACTTTTAGCGACTGTTTGCTGTCGCTAATTAGCGACTGTTTTTAGCCATCACTAATTAAACCGTCGCTAAATGATCTTTTTCTAGTAGTGTTGCGAAATCAAATTAGTATTAGTTTTTGCTTAGTTAAGAAACACATCTTGTAACAAGTGTATGTCATTGTTAGCGTACGTTCAAAATAACTTTTTTGTTGTTGCGAAAACAAATTTATAATGATTTTTCCTTAGGTACGAAACCATATTGTATAAGTGTAGGTCATTGCTATAGCTTGTTTTCAATGACTATTTTGTTGTTACAAGACATATGCCATAATAACAATTAAGTGATTACCAAAAATATTCAGAAGCCATTTTACTATAGTCATAATGCAATTTAGTAAGGACTCTCTCGAAGTTGCATATCATCTTTAGAAAGGAATATTTGTCAACAGCAAAAATTGATTAACAATTGTTTGTTTAATTGCTGTCATATGTTATTCGTAACTACAAATTTTAGTTTCAAATAATAAATGCACATTGATTCCGCCACTAATTATCTGAAAGTATTCACACATAATCTTATTGCTGGTAATAGTAATTTTTTCTACAATTAGTTTTGGGAAAGTTACAATTACCCATAAGGTTTATCCTAACTTACAGTTTACCTCATTGTTTTTAAAAACATACACTTTGCCTATGGTTCTTTGATATTCACTACAAGAATGAGGATTATTTGCTACGGAAATTTGCTATGGAAAAAAGCGTAGGAAAATAATTCGCAGGAAAACCGTCGGACAAAATATTATCTCCGACGGTTTTCATTCAATAAATTTCTGACACAAAAAAGCGTAGGATAAATGTCAGCGAAAAATGGTGGGAATTAATGGCACCAAGTTGTCCGACGGTTTTGAGGCGTTTCTGTAGGAAAAGCGTCGGACAGCGTGTCCGACGCTTTTCCTGCATTTACTTTTCCTACGTTTTTGAGACAAAATATGTCCGACGGTTTTCCCTCATTTTTTTTTCCTACGTTTTTGAGACATAAAAAGCGTGAGTGTCTTAAAAATGTAGGAAATTTAATCCTACAATTTTCCGACAGTTTATTTTTTCCTACATTTTTTTGACGTTAGTTACTACAACTTTCCTACATTAATCTTGCACTTTAACTTTCATATATAATACCTACGATATTACTACAGAATTTGGCTATAAATACCCTCCCACTTCTCTTCTCCAACTCGCCCCAGCAACAATTGGTACATCAAATTTCACTTCCGCTTCAACATCTTCTTCAGCTCAATAGAGGTATTTATAAGTAATTTATAGATTAGTTATTTTTCTGTTAATTATTTATTTGTTATAAGATATGCTTATGTTGTTTTAGGTAGCTGACTTTAGATGTTAGTGATTTAAATGGTAATTATTTATTTTTTATGAGATATACTTATGTTGTTTTAGGTAGATGACTTATCACATCATGTAGTTGCATAATATAAGTGTTTATTTATTATACCTTAGATTCTCCATCCATGATTGTGTTGATGACAAATATAATATTGGTCCAGTTTAGATTGTTGGCAAACAAGATGTATTGGATTAAGTTATATTTCTAATTAACATAATCATGGATTGTCCAAGTTGGACAGTTGAAACTTGTATAAGCAGTATTTCAGTTAATGTGTTCCTGCTGTAGTAGCAATATGTGAAATTTGGTATAGTATTTCCCAAATTGTTCCCGTCATGTGTTTCTCAATAAGTTGATATTATTGAGAAACACTGTAAACGGGAACTGAAGGGAAATGCTGCCGAAATTTACATAAAATGCTACTAACATGGAACAGTTAAAATGGTTTACTGCTTATACAACTTTCAATGGAGTAGGGCCCTTACCTTAATGGAGTAGTTAGGTAGTTCAGTTATAGAAGGTTGACATGTATGCATGACATATATAAGTAATTCATTTACAGTTTCATTATATTTATATTATATGAAATGTAATAAATATATTATGTATTTATGTTGAGGGTTTTTATTGTCTATTTTACAAGGGAAACAAAATGGCTGCTAATGGACGTGAGTGGATGTACCAGAGGACAGATACAGATAGATATATGAATTCTGCGTTTATGGCTGGTGTTAATGAGTTTCTACAGTTTGCATTTAGTGGAAAGGAGTCAGAAATGATTAAATGTCCTTGTCGTAAATGTAATAATAGATTTTATCAAATAGAGCTGAAAGTGAGAGAGCATTTGTTTCGATATAGATTTATGCCAAACTATTACATATGGCACTGTCACAACGAACAATATGATAGCAATCTGCACAATTTCAATATGGCCCGTAGCTATTTTCCATCGCAGTTACATGGAGGGACACAGGGAGAATCAAGTAGTGTAAATGCGTATGAACAGATGGTATGTGAATCAATGGGTCCGTTATCATCGAATTTAGGATCTGGAAATAGTGAAAGAATGTTGGTGGATGAAGAGTTTATCGATGCTGATGTCGAAGAACCTGATAATGGCAGTGATAATAATAATAATGTGTTCGATGTGTCTGAAATGAGAGAGGGGTTACCTAATCCGACCGCACAACAATTTTATAATTTGTTGGACGATGCAAATGCACCATTGTGGGATGGGTGCACTAAACAAACACGGTTGTCTGCAATGACGCAATTGTTAAGTTGCAAAAGTGAGTTTAATATGACAGATCGTTGTTTCGATAGAGTACTGGAGCTTATGAAAGAAATGTTGCCTGAAAGTAATAGACTCCCATCCACCCTATATGATACGAAACAACTCACAAAAGGACTTGGGTTGCCTTATATAAAAATTCATGCATGTGAGAATAACTGTATGCTATTCTATCGGGAAGATGAGAAATTAACACATTGTCGTGAATGTGGAAGTAGTAGATATAAAGAAAGAGTAACCTCCGGAAGGAAGACGTTTATTCCGAAAAAATTGTTACGGTATCTACCAATAACAAGCAGGTTGAAGCGCTTGTACATGTCATCAAAAACAGCGACTCACATGACTTGGCATGCTTATAATAATTCATGCAACGATGGAAGTATGGGTCATCCATGTCAGTCTGAAGCGTGGCGTCACGTAGATCGAACATTTCCATCATTCGCTGATGAAATTAGAAATGTTAGGCTTGGATTGTGTACCGATGGATTTAACCCGAATAATGTTGTTGGTGGAACATACACGATATGGCCAATCTTTATAGTTGTTTACAATCTTCCGCCAGAACTGTGTATGAAAGAACCCTTCATCTTTATGACTCTCCTCATTCCTGGTCCTAGAGCACCAGGACGCAACATTGATGTATTCTTACGACCATTGATTGAGGAGCTAAAAACTTTATGGTCGGAAGGGGTTGTTACATGGGACAGTTGTCGACAACAAAATTTTGTTATGAAGGCATGTTTATTATGGACAATTAATGATTTTCCTGCATTAGGAAACCTTTCAGGTTGGAGTACCCATGGTAAGCTGGCGTGTCCATATTGCATGGATGAAATTGACACATTTATGTTGAAGAAATGCAGAAAGCCATGTTGGTTTGATTGTCACAGGGTTTTTTTACCGCATAATCACACATTCCGTTCGAATGTAACATCGTTCATCCCAGGGAAGAAGGTTAGTGCTGTCGCTAGTCCATATAAGTCAGGTGAGGACATACATGATATGTTGGTTGGGTATTGTTTTCCTCCGTTTGGCTCTTTATATGATAAACACCGAGTTGCGGGGTTTGGAGAATGGCATAATTGGTTAAAGCGGAGTATATTCTGGGAGTTGCCGTACTGGAAGCATTTGCTAGTTCGCCATACTTTGGACGTCATGCATATTGAAAAAAATTGTTTCGAGAATATTTTTAATACTGTTATGGATATACGTGGGAAAACAAAAGATAACTCCAATTCTCGCCTTTCACTTCAGGAGCTAAAAAATATGCGGCGTGAACTACATCTACGAAATATTAGGGGGAAATGTGTAAAACCAAAAGCATCTTATACGTTGAGTCGGGAACATATAAGAGATGTTACTCTGTGGCTGAGAACGATAAAGATGCCTGATGGGTATGCCTCGAACTTGGGCCGTGCGGTTAACTTGAGTGACGGTACATTCTATAACTTGAAGAGTCACGATTGTCATGTGTTAATGCAGAGGTTGCTTCCTATTGCATTACGTGGGTATATGCCAGGTCCTATATGGGAGACGATTTCTGAGTTTTGCTCATTTTTCAGAACCTTATGCACAAGTAGGATTCGATTTGATGACATACAACAGTTGGAGCGGAATATAGTGGTTACCATATGTAAGTTAGAGAAGATATTCCCTCCTGCCTTTTTTGATTCGATGGAACATCTTGTTATCCACCTCCCTCTTGAGGCAAAGTTGTGTGGTCCAGTTCAATTTCGATGGATGTACCCATTTGAAAGGTAATTTTTTAATCTGCATTCATATTTCTGTGAATAATTTTCATATATTATATGTCGATAATTTTTGCATATTACATGTCATTAATTGTTTAATTTTTTTAACTTCGCAGACTAATGCGGTCATTGAAGCGAAAGGCTAGAAATAAAGCCGCAATTGAAGGATCAATTGTGGAAGCGTACTTGGTGCAAGAAATGTCTACATTCTGTAGCCATTACTTTGAAGTAAATATTCCAACACGGTTAAACAGGGTCCCACGAAATGATGATATTGCTATTCCTGTGGCTGATGTCGAGGGTCAATTGTTATCTATCTTCAATACAAGATGTCGTAACATACCCAACTGCGGGCGACAACGATTACTTGATCCCACTGAGAAACATCAAATCCATATCTACACTTTGCGCAACTGCAATGAGATTATACCGATTGTCAGGTAACATATATGTTAATAACTGTGAGGGTTTTTATATCAACAAGATTGCTTTAATTCATTATTGACTAGTTATCTTTTCAGGCACTTTGACTCTTATATATCAACAAGATTTCCCCAATTAGGTGAAAGTGAATTACAATGTTATCGAGATCAGTATTTGACCGAATGGTTCTCATCATACGTGAGTTTCGTGGCGTCCATAATTTTGATGTTCCTAATTTTGTTTAGTTTGAATATACTGTGCAATTATAATTTGTTATATGAACTTGATATTTTCAGGTTAACCGTTTCAAGGATAAATTAGATCCTCGTACTGTTCAATTAGCCCATGGTCCTATTCGAGTTGTCGTTTCATACAATGGATGTATTGTGAATGGTTTTCGTTTCCACACACAATCCTACGGCAAAGACAAAACGACACAGAATTATGGTGTTTGCGTGAAGGGTGAGACTTGGGAATCCAGTGGCTATGATTTTTATGGCCTTATTGATGAGATTATACGTATTGAGTACCACGGGAGTGGGTATGAAGTCATGATGCTGTTCAAATGTACTTGGTTTGATCCAACACGTGTTGTTCGAACGTGCGCACGTACTGGTGTTGTTGACGTTAAATGGAAGTCAAGATTATCACCACCTGAGCCGTTTATCTTTGCAACCCAGGCTCAACAAGTTTACTACTGTGAGTACCCTAACAAAACTCTTCATCAGTGGTGGCCGGTGGTTAAGACGAAGCCACGAGCTTTCATCGATTGTGCATCGAATAATTTTAGTATTCAATCTGACGAGAATCAGGAAACGTCTGATGAGCAAACATGTCGGTTAGAAACCACAAATGAGCCGTTCCAAGAAGTGATTTCAAGTGAAGTACTAATGGTAACAACTGATGGCATTGCCCTTGATGAGATTAACATACTTGTCGATTTAACGTGTGTTCCTGAAATCGTGCAACACATGGATGAGAACATCGAGGTCACAGAAGTTGATGGGGATACATCAGATGATGAAGCATCGCTCGATAGTTTTGAGTCAGATGAAGGCCATGTTTGATTAAGTGTAATTGTTTAAAACATTTGCATGTTTTATTTGAAATCGTAACGTAACTTTGAATGCATTTATGTTTTGCATTTTCGGAGAAAAAGTTTATGAAATGTAATCATCAAATTTCTAATTACCTGTGTCGTTGAAATGAAAATAATTAACTTTTTTTTCCTCAACGGGTAAAATAAATGGGTATTTATCCAGAGGGGGTGACGTAGCTTATTTTTTTTTCCTCAACGGGTACCTAACCGGTTCAAACAAATGCCGATTTATCAAAGTAGAGAGAGTGTGAGGGTGTGGACGTAGGACAGTCAATACAGAAATAGAGAGCCATCTTCTTACATTGTCAAAAATTTCAAAAATAGAAGGTAACTCATTTTTTATTAAGATGATAAAACTAATTATTTCATGCTAGAATTTTGTAATATTAGTGACAAAAATCAAGTACATTTATGTAGAATGTCAGAAAGAGATAAAATTGTCAAATCTGAGTGTTACTTTCATTACTTAAAATTATTCAACAATACGTGCTAAAACAATTATAGGGGCCCATTATAAAGAAAAAAAGATTATATAAGTGTTTTCCTATAAAACATATATACATATAATTTAATACCAAAACTTTGTAACTTCTTACCAAGTGTGATATGCACCACTCTACCTCTTAGGCCAAAGGAGATCATAAATGTGTTACTATTATATTGAATTATGTAAACGAGTTCAAGCCTTCATACTAGAAATAAGTGTGAATGCATTAAAACTGCTTGAGTAATCAAAATTAGCAATACGTACAAATTAGATAACAAATATGTATAAATTTCACCTAGGAGAAATAAAATGATAGATACATATATAATTAAACACATTATAAATTACGTAGATATATATATATATATATATATATCAAATGGGTATAATATTTGATATTTATCTGTCCGACGGTTTTAAGTTAGTAATTAATAAGGGTAGGAAATATGTAGGAAATATATCCGACGGTTTTGAGGCAATTTTAAAAAAGCGTAGCAAATATGTAGGACGTCATCCGACGGTTTTGAGTCAACCTTAAAAAAGAGTAGGAAAAATGTAGGAGATTAATCCGACGGTTTTAAGTCAATTAGGGAAAAATCGTAGGAAATATGTAGGACCCTAAGCACCTAGGAGAGCGTGTTATCCGACGGTTTTGAGTCAATAATTCAGTTTAGTAGTAAAAGTGTAGGAAATATATAAAACCGTAGGATTAAAGTAGCAAAAAAGTAGTAGATTAGTTGGAAATTCCAGCTACTGGCGGGAAACGAATTTATGGAGGGAAATTTCAATTTTTATTTTCCTACGGTTTTCATACATATTATATTTTTAGTAGGAAAAGTTGCTACGGTTTTCCTACAATTTTAAAAACTGCAGGAAAATCGTAGGTCTTTAGGGTAGCTAAATCGCCAGACTTCCCCTTTAAATTCGTGGGAGTTCTTCAGTTTTTCACACTTCATTTCTGCGACAAACTCTTCCAAACCTTCTCTCCCAAATCTCCCCCAGAGCTATTTAAACTAGGTAAGTTTCATTTTTAAGTACCTTTTTCATATATAATTACTGTTTGTTATCATATATATATAGTTGTTGTTTACATTTTAAGAATATAGTTTTTATATTATATGTTTTAGGTAATCTTATATATGGAGGTTAGTAATTAATATGTATGTTTTAGGATCAAGAATAATTTTTTATGTAATAATGGTTACTTCTATTTGTACAACAACATGTTACTATATATGTGGTTAACATAAAAAACTGTTAGTTCAGTAATGTTACAGTAATATTGTTATCACTTTAATAAGTCAATGTTTTATAATGGAAAATCACTAATGTTACTTCAATAATGTAAGTATAATCAGCTAATGTTAGTTTAATAATTTAATTTTATAAATAAGAATATATCGAATAATTGACAATTTTAAAAAGTGTTACTGCACAACTAGTATTCAAATGACTGCAATTTCAAAATTAATGAGTTTACTAAAATAATGAAATTTAATATGTAAATGTTAGTGACGTAATGGTAATTTAGTATTATATATATATGTAATAAACATGTTAAATTTTAATTTTAGGATGGTTCCCCCCAGACAGTCCGGCTCGGGCAAAGCCCCGGCCAAGGACATACATGATCCCCGACGTAGTCGGGGTCGACGATAGCCTGCTGTGACACCTACACAGGTGTCACGGACTGAGACTCAGACCCAGGTCCCAGATACCCAGGCGCAGACGTCGGTGCCACAGACCCAGTCGCAGACATCGGTCCCACAGACCTAGCAGCCATATACTCCGGTGACACGACCTCATGTGCCGTAGACGTTTGGCGCATCGAGCTCATCATTTCAGCAGTTTCGAGACACGCAGACTGATGCGTATTACCCGGATATGAGTGGAATATCCGGGTCATTTCAGTTCCAGCAGACAGGGATCGGGCAGTCCACATGGGACGTCGATCCTAACACATTCATTGATCCAGAGGAGCTGGGTATATCCACTTCTCATCTACCCGGCCTGCACCCGAGTCAGCAGCAGCAGCAGCCGCCTCAGCAGGGCCAGGCCACTGGCGGCCCAGCGGTCGCACCTGACGCGCATCCCGCTGCAGGGGCCCCATTACCTAGAGGGCGAGGCCCACGGGTAGTTGACTTACCACCACCTCCACCTCTGCAGGACCGTCCGCTCATCGTCCCTCGAGAGTAAGTATTAGTGACTCTTAAGTCATTAATTATGATATACTTATATGTTGTTCTTAGTTACATCAGTTTATATATATTTCTTACTATAATCATTATTTGTTACAGCTTACTCACTGATGACTCCCTTCGTTCCACCATAGCCTCTATTCATGTGAGGTTGTGGGACAAAGGTTCTATAGCTTGGTCACATGCATCTCGAGCTGCACGAGAGGAGCACGTGACCACATTAGAGGTAATTGGTTGTTATACATTTTTAAACAATACTTTACATATGAAAAAATTAATAATTTTTTTCTTCTTTGTGAAATTGCAGAACTACTATAGATGGGACCCTAGAGACTTCGGCGCCATCCGCCGAATCGTGTTCGACTACTGTTCGCGGTCCGTGCGGAACCGCATCTATCATTGGAGGTCCGTCGCGATTCAGAAGATCCCAGCCTTCTTCGACAACCCTGACTACAATTTGCTGCGGCCACATGTTCCACCCTGCTACAGTCAGCAGGTGTGGAATCAGTTGTGTGACCAGTGGGAGCAGGAGCGATGGAAGAAGCTATCGGAGGTTGGCTCCCATGCCAAGCACATAGCGGATAGCTCAGGCCTTGTTCCGAAGCACACGATGGGCTCAATCCCAGGCGAGATGCACTGGGATCGTATGGTACCAACTTGGACCTTTCCATACATTATAAATTTTGTATGATTTATTAATTACATAAATTTTTAATGATATCTAAAATTGTGCAGACAAAAGCAAATGATGGAGTTGAGCCATCATTTGATGAGTGGTGGTCTCATACTCATAGACGGAAGAAGACCGGTCAGCCCATCGATCTGATTTCACAGCAGCTGCAGGTAATAAATGTTCATTTACCACTACAAACATTGATTTAAAAATATAATATTTGTCTTACTAACTCTAATTTCTTTTTCTTGTAGGATGGATATGTCCAGCGGATGCAACAAAAATACCAGAATCCGGATGACCGCCCGCAGTTTGATGCAGAGGTATGGAGCGAGGTACGAGGCCCACCAAAAAAGGGCCGACTACAGGGTCTTCCGCGCCGACTCTCTGATCCCCAGACATTTGGACCACATCGGGTATTTTTTATTCTTATTTAACTTTATTAATAATTTTTATCACTTTTACGTTGCTAATTGCTACTTACAAAATTTTTTAGGCTCCACGTGCTGATTCCGAGGAGATTGCTCAGCTGAGGGCTGAGAACACCCAGCTACGGAGTGATTTTACGCGGCTACAGGCAGATGTTCGTACTCAGGTTCAGCGAGAGACCGAGGCTGCAATGAGCGCCATGCTTAACAGGTTGATCCAGCAGGGGATTATACTTGCATCGGCGCTCTCAGGCGACCTACGGACCGGTTCCTCCACTTAGCCTCCTGCCGACGATCGTAGCCAGCGAGATGACGATGATCAGCCCGGGACTGCATCTCATTGATTTTATATTAGATCTCCTTCAGTTCTTTGTAATTAACTTTTTCCTGTAAAATTTGATTACTTTTATGTATAGTAATTTTATTGATTACTTTGATCAATTGTTATATTATAATAATAATAATAATAATAATAATAATAATAATAATTTGTGTTTTATTATTATTATTAAATAATGCAATATAATATGTTTTTATTTTGTATATAAATTAATTTACTAAAATCTTTAAATTGTCACAAAAGCGTAGGAGATATATTAATGACAGAAAACCGTAGGAATAATGGGCGTCAAAAAACCGTCTTAAATAATGGCGTCATAAAAGCGTAGGACAAGGAGGCATCTCAAAACCGTCTTAAATAATGGGGACCACAGGCGTCATAAAAGTATAGGAATTAATGCATCTCAAAATCGTCGGATATGCTGGCGTCATAAAAGCGTAGGACAACAGGCATCTTAAAACCGTCTTAAATAATGGGGACCACAGGCGTCATAAAAGCGTAGGAAATAATTCATCTCAAAACCGTCGGATATGCTGGCGTCATAAAAGCGTAGGAGCTTTTTACGTTTATCCGACGGTTTTTATTTCCGACACTACTTTTCCTACGGTTTTGTCCGACGATTTTTATTGTAGGAAATGACCATTTCCTACGGTTTCCCTACATTTTTTCCCGTCTCAAATAACTTGTTTTCTTGTAGTGATTGTCTGATAATAACTTTTAAAATTGTAATATAAATTGTACGATAATTATCTTCCAGTAAATTCGATTTGTCCAATATTTTTATTATAGTTCATAGACATTTTAAATTATTAATTTTTTCTTTGTCTTTTTATAAATGCATGCCATTATTTTTTAAAGGTCGGTTAGCTGTGAAAAAAATATCAAAAATCTTAAAATTACTAGAACATGGTTATAGGATAGTTTAATTTAGGGTTTTAGAAATTATTGTTGAACACTATAAAGGAAGTAAGGGGTAAATTGTAGGTTTTTGAGAATAGATAGGGCAAAGTGTAGGGTAGATCAGATCACAGGGGTTTTTTTAATTACCCATTAGTTTTTTAGTTTATACTATATTTATTTATTTATTTCCATTATTTTTAAGATATTTATAGCATTGTATGCCATTTATATTTTTTGGTAGCATAAAATATCATAATATTAAATAATATACAATTATATTAATTAGAAAAATAATATTTTTATTTACATCACTGTTTTAAAAGTACACATGAGCATAAAGAAAAAAAAAACATGCAAAAGTGAACACACATAGAAATAGTGATGATTACACTTGATGTAACAGCCTTGATTCCATAACTTCCATGAAATTACAACAAAAGATATATTGTCAACCTATGAAATAAATAATCAAATTAATGCTAATTTATTTACCACTAGTAGCTCAAAAACCACTCAAACATATTTCAAGTTAGATTTTCTAAACTTGAAAGTCTATACATTAGTGAATAATAGACTTAATACAAAGCAAAACGAGTTGCTTCATCTGATTTGTACTTGAATTTTGGCTGAGTCATTTGCAACAAACTATCCAATGTCCACACTTAAAAGCCACTTGTTGAAGTCAACTAAAAAGTAGTGGGCATTAGAAATAATTCTAAAGCATGACATATTCATAAAAAATGAACTTGGCCAGCAAAATGGGGGAAGAATAGAACAGTAAGTGCACCTTAACATCAAGCCTTTAAGATAGCACTTCCTCTATTATCAATTCCTGTAGAAACCAGTTAATAGCCTACAGCTTCAACTTACACAAAGCACTACAAGCTATCATTTTCGAGGACCAAATTCCTTTCCACCTTGCTCATCTTCTTAGTTTTGAAAATCATAATCATTATCAAAAAACCCCTCTAAGCTTGCATCAATATAAAATTTGAAATAAGTTAGTCATAATTTGAAATAGAAACTGGTTTTTTTTTTTTTTGAAAAAAAAGTTTGAATCAAATATATTAATAAGAAAGAACCAAGTAAAATGAGAGTCAGCAAAGTGCTACTCCCTCAATGTCAAATCCAAATACCAAATGACAAGAGAAGTAAGATAGGAAAAAGAAAAACAGTAAAGGCCAACAGCCGATGCTTATAGTAAGCAGAAATTTGTCTAAAATTACCCGAGTTTTACTATCATTCATCAAAATTAAAGAACAATTACAGTCAAGTGCCAGAAATTCAAACTACTCATATATAAGTCAAGTCATAAAGGGCATAAGCAATTGACCTATTGCCCGCGATCACTGGTGGAATCCTCAGCATCCGCATCTGATTGGTTGAGTTTTCATCAACCTCCACAATTTCCACCATGATGGCAGCCTCTCCGCTACTCCGGAATTAAAACGAACCATGAATCAAACATATGAATTGAAAACTGAAATTCAAAATTGCAGTTTGAAAAGAAAAATGAATTGCACAAGAAGATAGGTTTGATTAAGGAAAAAAGGTTTTTGATGAGTATACTAGAGGTAAAATTGAGGCTACCCTTTGAGTTCAAACTTTTATTGCACTTTTCTGGCAGCTTTAACTTGGAGAAGATCTGGAAGGCAACAAACATTTGGAGTCGGATAGGGTTAAAGAAGAAGAAGAAAATGCGGAGAAGAGGTGGCATTTTATCTTGGATCCCGTGGCTTGCTTGTATTTACCTTACTTGAGAGTATAATAAAAAATATTTAGAGAAATAGTTGAGCAACCCGTGCGATGCATGGGAATCATTTCTTAAATTGAAATTAGGTTTCTATGATAGAATGTAAGTTATGTTTTTATTATTTATATATGTAGTCTAGCTATATAATACAGAACTTATCCAAAATTTCACTATTAAAAAAACCTCTTTTTCCAACTGCCTTATTTCCAACTGCCAAAACCGTTGGAATTAAGAAAAAATATTTTCCAACTGCCCAGCAGTTGGAAATTGTGGAAATTATATATATATATAACTTCCAACGGCTTGAACCGTTGGAACATGGGCCAAGTAATAGGTAAATTAATGGATTTTCCATGCAATTTGGATTTATTTTAGTTCCAACGGCTTTAGCCGTTGGAAAATGAAGAAATTATGCATATATATTACTTCCAACGGCTTATGCCGTTGGAAAATGGGTAAATTAATGCATTTTTTCTGCGAAATTTGTATTTATTAAAGTTCCAACGGCTTTAGCCGTTGGAAAATGAAGAAATTATTTATATATATTACTTCCAACGGCTTAGGCCGTTGGAAAATGTGTAAATTTATTGATTTTTTCAGGGAAATTATATATATGACTTCCAACGGCTGATGCTGTTGGAAAATGGGCCAAATAATAGGTAAATTTATGGATTTTCTATGCAATTTGGATTTATTTTAGTTCCAACGGCTTTAGCCGTTGGAAAATTAAGAAATTATGCATATATATTACTTCCAACGGCTTATGCCGTTGGAAAATGGGTAAATTAATGCATTTTTTTGTGAAATTTGTATTTATTAAAGTTCCGACGGCTTTAGCCGTTGGAAAATGAAGGATTTATTTATATAGTTTTCTGCAGAATTTGGATTTATTACACTTCCAACGGCTTAAGCCGTTGGAAAATAAAATTGTTTGTGTTTCTTTCTTCCAACGGCTATAACAGTTGGAAAATTAAGTTATGCAATTTGTATTTTGAAAGTTTTCCAACGACTGAGACCGTTGGAAATAGAAAGGCAAATTTTTTTGCCTTTAATGAAACGGTGCGTTTAGGGATTAGGGTTTCCAACGGCCATAGCCGTTGGAAAAAAAGTTTTTAAATCTGGCCCCCCCCCAGCGCGAGGCGTCTTCTCCAGCGAGCCTGAAATTCGCTCTCTCTCTCCAAACTTCTCTCTTCATCACAGAACACACACATTCACGTTTTGGTTCCGATTTTACTGTGAAATAGCTTCGTCTAGCTCAGTATTACTTGGATCTGGTGTCATTTGGGGAGATCTGAAGGTTTGTTGCGTTTTATTTCCTATTTCTTTGATTTTTTTTTTCGATTTTTACCTCGTTTCACTGTTTTGGTTGATAATGGATTGAATATTTTGGGTTTTATTGCATGATTGCAGTTATTTTCGGCCATTTGAACGAACATAGAGCGTGATTTGAGGTAAGTTTGTTTATTTTATATTTTTTAAATTTTTAAACCAATAAATACGCATAATCCGAAATTTTAGTTGTTTATTTGGTTTGAAATATATGCAATATCTGTGATTTTGTGTTGTTGATGGTTGGCTGTGAATTTTTTAGGTTACCCATTGGAAATATATACAATTGGAAATTTATGTGTATTTTGTTACAATTTTTTTTTATTTTCGTGATGAATTAAAAAATATGAAATTATTAGTGTTAATTGAATTGTTTAGGTACTATATTTATGTGTGAAGTTAGTTAAGATAATTAAAGTTAGTAAATTATTATTTAAACGTAACTTGTTTAGTTACTAAAGTTATGTATGAAATTAGTTATTATATTTCAAAATATGAAATAATTTTGATTTTAATAAAGTGTTTAGGTAGTATAATTATCTCTCAAATTAGTTGGAATAATTAAAAATATTAAATAAATAGTTTAAAGTACATAGTTTAGGTAATATATTTTACGTTTGAAATTAGTTTTTATGGGTTTGTTTAGGTAGTACTTTTATGTGTAAAAGTAGTTAGTATATTTACAAAATAAATTTTAATTACTAAGTAATTAAATATTTACAAATATAAAATTCTTTGTTTTCTGTAAATGGTTTACGAAATATTTTTAAATATATTTCCAAGTAGAAAATAAAATTGTTTTTCGTAAATTGTTTACGTATTTTTTTTAAAAATTGTTTAGTTAGTATATTGATGTCTCAAGTTAGTTAGTATATTTAAAAATAATAATTAATGGTGGGATGTAAATTATTTAGGTAGTATATTTATGTGTCAAACGTAGTTTGTATATTTAAGAACAGAAAATAATTAGTTGGATGTTAATTTTATGTAATTAGTATATTTGTGTGTTAAATTATTTAGTATATTTCAAAAATACCAATGGATTTGGTTTGAAGTCAATTGTTTGGGTAATATATTTTTATGCCACGTACAATGGTTAATTGGAATTTTGAGCACAATGTTTTCATAATTGGCATTAATATAAATTTGTAGAGTATTTCTAGTGAGTTAATTTTATTTGATTAAGTTTGACCTTGAATAATAATATATGTCAATATTAATAATATTAGTAATCATTTGTAATACTTGTAAGAATAAATATGGGATTATGAATGTATAGTAGTATTGTCATAGTACGTAAGAATAATTTTAATAAATATTAAGTATTGTTATTTCTGATCTACCAAATCATTTATGACTAATATCAATTATAATAATATTAATAGGAATAATAATAATATAATTTCTAGTATTTGGAACAATAAATAACTTTTCTAACATGAGTAGTAAATTTCTAGTAATAGAAATACCATTACTACTATTGGGAATCTGTATGCCAATAATAAATCCAAGAAGACAAATAATACTTTTAACTACCATTAATCACAAAAGAAGGATAATAATAATAATAATAGTAATAATAATAATTATAATTTATTAAAATAAGAATAAGAAGAAGAATAATAATAAGAATATTATTAATAATATGAATAATAATATTTGTATATTGAAATAGTACTAATAGTAATAGTAATAATAATAATAATAAGTATTATTATTTTTTCCAACGGCTATGGCCTTGTATAGTAATAATGACATGGAATACTGTTTTAAAACAGTATTATTTAAACTGTCATTATTATACTGTCATTATTTAAAACTATTGTTGGATGTATGAGCATGGAACGTAGTAATTACTTAATAGTAAAAACTTATTATCCAACTAATATATACAAACTTATTTAAATACTTATTTTAAACTTATTATCCAACTACAGTTTTAAATAATAATGACAGTTTTAAAAAACTTAGTAATTACAGTTTCTGTGTTTTAAATGACATGGTTTATATTAACTAAAAAAATAAATCTATTGGTAGGACTCCATGGAACGTAGTTGGATGTATAGTAGTCGGTATTTACCGAGTCAAGTTGGGTACACAGAGGAGTGGGAGACAGGGATTGAGCAGTTTGTTACATTCGCCTGTAGTAACCCAGCTCACATGGATGGAGACAAAATACGTTGCCCGTGTAAGAGGTGTAAAAATTTGAGGTTTAAGTATTGTGATGACGTGCGAGTGCATCTATACAAAGTGGGTTTCATGCCTCATTACACCAACTGGACAGCTCATGGGGAGGCCTTTACAGAGCCTCCGCAGCAGCCGTTTCATAATTCTGATGTGTATGAGCAGTCTGAGTACAGTTCAAATATAAACCCATATGCTCAAATGATATTTGATGCAGCGGGTCCGAGTATGCATCAGAATTCCACTGAACAGGATCAACAACCTAATGAAGGGTTTAGAAAATTTTCTGAGTTACTGGACTCCGCTAGTACACCTCTTTGGGATGGATGTGAGAAGCATTCTGAACTTTCTGCTGCAGTTCGGTTGTTAAACCTAAAAGCAGAATATCATATACCAAGAGGGTGTTATGATGGTATTGCAGCGTTGATGAAAGAGACGCAGCCAAGTGACAGCAAGATGCCATCGAATTGGTATGAGACGAAGAAATTAGTTTCACAACTAGGTCTTGCCCATCTTAAAATTGATGCTTGTGTAAACGACTGTATGTTGTTTTGGAATATTGATGAAGATGCTTCAGAATGCAAGTTTTGTGGTGAATCTCGGTTTAAGCCGAGATCAAATGGGCGAGGTAAGGATAGAGCAAGGAAGACTATGCACTATTTACCGCTCACTCCACGCCTTCAGCGACAATATGCTTCACTCTCAACTGCAGAGCACATGCGGTGGCACAGTGAGCATCGATCCGACCCAAATGTTTTAAAACATCCTTCAGATACAGAAGCATGGAAACATTTTGATTCCACATACCCGTGGTTTGCGGCCGAGGCCCGAAATGTTCGCCTTGGAGTTTGTTCTGATGGGTTTACGCCTTTCGGGTACTCAGGTAAACAATACTCATGTTGGCCTGTCATTGTAACTCCCTATAATTTGCCTCCGTGGATGTGTATGAAGAAGCCATATATGTTTTTGACTGCATTGATACCTGGCCCTCGGAGTCCACGTCAGAATATTGATGTCTATTTACAACCACTTATTCATGAATTGAAGCAGCTATGGGAGGATGGGGTCGAAACATGGGATGTTTCACTGAAACAAAATTTTCAGCTCCGCGCTTCGGTTTTGTGGACCATAAATGACTTCCCGGCATATGGGATGTTGTCCGGATGGATGACTCATGGGAGGTTATCGTGCCCTATTTGCATGGAGTATAGTAAAGCTTTCCAACTTCAGCATGGAAGGAAAACGTCATTCTTCGATTGTCATCGACAATTTCTAGAGTTGGATCACCCATACAGAAGGAACAGAGTCTCCTTTAAGAGAGGAAAAGTTGAGAAATCGTTGCCTTCTGAGCGTTTACCACCAGCAACAATATTTGAACGTATCGCACATTTGTGTTCTGTAGTTCGCAATGAACAGGTTGTAACCATACCAGGTTATGGCAGAACCCATAATTGGACAAAATGAAGTATTTTCTGGGAGCTACCGTATTGGAAGACTAACTTGATCCGCCATAATTTGGATGTTATGCATATAGAGAAGAATGTGTTTGACAATATATGAAATACAGTGATGGATGTGACCAATAAAACTAAGGACAACGTGAAGGCTCGTAAAGACCTTGAGATTCTCTGCAGTCGATCAGAGCTACATTTAATTCCTCAGGGTGACGGCCGAGCAGTTAAACCTAAAGCCACATTTGCACTAAACAGAGAGCACAGAACTGATGTGCTTACTTGGGTTAAATCACTTAGACTCCCAGACGGGTATGCATCGAACCTTGCGAGGTGTGTTGACAGTAATGTAAGTCAACTGTCGGGTATGAAAAGCCATGACTGTCATGTAATGATGCAGAGGCTCCTCCCAATTGCACTTGAAGCAATGCCTGATAATATATGGAAACCGTTGACCGAGTTAAGCCAATTCTTCCGAGATTTATGCTCCCCAGAGTTAGATGTGAATCACATGGTCGAGTTGGAAGCAAATATACCTGTCATACTTTGTAAGTTGGAAAGAATTTTCCCACCGGCTTTTTTCGACTCGATGGAACATTTACCGGTTCACCTACCTTACGAAGCAAGAGTTGGAGGCCCCGTTCAATATAGGTGGATGTACAAGTTTGAGCGTTGTATGCATGACCTCAAAATGAAGGTTTCAAATAAGGCTCATGTAGAGGGTTCAATTTGTGAAGCATATATAATTGAGGAGACCTCTACATTTTGCTCTCACTACTTTGAATCCCATATCCCACATATGGCTACTCGAGTACCTCGTAATGATGATGGCGGCGAAGGACCATTTGATGAATCAGGGTGGTCTATATTTAGATACCCGGGTCGACCATTTGGGGCATCAAGGTATCGCTATCTTGATGACAATGAATTGAGGGTTGCAGCTGCATATGTGTTACTGAATTGTAAGGAGGTGAAGCCGTACCTCGAGTAAGTGAAACAATACCCATTGCTAAATACTTGAGTGTTTCTCTGAAACAAAACTTTTCTTCTTTTCTACTAAACTCATCCAGTTTATTCACAATCGTCTTGTTATGCCATCTTGTAGTTTGTTCGTTGATGAGGTGCGCATGCATGCACCCAATATACAGATGGCAGACCTGGATGTCTACATTGAGAATAACTTTGAGACATGGCTTAGAAACTATGTAAGTTACTTACACTTCCAATTACCCATATTTTGATAAATAAACAAAATACATATTTATATTATGACTTTCTGAAACTAGGTGAATGATGTAAGGAACACTATCACAGACTGCTTCGTGTGGGATGTTGCATGCGGGCCATCTCGTCGTGTTGAGAGTTGGCCTGTTTACTTCATAAATGGGTACAAGTTCCACATTAGCGACTTGGGTCGCGACAAAGCAACATTTAACAGTGGAGTATGTATTAGGACTTCAGGATCAAGTGAGGTTGAATGTGATTTTTATGGGGTGTTAGAAGAAATTATCCAACTGGAATATCCTGGGTGGCCACATAAAAAAGTAGTATTGTTTAAGTGTGCTTGGTTTGACCCTACTCTAAATCATGGCATTCGGGTTCACCAACAATATGGGATAGTTGAGGTTCGTGATGGTCGTCGATATGGGAAGTTTGACCCGTTCATTCTTGCATCCCAAGCTGATCAAGTTTACTACACCCATTATCCCACGAAGTCACGTGACAAAACGGGTTGGTTGGCGGTGTTGAAAATCAAACCTAGACGCATTGTTCATAATAATGTAGCTGATGTCGAAGATGCATATCAGGAAGAATTGCAGGACGGTGTGAACAGGTCTCCCATAATTATGGATGACCCAATCGACAATTTAGCTGAAACAGGTGAATGGGAAGCTGTAGAGGAAGACATGGCATTGAGGGATGAAACTTTGGGAGATGACGATTTCTCTGACAATGATGACGAGTCCCTTGAAGGAAGTGACGATGAAAATGATTTTGAATCAGGGGATACTGATAGTGGCGAATCAGAGAAATCAAATTCAGATGAACTTGGAAACTCAGAATAATGTAAACGTGCATATGTTATTGTATTATGTAATGTTCTCCTTTACTAATTAACTTTTAATATATATGTAAACAGCAACTAAAACTTTAACTTGAAGCCTACAATATGATTGAGCAAGTTTTATTTCAATGTTTGAATGTACTTTATGTAAACTTTTGTATGGGATTTCATAATAATGTAGATGCCACCTAAAGGAGATTCGACATATACACGTCGCCCAGGGAAGGGCTATTTCAGCAAATGAAAGAAGTTTTAGCAGAACCAATAGCTAGACATGATCGGGCAGGCCAATCGGACTCCCATCATTCGGATGCACAGCCATCAACAGAACAAACACCTGTTCATCAGCCTCACCCTCCCAGAGGTGGTATTCGCATTGGTCCTACACGTGGTAGTGGTAGTCGGTATACCCCGACCCCTGTAGTGTCACCGGATGGTGGGAGTTCAGCTCGTCAGTCGGCGGTATCCCAACCCCCGCAGCAGGGTCGTTTACGGATAGTACCTCACGGGAACACGTAAGTAATGCACCCGCTTGTACCAAATTAGTTAATTTAACATCTAGTATCTGAAGTCGCAGTAAGACTAATTTCATGAATTCTGTGAAACATCCACTGCATGTAGCTTCCTTCCATCACGAGCAACAAGGTTGGTCACTAGATGCTTCACCACACACTTCAAGGGACATCATGACTGGATGAGCGTGAGTCCAGCAGATATTCAGGCGTGGTGGCGTGTATTTGAGGTTAGATGCTTGTTATAACTATTTCGCCTTTATCATCTATGTTGGAATCTATAGATCCGCTATATAGTTTTTATAAATATTAACGTGCAGGGATTATGTGAGTGGGATCCAGCCCACCATAATGAGGTCTACCGCGTTTGGCATATGTTGGCGGCTAGTCATTACCGATATACGCTGGGGGACATCCGCCGTGAAAAGAATCCGGAGAAACGGCGAGCAAGGGCATCTTTTATGACCGACGCGCAGTATGCAGAAATGGAAGCATGGTGGGTTACCGCGGAGTTTAACGAGCGATCGGCAAAGGGCAAGACTATGCGAGCTTCATCATCGGAGGCATCTAACTCCACAGGTGCATGCAGTGCTACATATGCAGGAGGTTCGGTTTCCATTACTGAACACCGAGAATGAATGGTAAAATATTTTTATAATCTTTTACACATAATTCAAGTAACTTTATTTGGAGAATCAATTAATGTGACTACGTTTCAAATGTAGCGTGATAAAGATCCGGAGAAGAGGGACCCAGGATTGTTCAAGGTGATGCAGCAAACTCATAAGAAAAAGAGCGGGGATTACGTTAACAGGCGCACTGAAGAAGTTGCGGTAAGTAATTGTTACATAATGCTTAAGTATAATTTCTGATCTTGTTACTAATAAATTTTCTGTACTCTTATATGCAGGCAATAGTAGCTGCTGAGATCGAGGAAGCAACGCAGCAAACGGATGATTCAGGTGGCGCACCTGACATAGATGAGGTTGCGATCATAAGTGCCGCTGCTGGGGGCAGGAAGAAAGGGCGTGTATTTGCCCTTGGATCAGAACAACATGTCGTGCCTGGACGACGGCGACCAGGGCTTACTCATGCAGGACATGTTGATGTGATGCAGACTCCGGAGTTCGCTGAACAAGTACAGCGAGTCGTAGCGGAGCAAACTGCACAGCAAGCTTCACATTATGAGCGGAAGCTAGAACGTCTGAAGAGGAGACAACGAGCTGAGCTGGAGTACATATGCAATTCAATTGGCATTCCCCCGCCCGCACCACCTGCAGATGATGATGATGACTCGGGATCAGATGACGCATAGATCAGGTATATCATGCTTCAGTCATGTATTTATTAACAAACATTCACTTAGTCGGATTATGAAAGCTTGTAATTTAAACTCTACTGGAGCTCATGTGGATTTAGTAGTAAATTTCCAACTTGACTTAGTAATTTTAATTCTGTATGTTTGTTTTAACAAACGTTCACTTAGCAATTTTAATTTATGAAATTTTGTGAGTTTTAAAAATTGACTACAAACGATATCAGTATTGGCAGTATACGAGGTTACCGTAGTAAACAAAAAATTCGATTGGAAATGGACAGTATAGCGATAAATAATATAAATGAAAAAACAATTTGAAGCTAAAGATAAAATATGGAAAAATTTCCAACTGCTGAGGCAGTTGGAAAATGTGTAATTTTCCAACTGCCTGGGCAGTTGGAAATGTTTCCAATGGCTTAAAAAATTTCCAACTGTCAGGCAGTTGGAAAAATTTCCAACTGCCATATTTCTAACTGTCTAGTGTATTTAAGCAGTTGCAAAATTTTCCAACTGCCTTAATTTCCAACTGCTGGCGCAAATTTTCCAACTGCCAAGACAGTTGGAAAAGCAAAAAATAAAAAAATTTAATAAAGCCGTTGGAAAATTCTCCAACTGCTTCATTTCCAACGGCTGACAGTTGGAAGTTCCAACTGCTCACTTCAGGACAGTTGGAAAATTAACTTCCAAGGAATGATTTCCCAACGGACTATTTTCCAACTGCCTGCCGTTGGAAACTGTCCATTTCCAACGGTTGGCAGTTGGAAAAGGCAGTTGGAAAATCTATTTTTGTTAGTAGTGTTTTACTTTCTATTAATAGTATTATTCGATGTGAAACATTACTTCTTATAGAACCTTTAATTGTAATGAAATAGATCTTAGCTACTAAGATTACAAATATTTTATAATTTCATAGGTGGTAAGTTATTAATCAAAGTAAGATATATATTGTAATCAAAAATTGGTTTTAGAAACCTACATGAAATCATCTCTTATAGTATCAATCTTAGGAATTTGAAGATTTAAATAAATCTTGCTTGATCTTAAAGTTCTTAAGCTTGGTTGACCTATATACAAAAATAAGTTAGTTAAAAAATTTATATTATAGTAGAATAAGAAGTAAAGCTAAATGTGGATAGGAGAATGTATAATATGTTAGAAACCTTGAAAAGTTTTGATGACCAAAGAAGTGGAAATTCATACAACACAAGATGATTCATTTTCTCCTTTTTTCACCAAAAAATTTTGGAGAACTCTAATTATAATATAAGTAGAATTTTATTCCAACATTAAAAAAAATGGAAATTAGCAAAAAAATATACACAAATAGTCCAAGGGAAAACATTGAACATCATGGTGTAAAAAATATCTTAAATCCTGTAATTTTATGGTTAATGTGTCAAGTGAATCACCCTTAATAATATGTTGCTCTATTGTATCAACCTCTGCAACAACTCCCACAACATTTATTATGTAAAAAGAAATTGAAATAATGATATATATATATATATATATATATATATATATATATATATATATATGTATGTATATATAGTACATGCAGCATCCAATTGTATTTTGGAAAACTTTTAGAAAACTTTGTAAGGAATTCTTCTTGGTCCGCGCATATGCTAAGTTGGTCTAAATCAACAAATTCAAATTTATGCATGGGAGAACCATGAGGTTCATGATTCACATAATAGATTTGTGTATTATGAGTAAGGTGGATCATAAATGGGTGTGTATATATAATCTAATAAGTCTTCTTCTTTGGTAGAACTATGAAATTCTTGCAAATATATATACTTCCTTCACGAAGCTTTGCTTTAAATATGTACGCCAAAAATTTTTAGATAGACCCATGAATTGCCACACCATGCATATGTAAACCAAAGACATAGTAGCCAATAATAGATCATGAACATATATTTATAGTAGGGAGAAAAGAATAAATTGCAAAATTTAACAAAATGAAGGGAAAAAAAACACATTATCATCCACAAGAACAAAATCGGTACTAATAAATTGGTCAATATTTTGAAAATTTAAAACATCTCATAAACGAAATACTCTTATTTGTATAATCTAGTCAGTCCTTTCAGGAGACAAATCCTCCAATGCAATATATTCTGTTAGGGGACTATAAAAATAAGAAAAGACTAATAAAAGAACATATTTGTCCATTGTATGAATTCAAATATTATGAAATAAAATAAAAAGAAAATTTATTATTCTTTTTAAATAACTACCTCATATTTGGCATTGGGGAGAATCTAAAAATATAAATTAGTGAAGAAATTAAGAATGGTAGTAAGAGATGACAAGAAGAAATGAAAGGAATGAATGATAATATTGAGTGTGTGCTGAAAGAAAGTGTGAGAATTTATATATATAGGAGTTGGTTAGACAATTCTATTGAAACCAAATAAATTTTTAATGAAAGCATTCTAATGGACCTAAGTATTAATTATTATGAATAAATTTTGAAATTAATGCTATAAATATACTATAAAGTTAATGCTAAAGGAAGTAGTATTGGGAAAGTTGAATAGACAATATTAATACCATTGAAACCAAATAAAATTGTAATTAGAGCATTTTAATGGAAATTAAAGCTACTAAATGAAAATAAAGAGATTAAATCTATTTAAAAAAATTGATTAATGGACAGTATTATTAATGAGCCATTAAGAAGGGAACAAAAGCTAATGGTGCTTTTTATGTCTAGAGGATAAAAATTTAAATTCAATTACTAAAATATATGAACAGTAGAATTTTAAAGGCTCTCTACCATGATACAAAGCACTGACTAAAAGTTATATTTCAAAATCTAAATTTTAGAGTCATGGCTATATAACGACATAAGTTATTAAACAATACAAATGCACTATGCAATTAATAATAAAAGAAGTAGTCTTGGGGAAATGGGTGAATTTTAGAGTAAGGGTTATATAAGCACCTAAGTATTAACTATTGTAAATGAATTGTAAAATTAATGCTACAAATATACTATGAAGTTAATGCTAAAGGAAGTAGTATTGGGAAGTGGATGAGTTTCTTCTTCATATATATATATATATATATATATATATATATATAAATTCAATTACTAAAGTGTATGAAAAATAAAATTTGAAGGACTCTTTACTATGAAAAAAAAAACTCATCAAGAATTACAATTCAAAATCTAAATTTTGGAATCATGACTATATGAGGACCTAAGTTATTAAACCATACAAACACACTATGCAATTAATGGTAAAAAGAAGTAGTCTTGGGAAATGAGTTAATTTTGGAGTGAAAGTTATACAAGGACATAAGTATTAATTATTACAAATAAATTTTAAAATTAATGTTGCAAATGTACTATGAAAACTCCTACAATACAAGTTGATTCATTTTTCTCCCTTCTTCGCCAAAAAAATTTGGGAGAACTTTGACCATAATGTAAGTAGAATTTTATTTATATTGTTTGGAAAAGATAGGAATTAGTAGAAAAATATACAAAAATGGTCGAAGGGAAGACATTGAACATCATTGTATAGAAAATACCCTAATTCCTGTAATTTGATGGTTAGGGTGCCAACTAAATTACCCTTAACAATTTTTTGCTCAATTGAGCCATCTTCTACAAGAATTCCCACGACATCTGGCAAGGAAAAGCAAATGGTACTTATGACATATAGATAATACATACAGTATTCGATTATATTTTGAAAAACTTTTAGAAAAACTTGTAAGGAGTTTTTCGTGGTCAATGCATGTGCTAAGTTGATCGAAAGCAATGAACTCGAATTTGTGCATGGGAAAATCACGAGGCTCGTGATTCACATCATAGATTTGTGTAGTATGAGTAATGTATGGATCATAAATAGGTGTGTATCTACAATCCCATAAGTCTTTTTCTTTCGAAGAACAGTAAAATTCTTAAAGATATATATACTTTCTTCATGAAGCTTCTCTTTAAACTTGTTTGCTAAAAAATTTTTGATACACCCATGAGTTTCCACGCCCTTTATATGTAAATCAAAAACATAATAGCCAATAATAGATTATGAATGTATATTTATAGTAGGGAGGAAAACATAAATTGCAAAATTCAGTAGAATAGAGAAAAAAAATGAATACCTTCTCATCGACATGAACAAAATCAGTACTAATAAATTGGTCACCTTTTTGAGAATTAAAAAAATCCTATAAATAACACACCCTTATTTGAATAGTCCAGTCAATCTTTTTAGCAGATAGTTTCTCCAATATAATATGTTATGTCTGGAGACTATAAAAATAAGAAAAGATTCATAAAAGAACATATTCATCAATTGTAGGGATTCAAAGACAAAGAAATTAAAAAATAAGAAAATCTATCAGTCTTTTTAGGTGATTACCTCATCTTTGGCATTGGTGAAAATCTGAAAATATAAATTAGTGAAGAAACGAAGATAAGTAGCAAAAGAGGACAGAAATAAATGAAAGGAAAGATTGATAATATTGAGTGTGTGTTGAAAGCAAGTGTTAGAACCTATACAAGCATATAGGAAGGAATTAGTGAATGAGTGAATTTTGGAGTAAGGGCTATATAGAGACTTTAAATATTAATTATTGCAAATGAATTCTTAAATTAACGCTACAAATGTACTATGAATTTAATGCTAAAAAAAATATTCTTGGAGAAGTTGGATGGACAATATTAATACCATTAATGCAAATAAAATTGTAATGAGAACACGTAAATAGAAATTAAAACCACTAAATTGCTAAGAGAGATGGGGAAGTTGGATGGATAATATTAATACTATTAAAGTAAATAAAATTGTAATAAGAACACTCTAATAGAAATTAAAGCTACTAAATTGCTAAGAGAGATGGAATTTATTTAAAATAGTTGATCAAGGGACAATAATATTAATGACCCATTAAGAAGGAAATAAAAGCCAATCATGTTTTAATATACTAAAAAGATAAGAATTTAAATTCAATCACTAAAATGTATAAAAAATAGAATTTTAAGGGAAGTTGGATGGACAATATTAATACTATTAAAGCAAATAAAATTGTAATGAGAGCATTCTAATAGAAATTAAGGCTACTAAATTGCTAAGAGAGATAGGAAAGTTGGATGGATAACATTAATACTATTAAAGCAAATAAAATTGTAATGAGAACACTTTAATATAAATTAAAGCTACTAAATTGCTAAGAGAGGTGGAATTTATTTAAAACAATTGATCAAGGGATAATATATTAATGACCCATTAAGAAGGAAACAAAAGCTAATAGTGTTTTAATACACTAAGAGGATAGGAATTTAAATTCAATCACTAAAATGTATAAAAAATATAATTTTAAGGGCTCTCTACTATGGCACAAAGAGCCAACGAAGAATTACAATTCAAAATATAAAATTTGAAATTATAACTATATGGGGCCTAAGGTATTAAACAATCCAAACACACTATGCAATTAATGGTAAAGGAAGTAGAGGAATGAGTGAATTTTGGAGTGAATGCTATATAATGACCTAACTATTAATTATAAGAGTTGAAATATTAAATTAATGCTACAAATGTATTATGAAGTAAATATTAAAGGAATTAGTATTGGAAAATGAGTGGAATTCTCCTTTATATTATGAAGTAAATGCTAAAAGAATTAGTTTTGGGGAATGAGTGGGTTTCTCCTCTCTCTCTCTCTCTCTCTCTCTCTATATATATATATATATATATATTAGCATACAATGAATAAACGACACTGTTGCTTTATGGTGCCTTTTTTTTCTTCTTCTCATTTTTGTCTTTTCATTCTCCTTTCTTTAATGAGCATATAAGATAACATACAATGGGAAATATTTTTGTGGATAAACAAAACATACTTTGGCTTAGTTTAACAATAGGATATATTGATATAAATTAATTAAAAAAAATATTTAATCGACGTAATAAAAGAGGGATCATTTTGAAAGATTTAAGAGGCTTTTAATTTTTATTTTGATGATGTTACTCAATCCCAATATACTATAATACTGATCATTTTTTTGGATAATGATAAAATCCTTAAAACATAGACTTATATATTTATTGAAATCTTTACACTTTAGGAAGTCAAAAAATTACTTTTAAAATATTCTTTAAAAAGTATTTATTTCTTAATCTTCTTTCTCTTTTTGGTTGGTGGGTAAGGAAAAATCAAAATATAATTAGTTACACTTAACTAAAAATTACTCAAGTGATTATTGTTAGGCAGAAATATTATTTAAGCGATCATATCATGTGATCAGATTATGACTTGTGAGACTTCAAGTTCCTTTTAATTTTAATTTAGTATCAATTTGGAATAGACGTGATTGATATACTCAACAACTGCATATTCTATCGTACTCAAATGCTTTATATATGTTATATTCAAGAATTTTTTTAATACTCAATTTAATACAGTTGCTTCATTTCATTTCATATTTTACCTTTGCTAGTCCAATCCCTATCTATAATTACTTGAGTTCATATTGTGATTGATGGTTCATGTGGTTATATTATTTACTTTTATTTTGTACATAATAATCAATTACAAATTACTAAAATTAAGGAAGACATATACATGCTGTATAAGGGTGACTTTTATTTGATTATTTTATATTATTCAATTTTTTGTATATTAAATTTGGATTAATATTAGTTTAAGAGAAATTAAGCCTTTTTGTTGTTATTTTTATTAGTAAGGGTGTGCACCAAATTGACATAAAAATAATAACTTAAAATAATAACTAAGAAATCAAGTGGCTTACTTCTTAAGGACAAGTGCGTTTTGTTGGCTGATCATTTTAGGCCATTCGAAATCTAATGCAAAGGCAGTTCGCAAGCAATACAAGGGCAAAAAACTTGATTGTATGGCTAAAGGTGGGAAGGTGAAACTAAGAGTTTACATGGCTCCAAGTATGGAGCAAGTTGTAGGACCCTTCGCACATGATTTGGTGAATTATTATGGATTTATTGCAAGAACACATGCATTACTAAATGCTAAAAACTGGGAAGAAGTATGAGAGAAAAATGATGAGGTGATGTTAATGCGAGCCAAGGTATTTTTCACATATTGTTATATAGTTTTCTTTAATTCATAATAACACTAGTACTTTGTAATTGGGAGAAAAGATTTGGTACGCTCCCTGGATTACAAACCAAAATAGTTAGAAGGAAATCTCCATAGGCTTATGCAGGAAAAGTTATGGATATATTATGAAATCTTGAATTGATGAATAGATTGATTCTTATAACACATCACAAAACTTGCTATATTTCCTTTCAGGAATGATTTTAATACCAAGTGAACGAGGAAAAGGCAAAGAATCAAGAGGAGAGTGCACGAAATTAAGAGGAGAATGCACAAACTCCAAAAGAGGTTGCAAAAATTCAAGAGGAGATTGTAAAAGTGCAAGAGTTTTACAAACAAAGGTTTAGGCATTTTTGTGAAGATATGATGCGAAGTGCTTATATTCGACATAAGTATAATTTACATAAAAAATGCAAACAATTTCACACCAATAAAGAGCAGTTAAGAAATCCTCCTAAAGGTATTCTAGAGGATGAGTGGAAGTATTCAATAACACATTTTGGTTTTGATAAGTTTCAGGTTTACTTCTACATTTACAACATGTGATGTATTTGTTATACGACTAACTATCACTTTTTGGTAACATGGACTAAATTTGTTCTAGGAAATTAGCTTGAAAAATTCAAAGAATGCTCAATAAAGGAAGCAAAAGCATACAACCCGGAATGTCTTGTTTGCTGGGATAGAGGAGGACATGGTTTGTTTTGAATTATTAATTTTTCAATCATTTAGGTTCATTTCAATTATATAATTTTTTTTAAACTAACTTAAGATTTTCTTAATAACACAGCAAGATTTAGTTACTGGAGAGAAGCCACTAGTTGATGAAATTTGGATGCGGCAACACACAAAAACATCATAGGAAGGAAAGCTGATTTGTTTAGACCCAATTTCAGGAGATAGAGGTAAGCAAAAATTTGTACTTATTGGTTTTGAGCACGTGTTATTTACAGTGTCATGTTTGATTGGTTAACATGCTTGTTAATCTTAGCTTAAGTTAATGGAACTAGTGAAAATGTCATCTGAAGAAGGAGGTACTCCCATGACACAGGAATAAATGTATGATGAAGTAATGGGAGTAAGGTTTGGATATCGTTGAGGGTTTGGATGTGGGAAGAAAGGATACATCAAGGGCTCAACTACCGCTTACTACACTACAAGAAAATAACAATTTGGGGCCGGTTTTTTGGAACCGGTTACTTGAAACCGCTCCCAAATTAATCGGGACAAAAATTTTAGACTCGGTTTTTATGACCGGTCCTAAAAGTGCTCCTAATTTCGTCCACCCGCCCCCATGTCCCCAAATTCCAATTTCGCTCCCATTTGCGTGCCGGGTAGCTAGCTTGAACCCTAGAAGCTCTTCTCTCTTCAGCAGAGAATCCATCGCTGCACAGCAGCTCTGGTTTTGAATCCATCGCTGGTCCATCCTCGCACAGTAGCTTTGATGATCGCTGGTCCATCCTCGCACAGCAACTCTGATCACTAGTCCATCCTCGCACTTAGAATCCATCGCTGGTCCATGTCAAACTGTTCATCCGATTGGGCGCTAGAGCTTGCATCCAATCAGAGCTTGCATTGATTGCTGCCGATTCGTCGCTTGCATCCATAGCCGCCGCCAGAAAAGATTGCGCGCCAGATAAGATTGCTGCCACCTTTAACTTGCCCGACTATTACCATGCCCAATCCGTTTTTCAGGTTCGCCATTGACATTAAAAATATAGCAATTGTAGATTGCTAAAATTTGTTTTGTTAAAATTCATACCGGAATGTGTATGACTGTAGCCAATGGTTGCCTTTCTAACATTTAACTTTTTTCTTTGTAAAACAGCTTTTGAAATGCAGTTGGTGTAATTTAATTGGTAATTTCTTGCTTGAATAGATCAATCGTTGCTTCTTGATGACACCAGGGCAAGGGGCTTTATGTATTATTCATATGCTGGTGCGCCATTCAAAGGTACATGGCCTAAGCTTTTGGCGTAGTTATTGATGTACTAGCTAATAGCTACCAAATAACTGCTTTCTTTATATACTTATGCAAAACATTTGTGACTAAGCTCAAAGGATATTAGTATTTCATAGAGAAGGCTTAGTTTTCTTCCCTTTAAAGTTAAGTTAAACATTTGAAGGAAAAGAAAGTAAAGATCTAGTTCATATTCTGTTGGGCAATCTGAGCATAGATGATTTATAAATTATATGTTACTATGAATGAAAACGTAAAATTGTATGACTCATTATCAAGTTTTTTTTTTTTTTCTGTGATTGCTTCACTGAAGTCTCCCCATCTCCCTGTTTGTTTCTTTCTCTCAACACTTGCAGTGAACCGGCAAGGCGACATTGCAACCAAAAGGCAGAAAATTCATCTAGGACAGATTGGCTAACAATCATAGTAAGATTTGCACTTTTCAGAATAGTATATATATTCAGAGTTGGGGACATATAGAGATGTTGAGAACAATTTTAGCGATCTTGAATCATATAGTTTTAATGGTTTCAGAGCTCGTGATCATCCTATACTGGAAAAGATTTTCTCTTATCTTTGTTAATTTTTTTGGTTTAATCTTCTAAATATTTTTGAAAATATAGTTTAAGGTTTGTTAAGTAAATTCTAGATGTCTCGGATTATGCTAATTCCTAGAGCACATGATTGTTTAATACTAAATGCCAAATTTTCTCTTTCCCCTACAACTAGTCATAATGGCATGGTAAAATCTATTATACTAAGAATCTACTATATATATGAGTTTTGAATTTAATTTTTTTTCCCTGGTATATACCGTTGAGATTATTTATGGATATATTTTTTTTAATTTTTCATTTGTGTTGATGTGGGTGGCGGACACATGAACATGAACCTTGTCCTAACTGAACCCTATCACATTTTTTTTATGTTAGATAACTTTTTCCTTTGAACAACTTTTTCTTGTAAACAACAAAAAATGGGGGAAATAAGTTAACCCCCAACAAATGGTTTGGTTCTCTGTTGACATGTGTTGTGTATTTTCTACTTCCTGGTGCCTTTGATAAAAGTAATATGCAAGGAGTTCTAAGATAGTGTTATTTCCTCTAACTTACTTTGTAGGTGATCTTGCTTCTTCACACCTACAGCTGTTGTAGTTAGCTCTAAAACCGCACCTTTACTGGTCTTGCTATAGTTGGATCTATTCTCAACAGCAGGTGCTTGTTATGTCTTTTATTACTTGGTTATATATATATGTTTCGCATGTGCTTGTTGCTAGTTATATAGTTTTATTTAATGGTATGATATATATGTTTTATGTCGAATTTTACTAGTATTTGGCAATGAAGTGTGTGACATTTATGTTCTTTGCATATGTGCATTTCTTGGTATTTAATAGGCACATGGTGATATACCAATTCTTAAAACATTGGATTTTTTATATACATTTGACTTTTAAATAAATATTTTATTTACATATTATTTGGCAATGAAGTGTGTGACATTTTTTCCTTCAGACAGTATATGTCAATTTAAGATATCCTTTGCTCCTATACTTCCTACTTCTTATCAGCTGATATCTATCATCATTGAACCTTGTTTTGTTTTTAATTAGCAAAAGCTTTGTTTTCTGGCCTGTAGGTCTTTTTGCCTTGGTTTTGACTTGTTTTATGCAATATTGTTCCCGAACTTGCTTTCGGAACTTGTTTTCTGGACTGTAAATGCCATTGCTGGATCAGCAGAAACGGTTTTAGTCTCACCTCCTTTTCTCCCTAAATTTCTATGGATTACATTCTAGACATTTTTTAACTTCTTTCCTTTTGTGGTGCAGATTTGAGAACCATTTAACATAAGAAGGAGGAATCTAATGGACAAAGAACGTGCTTCTAGATCTGCTCCAATGGTTAGGACCTTCACTTCTAACACTTGATATATATTTTGATATTTATCTTGCCTTTAAAATGTTTATATGTTCTCCCTTTCTCAATAACAAGATTTCCAATCATGAATGACTTGATGATTGTTGTGAATTAAAAGGATGCTTGTCTTAGCAATATTAGAAACTAAATAGTAACTATTACTGGTGCCATTTTCGTAGAGCAAAAAAATTTCTTACTATAGGAGTTCAGATATACTTACATAAAAGTTTAGGTTTTATTATATCTTTTGTCTTCAAAATTATGGTTAGGCATTTTTTTAGTGTCTTCTAATAAATTAAGGCAAATCAAAACTTAACCTAAGTCTAGCATTCCTATTCAACACAAGGGCTGTACGTTTCTATCTGCTTCATGTTTTTGTTGTTCGCATAAAGGCAGCTAGATTTTCACTTATGGATGAATATTTGTGTTATATTGTAATACTTATACTTTTAGCAGAATATGTATGAAAGTGATATGGACCAAACAAGGGCTAAAAAGTTGAGGATTCTCCTTCGAGGAGATCATATTTCACAAAACCAACACTCAAGAGCAAGAACTTTAGGTTTCGAGCATGGGCCTATTGTTGGAGAGCATGCTTCTAATGTTGGGATTGCTTCAGAAAGAACACTTCAACAACAATCGAAGGAACAAAGAGGTGGTTCAAAAAAAAAAAGGCAAACAAGTTTTGTTGGTTCCAACCCGTCAGATCAAGAGTTCCCATGGAATCGAGGGGTGAAGCAAGTGGATCAAGAGAACAGAGAGGTGAAGCAAGTGGATCAAGAGAAGACCAAGAAACTGTTTATATAGAAACAACAAATAACCAGCAACCAAATCAGGGAATATGGCTCATTGGTAAACCAAGCTTTCTTTCTTTGTTTTATATTTCTTGCTTGGAGCATATACTATAAGACTTGCACTCTAAGTTAATGAAATTAATATTTTTTGCAGCAAATGATGGAAGCCGTCGCTTTATACCAAGGATCTTATGCACAGATGATTTTTATAAATTACCTAACAACGAGAGGATTGAGATCTTTTTGGATAAACATGGCTGGTCATACACATATTCACACCATGTCTTGATGTCGTTTCTTGGTAGACTTGCTAGAAATTGTGGTTTATGTCCATTGCATATCACAGCCTGGAATAACAAGGATTTCATTCCATTTAAGGCAAAAATAATAGAATGTGTTCAGGTTACATTTATGTAATTCATCTTGCTGGCATTTATTTATCATACTTTATTATTATTGATTTGTTATACTAAGACAAATATTGATCATATTTGTTGTATTTAGATGAAGTTTATCTACCCCAAAGGTTTTGCACATACAATTCTGAAAAAGGTTGGTGAGCTGTGGAAAAAACATAAAGGGAGCCTGAAGAGACGCCATTTCCGTCCTGAGGTTAATTCATTGGAGGATACAATTAAAGGGAAACCTGACTACATTGACAACACACAATGGACACTACTAGTCTATAGATGGTTTGATGCTGAGTATCAAGTATTTTTTGAGTTATAGTTTAGCAATTATTCTTACTCATTACTGGTGTTTATATGTAAGTTTTCAATTACCAATTATTTCAGGCAATTTATAAGAAAAATGCTGAAAATGGAAAAAATACCATGCCACATACAATGGGGCGAAAAACATATGGTATATTAAGCAAAGAAATGGTAAGATAAGCATTTCATACATTTATTGACATCTTATATACAGCTATTGATTGATAATGGTTATGGTTTTCATTGTTAAAGGAAGAGAAAGATGGGATAGAGCCCGATCACATTGATCTTTTTGATACAGCTAGACGAAAAAAAGATGGCTCATGTGTTCATCAAGAACTTGAACAGAAAGTGGTAGCTAAAAATATATATTAAAAAACTAAACTATTGTAGCTTTATTTGTTTCAATCTTTCAGTTATTCCCAAATGTTTATATCCTTTTATTGTATTGAAGGAAGAAGCAAGGTCCTTGAAGTCTAATGGAGTTTTAGGTTCTAGTACATCATCTGATGACATTTTTAACAAAGTTTGGGGTGCTGAATATAGCGGACGTGTTCGGGGCATGGGATTCAGGGTGACACCTACTTCATATTTTGGACCCTCTCAATCTGGAGGTCGTAGTAATGCTAGCCAAGGATTTGCTATGCCCCATGGTCCTTCAATGGAACAATTCAATGAACTTGCCGGGATGGTTAAAGAGATCTATAGCCTTTTGAGTGAGGACATAGCACATAAACGGGGACAGGTATTGTACTCTTAATTGTTTTTTTTTATGAATTGAGTTAGAAATCACATAAATATATTTGTCTTTGCATTTGTTATTTGCTGCTGTAATTTGGTTAGGTAAATAGCCTGAAAACAAGTAATAAAAAAAGTATGAACAATTGGATACTTATACATTTGGCCATATTTCATCAGGTTTCTAAAGAATTAATTCATGCATGACACTTCTATGATTGACACCAAAACATAAATGCATTTTAATCTTCCGCTGGTACTGAATTTCTGTGCCTTCTAATTAATTCATGCATGACACTTCTATGATTCACACTTATACATGTTGAAAGATTTAAAAGTTCTCCTTGATTTTGTACGTTGTAAATAAGCAAGCATTTGCAATCTTATTGTAGCTCTGTGAGTTGGCTAAACATTAGCTGAGAGATTCATGAACCGTGGCAGTTAGTGTAGCTCTGTAAGAAGTGGATTATTCACTAGTACCACAGTGCACACTGACTGTTTCTAATGAATATTGTCTCTTATGGAGTTGTCTTGTTCGTGAGTTGGTTGTTCTTTGGACTTCTTTTCTTAGCTGTGAGGGAAATGCTAAAGGTACCAAGTTTTGTACTGAAATAGTGCACGGACTGATTCTGTAGTTTCGGCCTAGAGTTAAAAAAAAACATGCAGGGTCCATTAAAATCCAATGGCCTGTGTCACATTTGTCTGTAATTTTGGTAGTATGCTATTCATGACTCCTAGACTATGTTGGTAGGCATCCATGAAATCTTCTAGTTCTAGTTATACCATCTACATGAAGATGCATGATTTTAGAGAATTTGTAGCTAGAAGTTTAGGCTGTTGCAGCATGATCAAATATGATTCTTCTGATAATTATATTCTTCTATTCTTGGAAGCTTACTGCCTTTGCTGCACATACACTGTTTTAAATAAGCTTACTGCCTTTGCTGCACATACACAGTTTACTGCTGTCGATGCCGGAAGTTGTGCTAGGAATGCGTGCTTCCGCTCTTCCCAATCAAGTGATGAGATAGGTACCAACGATGATGAGTTAGGAGATGAATAGATCTTAGACATGCTAGCTGATTGATAAGTCCAAGAATGTATGATTCTACTTTGCAAGTGTTTGAATTAATGGATCTGCTCCAATTATGTTCACAATATTTGATATCACTTTATGTAAGATGGAGGATTAATTTGGATGTTATATATATATGTTTGCACTTTTGTTATGATGTTCAAATGTGTATTATATTTGTCTTTTTCAGTTGGTGATAGCTAATATAAATACTATGGACGTAAGAATAATGACTATATATTATTAGGCGGAAAGGAAATATTCAAAAAATTAATTTTAAAAAAAAACCCATACAATTTGGAGCGGTTAACCGCGCCAAATCAACGCACTAAACTTTGTATTTTGGAGCGGGTAACCGTCCCTAAACATGATCCTCTGCAACAATACTTTGGACCGGTTAATCGATCCCACATGGAATCGATGGGTCTTCCTCTGCCCAGGCCCTTAGGAGCAGCTAAGTGGTCCAAAATGTTATTTTACGTTCGGAGCGGCTAAGAGGTCCAAAATTTCAGAACGGTTATAAAACCATTCCCAATAATTTAGGAGCGAGTACGGCTGGAGCAGTTTCGCGCAGCGGGGGGAAACCGTTCCTAATTTTTTTGGAGCGGTCAAAACCGGTTCTAAATGGCACTTAAAACCGGTCCTAACTGTTCCGTTTCTTGTAGTGCTACAAGGAGCAGTTAGAATATGAATTAAAATAGTATGACAAGCAAAATAACAAAATACAAGACCTTGAAAAAAATTTGGAGAAAATGCAAGAAAACTATGATCGATTGAATGCTTTAATTGGTGCATCTTCATCTTCTACCATGCTGGAGACTGAGGTATTTTAACTTAGATAGTTGAAAAAGATTAAATATTTTAAAGATAAAATTTTGGTGTACTTTTGGTGAGATAATGCTAATTATTTTTCCTTTTTTTTACAAAGCCAATGAGACAATGCTTCAAATAAATAAAATTATTTATTTGTAGACTTAGAACCATTTTATTATATTTTAGGGCTATTAAATACATTTGATTGTCTTTATGTTTTCATTTGAATGACTAGTACACTTGAGTGGCTATCTTTTAAAGTGTCAGGACTATAGTTACTTTGAATTGATGGTTTAAGATTAAGCATTATAAGTTGGCAACATGGAAGCACAAGTGTGGAAATGAATTGTGTTTGATATAAAACTACCTGCCTGCTTACAATATAACTCAGTCCAATTCTTCGTTCTACCTATTTAATTCCCATTGCGGCTTGTCCGTGTAGAAAACATCGAGTATCTAAGGAATGCAATCTAACAAGACATTTATAGTCATGTACATACAATCTCGAACATGCCTATTTTCTAATGTTGACTTTCATAGGGGCACTTTTCATGATGTTATTGATATCTTGCAGTTCAATCATCTTTATCGGGGCCACTACCACAGAATGCTATAGGAATTCCTTTACTACAATTTCAACTTTTGGATCTTTCCCCTACAGAGAGTTGTATGTAGGAATAGGCATTTGAGCAAGCATAGAATGTTTGCTTGTTCCTTCCCACTTTGGAAAACAAACTAGCTCATTTTGCTTGGTTTTGTCCTATAAATGTGTATTCTAACATTAGTGGGTATTAATGGCATTAAAAGCAGGAGGGTTTGTTGACCTTTTTCTGAAAAAAAAAGTACCAACCTAAAAGAGAAATCATTTTTAAAAGCACAACACAACTAGGCATAAAAACCACACTACAAAAAAAAGGTTTATAGGTGACATACATTTACCGACGTTTTCAAAACATTGTCGGAAAAAACATATTATTACTGACATGTTTAAAAAAAATGTAAGTAAAGAACTATTTAAACCCGACGAATTTAAAAAAATGCAGCTAAAATGACTTATTATACTCGACATGTTTAAAAAATTGTAACAAAATATCTATCCAAGTCCAACAAAGTCCTAAAAACGCAGTTAAAAGTCCACCTAAGACCGACTAGTTTCTAAAACGTAGCTAAATGGTTCGGCCCACTAACAAAGCCCTACTCGGTCCAAAAATTAAGAAAAAGGGTTTGGGGGGAGAAAAAGAGTTTGGGGGGGAGAAGGAGATGTGTGCGGCGTGCGGCGGTGCAGTTGGTGTCTTCCTTCGCCATTACTACCAGTCGGTGGCTTCTCAGCGGAAACCTTCCTCCGCCGGTGTTTCATCAGCTCCTTCCACCACCGGCGTTTCTGACGTTTTGGTTCATTTTCCGTAGATCTCCTTTACACGGACTACCAGACTGACCAGAAGTTCACCTTCACCACTTTATCTCCAACTGGAGTTGTGAGTTCCTAATTTGTTCGTCTTTCGTTGTTTTGGCTAATTTTGATACATTGATTGAGTTGTTTAGTTCATTCAGTGTTATATGCTTTAAATTTTTTATTAGTTTATCTTTGTTCTCTTTGAGGGTCTTATTTATTTTTAAGGGAGTGATTGTGTTTGTTCTTGATGTATGGCTTGTGAGTTTTTTGAGATATATGTGTTTCTAGGGTTATTTCTGCTCTGTTTGTTTGCAGTTGTTTTAAGAACTGGATGAATCGGGTATATAGCTTTCCCCTCGTTTATGATCATATACCGGCACTAAATCCAATCCTTGTTATTTTTAGGCTATTACAACGTCAGGAACGAAGAAGGGAGAGCTGTTCGTGGTTGATATTAACACCCAGCTCCTGCTGAAGAACAGGAATGTCACTGCTGATTTTAAAGTGGACACTAGCTCCAATGTGAGTTTGATGCATTTTCTCGACATATATACTTGGATTTCATACATATTTTGTTGGTAATTGGGTTGATTCTCTTCTTCTAACTTGCATTCAATTTTAGGGACAAGGTTCCAACTCCATGTTTTATTTGTGAACCTTTTATATCTATCTGTTTGATGAACTCTATTTTATGCTTCTTTTTTCAGCTTGTCACCACAATAACCCTTAATGAACCTGCCCCTGGGGTGAAGGCAATTCTTACCTTCAAAGTCCCAAATCAGAGTTCAAGCAAGGTGATAGCCAAAGGCTATCGCCTCTATCTGGCCGAAATCCCTGCCACAGTAATGGCCAGAAGAAACTGGCGCTACCCGAGTAAAGGTGGGATCATACACCTCGGGAGATAGCCGAAGAGCTCCGAGCCCGGCACGCCAGGAAACTTGAGGATACTACTAGCCCCCCGAGGTTGTAAACAGATCGCCTTCGGAAAAGAGGCACCAGCTATTGCGGGCCGAACATGATCTCCCCGAAGGCGGAACTCCTTGAAGCTGGGTACCCCCGAACTGAGGGCGTGTTTCCCGAAGAGGCACCGTCCGTACCAAAGGACGACCTCGCCCAGGGACCTCGGGAGTACGGCAGGAGCATTTAAGGAAGCATTTAAGGAAGCCTCTGACACGTCCTTTCACAGACGTCATAAGCCGCCTCAAAAGGCGCTTTGACACGCTGACGCCATCAAAATCACATCATGGCCCATCTCAGCACAAGGCTCAAGGCAATCTCCTACCAGTTATCTGTCCCCTACGCCCAGAAACTCAGGGAACATCCGACCGAACACGTGTCGCGATCTGAACGGGCTAGGTACTCCTATAAATACCAGGAAATAAATACTTGGCAGGAGGTTGGTTGGCAAGGATCTGACTCCCAGACTCTGAGAAAATCATCAGGCGAGACTTTCCAGCCCCTTTGTGCTATTTCCTCTGCCTTTTCTCAGCCACCACTGACTTGGGCGTCGGAGGCTCCCCCCCCGGAAACACATTCCGGGGGCCTCCTAACCCGCTTACTCTGAGCATTTCAGGTACTCTCCCAGGGGCGAACCATCATCCAGGCGTTCGTCCTCCCAGAAGTCTCTCCATCAGTCACCATGACTCTAAACGATGAGGCCCCCGGCCATCATTTGGCGCCGTCTGTGGGAACCCGCTCTGAGGTTGCCGTCGTTGAAACTCGGCGTTTTAAGGACAAGGGACTCCCGAGGTCTCCGTCCGCGCCTGAGACACAACCGGCTGCTGAGCAAACACTCCCAGGGACTTCTGCGTCCGAGGAAGACCGCCCTCTAGTAATCACTATGAGCTTTATGAGGGAGTTTCAGCGTTCGGTCGTGGCCGAAACGACACAGCAGATCGACCGAAGATGGTCACAGCAGACACAGGCCCAAAGACCTCCCTCACCTGCATGCCCTCGGGAGAAAAGTCAGAGGTCGACCCATCGCAGTTCGGGAAGCGTAGACCGACGCGAAGAGTCGTCCACGGAGAATATACCCCTCGGGAAACGGCCTGTGGGACAAACTGGGTCCAAACGACCGAAAGTCTCACGGCGAAGGAGTTCGTTGCCTGAGGCGAGGTCCTTGTCCCCTCAGCGCCAAACTCGCTCCCCGAAGAGGCGCCGACGATCTCCCTTCCCAGAAGAAGAGCCTAATGCCACAGTTCTCATGGAAAGAATATTAGCACGGCTAGATAGGGTGGAGAAACAAATGGCCAGAAAACCCGTTTGGGCCAGACTTTCGGGAACATTCTGCGAAGATGACTCCCCATTCATTCAGGCCGTTGTTGAGGCAGCCATGCCAGGTGACTTCAGAGTACCTCGGTTGGAGATTTATGATGGCCGTACTGATCCATAGGCCCATCTGACGAAGTACAAACGCAGCATGATAATGCACGGTGCTGATGACGCTACCATGTGCAAGTGCTTCGAGGTCACCCTCACAGGGCCAGCAACTGCATGGTACAATTCATTGCCTTCAGGGACCATCACTGAGTTCCAGGAGTTGTCCACGGCCTTCACGCAGCAATTCATTGGGAGTCGACCTACTGCGAAGATGCCTGTCCAGATGTTCGACATAGAGCAGAGGAACGGAGAAACCATCCGAGACTATGTCGAAAGATTCAACAAGGAAGCTCTGAGCGTCCTAGACTTTCGGCCCGAAATCCGCATTCTTGCCATGACACGGGGCCTTCGGCGAGACTCACAGCTATTTTATGAGTTCTCAAAGGACCCCCCGGAGACCCTCGGAGAATTTTACCGAAGGGCAGAACAGCACATGACCGCCGAGGAACTAAGAATGGCTGGGCCGAAGTCCGATCACCACCACACCGAAGGGTCCAATCAACAAGCTCGACATCCGACCGAACAGGCAGGACGACCTCGGAGGATGCGGGGAAGGAAACCCCAAAGTTTCACACCACTGAGCACTACACGGACCAACATCCTCATGGCGCTGGAAAGGCAAGGGACGCAGATTCGGCGACCAAGGGCCATGACCGCTGATAATAAGAAGAATGCAAAGAAGTTCTGCCAGTTTCATCACGACCATGGTCATAACACCGAAGACTGCTTCCAGCTGAAGAAGTACATAGAGTCGCTGATAAGGCAGGGCCAACTTCGGAAATACCTGCGGATGCCATCCCCGAAAGGCAAAAAAGTGGAGGAAGAAAGGGCCGAAGATGAGGACTATGACTCCGACAGGCGGAGAAACCGAAGTCCAAAAAGGCGCCCTCCACCTCCAGCAGGGGTTATCCAAACAATCACCACGGGGCTCCCATCCTCGGAAAGAAAGCGGAAGGCCAGAGAGATTGTGGTCATGGAATATGAGAGCCCGGCAAAGAAACTGGCTCGCAAGGACGGATCCACCGTCATCTTCCCCCATGACGATCCGCTGCTAATCATGGCAAGGATAGGGAACTGGGACGTCAAGAAAGTGTTGCTTGATGATGGATCAAATACTGACGTCCTATTCTCGCATTTACTGCCGAACTTAGACATCTCCAGCAGCGAGCTTAAGCCAGTCACCTTGCCCACCTTCGGGGTTGGACCATCCGAACTGCCCGTTCTCGGATGGATCGACCTCCCACTGATGATGAGAGGGACTTCGGTAGACGGAACAGTTGAGTTGTACGCCTCCACAATGGCGAGATTTATTGTCATGGACGTTCCTTCTCCGTACAATGCCATCCTTGGAAGGCAGACACAGGGAAACCTGCACATTCGCCCTGATGTGAAGTACTTGACTGTCACATTCGCCACCAAGGATGGGGATGCAGAGGTCTTCATAGATCAAGCCGAGGTGAGGAAGGTGTTTGTGAAAGCATGAAAAGCTCCGGCAAATAACCTCGCACAAACAATAGAGGCAAAAGAGAAGGGCAAAGAAGGAGAACCCCTAAGAGCGGAAACAGAAACAGTGGAACTTGCCCCAGGACAATCTACCCGAATAGGGAAGAGCTTGCCCGAAGGTGACAAGAAAAACCTTGTATCTTTTCTACTGGGAAATAAAGATCTCTTTGCCTACTCGCCGAAAGACATGCCAGGGGTGCACCCTGGCATAATACAGCATAACCTCAATGTAAGCCCGGAAGCAAAGCCTGTCCGGCAAAAGAAACGAAGCATCTCAGCCCATAAGAGCAACTTTGTGAAAACCGAAGTCCAACGCCTGTTGGACGCTGAAGTCATCAGGGAGGCCAAATACCCCGAATGGTTAAGCAACGTGGTGATCGCCACAAAAGAAGGCAGCAGCAAACTTCGGATGTGCATCGACTTCAGAAACTTGAACGATGCTTGCCCGAAAGACTCATACCCTCTTCCGCCAATAGACCAACTGGTAGACTCAACTGCCGAATACGGGCTCCTAAGTTTCCTAGATGCCTTCAGCGGCTACCATCAAATAAGGATGGACCCCGAAGATGAAGAAAAAATCGCCTTCATCACCGAGGGAGGAACATACTGCTATGTCAGGATGCCCTTCGGGCTCAAAAATGCAGGAGCCACCTACCAAAGGTTGATGAACAAGGTCTTTAAAGACCAAATGGGGAGAAATATGGAGGTGTATGTTGATGATATGATAGTCAAGAGCAAGCTAACTAGCTATCATATTGCAGATCTAGAGGAAACCTTCCAAAAGCTCAGAGCCTTCGGGATTCGGCTCAATCCTGAAAAGTGCATCTTCGGGGTAACCTCGGGAAAATTCCTTGGGTACATGGTATCCGAAAGAGGCATTGACGCTAACCCCGAGAAAATTAAGGCGCTGCTTGAGTTCCGAACTCCTGCCACAGTCAAAGACGTGCAGAGGCTCACCAGAAGAATAACCTCCCTAAGCAGATTTATTTCCAGGTACGGAGATAGGTGTCGACCTTTCTTCAAAGTCCTCACAAAGGCAGCAAAAATGGAAGGCGACCTCGGAAAGAATGATCACCCTTGGGACGAAGATTGCCAAAAGGCCTGGGAAGAACTCAAAATCTACTTGGCTAACCTGCCGACTCTGCGACAACCTCGGGAGGGAGAGCCCCTCGTTTTGTACCTTGCCGTCACGGAGAAAACTGTAAGCTCGGTCCTCGTGAAAGAAGAAGGGCCAAAGCAATGGCCAGTCTATTACGTCAGCAAATCCCTGCATGGCGCCGAAGTCAGGTACCCTCTGCTTCAAAAAGCTATATACGCCTTGGTGCTTGCAGGGAGAAGGCTGCGACCATACTTTCAGGCTCACCCCATCATCGTCCGAAGTAGCCTGCCACTACGGGACGTTATGAGGAAAGTGGATCATTCGGGAAGGCTCTCCAAGTGGTGTATAGAGCTTGGCGAACACGATATCACCTATGAACCTCGGAAGGCCATAAAAGCTCAAGCACTGGCAGAATTCATTGCCGAAATACCCACCACTGAGAACAGTCATCCGGATCTGAACGAAGGTGAGCCAAAATGGACCTTACATGTTGACGGAGCCTCGGGGTCCGAACACCAGGGAGCTGGGGTAATTATCAGAGGCCCCAAAGGCCTGGAAGTAATGAAGGCTATCAAGTTTAGCTTCAACATCACTAACAATGTGGCTGAGTATGAGGCCTTCATAGCGGGATTACTCTTGGCCAGAAAAATTGGCGTGAGAAACTTAAAGGCTTACAGTGATTCCCAGCTAGTAGTTCGGCAGACGGCAGGAGATTATGGGGCGAAGGACCCAATCTTGGCAAAATTCCACGAGCTGGTAGCAAAGCTCGTCCAAGAGTTTGATGCAGTACGGATCGAAAATGTACCTTGGCGGAATAACACTGAGGCAGATTGCTTGGCGAAGTCAAAAACATACATCGAGGTACTAGATCACCCGAGCATCTCAGTGCTGAGCATAGCGACCTCGGGAAAAGGATGGAAAGATCCCATAAAAAGATATCTCGCAGAAAACGTGCTCCCCGAAGACCCCGGCGACGCTGCAAGACTGCGAAGACGCTCCGGCCGTTTCTTCCTGATTGGTGAAAAGTTATACCGTCAGGGATATGCAAACCCGCTGCAAAGATGCGTGGATGAAGAGGATACTGAAATGGTCCTTGAAGAGGTCCACGAAGGCATGTGTGGTTCACATATTGGAACTGATGCCCTTGCGGCGGTGATACTTCGCCAAGGATACTTCTGGCCTACCCTGAGAAAGGATGCAAGGCAGTTCATCCGAAAATGCGGTAGTTGCCAGAAACACGCGAACATCCAGAGGGCACCCTCGGAAATGGTAACTTCGGCTGACTATCCCTAGCCCTTCGCAGTCTGGGGCATAGACCTTATTGGGCCACTCCCCTCAGCGCCCGGAGGCGTGAAATTCTGCGTAGTAGTAGTAGACTATTTCTCCAAATGGGTCGAGGCAGAACCCCTAGCAACTATCTCGGCAAAAGAAGTGCAAAAGTTTGTATGGAAGAACATAGTATACAGATTCGGCATACCGAGGGTACTAGTGGCTGATAATGGATCCCAATTCATAGACAAAGGATTCTAGGAGTTTATCAGCAACCTCGGAATAAAGATGCACTTCGCCCCGGTAGCTCACCCCCGAAGCAACGGGCAGGTGGAAGTATCTAACAGGACCATAAAAGATGGCCTGAAGAAGAGACTGGGGGAAGCAAAAGGGAAATGGCCAGGAGAACTCCAAAGCGTATTATGGAGTTACCGAACGACGCCCCGAAGAGCCACAGGGGAGACTCCCTTCTCACTCGTCTTCGGAACGGAGGCCATCATCCCTATCGAGATAGTTAGACCATCAGTACGGGTGCAAGTATTTGATGAAGGTGGAAACGACCTCGGCCTAAGAACGAAGCTCGACCTCGTCGGTGAACACAGAGAAATAGCTGAGCTGAGAAGAAAAGCTTTCCAGCAAAGAGTGGCCGCGGCTATAAATTTACGAGCAAGGCCAAAAGAAATCAAAAAAGGGGACCTCGTTCTCCGAAAGGCTGACTTTGCGGCCCGAAGGCCATCCCACGGAGTACTTCGCGCAAACTGGGAAGGACCTTATCTGGTCCTCGCCGAAGTATGAAAAGGGGTGTACAAACTTGGCGATGCCGAAGGTGTAGAATTGAAAAACACTTGGCACTCAGATGCCTTGAGAAAATTCTACGCCTAAGCTTGAGCGAAGGAATCATACTGTACGAAAAATATTCTAAGTACAGAAGTGTCTTGAGAAAATTTCTTAAGTGCAGAATTGTACAGAATTCCGCGAAGATCCTCGCCACAAGCACAGATATGACTTTCCAAAGTCCCTTGAGCCATCACGCTCGGGAAAGAGCGAAAAATCTCTCAGCAGTGCTCGCCGTAATAAGCGCAGAGACAGTTTTCCAAAGTCCCTTGAGCCATCACGCTCGGGAAAAATGGAAAACAAAAAATCTCGCAAAAGGTTTCTTAAGTCTCTTGAGCGAACATGCTCGGGACAACGGGAAATGAAAAATTTTGACTAAAGGGTTTCCGAAGTCCCTCGAGCGAACGTGTTCGGGACAAAATGGAAATGCAAAAACCTGCAAAAAGACTTAGTCAAATTTTTCAGACTTTCCAAAAAGCCTCTTGAGCGAACAGGCTCGGCCAATTGAAAGATCTTTCACACTTAGTCAAGTTTCTTTGATCGCAGGTTTTCCGAAGTCCTTTGAGCAAATGTGTTCGGAGCAATGGAAAAAACACTTAGCCAAAAAAGATCTTCATTTACAATGATCTGGCTTACAAAGAAGAAGTGCCCGAAGAAGGAGCACAAAAAAGAACAGGTCGCTAAAATAGCCTAAGGGTTCTCAGCGTCCCGGGAGCCACCAGCCTCTGTGCCCTTTTCCACCACCTTCGGCGCCGGAATTGTGGAAGGCAGGTTCAGGTGCTCGATCTTGGACCAGGACCATCGAGGCCCCTCGGGAATGTTGAGAGCTTCCAAAAAAGAGAGGTCCAGACCTGGGAACCTCTCAAGGACTTGGTGCCGAGCAAGGCAGAATCCGTCTTGGAAGGCGACCTTGGTCATTTGGTCGGATTTGTCCTTCTCAACCTCAAGGTCCTCGAGCTCGTCCTTCAAGTCTGCAACCTCCTTCTTCAGCGCCTTCACCCTCTTCTTCGCATCAGGCTCCTTCTTCAAAGACTGGACCTCGGCTTTGAGGGCCTTTTTCTCACTCACCAACGACCGAATGAGATTGTCAGAATCTGACTTATCTTTGAGAAGGTCTTGGTTGGCAGCGAGCATCCCTTTCACCTGATCGCCGAGGTCAGCAATCTGCAGAGAGGAGTTCTTCTCAAGATCTTCCTTCTCCTTCCGGAACTCCTCCCGAAGGGCAGCAACTTCTTTCTTCGCAGCATCTGACAGCTGCTGGTTCTTGGCGATCAACGCCGAGCGCGTGGCCTTCGCTTTCTCCAAGGTCTCTAAGGCCGAAGCTCGGAACGCCGAATTCCGGGCTACCCGAACTCGGAGAAAGCCGGCGTACCCCAGCAGCTGCAAAAAGATGAACGCAAGGTCAGTAAGAGCCAATAACTTTGGAAAAATTGAAGGGAAAAATGTGTGAAGAACATACCTGAGCAGCATGCTCGGTGACTTTCGCGGCAAGGGTGTCATCGTCCGGATGGGCCGCCGCAATAGCCTTGAAAGAGGCCTCTGTAAGCACCCCCTTCGAAATCTGCTTCGCCATTTCAGGACAGTCCTCGGAGTACAAGTTCATGTCCTCCGTGAATGTCCAGAAAGGCTCTTTGGGTATCTTCCCTTGCGGGACTTTGGCGTCGCGAAGGGCGCGCGCCTTCACGTGTTCGGCCGCCCAGTTCGGGGTAAGTAACTCCCCTGCACGGCAAAAACGAGAAGCAGGTCAGAGACAAAGGAAAATTCAGAAAAATAAAAAGAGCCATACTTGTTCTGAAAACAAACCTAGCGGCACTTCGAACACGGCGTCCTCGGAATCCTCAGACTCCTCGGTCGAAATCGCCTTGCCTTTCCTCTTGCGCCGCTCCTCGGCAGAATGAGCCTCTGCCACGGCCTCCAGAAGGGCCTGCGGCGCAGAAGGGCTCTGGGGAGGGACGTCGGCGGAAGAAACTTCAGCAACGGCAGGGACTTCGGCAGCTGCCTCAGACGCCGAAATCTTGGCTGTCCCAGGCTCCTCGGCAGTTTCCTCGGAAATTTCCTCCAGAGGAACCTGGGCAGTTTTCTTTGCCCGTTTCGCCGAAGGCCCAGCGCTAGTAGACTTCCGCCTTCGGGAAGCCGCCTTCTTTGTCTGATCGCCCTTCTCCACCTGGCCGGAGAAAAGGGCTTGTAAAATGCAGCAGTCCCGTCGCCCATCTCTGAAAAAGAAAAAAGACATCAGCATAAGTCCGAGGGAAAAACAACAAGGGAGTAGAAGATAACTCACTTTCGACAAGCGTTTCGAAATAAATTTCCTCCTTAAGAAGCTTGACCAACCAGGAATCCTTTCCGGCGATGGCAGGAGCTGGCATCTCGAGGTCGGTCTCGTGCTCCTTAACCACCTTTAACTCCCGGAGGACCTCTTCGGTCATCAACCTCCAGTTGATAGGGAAGGGGTACAGAGAGCGCAGCGCGACCTCGGGAGCCCAGTCAGAGACGGCGTGGATGCGGCCGTCGAAGTCCGCGAAAGTGGAAGCCAACTCTGGAGTCAGCAACAACCTCGGATCAACGACGTCCACATCTAGCCTTCCCTGAGCCCATTTGGTCGGAACATACGACCAGGCCTCCTCCATCTTCAAGAAGAAGAATTTCTGTTGCCACCCCCGCCAGCTGTCCTTGGTGGCGAAGGTGAACATGAATTTTTTGCTCCCGGATCCCCGAGGTAGCATAAAATAGAAGCCACCCTTCGGGACCACAAAGAGCTTGTAGTACTGCATGAAGATTATAAAATGGGGTTTTATCCCGAACACGCCGCACATGCAGAGGTAGGCGTTAAAATAGCAGAACGAGTTCGGGGGAAGCTGGTTCACAGCAATCCCATGAAATTGGCAGAACTCGCAAACCATCTTCGGGGGAGGATACCGAAGTCCGGCCTTCAGCTGGGCTCGGAAAACAGTAACCTCGTTACTATGGTTTGAAAAAGCATAATGGCTAGAGCGAGGCAGCCTAGTAACGGCGTAAGAAGGAAGAAAGAACTTTTTCTTCCACCTCTCTAATTTTGCGGGGCTGGTGCAACAAGGATGGGCTAAAAGAGGCTGCCAGCTCTCAAGGATAGGCATTTTCGACATGAAAACGAGTTCGAAAAAGGCAAGAAAACAGTTTTTGGAAAAAACTCAAAAGAACAAATGAATCAAAACACTCTGGAAAACAAAAACCCACCAAAAGATTTGCCAAAGTTTGAGGATGCCGTCGTAAAAGTTGGCTGAAAAAAGCTCTGATTAAGGCAGCTCCGCCACAGAAAGCAAGAAAGTACGAAAACAGGGGCAAAGCAGAGGAAAGAGCAGAAGTAAAAGCAAATGGGACTTATGATGGAATGGGCTATTTATAGGCCAAAGGTTGGTAACCGAAACGTCGTCATAAGTACCCTTTTGGAGGCGAACCGTCACCGTAACTGCCCTCTGCACCTGAAAAGGTGCGCCCTCTGTAACCGACGCGACTCTCTTCCAATGGCAAAGCGCCATGTGTCAACCGCCGCGCCAAAACAGGGGACACGTCTTCTGACATCCCTAAAAAGCTGGGACGCGTCGCTGGGACTGACACGCTTGGCCATCAGACGCGACGTTACACAGACCTGCAAGAAGAAAAAGCAGGTTACCTCGAGGACACCAAGAGACAGGCTATGGCCAAACAGCCCATGACCTTCGGGCAAGAGGTGTATCTTCGGCACAGGCTCCGCCTCGAAGACACCAAAGAACAGGCCAAGGCCGAACAACCCATACTTTTGGGCAAGAGGTGCATCCTCGGAACAGGTTGAGCTTCCTAAGAGACTCCCAAAAACAACCTCGGAAAGAGATGCAAAACCGAAGTCTTCACTTCGGCTTTCCAAAGGGGGGCATGTGATAGCCAAAGGCTATCGCCTCTATCTGGCCGAACTCCCTGCCACAGTAATGGCCAGAAGAAATTGGCGCTACCCGAGTAAAGGTGGGATCATACACCTCGGGAGATAGCCGAAGAGCTCCGAGCCCGGCACGCCAGGAAACTTGAGGATACTACTAGCCCCCCGAGGTTGTAAACAGATCGCCTTCGGAAAAGAGGCACCAGCTATTGCGGGCCGAACTCCCTGAAGGCGGAACTCCCTGAAGCTGGGTACCCCCGAACTGAGGGCGTGTTTCCCGAAGAGGCACCGTCTGTACCAAAGGACGACCTCGCCCAGGGACTTCGGGAGTACGGCAGGAGCATTTATGGAAGCATTTAAGGAAGCCTCTGACACGTCCTTTCACAGACGTCATAAGCCGCCTCAAAAGGCGCTCTGACACGCTGACGCCATCAAAATCACATCATGGCCCATCTCAGCACAAGGCTCAAGGCAACCTGCTACCAGCTATCTGTCCTCTACGCCCAGAAACTCAAGGAACATCCGATCGAACACGTGTCGCGATTTGAACGGGCTAGGTACTCCTATAAATACCAGGAAATAAATACTTGGCAGGAGGTTGGTTGGCAAGGATCTGACTCCCAGACTCTGAGAAAATCACCAGGCGAGACTCTCCAGCCCCTTTGTGCTATTTCCTCTGCCTTTTCTCAGCCACCACTAACTTAGGCGTCGGAGGCTCCCCCCCCGAAACACATTCCGGGGGCCTCCTAACCCGCTTACTCTGAGCATTTCAGGTACTCTCCCAAGGGCGAACCATCCTCCAGGCGTTCTTCCTCCCAGAAGTCTCTCCATCAGTCACCATGACTCTGAACGATGAGGCCCCCGGCCATCACAAGGTAAGTGTCATGATTTTGATTCTCATGTCATTAGCTTATGTTGCCTAAGAACTTGGCTACCCAGTGAAAAGTGCCATCACTAACTTTGTGTCACGGAATATGAACATTCAAGTACGTACCAAGTGGAAATGTAATGGTTTTTCTTTTTTGTTCAACAGCTGGAACTTCAGTATCCGCATGATTATGTTGGGATCGGCTCGAGTTTTGGCTTGACAGCAAATCCATTGGTTAACTATAGAGAAACACAAAGTTTCTGTATGATCTATGATTTGCAGGCCATATTTGCCTCCTTTATATTTCATAGTGTCAAGTTGTTGGATTTGAAACACCAGATAGAGAAGGTTTCAGCTCCTCTGCTTTTGTGCTCTATTTGGTGGCTTTGGTTTCCAATTACTGTAATTTTAATGCATATCTTATGCTTTGTTAGAACAATAGATCCTGTATTCTAATACCTTTTCTATTTTCTCCTGCATTCTAATGCCTCATTTCTTCTTATTCTTAGATGTATTTGTATATGATTGATTTTCAGTTCTTCCTTGGTGCCTCAACTTCTGCACCGTAGATTTCCTTCCATTTGTTCGTTCGTCCTTCCTCTGACGTGGGATTATTTCAGGTTAGTGGTTCTACATTTATTAGAGTCTATTAACATCTCATTTTACTAGATGTTGAATAAGCCTCATTGGACTTGGTTAATCCTTTGCAGTAGGCTGATTTTTTGGATGAGTGGTTGTTTTCTTCCTTAATTGGTTGCTTTCTCAGGTTTCCTTGTTTTGCGTAGGGTTGCTTTAGGTGAACTCTATTTGTTTTAGGTGAATTCTATTTATGTTCCTCACCCATCGCTCTTCTTCTTCCTTTCATCGGCCATTCTAGCATCATTTTCAGAAGCAATCCTGCAGCAATGCGTCTAGTTTTAATGCTTATTTTATGCTTAAATGTCGAGTAGTTTTTTACTTTTTGTTTTTTCCGGTAACTCTTTGCCTTTCCCATTTCTGCTTTAGATTTTTTAGATACCTTTCTTGTTCGTTTTACTATTAACATGGGCTGAATTATATCATCCAACTTTGAGTTATACATTATATGCGTAATAGGTTAAAGCAAAACAAAAGCTGGATGAAAAAGTGAAAGAGAAAGAAAGATCTGAGGAAGAGCTAGCGGCATTGGAAGATTCTACTTTTGTAGAAGTTATGGGCGAGGATTACCCTGGCCGTGTTAGAGGCATGGGGAAGGGCCCAACTCCTTCTTCTTATTATGCGTCAACCTCTCGATCACATGCTGCCCATGTTAAGTCCATAAAGGTACAGCAACTTCAAAGTGAGGTGCAAGAGATGAAATGAAGGAGAAAGATGATTGAGTTGAAAATCTGGAGAAACAAGTGAAGGAAAAAGATGATCGTTTGGAGAAGTTGGAAGAACAAGTGGCTCTACTTCTACAAAAGGTTAAACTCTAACTAGTTATCTTTTATGTTCACATCAGATGAGAAAAGATTAGAGCCTCATGGAACTCATAAAATGCATTTGTACTTGTTTTCAAATTCAGGTATCTTTATCAATTTGGTACTTAGTATCAGTTTGCTAGGATCAAAGACAAGTTCATCTGTGGACCAATTTTGAGCCTTCTCCTCTATTATTGGTGGTACCTAGTTCATGCCAATCACATGATGTGGCGGAAGAAAGAGAGCTACCCAGAGAAGTGAGGCTGCCGGACTTGAAGTCATTTTTTGATTTAGTGTTTGTACTGAACCTTGGACATTATTACCACAATAGTAATTCATAATTATTTAGAGTTTCTACATGTATGAATTTATTACAATTTTTATTAATTAAAAATTTTCATTATTCAACATAAATGTTCGTGCAATTTTTATTGATGATAATAGTGTAGTATCATGATCTCCTACTACGAAATAAGTGAACAATGATATACTAGGAGAGAAAATTAATATTCCAACTATCCTTTAATAGCAGCATTTTTTTACAAAAATGCTGAAAAATTCATGTACATTGCCGACGTTTTTTGAATAAAAATGCTATTGAGTGCAGTACATTAGTGACGTTTTAAAAATAAAAAAGTGACTAAATATGATAAATTTACCAGTGTTTCTTGTTAAAAGCGTCACTATTGGTTGTCCTTTACTTGCATTTATAAAACGCAGGGAAATACCTAAAACCTTTACCAACGTGTACCTAGACGACATTTTTTGGTGGCATTTTTAAATTGTCGGAGAAGGTGAAGCCACGTTTTAAAAACGTCACTAAAAGTTGAAAAAAAATGTCGCTAATGAACCATTTTGTTGTAGTGGCATTACAAAATTATATGTGATTTGTATCATTGAAAATACCAATTGTTATAGAAGTGCACATTATTGTAATAGAAAATATGGTCATTACATTACAAATTAAAATTATATGTTTGGTAATGATAAACAAAAAATCATTATATAAAATGCTAATAATTTGGCATGTCTATTGTTATAAATAAATGCACCTTTTTGTAACAGAGCATTTATTCATTGCATTAAAAATTAAATTGCACATTTTGTAATGACAAATAAAAAGTCATTGTGTAAAATAGTATTAAATTGTTAACAATAAATATTGTTGCTACGAAATGTGCACCATTTGCAACCACAAAATGATGTCGTTATGTAAAAAAAAACTATATATTTGGTAACAAAAAATAAAAAATGGTTACAAAATAGAGATGTTTTGGAACAATATTTTTAATTCACAACAAAACTTTGGTTGCCATATGTATGTTTTCTTGTAGTGCGAACGAACACTCCGAAGTGTGCCGACCCTCCTCATTTCCCTATTCCTTATTTGTTGCAATCACCACTATGCTCATAACTTCGCTGTATTTTCAGCTAATCTTTACCATTGACATCGTAATTAAGGTGTTTCTTCCTCCTCTTCTTATGCTTTTCCTTTCCTTTCTTCTTTTCTTCTTCCTCCACGGCCATCAGGTGGTTGGTCATCGTTCCCCACACCAACTAATGGTGTTGTTGTTTATTGTTTTCTTGATGGTACACAAATCAGCCACTCAGAAGGCGGTCGCAGCTGCTAAGTTTCATAAGGTGATAAGCCGGAGGTATAAGAGCGCAACTTGAGGTATAAGGGCACAAGACTTATATTTTTTTTAATACACCCTCTGTTTCGCATTAATAAACCATTTTACTTGTTTTTTACTGAAGTTTGACTTTGAATATATTTATATTAATATATATTAAAAAAAAATTTAAAAATGATATTTAAAAACTATAATATTTAAAGTTTTATTTTCATATAAAATATTCATATTAGTAATAAATTTTGAAAAAAATAAAATCATAAATTTATTGCTATAAATAGAAAAATAGTTAGTTTTTTTGAAATGGATGGAGTATAATTTTTTAAAAAAATATTAGAAAATATTAACATAAATAAATTTAATTCAAATTTAAGTCAAAAAACTGAAATAGTGTAAAGAAACTTGGAACAAAGGTAGTAGAAGTTTAAGTACTGTTTAGACAAAATTCTGCATCTAGTGGAGTGATTAACACTTAGTGAGTTGAACTCGTAGTGCCTCTATCCAATTTTTTTTTTGTTAGCGTCTGTTTCCCATTTTTTCTCATTTTCCAGTTTTTCTAAAAATTATACACTTTTTTAATTATTTCTTCAAATTTCTCAACTAATAAAAGAATAAAAAAATAGTTGACACTGAAAAACAAACAGTTGCTTGTAAAAGAAGAGCTAGTTCATCCAAAAGAATAAACAAATATTGATAAAGAATAATTAATTCTTCTAAAAAAAGTAACCGCTACTTACTAAAAAAAATAAACAGATAGTAATAAAAGAACATAAAAGAAAATATTTTATTTAAAAAAAACAACTTATAGGAAATAATAAATTGCTTCAAAAGAATAAATTGTTCCTAATAAAAGAACAATAGTATGTTGATCAATATAAAAGAATAAATAGTTAATAATTACTAATCAATTAAATTAACTCATACATGCAGTTTTGTTCTCTTATTAGTTTTTTATTCTTTTATTAGGTTTGGTATTTTATCAGTTTTATCCGTTCTTTTATCAGTTTTTATTTATTCTTTTATTAGGTTTATTTTTTTTATAAATATTGTCTATTCTATTATTCATTCTTATTTGTTCTTTTATTAGAGTTGTTCTTAACTTTTCATATTTTAGACTTTTTAAAAAAAATAAAATTCTATTTGAATATTTTCTTGTTTACATATGTAAATTAACAAAAAAAAATATCGCACTAGTGAGTACATTTTTTTTATTTTTTATTTCTTCTTTCAAACAAACTAGTTTTTTTTAATCTATATTTTTTTTGTTCTTTTTTATATATAAAATATGGCTATATTTTATTAGCGATTATTTGTTCTTTTGACTCAATTTACTGTTCATTTATGAGTCATTGCATCTTTTTAGAAAAACTATTTATTTTTACTTTTTATTATTATTTGTGATTTCTTTATATACAGTTGTTAGTGATTTTAGAGAAATTGACTGTTCTTCTATTAGTATATATTTATTTTTTTAGAGAGTATAGCTATTTTTCTACATTTAATTATTTTTTCTTTTAGCTCAATGAGCTTCTTGTTCATTTAAAAATTTGAAAATGAAAAAAAAAGTTGATAACTTTCAATAAAAAGAAATATAATATAAAAAATGAAATAAAAATAAGAAGAAAACAAATTAGGGAAACAAAGTAAACAAGGAACAAAAACTGAAAAAATTTCAAAATACAAAAAGAAAGAAGAAAAAATTTTGAAAAGAAGGAAATAAGATTAAAAAGGAAACAATAAAAATAAAAAAAATGGAAAAAAATGAAAGGAATAAAAAAAATAATAAAAAGCTATAAAATTAGGGAAATTGAAAAAAAAATCGAAGAAACAGAAAAGAGAAAACAAAGAAACAAAAGTACTAAAAAGAAACCGAAGTGAGAAAGTGAAGGAAAAAAAAAAGAGACAGAAGAATTGAAAAAAAAAACAGAGATATGAAGTGGAAAAAAAATAGAAGCAAAAACAAGCAATCCGGGGCTCAAACCCAGGTCCCCTTAAACTTCAGCCACTCGCACTAGCCACTCCAACAAATGCGAAAAAGCTGTAGAAAAAGCGTGAAATAATTTATTTGAGCTAAAACTGCCAGGGTGGCATGATTCTCTGATTTCAGAGAATTTCAGCTAAAATGTCAATTATTAAATTTCACATGGGTGGCGTATAGTATTATCTAGGTTCATATCTTAGTTACAGGATTCGCACAACAATAGCATGAATTCAAGTCCAAAACGCAAACTGATGAATTTAGAGTGAATTCATGCCCAAGTCGCGCTTTCAAGTTGATGAGTTCGTGAATTAAAGATGTATCTTAGTTACAGGATTCGCACAACAATAGCATGAATTCAAGTACAAAACGCGAACGGATGAATTTAGAGTGAATTCATGCCCAAGTCGCGCTTTCAAGTTGATGAGTTCGTGAATTAAGTATGAATTCATTGCCTCAGTGTTGAATCTCATTTTAGCATCCGGCTATTGCTTCTTACCCAACTTTCAAAACTAACTTCTACTTGAGATTTGTCATAGCCGAGGTAGAGCATCTCGTGACACCAGCCATGTGCATGGTCCCATGCCAGCTTTGGTTCGGCAGTGCATAAATTATATCTCCATCCTTCATATCAATATCAGGTCATGACTAAGGATGGTTCGCTGTTTCCTTAACATGTCTCTCGGGTTCTAATCGTCCATTCAAAACCTCTTTTCTAAATTTATGCCTTGTCAAGTCACATAGATATGGTCCGTTGTCAACCTTGCTTGCCTTGTGTTTTATCTTACTCCTCTAATCTTTTACTTAATGTAATCTTGTGTATGATAAACATCAATAATATACAACAGTCAATTGATGCATGACCGTAGTTCATTTTATTTTAGCTCTTTTCAGGAGAGTGCTATGATTATAGTGCATCTTATTTCTTTTATCTTATTATCTTAGCTTAGTGTTACATGATGACATGACAATCAATAATATATTTTTAATTGTATTTATGATAAGTGTTCATCTCCTTTCTCTTGATTTCTTTATAAGTTTGTCATTTAACATTTACACTCCTAATCCTTTATCTATCGGCTTACAGTAATTTCTTATGGCCCTATCATGCCACTAACGGTTGCTTTCAACCTCATCATGCTGCTAGTGCGCTTGTCGGCCCTAAACATGGTATTAGCGGGTTTTTTCAAGTGATCTTAACATACTTCTAACATAATGCTTATTACAAATGGTCCTAGTATGATATTAGCACCAAACATACATCATATATCACATCATTACAACTATGCAACCAACCAACTAAAATTACATCTCAATGAAAGAGAACTAGAATAATACTCCCCCTATCCCATATTCTTTGCACCATTTGACTTTTTCACATAATTTGACTTGAATTTATTCATATCAGTATTTGTCAGAAAAAATTTAAAAAATATATATTTAGAAACTATAAGTCTTGATTTATCATTCTTATATAAAAGTTCTTCATTATATACTAAAATGTTGAAAATAAAAAATCATAGATTAACTGCTGAAAAGTGAATGGTGCAAAGAATATGGGACGAAGTATAAAATAAAATTTCTAAAAGAACTAATTAATTAGCCTACCCATGTTTCTCACGCATTTTAAAGATTTTATGTAGCCCAATTGTTCACTTAAAATTTATTATTTGAATTGATGCTTATTTTGGGCCTAAGAGGGCCCACGAGAACTAACCCGCTCTTCCCTTTTACCTAGTACGAAATAACATAGTGAAAAGAGGCAGTTTCCTAGAACAATCCTGCAAAATATTAGTAAGGTGGAAAAATTAGAAAAGATGCTAAAATTTGAAAATTTCTTAAATGGTACATGAAAGGTTCACATTCTTGATATCTAGGCTGAAATTTTACCTAATGGCCAAAAAGGGCATCGGGTTGTCTCCAATGACTTTGTACCTACCCGGGATCGTGTCGGGAGCTTTCTTGGTATTGATCCTACAATTACAGCGGCAACACACTGAATTATAAGCTCAAGTAGTGCTTGTAAAAACTAAATTTGGAAGGACAAAATTCAATTTTTATTATCGATGTGTTTTCTGGACCTCTAGCGCCCCAGGAGTTCAAAGAAGTGTTAAACCCTTCAGTAAGGATTTCATAGGCCACTATAACAACTTAAAAAGCAAAGATAATGGACTTAACAGGGCTATGAGGTTCAAAATCTTCAGCCAAAAATAATTCTAAAAAGGTTACAGCAGCTTACCGGGCTCGAGTACGAATAGGGGTTTGATCGAATTGGAAATGAGTGCACAAGCTTATAATTTTGAACAAGAAAAACTTAGCAATGAAATATAAAACAAAAATAATGTGTTTAGGTGCTGGAATAAAATAAAATAAAAGAGTAATACCAAAGAATTTAGACTCACACGAATGAATTTGGGATCATTGGTATGTGTAGGATTGCTTTTGGTGTCCATATGGGGTTTCCTTTCAACTTAATGAATCTAGGCAATAATAAAGAATTAAATAACATTCAAAATTTCTTGGATGATGGGGAAATAAAGCCCAAAAGGGCTGGGCTTACTCCGGTTCAACAAAGAATGCGATCAAGCTAGTAACGGAGCGGAGTGTGCATTGACGATCCATTGTTGTAATGCCTTCTTCCCCTTTTTAATGAGCAAGATCATGAGCAATGAAAGAATTATGAGCCTATTTAATTGAGCTAAATAAATGGGAGAGAGGGATAGGGCCGAAGCTATATGGACGTGACGAGGATGGCATTTTTTATAATGGTGGCCATGGGTGAATTTTTCTTAGTATGGTTAGGCGGCTGTTTTGGATGGAGAAAAAGAAGAAAAGAGTATGAATGTGCGTAGGGTTTGGTTATTAGAGCTAGAAGCAACCTGGACCCCTAGATAGAAATATGGGAGAAAAAAAAAAAGGAGAAAAGAATAATAATAGGATAATTAATGGTAAATGTGATAAATAATAAAAAGAAAGATAAGGAGATAAAATAATTTAATTTTTTTAATTTCAATATTCCAAGAGGTGTTGTGGCTGGATTTTTTCAAAATTAGAGATTAGGGTTAGTTGGGAAATTATTCCATGCAATAATAGCACAAACCCGGTTTAAACTGTGCACGCATGTAAGCTAAATTTTTGAAACATAAGCCAACGAATTCAGAATTGAGTGACACAAATTTCTTTTGACTCATTTTCATGAGAAGAATCCAATGGTGCTCTTGAATTTTCCATTCGATGCTCGGTTCAAAAATGCCCTTAACCTAAAAAAGATGACTTTGAGTTTTTACCTTAGAATTTGACTTAGTGACCACTAAAGAAATTATCTAAGGATCAAGATTATTAGTTTTATATTGATTTTTTTTTTAAATTGATAGGTAAATTTAAAAAAATACCCTTGATGGCAAAATAGAAATTTTTGTATTTAGGGTAATTTGGTGATTTTCTTTTCCTTAATTTCTAGGATTATTACAGCCTCCTCTCCTTAAAAGAAATTTGTCCTCAATTTTGAAAAAGGGAGTTAATAAGTACCTCAAAGCTATGTATACTTATTTTGAAGCCCATCCTCAACTTCTCAGGTAACCTCATGCTCTCTATGATTATTCCAAATAACCTTTACCAATTGAATGACTTTGTTGCGCAGGACCTTTTCTCTACTATCCACAATGGCCAAAGGCTCCTCCACATAAGTTAAATCCTCGTGCACTGCAATGGCTCCCATGAAATAACATGTGTCGGATCTGGCTGATACTTCCGAATATTACTCATGTGAAACACGTTATGAATTCTAACCAAATTATGTGGTAAAGTGACTACATAAGCCACCTCTTTTGATGGATTTCGGGAGCCAAACAGCGCAGCGAAATTTAACCGAAACCCTCCAGGATCCAAGTGAAACGTGGTGAACCGAGTGTTCGAAAATTTTCATACATAATTTTCGATTGAGATCTCTTACTCAACTGTAGAGTCGAATTTCAAAACCCGAATAGTTGACGTGTTCAGGCTCTCTATGGTATCCACAGGAGCCTCTCAGGATCACCATGCTTCCACCACGTCCCGGCAGATGCGTTTCTCTTGCGCTCGCAATGCTAGCTTGCGTCCTCCAAGGAATTGCAAGAAAAGAGTTCGGTTGTCATTTTGGGAGGCTAGGGCAAGGAAACCTGTGAATTTCTCACTATAAGTTGTATTTATAATGAGACTTAACTTCCAGGCCTAATAGGTTTCAAAGCCCTAATCCAATTAGGCTTTAATTTCGGGCTTAATAATAGCTAAACTATTGGGCCCATTATTAATACGAAATTATTGTGAAACCAAAACCCAAATTATTAGCCCATGCACTCTAATGATCCAAATAGCTCTATGTGTGCGACCCAATAGGCTCTTACCACGTTGGCAATGATCATAAATCACATTTATGATCATAAGCAATGAGCGGTGTCTAGTAACACATCATTGCTACCCAAGTGACAAGATTGTCGATGATTCAACTAAACCTTTATGATCATCACCGATATATGCCATTGTCCCTTTGTCCAAGATATCAAGACTAAGCACGAGACATGGAATGTGTCACTCTCGTATAGGCCAATCTTTGGTTTCTTGATTACCGAGTAGACTAACTTAAGCTAATGACATTGATATCATATATCAACTCATTCGAGCATGGCCATGCATTTTCTAAGTCTCACTCTATGAAGGGGCCCGAAGATATCACTCCCGTTACATATGAGGGACAAATCCCATCTTGATCATACAAATCCCTCCGCATGATATGTGACATACCCAATGACCTCCTTCAAGTTCACTCAGTTACGAGCAACAAAGGAAAGTATCAAAGTATGTGACTCACATGTAGGGAACCTTGATGATCTTAGGTCGAAGGACTACATATACTATGATCACTATGAGAATTACTTATGACACTCATATAACGATCCATGTAGTGTTCTCCTGGTGGGTCGATCCAGTACACAAGTTCTCCAACTTGTACCCATATGTAGACTACATATCTCATATTAGTCTCCACATATGCTAGTCGTTATGTATTATTGCAACCCGCTCCACAATAATACTAGACCAGGGATGTTTAAGAATATCATTATTCTAGGGTTGCAATTATGTTTGTTAAGTTACGCAGAAACAAAACAACAAACATAATTGCTGGATTAATGCCTTAATAAAATATTATGACTCAATGTGCAAAAAATACAATCATCTCATGATTGACCTTTTGGGCACAACACTAACAATCTCCCACTTGCACTAAAAGCCAATCATCCATGTATCTAATACCAGTGGACCTAGAATGGCTATCATACTTCTGCTACGTAAAGGGCTTTGTCAGTGGATCAGCAATGTTGCTGTCTGTCGAAGTCCTGCATATCCTTACATCACCCTTCTCGATGATCTCTTTGATGAGATGATAGCGTCGGAGTATATGTTTGGATCGCTGGTGAGATCGAGGTTCCTTAGCCTGTGCGATTGCTCCATTGTTGTCATAATAGAGCTCTATTGGGTCGACAATGCTTGGAACCACTCCAAGTTCAGTGATGAACTTCTTGATCCAAACTGCCTCCTTCGTAGCATCAGAGGCGGCAATGTACTCAGATTCTGTTGTAGAGTCAGCTACTGTCTCTTGCTTTGAACTCTTCCAGCTGACAGCACCATCACCAATACAAAACACATAACCAGATTGCGATCTAAAATCATCCTTATCTGATTGGAAGCTTGCATCAGTGTAACCCCTTACAACGAGCTCATCTTCACCTCCAAAGACCAAGAATGCATCCTTAGTCCTTCGTAAGTACTTAAGGATGTTCTTAACAGCTGTCCAGTGACTCTCACCAAGGTTCAATTGGTACCTACTTGTCATGCTCAAAGCATATGAGACATCGGGACGAGTACATATCATGGCATACATGATAGATCCAATTGCTGAGGCATATGGAATCTTACTCATGCGTTCTTTCTCCTCGGTTGTACTCGGACACTAAGATCTAGAAAGAGTGATACCATGTGACATGGGCAAGAATCCTTTCTTGGAATCTTGCATGCTAAACCTCTTTAGCACCTTGTCAATATATGTACTTTGACTTAGGCCAATAAGCTTTCTAGATGTATCTCTATAGATCCTGATGCCTAACACATAGGCTGCTTCACCCAAGTCCTTTATAGAGAAACATTTCCCTATCCAAGTCTTCACAGACTGTAGCTCAGGAATGTCATTCCCGATGAGTAGTATGTCATCTACATACAACACCAAGAAAACAATAGCGCTCCCACTAACCTTCTTGTAGACACAAGGTTCATCTTCATTTTTGATAAAACCAAACTCTTTGATTGCATCATCAAAATGAAGATTCCAACTTCGAGAAGCTTGCTTCAGTACATAAATGGAACTTTGTAACTTGCACACTTTATTGGCATTCTCAGGAGTGACAAAACCCTCAGGTTGTGTCATGTACACATCCTCAAGTAGATTTCCATTTAGGAATGCAGTTTTGACATCCATTTGCCATATCTCATAATCATAGTGTGCAGCAATAGCAAACAAAATTTGGATGGATTTAAGCATAGCAACTGGTGAAAAAGTTTCATCATAGTCAATACCATGAATTTGCTTGAAACCTTTTGCAACCAATTGTCCCTTAAAGGTAATCACATTACCATCCATGTCAGTTTTCTTCTTGAAAACCCATTTGCACCCTATGGGTTTTACCCCTTCAGGTGGGTCAACCAAAGTCCATACTTGGTTTTCATACATGGATTCCATCTCGGATTTCATGGCCACTAGCCACTTCTCAGAGTCAAGCCCCGACATAGCTTGTTGGTAGGTTGTGGGCTCATCCTGATCCATGAGCATCACATGACCGGTGTGAGTCACGAGAAATCCATATCTCTCGGGCTCACGTCGAATCCTACCGGACCTACGTGGGCTCTGTGCTACAGGAACAGACTCTTGAATAACATCTTGCGGTGTCTGTTCAGGTTCCATTTCAGGTGCGATGTCTCCTTGTTGTTCTTGAATTTCTTCAAGTTTTACTTTCCTCCCACTAGTTCCTTTAGAGATAAACTCTTTCTCCAAAAAGACACCAGTTCGAGCAACAAATACTTTTTGTTCAGAAGGATTGTAGAAATAGTAACCCTTTGTTTCTTTGGGATACCTAAGAAAAAGGCATTTTTAAGATTTGGGCCCTAGTTTGTCAGAGGATTGACGTTTCACATAAGTGTCATAGCCCCAAATTTTCATAAAAGACAAATTGGGACGTCTCCTACTCAATATCTCTTATGGTGTCTTTTGAACCGATTTAGATGGAACTCGGTTTAGTGTAAAAGCAGCTGTCTCTAGAGCATGTCCTCAAAAGGAGTTTGGAAGGTCAGCTTGACTCATCATAGAGCGAACCATGTCTAACAGAGTTCAATTTCTCCTTTCAGATACACCATTCCATTGAGGTGTACCTGGTGGAGTGAGTTGTGATACTATACCACACTCCTTCTGATAGTCAAGGAATTCTCAATCCAAGTACTCTCCACCTCGATCTGATCGAAGCACTTTAATACTCTTCCCGAGTTGATTCTCTACTTCATTCTTGAATTCTTTGAACTTTTCAAAGGATTCTGACTTGTGTCTCATGAGATACACATAGCCATATCTGCTGAAGTCATCAGTGAAAGTAATGAAGTATTGGAAACCTCCTCTAGCTTGTGTAGACATAGGGCCACATACATCATTATGTATGAGTCCTAGTAAGTCATTAGCCCTTTCACTTTGCCCCGTGAATGGGGCTTTGGTCATCTTGCCCAACAAACATGACTCACATGTCTCATATGATTCAAAATCAAATGAGTCCAAGAGTCCATCCTTATGGAGCTTGGATATGCGGGTCTCATTTATATGGCCCAAGCGACAGTGCCAGAGATAGGTCGGGTTTGAATCATTTAATCTGACCTTCTTGGTATTCACATTATAGATTGGATCTTCGAGGTCTAGAACATACAACCCATTGCTAAGTTGAGCACTATCATAAAAGATTTCATTCAAATAAATAGAACAACATTTGTCCTTTATTATAAATGAAAAACCTTTCTTGTCCAAACAAGAAACAAAAATCAAATTTCTATTAATAGTAGGCACAAAGTAGCAGTTGTCTAATTCTAAAACTAATCCACTAGGTAAAGTGAGAACATAAGTCCCTATGGCTAAGGCAGCAACCCTTTCTCCATTTCCAACACGTAGGTCCACTTCACCTCGGGTCAATCTTCTACTTCTATTTAGATCCTGCACATTTGCACAAATGTGATATCCACATCCAGTATCCAATACCCAAGATAAGGAAGTAGAAAAGTTAGCCTCTATAACAAGAATACCTGAAGTGGAAGTCTTACTTCCCTTTTCCTTAGCAAGTTCTTTAAGATAGAGCTTGCAGTTGCGCTTCCAGTGTCCAGGTTGCTTAAAATGGAAGCACTCCCCTTCCTTTGCCACACCACCCTTTGGGTTCAGTGCAGCTGAAGAAGAACTTGCATTGGACTTTCCATTAGCTTTATGCTTCTTCTTGTTGGCTTTTCCCTTTCCCTTGCCCTTTTGAACCATCAAAATGGGCTTAGCCTTCTTAAGGTTTTGCTCAGCAGTTCTCAACATATTGAGCAATTCAGGGAGGGACTTGTCTAGGTCGTTCATGTTATAGTTCATGATGAACTGACTGTAGCTTTCAAGCAACGATTGCAAGACTACATTAATAGCCAACTCTTTCTGAAGAGCAAATCCCAAATTCTCAAGATTCTCAATGTACCCAATCATCTTGAGCACATGAGGACCCACGGGACTTCCCTCAGACATCTTGCACTGAAACAATGCCTTAGAGGTAACCTCTCATGCCTAGCTTGCTATTGGAAAAGCATTTTGAGGTGTTCGATCATATCGAACGCCCCCATGTTCTCATGTTGCTTTTGAAGCTCAGATTCCATGGTAATAAGCATGAGGCATGCAACATCCAAAGCATCATCAGAATGCTTCTTGTGAGCATCCCTTTCAGCTCTTGGAGTAGTGGCAGCAGGCTTATTCGGAATGGGCTGCTCTAGGACATAAGCCTTTCTCTCTTGTTTGAGGACTATCCTCAAGTTTCGGTACCATTTGAGAAAGTTGGTCTCATTCAGTTTTTCCCTTTCAAGGATTGATCGCAATGAAAGTGTCGATGTGTTTTGTGCCATGGTTATCTACAACAGTAAATATGCAGTGTAAGAGTCATGTATTTTAATTCATTTAATAAGGACTTTTATTAAACGATACTCCGACTATTTTCCTCAAAATAATAACCCTCGATATTATTTCGGAACACCTCGGTGCTAAGGTATTCTAGTGGGCCAAGATCCATATTTGACCACAACCTGAGTCAGCTTTGGCTTTTCTCTCAAGTTACAACTATTTAGGTAGGCAACTCCTTGCCAATTGCATCTTATGCAACTCTTGGATAGTTGGGTGAACAACACTTGTCCAAGCTCATCCCATGAGCTTAAGCCCAACTCTATGCCTCTAAGTCCCTAATCCTATTAGGATGACTTATTTAAGTCGGACCCAAAGTTAGCAATTTGGATATCACTATTATCCCATCGCGCCTTACCAAGATGAACATAGGTGCTTTGCTTTGGCAAACCCACCTAATGTTGATCAAAGTCTTGACGAGTGCCAACATTTGGAAGGCATCACATTTGATGACTTAATATTTGTTTGAGGGATTTTTCGTTTGATCTCACCAATTTGTTATCTCCGGTTGTCTTATACATGCATCACATACAAATATAAAACATGCATCTCATGCATTCAAGAAAGTAAACGTGACATGGTTTATTCGATATTCTCAAGCCAATGAGAATATCATAAAAGCCTAAGAAAAGAAAAAGAGTCTTCACAAGCTCCTTCTCTTCCTTTCTTGGCTGCCCTTTTGTTGTCACCTCCTTGGACATACCTCCTTGGATGATCCTTAGACATACCACCTTGGATGATCCTATAATGCACCATTACATCAATAATAGAAACCTCGAGTTACATTCGACGGGAGTAAGGTGAGAAGAGAATGTACAATGAGAGTGATAAGAGAAGGCATGACTCGCAGGCCGTATTTACAAGTACAACCAATCAAGGGCTATAACCATGCACCATGCTTCAAACACAAATCAGCATATCATGTCAAATCTCATTCAACAAAGATGCATGCCAATTTTCGCGCGTTGATTAACCAGTTTTTACTTATGTCGCGCTTCGCATACAGCGGTCCCGCTGGCCAGTCAACGGTCGGTGGTTCCGCTGATTGGTCAGTGGACGGGGTCAAGGGGAGCCGCCCTTGCGGGGGGCGTGGGGGGCAGCGCCCCCTGGCGCAAAAAATTGTCTTACAATTCCTTAGGCTGAAATCTTTTATTTCGACCAAGTAGGCACCCGAGACTCCTCTATTCGAGCCACCAAAATTACCTTACTTTCGGTGCCCGAACAGGCCGAATTCGAACAAAGCTAGGGTTTTTGAAACTATTGCAAGAATCCTAATCCATATAGGAATCTCATACCTATCAATTTTGGGTTAATCTCATTAATCAATTTGTGTCATTTCTTCATATATCTCATATGTTCATTATGAATTCCGGTTTCATGCATCATGAATCAATCTAATTAATCATGGCCGAGAAGCAACCGAACACATAGCATCATGCGATTCAACACTCAATCCCGATTTAGGGTTTCACCAGTAGCTCTGATACCATTGATAGGTTTCGGGAGCCGAACAGCGCAGCGGACTTTAACCAAAACCCTCCAGGATCCAAGTGAAACGGGGTAAACCGGGTGTTCGAAAATTTTCATACCTAATTTTCGGTTGAGATCTCTCACTCAACTGTAGAGTCGAATCACAAAACCCGAACAGTTGACGTGTTCAGGTTCTCTATGGTATCCACAGGAGCCTCTCGGGATCACCATGCTTCCACCAAGTCCCGGCAGATGTGTTTCTCTTGCGCTCGCAGTGCTAGCTTGCGTCCTCCAAGGAATTGCAAAAGAAGAGTGCGGCTGTCCTTTTGAGAGGCTAGGGCAAAGAGACCTGCGAATTTCTCACTAGAAGTTGTATTTATAGTGAGACTTAACTTCCAGGCCTAATAGGTTTCAAAGCCCTAATCCAATTAGGGTTTAATTTCGGGCTTAATAATGGCTCAACTATTGGGCCCATTATTAATACGAAATTATTGTGAAACCAAAACCCAAGTTATTAGCCCATGCACTCTAATGATCCAAATAGCTCTATGTGTGCGACCCAATAGGCTCTTACCACATTGGCAATGATCATAAATCACATTTATGATCATAAGCAATGAGCGGTGTCTAGCAACACATCATTGCTACCCAAGTGACAAGATTGTCGGTGATTCGACTAAACCTTTATGATCATCACCGATATATGCCATTGTCCCTTTGTCCAAGATATCAAGACTAAGCACGAGACATGGAATGTGTCACTCTTGTATAGCCCAATCTTTGGTTTCTTGATTACCGAGTAGACTAACTTAAGCTGATGACATTGATATCGTATATCAACCCATCTGAGCATGGCATGCATTTTCTAAGTCTCACTCTATCAAGGGGCCCGAAGATATCACTCCCGTTACATAGGAGAGACAAATCCCATCTTGATCATACAAATCCCTCCGCATGATATGTAACATACCCAATGACCTCCTTCAACTTCACTCAGTTACGAGCAACAAAGGAAAGTATCAAAGTATGTGACTCAATGTAGGGAACCTTGATGATCTTAGGTCGAAGGACTACATATACCATGATCACTATAAGAATCACTTATGACACTCATATAACGATCCATGTAGTGTTCTCATGGTGGGTCGATCCAGTACACAAGTTCTCCAACTTGTACCCATATGTAGACTACATATCTCATATTAGTCTCCATATATGCTAGTCATTATGTATTATTGCAACCCGCTCCACAATAATACTAGACCAGGGACGTTTAAGAATATCATTATTCTAGGGTTACAATTATGTTTGTTAAGTTACACAGAAACAAAACAACAAACATAATTGCTGGATTAATGCCTTAATAAAATATCATGACTCAATGTGCAAAAATATAATTATCTCATGATTGGCTTTTTGGGCACAACACTAACATCTTCAACCAGCTCTAAAACCTCAAAATGTCCAACAAAGTGCGGGGCTAACTTCCCTCTCATTCCGAAGCTTTGAACTCACTTGGTTGGTGACACCTTTAGAAACACATGATCACTAATGGCAAACTCCAAGGGATGATGTCTCTGGTTTGCATAACTCCGCTGCCTATCTTGAGCTACTATTAATTGTTGCTTGATTATTTTGACCTTATCAGAAGTTTGTTGTACCAAATCTGGTCCCAATAAAGGCCTATCACCCACTTCTTTCTAACACACTAAAGTATGACAACTATGGCCATACAAAGCCTTATATGGGGCCATCTAAATGCTAGAGTGATAGCTATCATTGTAAGCAAATTCCACTAGGGGTAGGCCATTATCCCAAGAATTTTTGTAATCCAATGCACAATCTCTAAGTGTATCCTCAATAGTCTGTATAGTCTTCTCGGATTGTTCATTTGTCTGTGAATGATAAACGGTGCTCATTAATGTCACAGTACCCAATTGTTCTTATAAAGCTTGCCAAAACTGTGATGTGAATTGTGGATCCTTATCCCAAACAATGCTCCTAGGTACTCCATAAAGATGAACTATCTTAGATATGTATAATTCAGCTAGTCTAGCTATAGGCCAAGTCTTTTGGATTGCAAAAAGTGGGCTAACTTGGTTAACCAATCAACTATCACCTAGATTGCATCATGTCAACGACGAGTAGCAGGTAGCCTAACTATGAAATCCATTGCAATGTCATTTCACTTCCACTGAGGAATCTCCAATGGCTGTAGCAATCCTCTAGGTCCCTGGTCTTTTACTTTAACCTTTTGACAAGTCAGACATCTAGATATAAACTCTACAATATCCTTCCTCACCAAAAGCCTTTCTTTAAATTATGGTACATCTTGGTGTTCCTAGGGTGGATCGTCAACCGAGGTGTGTGTGCTGCTGATAAAAAATCATATTTTACCTCACTTCCTTTGGGAACAACTGATCGGTTTTGAAATTTTAGGGTACCACCTACATCCACACTAAATCCTTTCTGCCCTATAACTGACCATTCTTGGCATTGCAGATCCTCTTTTTGAGCCTCTTTAACCTTTGCCACAAGTGTAAGCTCTATATACAAATGAGCCATGAGAACCTGAGGTTCTTTTACTTGTACCCCTAAGCTCATGTGACTAAACTCGTCTAGTAGTTTCCACTAAAAAACCACCATAGCATTTAGTTTAGCACGCACTTTTCTACTCAAAGCATCAACCACCAAGTTAGCCTTACTTGGGTAATACTGAATAATGTAATTATAATCAGAGAGATATTCAACCTAATGAGTTGTCGATTATTGAGTTCCCTTTGTGACAATAGATATTGTAGGCTTTTATATTTAATGAAAACCTCAAACTCGTCCCAATACAAATAATGTCACCAAAGCTTTAACGCATGTATGACAGCTGCTAACTCTAGACCATGAGTTGGGTAATTTAGTTCATGAGGCTTCAACTACTTAGATCTATAAGCAATTACTTTCCCCGCCTGCATCAATACACAGCCAAGCCCCTGATGTGATGCATCTATATAAACTGCAAAGCAAGTTCACCCATCAGGAAGAGTAAGAATAGGTATAGAGATGAACCACTTCTTTAACTCTTACAAACTATTTTCACACTACTCAGTCCACTAGAATGGTTGATCTTTCTTAGTCAATTGGGTCAAGAGGCGTGCCAGCTTGAATAACCTTCTACAAAATGTCTATAATAACCAACTAAGCCCAAAAAACTTTTGAGTCTCAGAAACCGCCTTCAGTTGTTGCCAGTTCATCACCACTTCAACCTTGCTAGAATCCACTAAAATTCCTTCCTTAGTCACCACATGACCTACAAAGGTGACACTGTCCAACCAAAACTCACACTTGTTTAGCTTTGCATACAGCTTATGTTCCCTCAACATCTGAAGTATAATCCTCAAATGTTTTTTATGGTTTTCAGCATCTGGTGAGTAAATCAGAATATCATATATGAAAATGATGACAAACTGATTGATAGCCGAAGGGCTGTCGCCTCTACCTGGCCGAACTCCCTGCTGGGAGAATGGCCTGGAAACCTGGCGTTACCCAAGGAAAGGTGGAATCACGCACCTCGGAAGCAAAGCCGAAGATCCCGAGCTCGAGACGTCAGGAGACTTGAGGATACTATTAGCCCCCCCGAGGTACTAAACAGATCGCCTTCAGAGAAGAAACACCTGCCAGTGCAAGCCGAAGAAGATCCCCTGAAGGCGGAACCCCTGAATTAGGGAACCCCCGAACTGCGGGCATATTTCCCGAAGGGGCATCGTCCGTACCAGAGGACGACCTCGGCCAAGGACCTCGGGAGTACGGTAGGAGCATTTAAGGAGCCTCTGACATGCCGCCCACAGACGCTGCATGTCACCTCAAATGGTGATTTGACACACTTACGCCATCCAGGTCACGTCACGGCCTGTCTCGGTTCAAGGCTCAAGGAGCCTGCCATCGGCTACTTGTCCCCTCTACGCCCAGAAATTCAGACAACATCCGACCGAACACGTGTCATGATCTGAACGGGCTAGACATTCTTATAAATACCAGGAAACAAACCCTGGCAAACGGTGGTTGGATCCTCCTTGAGAAAATACAAACAGGCAAGCCCACTAAGTCTCTTAGTGCTATTCATTCATTTTCTCTCAGCACCACTAACTTGGGCGTCGGAGGCTCCTCCCCGGAAACACACCCCGGGGACCTCCTAATCCTTTTTTCCTAAGCTTTTCAAGCACGCCCCCCTGGGCAATTTGGCCCCTCGGCGGTCTCCCTCTCAAGAGGTCCCTCCACAAGTCTCAATGTCACCCTACGAAGATGCCCCTGGGCATCATTTGGCGCCGTCTGTGGGAAACCGCTCTGAGGTCGCCATCCTTGAAACTCGGCGTTCTAAGGACAAGGGACTCCCGAGGTCCCCGTCCGCGCCTGAGAACCAACCGGCTGCTGAGTAAACATTCCCAGGGACTTCTGCGCCCAAAGAAGACCGCCCTCTAGTCATTACGATGAGCTTTCTACGGGACTTTCAGCGTTCGGTCGTGGCTGAGATGACACAGCAGATAGACCGAAGATGGCCGCAACAAGCTCAAGCCCAAAGGCCTCCTTCGCCAGCACACCCTCGGGAAAAGAGCCCCAAACCAACTCATCGTAATTCGGGATCCGGAGACCCACGAGAGGAGTCTTCAACAGAAAACATGCCCCTCAGGGCACGACTCGGGGGATAAGCGGGGTCAAGGTGACCCAAAATCACACACAGGAGGAACCAGTCGCCTGAGGCGAGGTCCCCATCCCCTCAGTGCCGAACTCGCTCCCCGAAAAGGCACCGACAATCCCCCCTGCCAGAAGAAGAACCTAGCGCCACGGCCCTTATGGAGAAAATATTGGCGAGGTTGGACAGAGTGGAGAAACAGGTGGCCCGCAAACCCGTCTGGGCTAGGCTATCTGGGACCTTTTGTGGGGACGAATCCCCATTCACCCAAGATGTAATTGAGGCAGCCATGCCGGGTGATTTCAGAGTACCTCGGCTGGAAACTTATGATGGCCGTACTGATCCACAGGCCCATCTGACCAAGTACAGACGTAGCATGATGATGCACGGTGCCGACGATGCTACCTTGTGCAAATGCTTCGAGGTCACTCTCGCTGGGCCAGCAACAGCCTGGTATAATTCATTGTCCCCAGGAACCATCACGGAATTCCAGGAGTTGTCAACAACCTTCACGCAGCAGTTTATCGGAAGTCGGCCAATGGCGAAGATGCCGGTTCAGATGTTCGACATAGCGCAAAGAATTGGAGAGACCATCCGCGACTATGTCGAGAGATTTAACAGGGAGGCCTTGAGTGTCCCAAACTTTCGGCCCGAAATATGCATCCTCGCGATGACACGGGGCCTTCGGAGGGACTCACAGCTGTTTTACGAATTCTCCAAGGACCCCTCAGACACGCTGGGTGAATTCTACCGAAGGGCCGAACAGCACATGACGGCCGAAGAACTGAGAATGGGCGGACTGAAGTCCGATCTCACCCGGGCCGAAGGGTCCAGCCAGCAAACCCGGTATCCCACCGAACAGGCAGGCCGACCTCGGAGAACGCGAGGAAGGAAACCCTCCATTTTCACACCCCTGAACACCACAAGGACCAACATCCTCATGACAATGGAAAGGCAGGGAACTCAGGTTTAGCGGCCACGGGCCATGACCGCCGACAACAGAAAGAATATGAAGAAGTTCTGCCAGTTTCATCGCGACCACGGTCACGACACCGAAGACTGCTTCTAATTGAAGAAGTATATAGAGTTGATGATAAAACAAGGCCAACTTCGGCGTTATCTGCGCATGCCTTCCCCGAAAGGGAGAAAAGAGGAGGAAGGAAAGGCAGAAGATGAGGACTACGACTCCGACAGGAGGAGAAACCGAAGTCCGAAAAGGCGCCCCCCACCTCCAGCAGGAATCATACAGACAATAACGATGGGACTGTCATCCTCAGAAAGAAAGAGGAAGGCCAGAGAAATAGCAGTCATGGAGTATCAAAGTCCAACAAAAAAGCTGGCCCAAAAGGATGGTTCCGCCATCATTTTTCCCCATGACAACCCATTGTTGATCATGGCGAGAATAGGAAACTGGGACGTCAAGAGAGTGCTGCTTGACGACGGATCAAATGCCGACGTCCTGTTTTCACACTTGCTGCTGAGGTTGGGTGTATCTAGCAGCGACCTCAAGCTCGTCACCTCGCCTACCTTCGGGGTAGGTCCGGCCGAGCTACCTGTCCTCGGTTGGATCGATCTCCCTTTGATGCTGAAAGGGACTTCGGTGATGGGGACAGAAGAGTTGTATGCCTCCACAATGGCAAGGTTCATCGTTATGGATGTCCCTTCATCGTACAACGCCATCCTCGGAAGACAGACACAGGGAAACCTGCAGATTCGCCCTGATGTCAGGTACTTAACCGTCACTTTCACCGCCAAGGATGGAGATGCGGAAATCTTCATAGATCAAGGCGAAGTAAGGAAGGTGTTCGTCAAAACACGAAAGGCTCCAGCAAAACAACTCCGCGCAAGCTGTGGAAGCAAAAGCACCAAAAAAGGGCGAGGCAGAGAATCTCGCGAAAACGGAAATGGAAACAGTAGAACTTGTCCCAGGTCAATCTACCCGAATAGGGAAGAGCTTGGCCGAAGGTGACAAGAAAAAACTTGTATCTTTTCTACTGGAAAATAAAGATCTTTCTGCCTACTCGCCGAAAGATATGCCAGGGGTGAACCTTGGCGTAATACAACATAGCCTCAAAGTAAGTCCGGAAGCAAAGCCTGTCCGGCAAAAGAAACGGGGCATCTCAGCCCATAAAAATAACGAAGCCCAGAGCCTGCTAAACGCTGAGGTTATCAGGGAGGTCAAATACCCCGAATGGTTAAGCAACGTCGTCATCGCCACAAAAGAAGGCAGCAGTAAGCTTCGAATGTGCATCGACTTCAGAAACTTGAACGATGCTTGCCCGAAAGACTCATACCCCCTCCCACCAATAGACCAATTGGTAGACTCGACTGCCGAATACGGACTCCTAAGCTTTCTAGACGCCTTCAGTGGTTACCATCAAATAAGGATGGACCCCGAAGATGAGGAAAAAACCGCCTTCATCACCGAGGGGGGAACATACTGTTACGTCAGGATGCCCTTCGGGCTAAAAAATGCAGGAGCCACCTACCAAAGGTTGATGAATAAGGTCTTTAAAGACCAAATAGGGAGAAACATGGAAGTGTATGTCGACGACATGATAGTCAAAAGCAAGCTGCCTGACAAACACGTCATGGATCTCAAGGAGACTTTTCACCAGCTCAGAGCCTTTGGGATCCGTCTCAATCCCAAAAAATGCATATTCGGTGTGACCTCGGGAAAATTCCTGGGATACATGCTATTCGAAAGAGGCATTGATGCCAACCCAGAAAAAATTAAGGCTCTGCTTAAGTTTCGAACTCCCGCCACAATAAAAGATGTGCAGAGACTCACTGGAAAGATAACCTCCCTCAGCAGGTTTATTTCCAGATACGGAGATCGGTGTCGGCCATTCTTCAAAGTCCTCACAAAGGCAGCAAAAAAGGAGGACAACCGCGGAGGTGATGACCATCCCTGGGGTGAAGATTGCCAAAAGGCCTGGGAAGAACTAAAAATCTACTTGGAAAGCCTGCCTACTCTGCGACAACCTCATGAAGGAGAGCCCCTCATACTATACCTCGCCGTCACAGAAAAAGCTGTGAGTTCGGTCCTTGTAAAAGAAGAGGGGCCAAAGCAATGGCCGGTCTATTACGTGAGCAAATCCTTGCATGGCGCCGAAGTCAGGTATCCTTTGTTGCAAAAAGCTATATATGCCTTGGTGCTAGCAGGGAGAAGACTACTACCATACTTTCAAGCTCACCCCATCATCGTCTGAAGTAGTCTACCACTACGGGATGTCATGCGGAAAGTTGATCATTCTGGATGACTCTCTAAGTGGTGTATAGAACTTGGCGAGCACGACATCGCTTATGAACCTCGGAAGGCCATAAAAGCTCAAGCACTGGCAGACTTCATTGCTGAAGTACCCACCACCGAGGATAGCCACCCAGACCTAGACAAAGGTGAGCCAGAATGGACCTTGCATGTTGACGGAGCCTCGGCGTCCGAACACCAAGGAGCTGGGGTAATTATCAGAGGCCCCGAAGGCCTAGAGGTAATGAAGGCCATCAAGTTCAGCTTCAACGTCACTAATAATGTGGCTGAGTATGAAGCCCTCATAGTGGGATTGCGCCTAGCAAGAAAAATCGGCGTAAGAAACTTAAAGGCCCATAGCGATTCCCAGCTAGTGGTCCGACAAACGGCAGGAGACTATGGGGCAAAGGACCCAACCTTGGCAAAATACCACAAGCTGGTAGCAAAACTCATCCAAGAATTTGATGCCGTACGGATTGAGAACATACCCCGGAGAAATAACACCGAGGCAAATTGCTTGGCAAAATAAAAAACATACACCGAGGTGCTGGACCATCTGAGCATCGCAGTGTTGAGCATAGTAACCTCGGGAAAAGGTTGGAAAGACCCAATAAAGAGGTATCTTGCAGAAAATGTGCTCCCCGAAGACCCCAGCGACGCTGCAAAGTTGCGAAGACGCTCAGGCCGATTCTTCCTAATCGGCGAAGAGTTATATCGGCAGGGATATGCAAATCCGCTGCAAAGGTGTGTGGACGAGGAGGATACTGAAATGATCCTCGAAGAAGTCCACGAAGGCATTTGTGGTTCACACATTGGAACCGACACCCTTGCAGCAGTAATACTTCGCTAAGGATACTTCTGGCCTACCCTGAGAAAGGACGCAAGGCAATTCGTCCGGAAATGCGGTAGTTGCCAGAGACACGCGAATATCCAGAGGACACCCTCAGAAATGGTAACTTCGGCTGACTATCCTTGGCCCTTCGCAGTCTGGGGCATAGACCTCATTGGGCCGCTCCCCACAGCGCCTGGATGCGTGAAATTCTGCGTGGTAGCAGTAGACTATTTCTCCAAATGGGTTGAGGCAGAACCACTAGCAACTATCTCGGCAAAAGAAGTGCAGAAGTTCGTGTGGAAGAACATCGTATGCAGATTTGGCATACCGAGGGTGCTAGTAGCCGACAATGGATCCCAGTTCATAGACAAAGGATTCCAGGAATTTATCAGCAACCTCGGAATAAAGATGCACTTCGCCCCAGTAGCTCATCCCCAAAGCAATGGGCAGGTAAAAGTATCTAATAGGACCATGAAAGATGGTCTGAAAAAGAGACTGGGGGAAGCAAAAAGAAAATGGCCAGGAGAACTCCAAAGCGTATTATGGAGCTACCGAACAACACCCCGAAGAGCCACAGGGGAAATGCCTTTTTCGCTAGTCTTCGGTACAGAGGCCATCATTCCAATCGAGGTAGTACGACCATCAGTACGGGTGCAAGTGTTCGATGAAAGTGGAAACGACCTCGGCCTAAGAACAAAGCTTGACCTCGTCAGCGAACACAGAGAAATAGCCGAGCTGAGAAGAAAAGCTTTTCAACAAAGAGTGGCCGCGGCCATAAATTTACGAGCCAGGCCAAAAGGGATCAAGAAGGGAGACCTCGTTCTCCGAAAGGCTAACTTCGTACCCCGAAGGCCATCCCACGGAGTACTTCGCGCAAATTGGGTAAGACCTTATCTGGTTCTTGTCGAAGTACGAAAAGGCGTGTACAGACTCGGCGACGCCGATGGCATAGAATTAAAAAATACTTGGCATTCAGATGCCTTGAAAAAATTCTATGCTTAAGGCTTTATGGAAGAATTGTGTTGTACAAATGGGAGAAATATTCTAAGTACAAAAGTTTCTTAGAGAAATTCTTGAAATACAAAACCAGAATTCCGCAAAGGTGCTCGCCGAAAAAAGTGCAGATGATTTCCCGAAGTCCCTTGAGCAATTATGTTCGGGAAAAATGGGAAATAACGAACCGCGCAAAAATGCTCGCCATAACAAATGCAGGTGCCGTTTCCCGAAGTCTTTTGAGCGAATGTGTTCGGGATAAAGGGAAATGAAAAAACTTGCAAAAAGACTTAGCCAAAAAATCTTCATTAAAGATGAACCAGCTTACAAAGAAGAAGGATTGCCAGAAAGAATAAGCATAGAAAAAAGAAGGAGAAAAAGGCGAAGGGCCCTATAACAGACTAAGGATTCTCGGCGTCCCGAGAGCCACCAGCCCCTGCATCCTTCTCCACCACCTTGGGCGTCGGGAAAGAAAAAGGTAGGTTCAGATGCTCGATCTTGGACGAAGACCACCGAGGCCCCTCGGGAATCTTCAAAGCCTCCAAAAAAGAGAGGTCCAGATCTGGGAACCTTTGAAAGACTTGGTGCTGAGCGAGGCAAAACCCGTCCTGGAAAGTGACCTTAGTCATCTGGTCGGATTTATCCTTCTCGACCCCCAGGACTTCGAGCTCATCCTTCAGGTCCGCGACCTCCTTCTTCAGCGCCTTTATCCTTTTCTTCTTCTCGGGCTCCTTCTTCAAGGAATCGATCTCGGCATGAAGTGCATTCTTTTCAATCAGTAACCTCGCCAGGAGTTCTTCAGACTCCGATTTCAACTTTAGAAGCGCTTCGTTGGCCGAAAGCAGTCCCGCCACCTCGGAGCCGAGGTCGGAAATCTTCTGGGAGGAGTCCTTCAAAATATCCTCTTTTTCCACCCGAAGGGCGGCAACCACCTTCTCCGCAGCATCAGCCAGCTGCAGGTTCTTGACGGCCAGTTCCGAACACATGGCCTTCGTTTTCTCTAAGGCCTCTAAGGCCGAGTTTCGGAACTGCGTCTGCCTGGCCACCCGAACTCTGAGGTAGCCGGCGTACGCCAGCAGCTGCAAAAAGATGAAGGCAAGGTCAGTAAGAGCCAAACACTTAGAAAAAATTCTTCAAGGTCAAACCAGCATACTTGAGCAGCATGCTCGGTAACCTTCGCTGCGAGGGTGTCATCACCCGGATGAGCCGCCGCAATAGCCTTGAAGGAGGCCTCAGTGAGCACCCCCTTCGAGATCTCCTTAGCCATTTGGGGGCAGTCTTCGAAGAACAAATTCATGTCCTCCGTAAACGTCCAGAAAGGCTCATTCGGGATCTTCCCTTTCGGGACTTTGGCATCATGAAGGGCTCGCTTCTGGGCGTGTTCAGCCGCCCAACTTGGAGTAAGTGACTCCTCTGCATGGTAAAACGAACAGCTGGCGAGAACAAAAAGAACTTCAGAAAATAAAGGCATCACACTTCGGCAAAAAAAAACAAACCTGGCGTCACCTCCACAACGTCATCGTCAGAAGCTGGGGCCTCCTCGGTAGAGATCCCCTTACCCTTGCGTTTACGCCGCTCCTCGGCAGAAGGAGCCTCCACCACGGCATCCAGAAGAGCCTGCGATGGAGTGGGGCTCTCCGGAGGGACGTCGGCTGAAGGGACGTCGGCAGCAACCTCGGGAGGCGGAGTGGCAGCGACCTCAGGCTCCTCGCTTTCCTCCCCAATACTTTCCAAAGGGGGAGGAAGAATAGTCCTTTTCGCCCATTTAGCCGAAGGTCTAGCACCAATGGTTTTCCGCCTTCGGGAAGTCGCCTTCTTCGTCTGCTCGCCCTTCTCAACTTGGTCGGAGAAGAGGGACTTGTAGAAGGCAGCAGTGCTGTCGCCCATCTCTGAAAAGGAAAGAAAGCATCAGAGTAAGTCCGAGACGAAAGCTATAACAACGGGAGTCAGAGATAACTTACTCTCATAAAAAGTTTCATAAGAAACTTCCTCCCGAAGGAGCTACACCAACCAGGAATCCTTCCCGGTGATGGAAGGAGCTGGCATCTTGAGATCCGTCTTGTGCTCCTTCACTACCCCTAACTCCCGAAGAACCTCTTCGGTCATCAACCTCCAATTGATTGGGAAGGGGTAGAGGGAGCGCGAGGGGACCTCGGGACCCCAGTCCAAGACAGCTGATAGCCAAAGGCTATTGCCTCCTCGGTAGTAACTTCCTGCCAGAATATTGGCCGAGGAGTCTGACGTCACCCAAGAGAGGATCTTTTTACTGACCTCGGAAGGTGCGAAGTCAAACACTATGAGCTCGAGACTTCGGTTAGCTCGTCAGGAAGTCCAAGGACAACACCGTATCCATCGAGGGGCCAAATTGACCGTCTTCGGGTAAGAGAGCCATCTCTCTGAAGCAAGGAAGAATCTCCCCGAAGGCAGAGGCCCCGAAGAGGATCTTCCCCGAACAAGAAACACCTGAACAAGGGAATTCCCTAACTATGGGTGTGAGTCCCGAAGAAGGTGTTCATCAAGGGAACTCCCAGAACTATGTGATAGATCCCGAAGGAGGTGCTCGCACCGAAGGACGGATAGAATCCGAAGAGGGTGCACGCACCGAAGGGGACCTCGGGAGTACGGTATTAGCATTTAAGGAGCCTCTGACATGTCGCCCACAAGCCCTACACGTCACATCTGAACGGCGAACTGACACACCGCAGTCGCCCCAGTCCTGACACAACCTGTCCGGGTCCAGGGCTAAAGAAGGCTGCAAACGGCTGCCTGTCCCCTAGGTCCAAAAGTACAGATCAAATCCGACCGAACACGTGTCATGATCTGAACGGACCAGCTACTCCTATAAATACTAGGAAATGGGACTGGGCAAAGGATGGGCATTTTTCCTCCCTCTGAGAAAACACAAAATAGGCAAGACACTTAATCCCTTAGTGTTCTTCCTCCACTTTCACTCAGAAAACTGACTTGGGCGTTGAAGGGTCCTCCCCGGAAAAGCAAACCGGGGACCTCCTAACCTCTTCTTTGAGCTTTTCAGGCACACTCAGCTGGGAAACTAGAGCTCCAGGCGCTCGCCTCCTCAGGAAGTCTCTCCACCTGTCAACATGACGGCAAACGAAGATGCTTTGGGGCATCATTTGGCGCCGTCTGTGGGAAACTACTCCCAGGTAGCTGTTGTCGAAACTCCGCGTTCGAAGGACAAAGGACTCCCGAAGTCCCCGTCCGCGCCTGAGACCCAACCAGCTACCGAACAAAGTCCCCCAGAGACTTCCTTGCCTGAAGAGGAACGCCCTCTTGTCATCACCATGGGTTTTTTACGAGACTTTCAGAGGTGTGTTGTGGCTGAAATGACACAACAGATAGACCGAAGGTGGCCGCAACCAGCCCAGGCGCAAAAACCCACTTCGCCAGCACGACCTCGGGAGAAAAGCCAAAGGGCAACCCATCATAGCTCGGGAAGCAGGGAGCCACCGGAAGAGTCCTCGACAGATAACTTGCCCCTCGGAGCACGGCTGGCGGAAAGAGCGAGGTCTGAATGACCCGAAGTCCCGTCCAGAAGAAGTTTGTCGCCAGAGGCAAGGTCCCCCTCACCTCGGTACCGAAGTCGCTCCCCGAAGAGACGGCAACAGTCCTTTTACCCAAGAACCTCCAAGCACCAGGAAGAGGAGCCCAGTGCTACGCTCCTCCTGGAGAAAGTCTTGGCAAGACTGGAGAGAGTGGAACAGCAGGTGGCACGCAAGCCTGTTTGGGCCAGGCTAACTGAAACCGTCTCTGGAGATGAAACTCCTTTCGCCCGAACAGTGGTCGAGGCGGCCATGCCAAGTGACTTCAGGCTACCTCGGCTAGAGACCTATGAGGGTCGGACTGATCCCCAGGCCCACCTAACAAAGTACAAACGCAGCATGGTGCTACACGGGGCTGATGACGCTACACTCTGCAAGTGCTTTGAAGTCACCCTCGCAAGACCAGCAACTGCCTGGTACAATTCCCTGCCTCCCGGAAACATCAGGGGTGATAGCCAAAGGCTAATGCCTCCTCAGTAGTAACTCCGCGCCAGAATATTGGCCGAGGAGTCTGACGTCACCCAAGAGAGGATCTTTTTACTGACCTCGGAAGGTGCGAAGTCAAACACTATGAGCTCGAGACTTCGGTAGCTCGTCAGGAATTCCCAGGACAACACCGTCTCCATCGAGGGGCTAAACTGACCGTCTTCGGGTAAGAGAGCCATCTCCCTGAAGCAAGGGAGAATCTCCCCGAAGGAAGAGGCCCCAAAGAGGTCTTCCCCGAATAAGAAACATCTGAACAAGGGAATCCCCGAACTATGGATGTGAGTCCCGAAGGAGGTGTTCATCAAGGGCGCTCCCAGAATTATGGGATAGATCCCGAAGGAGGTGCTCGCACCGAAGGACGGATAGAATCCGAAGAGGGTGCACGCACCGAAGGGCGACCTCGCCCAGGGGACCTCGGGAGTACGGTATGAGCATTTAAGGAGCCTCTGACATGTCGCCCACAAGCCCTACACGTCACATCTGAACGGCGAAATGACACGCTGCAGCCGCCCCAGTCCTGACACAACCCGTCCGGGTCCAGGGCTAAAAGAGGCTGCAAACGGCTGCCTGTCCCCTAGGTCCAAAGAGACAGATCAAATCCGACCGAACACGTGTCATGATCTGAACGGACCAGCTACTCCTATAAATACTAAGAAATGGGACTGGGCAAAGGATGAGCATTTTCCTCTCTCTGAGAAAACACAAAACAGGCAAGACACTTGATCCCTTAGTGTTCTTCCTCCACCTTCACTCAGAAAACTGACTTGGGCGTCGGAGGGTCCTCCCCGGAAAAGCAAACCGGGGACCTCCTAACCTCTTCTTTGAGCTTTTCAGGCACACTCAGCTGGGAAACCTGAGCTCCAGGCACTCGCCTCCTCATGAAGTCTCTCCACCTGTCAACATGACAGCAAACGAAGATGCCTTGGGGCATCAAGGGGGTTCCAGGAGCTATCCACAGCGTTCACCCAACAGTTCATTGGGAGCAAGCCGACGGCAAAGATGCCCGTCCAGATGTTTGACATAGCACAAAGAAACGGGGAGACCATCCGTGACTATGTCGAGAGGTTCAACAAAGAGGCCCTCAGTGTTCCGGACTTTCATCCCGAAATCCGTATCCTCGCCATGACGAGGGACCTCCGGAGGGATTCGCACTTGTTTTATGAATTCTCCAAAGATCCTCCGGACATGCTGGGAGAATTCTACCGAAGGGCTGAACAACATATGACAGCCGAAGAACTGAGAATGACTGGACCGAAGGCTGACCATATTCACGCTCGTGGCGAAGGGTCCAGCCAGCAAGCCCGGTGTCCAACGGAACAGTTAGGCCGACCTTGGAGAACGCGAGTAGGAGGAAGGAAGCCCCAAAACTTTACACCTCTGAGCACCACGAGGGCTAACGTCCTCATGGCGTTGGAAAAACAGGGGGCTCAAATCCAACGACCGAGGGGCATGACTACTGACAACAGAAGGAACATGAAGAAGTTCTGTCAGTTCCACCGTGATCACGGTCATGACACCGAAGACTGCTTTCAGTTGAAAAAGTACATCGAATCACTGATAAAGCAGGGACAGCTTCGGCGTTATTTCAGAATGCCTTCCCCGAAGGGGAAAAAAGAGGAAGAAGGAAAGCCCCATGACGAGGATTACGATTCAGACAGGCGAAGGAACCGAAGTCCGAGAAGGCGTCCTCCACCTTCGGCAGGAGTAATACAGACGATCACAACCGGACTTCCATCCTTAGAAAGAAAAAGAAGGGCCAGAGAGATAGCGGTGATGGAATATCAGAGCCCAACGAAAAAATTGGCCCGCGAGGATGGCTCCACCATCGTATTTCCCCATGACGATCCATTGCTGATAATGGCGAGGATAGGAAACTGGGACGTCAAGAGGGTACTGCTGGACGATGGGTCAAACGCAGACGTCTTGTTCTCACATTTGCTGCCAAGCTTGGGCGTATCCAGGAGTGACCTCAAGGCTGTTACTTCACCCACGTTCGGCGTAGGACCATCTGAGCTACCTGTCCTCGGGTGGATCGACCTCCCCTTGATGATGAAAGGAACTTCGGAGAAAGGAACTGCTGAGTTGTTCGCCTCTACCATGGCAAGATTCATAGTCATGGACGTTCCTTCGTCATACAATGCCATCCTCCGCAGACAGACACAGGGAAATTTGCACATTCGCCCTGATGTAAAGTACTTGACCGTCACCTTCGCCACCAAAGAAGGAGACGCAAAGATCTTCATTGATCAAGGCGAGGTGAGAAAGGTATTTGTCAGAGCACGAAAGGCTCCAGCAGGCAACTTAGCACATGCTGTAGAAGCAAAAGAGCTGGAAAGGGGCGAGGCAGAAGATCCCACAAAAGCGGAAACAGAAGAAGTAGAGCTTGTCCCAGGCCATAATACTCGAATAGGGAAAAGCATGGCCGAAGGAGACAAGGAAAAACTTGTATCTTTTCTGCTTGCAAATAAAGATCTGTTCGCCTACTCGGCGAAGGACATGCCAGGGGTAAACCCTCGCGTAATCCAGCATAGCCTCAAAGCGAGTCCGGAAATAAAACCTGTCCGGCAAAAGAAACGGAGCATCGCAGCTCACAAAAGTGTCTTCGTCAAGACCAAAGTCCAGCGTCTGATAGACGCTAGCGTTATCCGGGAGGTAAACTACCCCGAATGGCTAAGCAACGTGGTAATTGCCACAAAAGAAGGAAGTAGTAAGCTCCGGATGTGCATCGACTTCATAAATTTGAACGATGCTTGCCCGAAAGATTCATATCCTCTTCCGCCAATAGACCAACTGGTAGACTCAACTGCCGAGTACGGGCTCCTAAGTTTCCTGGACGCTTTCAGTGGGTATCATCAGATAATGATGGACCCCGAAGATGAAGAGAAGACTGCCTTCATCACTGAGGGAGGAACATATTGCTATATCAGGATGCCCTTCGGACTAAAAAATGCAGGAGCCACCTACCAGAGGCTGATGAACAAGGTCTTCAAAGACCAAATGGGGAGGAACATGGAGGTGTATGTTGATGATATGATAGTCAAAAGCAAACTGCCTGGCTACTACGTTGCAGATTTAGAGGAAACCTTCCAAAAACTCAGAGCCTTCGGGATCCGCCTTAATCCTGAGAAATGCATCTTCGGGGTGACCTCGGGAAAGTTCCTTGGGTACATGGTATCCGAAAGAGGCATCGATGCTAACCCCGAGAAGATTAAGGCTCTGCTTGAATTCCGAACTCCTGCCACAGTCAAAGACGTGCAAAGACTCACCGGAAGAATAACCTCTCTGAGCAGGTTTATTTCCAGGTACGGAGATAGGTGTCGACCCTTCTTCAAAGTCCTCACAAAGGCAGCAAAGATGGAAGGCGACCTCGGAAGGAATGGTCATCCTTGGGATGAAGATTGCCAAAAAGCCTGGGAAGAACTCAAAGTCTACTTGGCCAGCCTGCCGACCCTGCGGCAACCTCGGGAGGGAGAGCCCCTCGTATTATACCTCGCCGTCACGAAAAAAACTGTGAGCTCGGTCGTCGTGAAAGAAGAAGGGCCAAAGCAATGGCCGGTCTACTATGTCAGCAAGTCCCTGCATGGCGCCGAAGTCAGGTACCCTTTGCTTCAAAAAGCTATATATGCTTTGGTAGTTGCAGGAAGGAGGCTACGGCCATACTTTCAGGCTCACCCCATTATCGTCCGAAGTACCCTGCCTCTACGGGATGTTATGAGGAAAGTTAATTACTCAGGAAGGCTTTCCAAGTGGTGTATAGAGCTTGGCGAACACGACATCACGTATGAACCCCGAAAAGCTATAAAAGCTCAAGCTTTGGCAGACTTCATCGCCGAAGTACCAAACACCGAGGACGGACATTCATTTTCGGGCGAAGACGAGCCAGAATGGACGTTATATGTTGACGGGGCCTCAGGATCCGAACACCAGGGAGCTGGAGTGATTATCAGAGGCCCCGAAGGCCTAGAAGTAATGAAGGCCATCAAGTTCAGTTTCAACGCCACCAACAATATGGCCGAGTATGAGGCCCTCATAGCAGGATTACGCCTGGCCAGAAAAATTGGCGTGAGAAACTTGAAAGCCCATAGTGATTCCCAGCTGGTGGTCTGGCAAATGGCAGGGGACTATGGCGCGAAAGACCCGACCTTGGTGAAATACCATGAGTTGGTAACAAAGCTTATTCGGGAGTTCGACGTCGTGAAAATCGAGAACGTACCCCGACGAGAAAATGCTGAGGCAAACTGCTTGGCGAAGTCCAAAACTTGCACCGAAGTGCTAAGCCACCCCAGCGTCGTGATGTTAAGCATAGCGACCTCAGGGAAAGGATGGAAAGAACCAATCAAAACGTATCTCGCAACCAACACACTCCCCGAAGACCCCAGCGAAGCCGCAAAAGTGCGAGGGCGCTCGGGACGTTTCTTCTTAATTGGAGAAGAACTATATCGGCAAGGATATGCAAATCCACTACAGAGGTGTGTTAGTGAAGAGGATACTGAAATGATCCTCGAAGAAGTTCACGAAGGTGCCTGTGGTTCGCACATCGGAACCGATGCCCTGGCAGCAGTGATACTTCGCCAAGGATACTTCTGGCCTACCCTGAGAAAGGACGCCAAGCAGTTCGTCCGGAAATGTGGTAGTTGCCAGAGACATGCGAACATCCAAAGAACACCCTCGGAGTTCGTGACTTCGGCAGACTATCCTTGGCCCTTCACAGTTTGGGGCATAGATCTCATTGGGCCACTCCCAACGGCGCCTGGAGGCGTAAAGTTCTGCGTAGTAGCAGTAGACTATTTCTCTAAGTGGGTCGAGGCAGAACCTCTGACAACTATCTCAGCAAAAGAAGTGCAGAAGTTCGTATGGAAAAACATCGTATGCAGATTTGGCATACCGAGGGTACTCGTAGCGGACAACGGATCCCAGTTCATAGACAAAGGATTCCAAGAGTTCATTAGCGACCTCGGGACAAAAATGCACTTCGCCCCAGTAGCTCACCCCCAAAGTAATGGGCAGGTGGAAGTATCTAACAGGACCATAAAAGATGGTCTGAAAAAGAGACTGAGGGAAGCAAAAGGGAAATGGCCAGGAGAACTCCAAAGCGTGTTATGGAGTTACCAAACAACACCCCGAAGAGCCACAGGGGAAACGCCCTTTTCACTCGTCTTCGGTACAGAGGCCATCATCCCTGTCGAGGTAGTACAACCGTCAATATGAGTCCAAGTATTCGATGAAAAAGGAAATGACCTCGGCCTGAGAACCAAGCTCGGCCTCGTCGGCGAACACAGAGAAGTAGCCGAGCTGAGAATAAAAGCTTTCCAGCAAAGAGTAGCAGCAGCCATAAACCTACGCGCCAGGCCAAAGGGAATAAAGCAGGGAGACCTCGTTCTCCGAAAGGCTGAATTTGCACCCCGAAAGCCGTCCCACGGGGTACTTCGCGCAAATGGGGAAGGACCCTACCTGGTACTTGCCGAAGTACGAAAAGGAGTTTATAAACTCGGCGATGCCGAAGGCATAGAATTAAAAAACACTTGGCACTCAGAGGCCTTGAAAAAATTCTATGACTAAAAAGTTCGGTGGGAAAGTTGTATTGCACAAGTTGGAAAAATTTGTCTAAGTAAAAAGTTCTGAAGAAGTACAAAACAAGAGTCTCACGAAAGCAATCGCCGAGGAAAGCAAAAGTAAGTTTTTCCAAAGTCTCTTGAGCGAATATGTTCGGGACAAAGGAAAGCAAAAGTAAGGTTTTCCGAAGTCTCTTGAGCGGATATGTTCGGGACAAAGGAAAGCAAGAGTATGGTTTTCCGAAGTCTCTTGAGCGAATATGTTCGGGACAAAGGAAAGCAAAAGTATGGTTTTCCGAAGTCTCTCGAGCGAATTATGTTCGGGACAGTGGGAAACAAAGGAATCTGGCAAAAATACTTAGCCAAATTTTTATCTATTTAGCCAAAGAGTGCTTACAGAGAAGAAAGTTGCTGAAAGACTACAAAAAAGAAGAAGAAAATGAAGACAAAAGGCCCTAGTACAAACTAAGGAATCTCAGCGTCTTGAGAACTGCCAGCCTCTGTGCTTTTGTCGGTAGCCTTAGGCGCCGGGAGAGCAGGAGGCAATTTCAAGTGCTCAATCTTGGACCAAGTCCACCGAGGCTCCTTGGGGATGTTCATGCCTTCCAGGAAGGAGAGGTCAAAATCTGGGAACTTCTGCAGAATTTGGTGCCGAACAAGACAGAAGCCCTCTTGAAAGCCCAACTTCGTCATATCATCGGACTCCCGCTTCTTGACCGCCAAATCTGCATAGTCCTTCTCCAGATCCGCGTAATCCTTCTCCAGATCCTTGAGCTTTCTCTTCAATGCCTTCATCTTCTTCTTCTCTTCTGAAGGCTTCTTCAGAGATGCGACCTCGGCTTCAAGCTGGGCCTTTTCCTCGAGCGTCTTCACAAGGATTGCGTCACTTTCTGACTTATCCTTTTGAATCGTTTCTACGATCGAAGTCAGCTCCGCCATCCGAGAGCCGATGTCAGAAAGTTTCTGGGAGGTGCCTTTCTCAAGTTCCTCTTTCTCTTTTATGAACCCCTCCCGAAGTTCAGCAATTTCCTTCTCTGAAGACTGCTTCAGCTGAGCATTGTCGGCAGCCAACGCCGAACACTGGGCCTTCGTCTTGGTGTAAAGGTCCCAGAGTGACGCCCTCCTTTCTGACTCTCGTGCCACCCGAACACGGAGCAACCCGGCATACCCCATCAGTTGCAAAAAAAGCAAACAAAGGGAAAATGATGCTAAGTAAAAAGCAAAGGCGAAATTGGCACTGAGGAAACAGTGAAGCGTACCTGGGCGGCATGTTCAGTGAGTTTGGCGGCCAAAGAGATGTCGCCTGGGTAAGCCGCTGCAGTAAACACCCCTTTGCACATCTGCCTAGCCATCTCGGGACAGTCCTCGGAGTACATATTCATGTCCTCATTGAACGTCCAGAAGGGCTCCTTCGGAACTTTCCCTACTGGGACTTGGGCATCCCGAAGGGCCCTCTTGCGGGCGTGTTCTGCAACCCAGTCAGGAACGGCCACCTCCGCTGCACAACAAGGCAGGAAAATTGGTTAAGACCAGAAAACCCTTAAGGATTTACAAGAGAAAAAAAGGTTCTTCGACAAAGTACAAACCTGCTGGCACCTCGGTAACGTCGTCGTCAAGAATCGACGTCGCCTCAGTAGAGATCCCCTTGCCTTTTATTTGGCGTCGTTCCTCGGCAGAAGGGTGATGCCCCAAAGCATCTTTGTTTGCTGTCATGTTGATAGGTGGAGAGACTTCCTGAGGAGGTGAGCGCCTGGAGCTCTGGTTTCCCAGCTGAGTGTGCCTGAAAAGCTCAAAGAAGAGGTTAGGAGGTCCCCGGTTTGCTTTTCCGGGGAGGACCCTCCGACGCCCAAGTCAGTTTTCTGAGTGAAAGTGGAGGAAGAACACTAAGGGATCAAGTGTCTTGCCAGTTTTGTGTTTTCTCAGAGGGAGGAAAATGCCCCATCCTTTGCCCAGTCCCATTTCCTAGTATTTATAGGAGTAGCTGGTCCGTTCAGATCATGACACGTGTTCGGTCGGATTTGATCTGTATTTTTGGACCTAGGGGACAGGCAGCCGTTTGCAGCCTCCTTTAGCCCTGGACCCGGACAGGTTGTGTCAGGAATGGGGCGGCTGCAGCGTGTCAGTTCGCCATTCAGATGTGACTTGTAGGGCTTGTGGGCGACATGTCAGAGGCTCCTTAAATGCTCATACCGTACTCCCGAGGTCCCCTGGGCGAGGTCGCCCTTCGGTGCGTGCACCCTCTTCGGATTCTATCCGTCCTTCGGTGCGAGCACCTCCTTCGGGATCTATCCCATAGTTCTGGGAGCGCCCTTGATGAACACCTTCTTCGGGACTCACACCCATAGTTAGGGGATTCCCTTGTTCAGGTGTTTCTTGTTCGGGGAAGATCCTCTTCGGGGCCTCTGCCTTCGGGAAGATTCTTACTTGCTTCAGAGAGATGGCTCTCTTACTCGAAGACGGTCAGTTTGGCCCCTCGATGGAGACGGTGTTGTCCTCGGAATTCCTGACGAGCTAACCGAAGTCTCGAGCTCATAGTGTTTGACTTCGCACCTTCCGAGGTCAGTAAAAAGATCCTCTCTTGGGTGACGTCAGACTCCTCGGCCAATATTCTGGCAGGGAGTTACTACTGAGGAGGCAATAGCCTTTGGCTATCACAGGCCCCCCTCCGAAAAGCCGAAGTGAGAAACTTCGGTTCATCGATTTTCGGGTCCTGTGGTTGTGATATCTGCGCCGAAGACGCCTTCTTCTGCCCGAAGTCACAGGCTGTCTCTTGGTGTCCTCGTGGCGAGGGGAAATAGGATAACCTTGTACCGAAGATAGACCTTTTGCCCAAAGTCACAGGCTGTCTTTTGGTGTCTTCGAGGTAACCTACTTTTTTGCCTTTATAGGTCTGCTCAAGCGTCACGTCTTGTATCCAGCAGAGTCAGTCTAGGGCGGCGCCTCTAGACCAAATGGTGTCAGAGGGCGTGCTCGACGTGATGGATGACACCTGGCACGTTTGCTGCGTGATGACCGACACATGGCACACTTTTATTGGGTAAGAATGCACTGAGTACGGCTGGCGCGACTTTTCAGGCGCTCTTAGCAGTTATGGCGACGCTTCGCCTTCCGAGGGGTACTAATGACGACGGTTCTCCTGGCCTTCTCGGCCTATATATATATCAGTCCTGTCATAACCCTTTTTCTTCTTCTGCTTTTGCTTTCTTTTGCCTTCTAATTCTCTCCCGATTTTCCGCGGCGGTTATCCTTTTTCAGGCGTTTTTCCGACCACTTTTCACGACGGCTTCCAGAAATCCAGATTCCGGCAAGACCTTTGGTGGGTTTTAGTCCTTTTGCTTTTTTCAAAGCTTCTTCTTTGTTTTTCCCGAATTCGTTTTCCTTGTTTTTTTCCGAACTCATTTTCATCATGCCTGTTCCTGAGAGTTGGCAACCTCTTCTTTCTCACCCCTGCTGCATTACTCCGGCAAAACTAGCGAGGTGGAAGAAAAAGTTTTTCTTACCTTCTTACTCTGTGACGAGGTTGCCCCGTCCTGACCAATTTCCTTTCTCCAACCGAAGTGATGAAATCACCGTTTTCCGAGCCCAACTGAAGGCCGGACTTCGGTATCCCCCCCGGAGATGGTTAGCGCGTTCTGCAACTTCCATGGCATTGCCGTTAACCAACTCCCACCGAACTCGTACTGCTATTTCAACGCCTTCCTCTGTATGTGCGGCGTTTTCAAAATAAAACCTCACTTTGTAGTTTTTCTTCAGTACTACAAGCTCTTCGTGGTCCCGAAGCGTGGCTTCTACTTTATGCTACCTCGGGGATCCGGGAGCAAAAAGTATACGTTCACCTTCGCCACCAAAGACAGCTGGCGAGGGTGGCAACAAAAATTCTTTTTCCTGAAGAAGTCGGAGGCTTGGTCGCACGTCCCGACCAAGTGGGCTCAGGGGAGGCTCAAGATGGATGTTGTTGACCCGAAGATACTGCTAGACGCCGACGTAGCACCTATCTTTGAGGACTTCGACAGGCGCATCCGGGCCGTCTCTGACTGGGCTGCCGAGGTCTCTCCTCGTGCCCTTTACCCCTTTCCGATCAACTGGAGGCTCATGACCGAAGAGGTCCTTCGAGAACTCAAGGTGGTAAAGGAGCATGTGACAGACCTCAATATGCCGAAACCAGCTTCATCGGGGAAGGACTCCTGGCTCGTAAAACTCCTTCGGGGGAAAGAGACTTATGAGTCTTTTTACGAGAGTAAGTTACTTTCTCATTTTTTCCTTCATAACTTCATCTTGGACTTACACTGATCTTCTTTTTCTTTTTTCAGAGATGGGCGACGACACGGCTGCCTTCTACAAGGCTCTTTTTACGGGGCAGGCCGAGAGGGGCGAACAGACAAAGAAGGCTGCCTCTCGGAGGCGGAAGCAGACTTCGGGCGGCCCTCCTTCCAAACGGGCCAAGAAAGCTGCTCCTTCCTCTCTTCCGCAAATTCCGGATGAGGTAGGCGAGGAGCCCGAAGACCCTGCTGCCCCTTTGCCCGAGGTTCCTTCTGTCGACGTCCCTTCTTCCGACGTCCTTCCTCAAAGCCCCATGCCTTCGCATGCTCTTCTGGAGGGCGATGGGGAGGAGACCCCTTCTGCCGAGGAACGGCGCCAAATAAAAGGCAAGGGGATCTCTACTGAGGTGACGTCGATTCTTGACGACGACGTTACCGAGGTGCCAGCAGGTTTGTACTTTGTCGAAGAACCTTGTTGTGCACGCTCTCGTAAATCCTTAAGGGTTTTCTGGCCTTAACCAATTTTCCTGCCTTGTTGTGCAGCGGAGGTGGCCGCTCCTGACTGGGTTGCCGAACACGCCCGCAAGAGGGCCCTTCGGGATGCCCAAGTCCCAACAGGGAAAGTTCCGAAGGAGCCCTTTTGGACCTTCACGGAGGACATGAATATGTACTCCAAGGACTGTCCCGCGATGGCCAGGCAGATGTGCAAAGGGGTGTTTACTGAGGCCTCTTACAAGGCCCTTACGGAGGCTTACCCAGGCGACATCTCTTTGGCCGCCAAACTCACTGAACATGCTGCCCAGGTATGCTTCACTGTTTCCTTAGTGCCAATTTTGCCTTTGCTTTTTACTTAGCGTCATTTTCCCTTTGTTTTGCCTTTTTTGCAGCTGATGGGGTATGCCGGGTTGCTCCGTGTTCGGGTGGCGCGAGAGACAGAAAGGAGGGCGTCACTCTGGGACCTTTACACCAAGACGAAGGCCCAGTGTTCGGTGTTGGCTGCCGACAATGCTCAGCTGAAGCAGTCTTCAGAGAAAGAAATTGCTGAACTTCTGGAGGGGTTCATAAAAGAGAAAGAGGAACTTGAGAAAGGCACCTCCCAGAAACTTTCCGACATCGGCTCTCGGATGGCGGAGCTGACTTCGATCGTAGAAACGATTCAAAAGGATAAGTCAGAAAGTGACGCAATCCTTGCGAAGACGCTCGAGGAAAAGGCCCAGCTTGAAGCCGAGGTCGCATCTCTGAAGAAGCCTTCAAAAGAGAAGAAGAAGATGAAGGCATTGAAGAGAAAGCTCAAGGATCTGGAGAAGGATTATGCGGATCTGGAGAAGGACTATGCAGATTTGGCGGTCAAGAAGCGGGAGTCCGATGATATGACGAAGTTGGGCTTTCAAGACGGCTTCTGTCTTGTTCGGCACCACATTCTGCAGAAGTTCCCAGATTTTGACCTCTCCTTCCTGGAAGGCATGAACATCCCCAAGGAGCCTCGGTGGACTTGGTCCAAGCTCGAGCACTTGAAACTGCCTCCTTCTCTCCCGGTGCCTAAGGCTACTGACAAGAGCACAGAGGCTAGCAGTTCTCAAGACGCCGAGGTTCCTTAGTACTAGGGCCTTTTGTCTTCATTTTCTTCTTTTTTTTTGTAGTCTTTCAGCAACTTTCTTTTCTGTAAGCACTCTTTGGCTCAATAGATAAAAATTTGGCTAAGTATTTTTGCCAGATTCCTTTGTTTCCTACTTTTGCTTTCTTTTGTCCCGAACATATTCGCTCAAGAGACTTCGAAAAACCATACTCTTGCTTTCCTTTGTCCCGAACATATTCGCTCGAGAGACTTCGGAAAACCTTACTTTTGCTTTCCTCGGCGATTGCTTTCATGAGACTCTTGTTTTGTACTTCTTCAGAACTTTTTACTTAGACAAATTTGTCCAACTTGTGCAATACAGCGTTCCCACCAAACTTTTTAGGCATAGAATTTTTTCAAGGCCTCTGAGTGCCAAGTGTTTTTTAATTCTATGCCTTCGGCATCGCCGAGCTTATAAACTCCATTTCGTACTTCGGCAAGTACCAGGTAGGATCCGTCCCAATTTGCGCGAAGTACCCCGTGGGATGGCTTTCGGGGTGCAAATTCAGCCTTTCGGAGAACGAGGTCTCCCTGTTTTATTCCCTTTGGCCTGGCGCGTAGGTTTATGGCTGCTGCTACTCTTTGCTGGAAAGCTTTTCTTCTCAGCTCGGCTACTTCTCTGTGTTCGCCGATGAGGTCGAGCTTGGTTCTCAGGCCGAGGTCATTTCCATTTTCATCGAACACTTGGACTCGTATTGACGGTTGTACTACCTCAACAGGGATGATGGCCTCTTTGCCGAAGACGAGTGAAAAGGGCATTTCCCCTGTGGCTCTTCGGGGTGTTGTTCGGTAACTCCATAACACGCTCTGGAGTTCTCCTAGCCATTTCCCTTTTGCTTCCCTCAGTCTCTTTTTCAGACCATCTTTTATGGTCCTGTTAGATACTTCCACCTGCCCATTACTTTGGGGGTGAGCTACTGGGGCGAAGTGCATTTTTGTCCCGAGGTCGCTAATGAACTCTTGGAATCCTTTGTCTGTGAACTGGGATCCATTGTTCGCTACAAGTACCCTCGGTATACCAAATCTGCATACGATGTTTTTCCATACGAACTTCTGCACTTCTTTTGCCGAGATAGTTGTCAGAAGTTCTGCCTCGACCCACTTAGAGAAATAGTCTACTGCTACTACGCAGAACTTTACGCCTCCAGGCGCCATTGGAAGTGGCCCAATGAGATTTATGCCCCAAACTGCGAAGGGCCAAGGATAGTCTGCCGAAGTCACGAACTCCGAGGGTGTTCTTTGGATGTTCGCATGTCTCTGGCAATTACCACATTTCCGGACGAACTGCTTGGCGTCCTTTCTCAGGGTAGGCCAGAAGTATCCTTGGCGAAGTATCACTGCTGCCAGGGCGTCGGTTCTGATGTGCGAACCACAGGCACCTTCGTGAACTTCTTCAAGGATCATTTCAGTATCCTCTTCACTAACACACCTCTGTAGTGGATTTGCATATCCTTGCCGATATAGTTCTTCTCCAATTAAGAAGAAACGTCCCGAGCGCCTTCGCACTTTTGCGGCTTCGCTGGGGTCTTCGGGGAGTGTGTTGGTTGCGAGATACGTTTTGATTGGTTCTTTCCATCCTTTCCCCAAGGTCGCTATGCTTAATACCGTGATGCTAGGGTGGCTTAGCACCTCGGTGCAAGTTCTGGACTTCGCCAAACAGTCTGCCTCAGCATTTTCTCGTCAGGGTACGTTCTCGATTTTCATGACGTCGAACTCCCGAATAAGCTTTGTTACCAACTCATGGTATTTCGCCAAGGTCGGGTCTTTCGCGCCATAGTCCCCTGCCATTTGCCGGACCACCAGCTGGGAATCACTATGGGCTTTCAAGTTTCTCACGCCAATTTTTCTGGCCAGGCGTAATCCTGCTATGAGGGCCTCATACTCGGCCATATTGTTGGTGGCGTTGAATCTGAACTTGATGGCCTTCATTACTTCTAGGCCTTCGGGGCCTCTGATAATCACTCCAGCTCCCTGGTGTTCGGATCCTGAGGCCCCGTCAACATATAACGTCCATTCTGGCTCGTCTTCGCCCGAAAATGAATGTCCCTCCTCGGTGTTTGGTACTTCGGCGATGAAGTCTGCCAAAGCTTGAGCTTTTATAGCTTTCCGGGGTTCATACGTGATGTCGTGTTCGCCAAGCTCTATACACCACTTGGAAAGCCTTCCCGAGTGATCAACTTTCCTCATAACATCCCGTAGAGGCAGGGTACTTCGGACGATAATGGGGTGAGCCTGAAAGTATGGCCGCAGCCTTCTCCCTGCAAGCACTAAGGCATATATAGCTTTTTGAAGCAAAGGGTACCTGACTTCGGCGCCATGCAGGGATTTTTTTTGTAGACCGGCCATTGCTTTGGCCCTTCTTCTTTCACGACGACCGAGCTCACAGCTTTTTTGTGACGGCGAGGTATAATACGAGGGGCTCTCCCTCCCGAGGTTGCCGCAGAGTCGGCAGGCTGGCCAAGTAGACTTTGAGTTCTTCCCAGGCTTTTTGGCAATCTTCATCCCAAGGATGACCATTCCTTCCGAGGTCGCCTTCCATCTTTGCTGCCTTTGTGAGCACTTTGAAGAAGGGTCGACACCTATCTCCGTACCTGGAAATAAACCTGCTTAGAGAGGCTATTCTTCCGGTGAGTCTTTGCACGTCTTTGCCTGTGGCAGGAGTTCGGAATTCAAGCAGAGCCTTAATCTTCTCGGGGTTAGCGTCGATGCCTCTTTCAGATACCATGTACCCAAGGAACTTTCCCGAGGTCACCCCAAAGATGCATTTCTCAGGATTAAGGCGGATCCCGAAGGCTCTGAGTTTTTGGAAGGTTTCCTCTAAATCTGCAACGTGGTAGCCAGGCAGTTTGCTTTTGACTATCATATCATCAACATACACCTCCATGTTCCTCCCCATTTGGTCTTTGAAGACCTTGTTCATCAGCCTCTGGTAGGTGGCTCCTGCATTTTTTAGTCCGAAGGGCATCCTGATATAGCAATATCTTCCTCCCTCAGTGATGAAGGCAGTCTTCTCTTCATCTTCGGGGTCCATCCTTATCTGATGATACCCATTGAAAGCGTCCAGGAAACTTAGGAGCCCGTACTCGGCAGTTGAGTCTACTAGTTGGTCTATTGGTGGAAGAGGATATGAATCTTTCGAGCAAGCATCGTTCAAATTTATGAAGTCGATGCACATCCGGAGCTTACTACTTCCTTCTTTTGTGGCAATTACCACGTTGCTTACCATTCGGAGTAGTTTACCTCCCGGATAACGCTAGCGTCTATCAGACGCTGGACTTCGGTCTTGACGAAGTCACTTTTGTGAGCTGAGATGCTCCGTTTCTTTTGCCGGACAGGTTTTATTTCCGGACTCGCTTTGAGGCTATGCTGGATTACGCGAAGGTTTACCCCTGGCATGTCCTTCGGCGAGTAGGCGAACAGATCTTTATTTGCGAGCAGAAAAGATACAAGTTTTTCCTTGTCTCCTTCGGCCATGCTTTTCCCTATTCAGGTATTATGGCCTGGGACAAGCTCTACTTCTTCTGTTTCCGCTTTTGTGGGATCTTCTGCCTCGCCCCTTTCCAGCTCTTTTGCTTCTACAGCATGTGCTAAGTTGCTTGCTAGAGCCTTTCGTGCTCTGACGAACACCTTTCTCACCTCGCCTTGATCAATGAAGATCTTTGCGTCTCCTTCCTTGGTGGCGAAGGTGACGGTCAAGTACTTTACATCTGGGCGAATGTGCAGATTTCCCTGTGTCTTTCTGCCGAGGATGGCGTTGTATGACGAAGGAACGTCCATGACTATGAATCTTGCCATGGTAGAGGCGAACAACTCAGCAGTTCCTTTCTCCAAAGTTCCTTTCATCATCAAGGGGAGGTCGATCCACCCGAGCACAGGTAGCTCAGATGGTCCTATGCCGAACGTGGGTGAAGTAACAGCCTTGAGGTCACTCCTGGATACGCCCAAGCTTGGCAGCAAATGTGAGAACAAGACGTCTGCGTTTGACCCATCGTCCAGCAGTACCCTCTTGACGTCCCAGTTTCCTATCCTCGCCATTATCAGCAATGGATCGTCATGGGGAAATACGATGGTGGAGCCATCCTCGCAGGCCAATTTTTTCGTTGGGCTCTGATATTCCATCACCGCTATCTCTCTGGCCATTCTTTTTCTTTCCGAGGATGGAAGTCTGGTTGTGATCGTCTGTATTACTCCTGCCGAAGGTGGAGGATGCCTTCTCGGACTTCGGTTCCTTCGCCTGTCTGAATCGTAATCCTCATCATCGGGCTTTCCTTCTTCCTCTTTTTTCCCCTTCGGGGAAGGCATTCTCAAATAACGCCGAAGCTGGCCCTGCTTTATCAGTGATTCGATGTACTTTTTCAACTGAAAGCAGTCTTCGGTGTCATGACCGTGATCACGGTGGAACTGACAGAACTTCTTCATGTTCCTTCTGTTGTCAGCAGTCATGCCCCTCGGTCGTTGGATTTGAGCCCCCTGTTTTTCCAACGCCATGAGGACGTTAGCCCTCGTGGTGCTCAGAGGTGTAAAGTTTTGGGGCTTCCTTCCTCCTACTCGCGTTCTTCGAGGTCGGCCTAACTGTTCCGTTGGACACCGGGCTTGCTGGCTGGACCCTTCGCCACGAGCGTGAATATGGTCAGCCTTCGGTCCCGTCATTCTCAACTCTTCGGCTGTCATATGTTGTTCAGCCCTTCGGTAGAATTCTCCCAGCGTGTCCGGGGGATCTTTGGAGAATTCATAAAACAAGTGCGAATCCCTCCGAAGGCCCCTCGTCATGGCGAGGATGCGGATTTCGGGACGAAAGTCCGGAACACAGAGAGCCTCTCTGTTGAACCTCTCGACATAGTCACGGATGGTCTCCCCGTTTCTTTGTGCTATGTCAAACATCTGGACGGGCATCTTCGCCGTCGGCTTGCTCCCAATGAACTGTTGGGTGAACGCTGTGGACAGCTCCTGGAACCCCCTGATGTTTCTGGGAGGCAGGGAATTGTACCAGGCAGTTGCTGGTCCTGCGAGGGTGACTTCGAAGCACTTGCAGAGTGTAGCATCATCAGCCCCGTGTAGCACCATGCTCCGTTTGTACTTTGTTAGGTGGGCCTGGGGATCAGTCCGACCCTCATAGGTCTCTAGCCGAGGTAGCCTGAAGTCACTTGGCATGGGCGCCTCGACCACTGTTCGGGCGAAAGGAGTTTCATCTCCAGAGACGGTTTCAGTTAGCCTGGCCCAAACAGGCTTTCGTGCCACCTGCTGTTCCACTCTCTCCAGTCTTGCCAAGACTTTCTCCAGCAGGAGCGTAGCACTGGGCTCCTCTTCCTGGTGCTTGGAGGTTCTTCGGTAAAAGGACTGTTGCCGTCTCTTCGGGGAGCGACTTCGGTACCGAGTTGAGGGGGACATTGCCTCTGGCGACAAACTTCTTCTGGACGGGACTGCGGGTCGTTCAGACCTCGCTCTTTCCGCCAGCCGTGCTCCGAGGGGCAAGTTATCTGTCGAGGACTCTTCCCGTGGCTCCCTACTTCCCGAGCTATGATGGGTTGCCCTTGGGCTTTTCTCCCGAGGTCGTGCTGGCGAAGTGGGTTTTTGCGCCTGGGCTGGTTGCGGCCACCTTCGGTCTATCTGTTGTGTCATTTCAGCCACAACAGACATCTGAAAGTCTCGCAAAAAACCCATGGTGATGACAAGAGGGCGTTCCTCTTCAGGCAAGGAAGTCTCTGGGGGACTTTGTTCGGTAGCTGGTTGGGTCTCAGGCGCGGATGGGGACTTCGGGAGTCCTTTGTCCTTCGAACCCCGAGTTTTGACAACAGCTACCTGGGAGTAGTTTACCACAGACGGCGCTAAATGATGCCCCAAAGCATCTTCGTTTGCTGTCATGTTGACAGGTGGAGAGACTTCCTGAGGAGGCGAGCGCCTGGAGCTCTGGTTTCCCAGCTGAGTGTGCCTGAAAAGCTCAAAGAAGAGGTTAGGAGGTCCCCGGTTTGCTTTTCCGGGGAGGACCCTCCGACGCCCAAGTCAGTTTTCTGAGTGAAAGTGGAGGAAGAACACTAAGGGATCAAGTGTCTTGCCAGTTTTGTGTTTTCTCAGAGGGAGGAAAAATGCCCATCCTTTGCCCAGTCCCATTTCCTAGTATTTATAGGAGTAGCTGGTCCGTTCAGATCATGACACGTGTTCGGTCGGATTTGATCTGTACTTTTGGACCTAGGGGACAGGCAGCCGTTTGCAGCCTCCTTTAGCCCTGGACCCGGACAGGTTGTGTCAGGACTGGGGCGGCTGCGGCGTGTCAGTTCGCCATTCAGATGTGACGTGTAGGGCTTGTGGGCGACATGTCAGAGGCTCCTTAAATGCTCATACCGTACTCCCGAGGTCCCCTCGGCGAGGTCGCCCTTCGGTGCGTGCACCCTCTTCGGATTCTATCCGTCCTTCGGTGCGAGCACCTCCTTCGGGATCTATCCCATAGTTCTGGGAGCGCCCTTGATGAACACCTTCTTCGGGACTCACACCCATAGTTAGGGGATTCCCTTGTTCAGGTGTTTCTTGTTCGGGGAAGATCCTCTTCGGGGCCTCTGCCTTCGGGGAGATTCTTCCTTGCTTTAGAGAGATGGCTCTCTTACCCGAAGATGGTCAGTTTGGCCCCTCGATGGAGACGGTGTTGTCCTCGGAATTCCTGACGAGCTAACCGAAGTCTCGAGCTCATAGTGTTTGACTTCGCACCTTCCGAGGTCAGTAAAAAGATCCTCTCTTGGGTGACGTCAGACTCCTCGGCCAATATTCTGGCAGGGAGTTACTACCGAGGAGGCAATAGCCTTTCGCTATCAAAGGGGTCTCCTCCCCATCGCCCTCCAGAAGAGCATGCGAAGGCGTGGGGCTTTGAGGAAGGACGTCGAAAGAAGGGACGTCGACAGAAGGAACCTCGGGCGAAGGGGCAGCAGGGTCTTCGAGCTCCTCGCCTACCTCCTCCGGAATTTGCGGAAGAGAGGAAGGAGCAGCTTTCTTTGCCCGTTTGGAAGGAGGGCCGGCCGAAGTCTGCTTCCGCCTCCGAGAGGCAGCCTTCTTTGTCTGTTCGCCTCTCTCGGCCTGCCCGGTAAAAAGAGCCTTGTAGAAGGCAGCCGCGTTGTCGCCCATCTCTGAAAAAAGAAAAAGAAGATCAGTGTAAGTCCAAGATGAAGTTATGAAGGAAAAAATGAGAAAGTAACTTACTCTCGTAGAAAGACTCATAAGTCTCTTTCCCCCGAAGGAGTTTCACGAGCTAGGAGTCCTTCCCCGAAGAAGCCGGTTTCGGCATGTTGAGGTCTGTCTCATGCTCCTTTACCACCTTGAGTTCCCGAAGGACCTCTTCAGTCATGAGCCTCCAGTTGATCGGAAAGGGGTAAAGGGCACGAGGAGAGACCTCGGCAGCCCAGTCAGAGACGGCCCGGATGCGCCTGTCGAAGTCCTCAAAGATAGGTGCTACGTCGGCGTCTAGCAGTATCTTCGGGTCAACAACATCCATCTTAAGCCTCCCCTGAGCCCACTTGGTCGGCACGTGCGACCAAGTCTCCGACTTCTTCATGAAAAAGAATTTTTGTTGCCACCCTCGCCAGCTGTCTTTGGTGGCGAAGGTGAACGTATACTTTTTGCTCCCGGATCCCCGAGGTAGCATAAAGTAGAAGCCACCCTTCGGGACCACGAAGAGCTTGTAGTACTGAAGAAAAACTACAAAGTGAGGTTTTATTTTGAAAACGCCGCACATACAGAGGAAGGCGTTGAAATAGCAGTACGAGTTCGGTGGGAGTTGGTTAACGGCAATGCCATGCAAGTTGCAGAACGCGCTAACCATCTCCGGGGGGGATACCGAAGTCCGGCCTTCAGTTGGGCTCGGAAAACGGTGATTTCATCACTTCGGTTGGAGAAAGGAAATTGATCAGGATGGGGCAACCTCGTCACAGAGTAAGAGGGTAAGAAAAACTTTTTCTTCCACTTTGCTAGTTTTGCCGGAGTAGTGCAGCAAGGGTGAGAAAGAAGAGGTTGCCAACTCTCGGGAACAGGCATGATGAAAACGAGTTCGGGAAAAACAAGGAAAACGAGTTCGGGAAAAACAAAAAAGAAGCTTTGAAAAAAGCAAAAGGACTAAAACCCACCAAAGGTCTTGCCGGAATCTGGATTTCTAGAAGCCGTCGTGAAAAGTGGTCGGAAAAATGCCTGAAAAAGGAGAACCGCCGCGGAAAATCGGGAGAGAATTAGAAGGCAAAAGAAAGCAAAAGCAGAAGCAGAAAGAGGGTTATGACAAGACTGATATATATAGGCCAAGAAGGCCAGGAGAACCGTCGTCATTAGTACCCCTCGGAAGGCGAAGCGTCGCCATAACTGCTAAGGGCGCTTGAAAAGTCGCGCCTGCCGTACTCAGTGCATTCCCACCCAATAATAGTGTGCCATGTGTCGGTCATCGCGCAGCAAACGTGCCACGTGTCATCCATCACGTCGAGCACGCCCTCTGACACCATTTGGTCTAGAGGCGCCGCCCTAGACTGACCCTGCTGGACACAGGACGCGACGCATGAGCAGACCTATAAAGGCAAAAAAGTAGGTTACCTCGAAGACACCAAAAGACAGCCTGTGACTTTGGGCAAAAGGTCTATCTTCGGTACAAGGTTATCCTATTTTCCCTCGCCACGAGGACACCAAGAGACAGCCTGTGACTTTGGGCAGAAGGTGTATCTTCGGCACAGGGACAGCCTATCTTCTCGCGCCTCGAGGACGCAAAAAAGGGCCGCCCATCGCTTCAGGCAGAAGAAGGCGTCTTCGGCGCAGATATCACAACCACAGGACCCGAAAACCGATGAACCGAAGTTTCTCACTTCGGCTTTTCGGAGGGGGGCCTGTGATAGCCAAAGGCTATTGCCTCCTCAGTAGTAACTCCCTACCAGAATATTGGCCGAGGAGTCTGACGTCACCCAAGAGAGGATCTTTTTACTGACCTCGGAAGGTGCGAAGTCAAACACTATGAGCTCGAGACTTTGGTTAGCTCGTCAGGAATTCCGAGGACAACACCGTCTCCATCGAGGGGCCAAACTGACCGTCTTCGGGTAAGAGAGCCATCTCTCTGAAGCAAGGAAGAATCTCCCCGAAGGCAGAGGCCCCGAAGAGGATCTTACCCGAACAAGAAACACCTGAACAAGGAAATCCCCTAACTGTGGGTGTGAGTCCCGAAGAAGGTGTTCATCAAGGGAACTCCCAGAACTATGGGATAGATCCCGAAGGAGGTGCTCGCACCGAAGGACGGATAGAATCCAAAGAGGGTGCACGCACCGAAGGGCGACCTCGCCCAGGGGACCTCGGGAGTACGGTATGAGCATTTAAGGAGCCTCTGACATGTCGCCCACAAGCCCTACACGTCACATCAGAACGGCGAACTGACACGCCGCAGCCGCCCCAGTCCTGACACAACCTGTCCGGGTCCAGGGCTAAAGGAGGCTGCAAACGACTGCCTGTCCCCTAGGTCCAAAAGTACAGATCAAATTCGACCGAACACGTGTCATGATCTGAACGGACCAGCTACTCCTATAAATACTAGGAAATGGGACTGGGCAAAGGATGGGCATTTTTCCTCCCTCTGAGAAAACACAAAACAGGCAAGACACTTGATCCCTTAGTGTTCTTCCTCCACTTTCACTCAGAAAACTGACTTGGGCGTCGGAGGGTCCTCCCCGGAAAAGCAAACCGGGGACCTCCTAACCTCTTCTTTGAGCTTTTCAGGCACACTCAGCTGGGAAACCAGAGCTCCAGGCGCTCGCCTCCTCAGGAAGTCTCTCCACCTGTCAACATGACAGCAAACGAAGATGCTTTGGGGCATCAACAGCACGGATACGGCCGTCGAAGTCCGCAAAGATATGAGCCAACTCCGGAGTTAGCAGTATCCTCGGATCCACGACGTCCATCTCCAACTTTCCCTTAGCCCATTTGGTCGGAACATGCGACCAGGCCTCCTCCATCTTCAGAAAGACAAATTTTTGTTGCCACCCTCGCCAGCTATCCTTGGTGGCGAAGGTGAACATATATTTCTTGCTCCCAGATCCCCGAGGTAGCATGAAGTAAAAGCCACCCTGATAGCCGAAGGGCTATCGCCTCTATCTGACCCGAACTCGGAGCGTCAGGGAACATGAGGAAGCTATTAGCCCCCCCGAGGTACTAAAAAGATCGGCTTCGAAAACGGAGAATCAGCTATTGCAAGCCGAAGAGCATCTCCCCAAAGGCGGAACCCTGAATCAGGGAACTCCTCGAACTGCGGGTACATTTCCCGAAGGGGCACCGTCCGCGTCAGTGGACGACCTCGTCCAGGGACTTCGGGAGTACGGTATGAGCATTTAAGGAGCCTCTGACATGCCGCCCACAGACGCTACATGTCACCTCAAATGGTGATTTGACACACCGACGCTGTCCAGGTCTTGTCACGACCTGTCTCGATTCGAGACTCAAGGAGCCTGCCACCGGCTACTTGTCCCCTACGCCCAGAAATTCAGAGAACATCCGACCGAACACGTGTCACGATCTGAACGGGCTGGACATTCCTATAAATACCAGGAAAAAAACCCTAGCAAGGGGTTGGACTCCTCCCCTTTGAGAAAACATAGGCAAGCCCACTGAAAACTCTAGTGCTTCCATCATACCTTCTCAGGAAACTGACTTGGGCGTCGGAGGCTCCTCCCCGGAAAAGCACCCCGGGGACCTCCTAACCCTCTTCTCTGAGCTTTGCAGGCACCTTCCCCTGGGAAACATCAACTCCAGTCGCTCTCCTTCACAGGAAGTCCTCCCGGAAGTAACCATGCCTTCCAGCGAAGATGTCCCCGGACATCACACCCTTCGGGACCACGAAGAGCTTGTAGTACTGCATAAAAATAACAAAGTGGGGTTCTATCCTGAATGAAGGCGTTAAAATAGCAGTACGAGTTCGGCGGAAGTTGATTTACGGCAATACCATGAAATTGGCAAAAGTCGCAAGCCATCTTCGGAGGAGGGTACCGAAGTCCGGCCTTCAGCTGGGCTCGGAAAACGGTAACCTCGTTACTACAGTTTGAAAAGCAAAATTGGTCAGAACGAGGCAACCTTGTAACGGCATACGAAGGAAGAAAGAACTTTTTATTTCATCTTGCTAGTTTTTTGGGGGTGGTGCAGCAAGGGTGAGATAAAAGAGGCTGCCAGCTTTCGGGAATAGGCATATTGGCAAAAAAATGGGTTCGGAAAAAGGCAAGAAAACAAGTTCCGGAAAAAACTCTAAAAATCAGAAGAGTCTGGAAAACAAAAACCCACCAAAAAACTTGCCAAAATCTGGGTTTAAAGTCACCGTCGTGAAAGGTTGCCGGAAAAACTCTGTTAAAACAGCTCCGCCGCAAAAAACAAGAGAAAGCGCAAAAGCAGTGGCAAACAGGGAAAAGAGTAGAAGCAAAAGCAAAAAGGGAACTTATGATGGAATGGGCTATATATAGGTCGAAAGTGGCTAGTCGAATCGGCGTCATAAGTACCCTTTGAAGGCGAACCGTCGCCATAACTGCTCTCTGCGCCCGAAAAGACGCGCTCTCTGTGACCGACATGACTCCCCTCAAATGACAATGTACCACGTGTCAGCCGCCGCGCCAAAATAGGGGACGCGCCCTCTGACATCCCTAAAAAACTGGGACGCGCCGCTTAGATTGACACGCCTGGTCATAAGACGCGACGTTACGCAGACCTACAAAAAGAAATGAACAGGTTACCTCGAAGACACCAAAAGACAGGCTATGGCCGAACAGCCCATAACCTTGGGCAGAAGGTGCATCTTCGGAACAGGTTGTGCTCCTTGAAAAAAAAAAAAACTCCCAAAGAACATCCTTGAAAAGACCACAAAACCGAAGTTATCACTTCGGCTTTCCAGAAGGGGGCATGTGATAGCCGAAGGGCTGTCGCCTCTACCTGGCCGAACTCCCTGCCGGGAGAACGGCCTAGAAACCTGGCGTTACCCAAGGAAAGGTGGAATCACGCACCTCAGAAGCAAAGCCAAAGATCCCGAGCTCGGGACGTCAGGAGACTTGAGGATACTATTAGCCCCCCCCCCCCCCCCCCCCCGAGGTACTAAATAGATCGCCTTCGGAGAAGAAACACCTGCTAGTGCAAGCCGAAGAATATCCCTCGAAGGTGGAACCCCTGAATTAGGGAACCCCCGAACTGCGGGCATATTTCCCGAAGGGGCATCTTCCATACCAGAGGACGACCTCGGCCAGGGACTTCAGGAGTACTGCAGGAGCATTTAAGGAGCCTCTGAAATGCCGCCGACAGACGCTACATGTTACCTCAAACGGTGATTTGACACACCTACGCCATCCAGGTCACATCATGGCCTGTCTCGGTTCAAGGCTCAAGGAGCCTGCCACCGGCTACTTGTCCCCTCTACGCCCAAAAATTCAGAGAACATCCGACCGAACACGTGTCATGATCTGAACAGGCTGGACATTCCTATAAATACCAGGAAACAAACCCTGGCAAACGGTGGTTGGACTCCTCCTCCTTGAGAAAATACAAACAGGCAAGCCCACCAAGTCTCTTAGTGCTATTCCTTCATTTTCTCTCAGCACCACTGACTTGGGCGTTAGAGGCTCCTCCCCGGAAACACACCCCGGGGACCTCCTAATCCTCTTTTCCTAAGCTTTTCAGGCACGGCCCCCTGGGCAATTTGGCCCCCCGGCGGTCTCCCTCTCAAGAGGTCCCTCCACAAGTCTCAATGTCACCCTACAATGATGCCCCTGGGCATCACTGATCTAGGTATGGTTGGAATACCCTATTCATTAGGCCCATGAAAGCTGTGGGTGCATTCGTTAACCCAAAAGGCATCACTAAAAACTCATAATGGTCATAACCGGCCTTGAATGTTATCTTTAGCACATCTTCCTCTTTGATTTTTAGTTGATAGTACCTAGACCTTAAATCGATCTTATAGAACACTGATGATCCCCTCAGCTAATCAAACAAGTCATCAATTCGAGGTAAAGGGTACTTATTCTTTATTGTCACTAGATTTAATTGTCGATAATCAATGTGCATCCTTAAGCTGCCATCTTTCTTCTTCATGAATAAAACTAGGGCACCCCAAAGTAAAGTGCTTGGATGTATGAATCCTTTTTCAAGTAGCTCATATAATTCACTCCTTAGTTTTTTCATTTCTGATGGAGCCATATGATAAGGTGCTTCAGATATATGAGCCATTCCTAGAAATAAATCGATGGTGAAGTTGATATCTTGGCTAGGTGGCATTCCAGGTAACTCTTTTGGAAACATTTTTGGAAATTCTTCTATAATAGGAGTACCGGCTACTGATTCAGGCTTCTCTGACTCTATCTGCATACAAGCCAAATAGCTAACACAGCCTATGACCAATTCAAACAATTACTAACCTAAGCATGCCACTTCTATAAACTTGAAATTAAAAGCTGTAAATAACAACGTAGACAGCACCACACCTGGAGCATCCTTTCCCTCCTCGGCTGTCACTGCATAAACACATCCTGCCACACGAGATTTCTTTGTTGGTGGTTTTGTCGGTGCTGCTGGTGGAACATGTGCTACTAGTAGAGCGTCCCTCTTAAGACATTGCCTAGATAGATGTCTGACCACTTGGTAGTAGAAGTAGGCTACACACCACCCTCCTACTAGGTGAAAGAAATGACAAGTCTGGCATCTAGGGTCTTCATGGCCCTAAAAAACTAGTCTCATTAGAGGCCTTCCTACCCCATTAAGTTGTAGTTGGGGAGCTCTGCTATCAATTGGTTGTCCTTGCCCCTAAACAGGCATCAATCGTACTATAGGATAGAAACTGCCTACATGTATAGGTCGTGATGGCATATGACCCTGACTCAAGTCAATAGGTCTAGCTAACTACTTATCTCTCATCCTTGCCTCATCCCGTTGAGCCAGGGATACTGCCTTCTCAAAGGTATCAATCTCTTGCATAATCAACTTATTTGCCAGCTTATCACGCAAACCATTAACGTGCCTCCTGATTTTCCTTGGTTCATGTGCCACAATGTGCTTAACATAGTGGGCCAAGGCATTAAATTTAGATGTGTGCTAATCTACCTTCATGCTCCATTATACCAATGCAAGAAACTCTCACTCCTTTTTGTCCGTCATGGGCTTAGAGAAATATCAATTATAGAAAGTCTGCACGAAAGTCTCCCACGTGATGTATCCACCATAAGTCCTTGGAACCCCTGGTTGAGTGGCCTCCCACCATGTCTGTACCTCCTCAACCAAGCTAAAAGTGGTTAAATCCACCTTGTCCTCATCTAGAATTCTCAAAGTTGAAAGTGTCCTCTCTGAAGCCTTGATCCGTTCTTTGACTTTGGTAGGCTTAACCCAACTAGCATACTCACCAGTTAGCCTTTTGAACCGCTCAAGTAGATCAGCCTTATGATGACATCTAGCTGGGGCATGAGGCTGCTGCTCTTGCTCATTCAAATTCTGAAAGTACTTACTTAAAGCAATAACTATTTGACGCAACGAATCATCATTGGCATGTCGCTTGTTGTCCATGGTTTAGCATGTCCTTTCCATGCATTTGAGCATGCTGACCTCGACCCCATAGAGGTCGTCCTTAACCACGAGCTTGTGGTTCATCCTGTGCACCTCGTCTAAAACCCAAGGCAGGATACTCATGTAGGTCCATGACCTAAAAAGGGAAAGGTTTACTCTAGTGCAGTTAAACAACTTTAGAAGTAACTTTTAACTTATAACACTAGGCGAAGCTCTAGGTAACTCCTATCTTATTTTAGACGTTAAATTAATTGGTATATTGTTTTACGAGTCCCCTTATTGAAAGCCAAGTTGTTAACTTTTGTTTCTAACCTTGCTAATATATTATGCTCGATTACGGAAACTTTTCAAAACCTAGCCAAGGTCTTTAACTTAGGCAACAAGCAAGAAGCATACTTACTGAGTGAGATCGTTGCCTTTCTCGAATCTAGCTCTGATACCAAACTGTGGCGCACCCAATTTTATAAATTTTAATTTTGGAAAAATATCTTAAATTCCCAAATTTATTAACCAATTAATTAAAAATAATTTAAAAAATATAAGGTAAAACATTTTCTTCGAATCTATTTTCCAAATAATAAGATTATTAAACGAAATCAGAGTAATTAAATGATAATCCCAAGAAAACTAACATATGAATAATGTTCCAATTTAAACAAACCATATGTTTCTTTTAAAAATGAAATAACACAAAATAAAAATCTAGTCAAGAGACTACAGTGTCCTCTCACTCAGTCTGCTCCATATCCTGAACCTCATCAAATGGTTCAGTGCACTCCATCTTCTCATAGTACTCACCTAAGGATACATGTTAGAAAGATGGGTGAGCACCACTTGCTCAATAAAGGGGAAGTATTAGGTCTATCATATGGGTCCTAATATTCTCCTCATAAACAACAAACAAATAATAAAATTCAAGTTACACTAATTTAACCAAAGAACAATTTAATACATGTCATAGAAACAACATTAAAGTCCTACTAACATGCTTGAACTAATATGAATATGCATAATTCCTTTTATCAATTAAATCATGTCTTATTGATTAATCATTTAGTTCAATACTTAAATGCTGTCGGACAAACCTAGGGTTATGAATGTGTACATCATCTCGAGAGAACTCTTAGGCAATGCCACTAGGGATACCACTAAGTTAGAGCCTCTCAGGATAACTACGCCAAGGTAGAGCCTTTCATGATACTAGCCATATGCATGGTCCCATGCCAACAATGGTCTGGCAGTGCACAAATCATATCTCCATACTCCATATTAATATCGGGTCATGACTAGGGATGGTCCGCCGCCACCCTAACATTCCTCTCAGGTTTGAATCATCCGTTTCAAACATCTCCTCTAAATTTACGGCTTGTCAGGTCATGCAGATACGGTTCGTTGCCAACCTTGCATACTTCATGTTTTATCTTTCTCCTCACATCTTTTACTTAATGCAATCTTGTGTATGAAAAACATCAATCATATGCAACAGCCCATTAATGCATGACCAAAGCTTATTTTATTTTAGCTCTTTTTAGGAGAGTACCTTGATTATAGTGCATCTTATTTCTTTTACCTTGTTATCTTAGCTTAGTGTTACATGATAACATGACAATCAATGATATTTTTTAATTGTATTTATGATAAATGTTCATCTCCTATCTCTTGATTTCTTTCTAAGTTTTTCATTTAGCATTTACGCTTCTAATCATTTATCTATCAGCTTCTAGTAATTTATTATGGCCCTATCATGCCACTAACGGTTGCTTTCAACCTCATCATGCTGCTAGCGAGCTTATCAGCCCTAAACATGGTACTAGTGGGTTTTTTCAAGCGATTTTGACATATTTTTAACTTAATTTTTGTTGCAATTGGTCCTAGTATGATACTAACGCCAAACATACATCATATATCACATCATTACAACCATGCAACCAATAAACCAAAATTACATCTTAATGGAAGAGAACTAGAATAATATAAAATAAAATTTCTAAAAGAACTAATTAATTACCCTACCCATGTTTCCCATGCATTTTAAAGATTTTATACAACCCAATTATTTACTTAAAATTTATTATTTGAATTGATGCTTATTTTAGGCCTAAGAGAGCTCACGAGAACTAATCCGTTCTTCCCTCTTACCTAGTATGGAATAACATAGCGAAACGAGGCGGTTTCCTAGAACGATCCTACAAAATATTAGTAAGGTAGAAAAATTAAAATATATACTAAAATTTGGAAATTTCCTAAACGGTACATGGAAGGTTCACATTTTTTATATCTAGGCTGAAATTTTACCTAGTGGCCAAAAAAGGTCTCGGGTTGTCTCCGGTGGCCTTGTTCCTACTTAAGATCGTGTTGAGAGTGTAAAGGCTCTTTTAGTATTTCCTCTACTTTGAATGTTGAGGTAAGTGAATCCTAAACTATTTCCCTCAAATAATTTTTATTAAGCAAGCAAAAGTAAGCTAAGTAAGGATAAATTGAGTTCCAACGTGTAATTGGCACCTAAAGGGCACGGGGTAAAATCATAATTTTGGCCCAAGTTAGTGGCATGACCATAATTTCAATAAAATTAGGTTCATGCAAATGTTTGGTGCTAATTGATTTAAGACCATAAGTGTTTATAGCCATTTGGACCAAAAGTGAAAGTTAAGGGAAAAAAAGCACTAAGTGAGAAATTGAGCTATTATGACTTATAATGGCTTAAGTGGCCTAAGCGCAAAGTGTTTGGGTAAGAAAAATCCTTCTTTGGGACCAAGGAGTGATGGTGTGGGAAGAGTGTAGGGCCAAAGTGTCAAATGGAAGAGAGGTTGGCTATACAAGTAGAAGAGATGACACTATTCATCATCTCCCCCATTTGTCATTTTCGGGCCTCTCTCTCCTCCAAAGCTTTCCACCTTCAAAGCTCCCATTCTAGCTAAAATTCCATGAAAATTAAAGGTTTCAAAACTATCCCAACAAGCCCTTAGCTCGATTTTGGTGGAATTGGTGCATTTGGAGTTGTTCTTATAAGTTTTTGGTTCAAACCCAAAGGTAAACAACTTTAATCCTTGTGGATTAGTTCTAAGCTTGTTAAATGGTTAGAAATGGTCTTAACTTCGTGCTCTTGGTGTCCAATTTGGTTGATCTTGAGCTTGGAACTCAAAGGAACTCGTTGGAGCTCGAATGTGCTCATTACTTGTTTCTTGCTTTCAAGATGATTTAAGGTAAGGGATTTAAATTAATTTGGCTCAAATAATGCATAGAAATTTAGTATTATGTGTGGGAATGAAGTAGAAACAAAACCCATGTGAATTGGACTTGAGATGGGAAAATTTGAGCAAATTTCGTGCAAGTTCGCACGCTATTGTGCAATACTGTAATGCATTGGCGACGTGTCGCCATTGGTGACGCCATTTGGTGATGCGTCACAATTAGCAACACAAACTGGAGACGCATCGCCATTAGACGTCAGGATTGCAAAGTGTTGATGCTTTTGGCGGCGCATCGCCGACAGCATCGCCAAGGCATTAGTCCCTCAAGCTCAGGGCATCCTATGAATGTCTCAAACTCTTGGTTATCACCCCTAGGCTAATTGAAGATGTTTGTTAGCCTTAATGGGGTTTAGAACTCATTCCTAAGTTAGGAATTATGCATTATTTAGGTGGTAACTAAGGGGTGTGGTTAAGGTAGGGTAAGGAATGGTGGCTAAGGAAGTTAAAGTGCTTAAGTTACTAAGGGAGCACTAATGGGATTAAGACAGGTTTCAGACTATTCGTTGGCCTAAGTGGGAGGTCTTAGATCTTTAGGAAATCAAAGGAAACCTAAGATGATCTCAACCAAACTTTATGGTTTGGTAAGTAAGCCACTAAAAAGCCCTAAGCTAAGCTCAAAAAGCTTGGTAAGTTGAACCACATAAGACAGCTACCCTGCACAATAAGTTAAGGGAAGAGATGGGTAAGGAAGAAGTAAGCGATGACTTACTCTAGGTAGCTCGTCAAGGTAGGAAAGGTTTGAGTAAGTGATGACTTACTCTAAGGCGCCCATAAGAGAACTTCATGGGGTTAGTTAAGAGCTAGCATAGGATACGAGGGCTAGTATCCAAATACCCCAATTGTATGAGCTCACGACAAGTCTAGAACCTACGGGTGTAAGGGAGTCTTAAGTGCATTTAGATTGTGCATATTTCACCCATTCATCCATCCATCCATTATCTACATTGTTTGTTGTTGTTTTTATTTTTATTTTTCTTTTTGTTATGCTGTTGGCGAATGGTTATTTTGTTTGTTATATGTGAAATTGTATGTTTTTTGTGCCTTCCATGCTTGCATTTGTTTCCCTTGGCAAGTACCAAATCCCTTATTGATTATTTTAGAGTACTCACCCTTAAGTGTTGTGTGGGTTTAAACAGGCTAGTCAGGCTTAACAATTGGTCAGGGGTAGCTGTTAAGGCTAAGTTTTATGGGATTAAACGTATTCTCTAAGTATGAAACTTTGTGTTTTTAAGTTACTTATGACATAAGCTAGTACTGACCAAAGTGTTTGCCTTACAGTTTAAGGCTAAAAGAGTACAAGGAAAGTGTGGCTCATCACTTGAAGCTAGCTTACTTGGGTGAAGAGCTGAGGATGGATCTTAGTAGATTTTTGTTGCATCTTATATATGTATGGTATATTCATGCAAAGGGATTGTCTCTACTAGTGTCCATTGGTGTATATAACACTAGGGTTATATTTGGGTGCATATAAGATTGAGATGTATGGACATAGTTGTTACTTGTAGTTAAAGCAACTAGAGTTTTTTTGTCTTGGCTTGTTTTCACTTAAGTTTTACGAACTAGCGCCACAATTTTATTTATGGTTTTAATTTATTGTTATTGCATAGCCGAGGAAATGCATGTATATTCCATATGCAGGGTAGGTTACGTAATTAGTTGCACGAAATGATTTAAGACATTTCATGAGTAATAACTAGCCAATTGTAACCTAATTGGGATCATAGCTTCCAAATAGCCTACCAGTGTTAGCATTTCAAGGCATTGGGGCCCTATTCTGCCACAGTTGGTATTAGAGCAGGTCAATGGTCCTAGTAGAGGTAATAAGTCACTAAGATCCATAGGTGTCCTTGTACTAAGTGTGGTTAGTACTGCTTATAAGTATTCTTGGGGTTGTTGTCTGGCTTTGGTTGCAGGTATATCTGCGGAAACCCAGTAAGGTTATGGTACTGAGGCAAGGGATCGAGTAAAGGTCCAAGTGGCCTTATGGAATTGGATGTGGGGATAATGGCGATTTTGTAAGCAGTCCCAGTAGCACTATGGCGTGAGTAGCCCAAGGAGCATGACCAATCCTTTAAGGAAGGGAGATTGTGGTTCATGCCTAAGGGTAAGGGTGGAAGTGTACTAAAGCCTACCAATACACTGAGACCAAGGGAGGAATCCCCACCCTATGGGCAGGACCAAGGTCAAGGATATGTCTACAGTTTTTTGGTTAAGAATTAAAATTGATAAACAGTCAAAAAGTCCAAAGGTAAGGGCCAAAGAGCACTAAGTTATTAAAGGTGCACTGAGGCTAAGTGAACCATCATTACCTAAGGGCAAGGGCGACATGGATACCAAGAGAGCAATAGACCATGAGGTAAGGGCTATGGTGCACTAGGACTATATGTGCACTTGGGCTAAGAGAGTAACATCTCCACCCCAAGGTAAGTTGAGGCCCAAAGCAAGAGCTTGAGTAATAGGCATTTGATTTGGAGTCTATGGAACCCAAGGAAGAACATTACGAACCAAAAAAGGGGGCTATAAGCTAAGTGCATGGAATCAAGGAAGGTAAAGAACTAAGGGCATGAATATGCTTGAGGTTAAGGCCTGAACAATGCTAAAGTCAAGAATGCCTTAACCACTGGGGAAGTACCGCCAATAGTCAAAAACAACCAAGCAGATGCACTCAGACCAATTGATGGTCAAGGAGCTGACAACAAAAGAGGTACCTTTAAGTTTACAACATAATAGTAAGTAGTTTTCTTGTTTAAACTGCTATGTCGGTGGTTGTGACTAACTTGCCTAGAAATCTAGGATTGCAGATGAAGTGTGGGTATGTGAATCCATAAGAGCCTGAGAAGGGCAAGTTTCATTTAATCCCTTAGAGTGGTTAAGGTTTTGCCTAGAAGTTTAGGCAAGTATGCAGTCATTTGTGGTTGTGGTTTAATGTTTGGTGCATTAATGCTTAGGAAGAGGACCGGTTAAAAGGCATAAGGGCTAACCTAACCATGCCAGTCATAGGTGACCCTTGGAAGTTTTTTAAAGGTAAAGGTGACTTGCATGGAAGAGTCGGTAAGTCATGCCATGAATAGAGCCTTAAGTTAATTGAACTAGTACTTATGGTGTAAGGAGTACTTTATGCACTATAAGGATAGTTTAAGGAAGGATAACTCTAAGATAGTTAAGACTGGTCCAATTATGAGAAGTGTTGCACACTAATTACTAAGGGTTACCAAGTAAGGCGAGATTGAATTCTCCAAGCACCTGCAACTAAGGTAAGAGGACTTAGAAAGCCAAGAAAAAGCCAAAAGTTAACTTTAGGGACCTGAAGTTGCGAGTGAAGAAAAGTAAGTGGTACCTTAAGAACTCGTAGTAATTGCAAGGAGTTGGTTAAGTCAAGGTTGAGAACCATAACCCATAGGTCTTAAAACAGTGAAGTTGTCTTTAAGGGTGTGGTTTCTTAAGGAGGGGAGTCCGTTAATTTTGGTAAGTTGGTCAAGGTTCAAGAGTTAACCTGAGCCTTAAAGACCAAAAGGCTAACATTTGAATTCCTAAAAAATTACAACCCGAAATAGGAGTGTAAGAGAGGAACCATGGAAGTACCATTAGCCAAGTGGCTTTAAAGATAACTTAAGTAAGTTAAAAAAGAGTTGTCCTAAATGGTTTTAAAACCAGGACCTATAGCAAATGAGAACACCCACGGAGGCAAAATGAACTCCAAGTAGTAGACTTATGCGTAACATTTTTTGTTATGGTCTGTGTTGACCTAAGGCTGCTTATGAAGAGTAAAGGTGAATGGAGCAGTGTTCTCAAGTGTGTGGGAGTTCATTAATTTTAGTTAGTGGGGGCTCATTTTGAGTTTGAAGGAGATGAGGAACCTTTAAGCCAAAGGGTTAAGAGTGTGGACCTAAGTTAACTTAAAAAGGTTCGTATGAAAAAGACCCTAAGGTCCAAAGTGTACTTCACTATCGAAATGTCTCAATTAAATTAGGAAGAATCAGCATCAGTATTATGGGTTAGTTCACGGCTAAAAAAAAATCTTGAACAAGTAGGTAGCCAAGAAAAGAACAAAAACCCTAAGGTACGATTGTTAAGCTAAGGTAGTAGGAACTACCTAGTGAATCCCTAAAGTTGAGCTGCTAAATAATGGCCTTCGATCACTAAGAGCCTATGAGAATGAGTCATATTAAAAGCTCTAATAAATCTTATTATTCGAAGAGACTTCAAGTGCTTAAGTGAAATATGGGCCGAAAAGGTGCCAAATAATACTTCCTTGGGCATAAGGAGATTGTAGGTCTTAGTTAAGCCTAAAGGTGCGCACATTATGGGCTATGCTATGTAAATCACACTAAGTAGTCATGGTGGTTAGTGCATAAGGATGGGCTAGTGAGGCAATGACCTAAAAATGTGCCTAAGTATAAGGAAGCAAGGTGTAGGTACCAAAGCAGCCTCAAGTAAGGCATAAGATTTATAAGTCTCATTCAAACACAATTATGTGTTAGGAACACTCATGGGCAGTAGTCGGGTTGTGTTAACCCAATGGGTTTAAGGTGTTAAAAAAGACCACTATGGATTCCATGAGAAACCAAGATAAGCATAAGGACAAATGCCAAATTCTAAGTTGGAATCAAGCAAACTGAGATTCCTAAAAAGGCCAAGGGTGTGGCATAAGTTGCGGGACACAATGTGTACCCAAGCGTAGAAGCTAAGAGAGGACCATGAAAGGTTGAACGTCAAGAGTCCTAAGGGCTTCCTAAGAAAAGTTAAGAAGGGTCGTGGAGCCTAAGAGAACTCAATGCCAAGTATACAACTAAAGTGGCTAAGTAATCGAGTTAAGGCCTAAGGGTCACGATAGTAACATGTTAGGCAGCATGAGGTATTTAAAGCACCTAAACAAGTAATCAACGATGCTAAGGATTAGTCTTTAGGAATTTGAAGAGACCTAAGAAAAGGCTATAATGACCTAGAATACCCTGCCGTCAAAGAAGGCCAAGCTAATTAAGGAATGACTCTTAGGTAATAAATAGTGAAAGAGCATGTTAAGGGTGTCTTAAGAATTAAGGGCCAAAAAATGGCTAAGTGACTAAGATTAGTCAAGGACCCGAGCATGTTAGTGATTACCTAGAGGAGTTTATGGTACACCTAAGGACACCCGAAGAATGTAAAGTCATTATGAACTAAGGTGCCTATACCATGACAAGGGTGACAAGTTTATGAGTGCCTAAAGTAGCTAAAGAACTCTAAGGTAGTAAGTGTGAATAGATACTTAAGAAAGCTAAGGGTAAGTTGCCATAAAAGGGTACCATACTTAAGGTGCTAAAAGGCAGTGATGCCAAGGATAAGCTATTAAGGAACTATGTGCCTATGACATTATGTTAGGTGTAAAAGTTACCAAGTCAAAAATGTGTCCTGAACACTAAAGGGCACTAAGTGGCAATAAAAGGGTGATGTACCCAAGGTAGCTTGAATGCTTAAGATGGGTGTAAGTGTTACCAAGTTGAATTGTGCCAAGAGCACTAAGTGGTGGTAATTAAGAAACACCTAAGTAGGGCTGGAAAGCCTAAGTGAGGTGTAAGATTTTGGTCTGTCCCACCAAGGGTAATGACTTCAAGTATGAGACAAGTATTCACGAAAGTACCCTAACAGGGAGAATGGCCTAAAGGGGAGCAAGTTAGCTCTAAGTTACAAAGGCCTAAGTGAAAACTTAGAAGTATGGGAATGTGCCTTGTGGAGCAAAGATAAGGTGTCCACCTTACAAGTAATGTCTCCAAGAAGAGGTCTCCTAAGGAATACCTTTAAAAGTTTCTTTAGCAACAAATCAAGAAGCTAAGAACATGAATAAGCTCATGGTTAAGGAGCTATGGGCAACCATAGTAAGGAAAAGACCATGAGTAAGAGAACTGAGCAAGATGTAAAAGGATTATTATCCAAGTGTTGTGCTCGGTTAAGAATCAAAATTTGGAGGACCAAATTTCTTAAAGTGGGGAGAATGTAAAGGCTCTCCTAGTATTTCCTCTACTTTGAATGTTGAGATAAGTGAATCCCAAGTTATTTCCCTCAAATAAGTTTTATTAAGTAAGAAAAAGTAAGCTAAATAAGGATAAATTTAGTTCCAAAGTGTAATTTGCACCTAAAGGGCAAGGGGCAAAGGGCAAGGGGCAAGGGGCAAAATGATAATTTTGGCCCAAGTCAGTGGCATGACCGTAATTTCAATAAAATTAAGTTCATGCAAGTGTTTTGAGCTAATTGATTTAAGACCATAAGTGTTTATAGCCATTTGGACCAAAAGCGAAAGTTAAGGGAAAAAAAAAGCACTAAGTGAGAAATTAAGCTATTATGACTTATAATGACTTAAGTGGCCTAAGGACAAAGTGTTTGGGTAACAAAAACCCTTCTTTGGGACCAAGGAGTGATGGTGTGGGAAGAGTGTAAATGGCCTAAGTGATGTAAAGTTAAGTTTGGGGGCTAAAGTGTCAAATGGAATAGAAGTTGGCTATACAAGTGGAGGAGATGACACTATTCATCATTTCCCCCATTTGCCATTTTCGGGCCTCTCTCTCCTCCATAGCTTTCCACCTTCAAAGTTCCCATTCTAGCTAAAATTCCATGAAAATTAAAGGTTCCAAAACTATCCCAACAAGCCCTTAGCTTTTTTTTTGGTGGAATTAGTGCATTTGGAGTTGTTCTTGCAAGTTTTTGGTTCAAACCCAAAAGTAAACAACTTTAATCATTGTGGGTTAGTTCTAATCTTTTTAAATGGTTAAAAATGGTCTTAACTTCGTGCTCTTGGTGTCCAATTTGGTTGATTTTGAGCTTAGAACTCAAAGGAACTCGTTGGAGCTTGAATGTGCTCATCGCTTATTTCTTGCTTTCAAGATGATTTCAGTTAATAGATTTAAGTTAATTTGGCTCAAATTATGCATAGAAATGTATTATTATGTGTAAGAATAAAGTAGAAACAAGACCTATGTGAATTGGACTTAGGATGGGAAAGTTTGAGCAAGTTTCGTGCAAGTTCGCACGCTGTCACGCAATGCTGTAATGCATTGGCGACACCATTTGTTGATGCGTTGCCATTGGCAACATGAACTGGAGATACATCACCATTAGATGTCAGAATTCTAGATAGTTGATGCCTTTGGTGACGCATCACCGATGGCATTGCCAAGGCATTAGTCCCTCAAGCTTAAGGCATCCTAAGAATGTCTCAAACTCTCGGTTATCATACCTAGGATAATTTAAGATGTTTGGTAACCTTAATTGGATCTAAAAATCATTCCTAAGTTGGGAATTATGCATTATTTAGGTGGTAGCTAAGGGGTGTGGTTAAGGTAAAGTAAGGAATGGTGGCTAAGGAAGTTAAAGTGCTTAAGTTACTAAGGGAGCACTAATGGGATTAAGGCGGGTTTTAGACTATTCATTGGCCCAAGTGGGAGGTCTTAGACCTTTGAGCAATCAAAGGAAACCTAAGAGGATCTCAACCAAACTTTATGGTTTGGTAAGTAAGCCACTAAGAAGCCTTAATCTAAGCTCGAAGAGCTTAGTAAGTTGAACCACATAAGGTAGCTACCCTGCACAATAAGTTAAGGGAAGAGATGGGTAAGGAAGGAGTAAGCGGTGGCTTACTCTGAGTAGGCCGCAAGGTGGGCAAGGTTTGAGTAAGTGATGACTTACTCTAAGGCGCCCATAAGAGGACTTCATTGTGTTAGTTAAGAGCTAGCATAGGATACGAGGGCTAGTATCTAAATACCCCAGCCGTATAAGCTCATGGCAAGTCTAGCACCTATGGGTGTAAGGGAGTCTTAAGTGCATTTGCATTGTGCATATTTCACCCATTCATCCATTGATCCATTACCTACATTGTTTGTTGTTATTTTTAATTTTTTTTCCTTTTGTTGTGCTATTTCCACATGGTTGTTTTGTTTGTTATATATGAAATTGTATGTTTGTTGTGCCTTCCATGCTTGTATTTGTTTCCCCATACAAGTACCAAATCTCTTACTGAGTACTTTAAAGTACTCACCCCTTAAGTATTGTATAGGTTTAAACAGGCTAGTCAGGCTTAATAGTTGGTAAGGGGCAGCTGTTAAGGCTAAGTTTTATGGGATTGAAGGTATTCTCTAAGTATGAAACTTAACATTTTTAAGTTACTTATGACATAAGCTAGTACTGACCAAAGTGTTTGCCTTACAGTTTGAGGCTAAAAAAGTAAAAGGATGGATCTTAGTAGATTTTTGTTACATCTTCTATATGTATATATTCATACAAAAGGATTGCCTCTACTAGTGTCCATTGATTTGTATAACACTATGGTTACATTTGGGTGTATATAAGATTGAGATGTATGGACATAGTTGTTACTCGTAGTTAAAGCAACTAGAGTTTTTATGTTTTGACTTGTTTTCATTTAAGTTTTACGAACTAGCGCTACAGTTTTCTTTATGGTTTGAATTTATTGTTATCGCATAGCTAGGGCAATGCATGCATATTCCCTATGCAGGGTAGGCTAAGTAATTAGTTGCACGAAATGATTTAAGACATTTCATGAGTAATAATTAGTCAATTGTAACCTAGTTGGAATTATAGCTTCCAAAGAGCCTACCAGTGTTAGCATTTCAAGGCATTGGGGCCCTATTCCACCACAAGGAGCCTTCTTGATATTGATCCTAAAATTACAGTGGCCAACACACTGACTTATAAGCTCATGTAGTGGTTGTAAAAACTAAATTTGGAAGGACAAAATTTGATTTTTGATTACTAATATATTTACGGGATCTCTGGCGCTCTAGGGGTCTAAAGAAGTGCTAAACCCTTCAGTAAGGATTTCGTAGGCCACTATAACAACTTGGACAGCAAAGATAATGAACTTAATAGGGCTGTGAGGTTTGAAATCTTTAGCCAAAAATAATTCCAAGAATGTTACAGCGGCTTACCAAGACTCGAGTACAAGTAGGGGTTCTATCGAATTGGAAACGAGTGCATAAGCTTATAATTTTGAACAAGAAAAACCTAGCAACGAAATATAGAACAAAAATAATGTATTTAGGTGCTGGGAAAAAAAATAAAATAAATGAGAAATATCAAAGAATTTAGACTCACACGAATGAATTCAGGGTCGTCGGTATACATAGGATCGCTTTTGGCGTCCGTGTGGGGTTTCCCTTCAACTTAATGAATCTAGGTAGTAATAGGGAATCAAATAAAATTGAAAATTACTTGGATGATGGAAAGATAAAGCCCAAAGGGCTAGACTTACATCGGTTCAACAAAGAACACGATCAAGCCGGTAACAAGGCAAAGAGTAAAAGGATGATCCTTTGGTGTGATGCCTTTTTATCCACTTTAATGAGCAAGACCATGAGCAATAAAGGAATTATAAGCCTATTTAATTGAGCTAAATAAATGGGAAGAGGGATAGGCCAAAGCTATACGGACATGACGAGGATGGCATTGTGGATAATGGCGGCCATGGGTGAATTTTTCTTAGCGTGGTTAGGCGGCTGTTTTGGATGGAGATGAAGAAGAAAAAAGTATGAATGTGCGTAGGGTTTAGTTATTAGAACTAGAAGCAACTTGGACTCCTAGGTACATAGAAATACGGGAGAGAAAATAAAAAGGGAGAAAAGAATAATAATAGGATAATTATTGGTGAATGTGATAGATAATAAAAAGAAAGATAAGGAGACAAAATAATTTTTTTTTTTTAATTTCAATATTCCAAGAGGTGTTGCGGCTGGATTTTTTCTGAATTAGAGATTAGGGTTAGTTGGGAAATTATTCCATGTAATAATAGCACAAATCCGGTTTAAATCGTGTATGCACATAGGCTAAATTTTTTAAACATAAGCAAATGAATTTAGAATTGAGTAAGACAAATTTCTTTTCACTAATTTTTGCGAGAAGAATCCAATAGTGCTCTTAGATTTTCCATTCGATGCTCGGTTGAAAAAGGACAAAAATACCCATAGCCTAAAAATGATGACTTTGAGCTTCCGGCTTATAATTTGACTTAGTGATCACTAAAGAAATTATCTAAGGATCAATATTCTTAGTTTTACATTGAATTTTTTTCAAATTGATAGGTAAAATTACAAAAATACCCTTGAGGGCAAATGGAAAATTTTGCATTTAAGGTAATTTGGTGGTTTTCTTTTTCCGTAATTTCTAGGGTTATTACATGATTTATAAATTGAGACAATGAAAATAAAAGAACATCTTTACACTATCTTTGAGATGATAGGCTGAAACAAAGTGAGAAAGAAACATAAAATGTCTCTACAAAAGTACAATACATGACATCAAAAAGTAAAGGCTATTGCAGACATTAAAGTTGTCTCTCTTGATAAAGAAAATAAAAATTTATGGGCTATTCTCTACTTGACTAAATCAAGAGTAGTTGTTAATATTCATAGGTTGTTTATGGTTTAGAATGATAGGGGAATAGATGTTTAAAGAAATGTAACATAACAAAAAAACCATTGTTTTTCAATGGTCAAATCTCCAATTGCTTGGTCATTGGTAATTTCTAACGCCAACGGCTGTTGGTAAGTGTAATTTATTTAACCAACATGGAGACCATTGAAAATTTCCAAACGCGATAATCTTAATCTATTATAAATTGAAAAGAAGGGATCATTTTGAATTTAATAGGGGAAATGTGGGACTAAAGTGGGATTTGTTCCTATTTCAAATATAAATTTGCCTCACACTGGGTGTCTTCTTCTCTTCTCCCCCTCTCCGTACGTGCCTTCTTCTCTTCTCCCTCTTTCCCCCTCACACAGACACACACGAACCTCCAGGCTTCCGGGATGGCATGGCGTTGCCGCCGCATGTGTTTTCCAGCAGCCGTGCCGGTGGCCGAATTTTTTTTTTTTCAATTTTTTATCGAATTACATATTTCTGATTTATTGTTTCGCCCTCTTTAGTTTCCTCTAAATCCATTTTTAAAAAAACTAAACAATTTTTTGCAGATCGAGCTCCAAAGTTTTGAAGCCCAATTTTTTTTATTTATGAGTTTTGGATTGGTTTTGTTGTAGGTTCTCTTTCGCTTTTGGAGTATATTGTTGGCGTATTGGAGATGAACCGAACGGATGTAGCTACGGTGCTGCTCAGCCGGCAAGCGGAGCATCGAAGCCACATGCCATCAGCCATGTCGGATCGGAGCCAAGTGCCACCAGCCATGTTCTTTCCCAGATGCCAGCTTACATGATCTTCTGCGGCAAAAGGTACACACCCTCACCGTCTGATTCTTTTTCCAGGATCATGTCCGCGGTTCTGCTTCTTTTTCCTCCTTTTCTCGTTTCTACGCCATCAGAATTTTTGTCGCTAGCTTAAAATAGAGTCTGCGTTTAATTCGTTGTTTGTTGGAAATTGTTATGTTTCTGCCAAAGCTAAGGTTCCTAAGTTTATACCATGACAGGTTCATGTGAAATCATTCTGAGGACTTGTTTTATTCCTGACTTTAGGTCCACGATTGTGTTGCTCCTGGGGGAAAGGTTCTTATCCCTACAATGCTCTTGGAGAGCTCAGGTATTCAGATGTGAACTTAATGTTTCCTTTTTTTTTTTTTCTTCCTTTCTCACTATCAGGTCGATTATTTTTCATGGATTGTTTTTGTAAATACTTTTTATACTTGAATAACAAATTTGCATTCTCTTCTTCATGATCTTGGTATTAATCAGTTTTGTAAGTGATCAATTGGAAAGTAACAAATTTGTAGCAATGTATAGCGGTGCAATGTATACTGGTGTGTATACTGGTTTAGCTATTAAACCAGAATTTTACAATTGATTTTCTTGCAGTTTTTCCTGCTGTTTATTCAAATTTTAGCCTCAAGTTCCTCTTAATTTATTGCACCAGTTTGCTGCAGAATTTTTGGTGCAATGTATACTGGTGTCTCTCAATGTTTAAGATCATTTTCCTATCAAAATCCATTAAAGTGATGTGTCAGTGATTTTTGCATAATGAAATCTAAAAATTTCTGAGCTTTGTGAAATATAATTTTTCATAGGTAATGGTGGGTATTCCAATTAAAGTATGACTTAGCCATGGGAACTTCTGTGTGTTGTGGTGGGCTCGTTCAGCTGTTCCAAAGTTGTTGCCCGTTGTGGTGGAGGTATCCTTATCATCAATACATCATGTCTTACTTTTGTACTCGAGTTGGTCATCTTTGTTTACTTATTTGTTTTGTGATTAATGTTGACTTGTTCTCGGTTATAGATGTGTAACAGTATAGTAATCCACTTCGTTTGATTTACTAACTTTTCAGAAGTTGTACAATAATATAGTAGACTATATCAAAAAGAAGGAAAATCATCCCCAATAAATATGTGATTTTGATTGATAATGATATCTTTGTCCGTCCTATGTAACGTAGAACATTTTTTCTGGGTCATTTAATTCATAATTCACTTTGCTAAAGCATGGAAATTCAGGAAATTTGAATTGCAGCCATTGAAAATGAAATACAAAGAAGTAGCTATTGTTAATTAGCTCCCTTTTATTTCCTTAGTATTCACAAAGAAGATTGTAGGAGATTGTAGCAACTACTGGACAACTACAAAAATCAGCAATTGGAGCTGAATTTGGGCAAGGAAAAAGTGGCGAAATAGTCTCTTAATCCATGTAAATAAACCTTACTCCTATTTAGTTTAATGCCTATATGATATGTGGTTCTTTAATTCATTATGCGAGCTTATATGTCTATTTCTAAATTGGGATTGGTGTAATACCCCCAATTTTATAAATCTTAATTTTGAAAAATATCTTAATTTCTTAGAGTTATTAAGCAATTAATTACGAATAATTTAAAAAATATGAGGTAAAGCATTTTCTTTTAATCTATTTTTCAAATAATAAAAGTATGAAATTAAATCATAGTAAATAAATGATAATCTCAGGAAAACTAACATACGAATAATGATCCAATTTTATCAAACCATATGGTTATTTTATAAATGAAATAACACGTAGTAAAAATCCAGTCCCAGTCAATTTTTTGAGAGCTACAACGTGCCCTCACTTAGTCTGCTCCACATCTTGAACCTCATTATACGATTCTGTGTACTCCATCTCCTCATAGTAATCACATAAAAAAACATATTAGAATGAGGGGTGAGCAGCACTTGCTTAGTAAGGGGAAAGTATTAGGCCCATCACGTGAGTCACAATATTCCTTCAAAAAATAACAAATGAATAATAAACTTTAAGTTTCAGTAATTTAATCAAAAAATAATTTCAAACAACATCATAACAACAACACTAAAGTCCTACTAGCATGCTTGAACTAATATGCATATGCATAATTCCTTTTACTGATTAAATTATATCAAATTGATCAAATCATTTAATATAATACCAAGAAGTCCTGGGTTTTGTTCTGATCAAATGCCCCTCATCCTTCAAATTTAATGGAGCTTGGTTAGCTTCAAAAAATTAATCCTTTTTATTTTTCCTTCACTATTTGTGTTTACTTTATTTGCTTCTCTCATTATTGTGGGATAACTTTTAGGCAGTGCCACTTGGGATGCCACTAAGTCATAGCCTCTCAAGATACCTATACTGAGGTAGAGCCTTTTGTGATACTAGCCATAAGCATGGTCCTCCGCCAACTATGATCCAGCAGCACACACATCATATCTCAAAACTTCATATCAATATCGGGTCATGATTAGGGATTGTCCATCACCACCTTAACATGTCTCTCAAGCTTGAATCGTCCATTCAGAACCTCTTTTCTAAATTTACAGCTCGTTAGGTGATGCAGATATGGTCTGTTACCAACCTTGCATGCCTTATATGTTATCTTGCTCCTCAAATCTTGTAGTTAATACAGTCTTATATATAACAAACATCAACCATATGCAACAACCAAATGATGCATAATCGTAACTCATTTTATTTTAAAACCTTTTTAGTAGAGTGTCATGATTCTAATGCATCCTAACTTCTTTTATCTTGTTATCTTGGTTTAGTTTTGCATGATGACATGACAATTGATTATATCTTTTTAAGTTTATTTATGCTAAATGTCCATCTCCTTTCTCATGAATTTTTTCTAAGTTAGTCGCTTATTATTTATGCACCTAATCATTTATTTACCGGCTTATAATGGTTTATTATGGCCCTAACATGCCACTAACGGTTGCTTTCGGCCTTATCATATTGCCAGTGAGCTTGTTGGCCCTAAACATGGTACTGGTGGTGTTTGTCATACCGGCTCTAGACATTATACTGGAGGCATTTATTCAAGTGGTCTATGTATAATTCTAACTTAATTCATGTCATAAACAGTCCTAGCATGATACTAGTACTAAACATACATCATATATCACATCATTACAACCAATCAAAATAACAACATAATGAAAAATAAAATAAATAAAATAAAATTCTTGTAAAGTTATTCAACCCATGTTGCCCACGCTCTTAAAGATTTTATTTAACCTAATTGTTTACTTAAGGTTTATTATTCGAGTTGATGCTTATTTTGGACCTAGGATGGCCCACGAGAACTAACTCGTTCTTTCTCCTCACCTAATGCGAAATAACCTGATGAAAAAGGAGGTTTCCTAGAACAAGTCCTATAAAAGATTAGGAAGGTAGAAAATTACAAAATATGCTAAAATTTGGAAATTTTCTAAAAAGTAATTGGAAGGTTCACATTCTTGATATCTAGGCCAAAATTTTACCTAGTGGGAAAAAAAATGGTCCTGGGGTGTCTCCAGTTGCCTCATGCCTACTTGGGATCGTGTTGGTAGTCTTTCTTGATGATGATCGTAAAATTACAATAGCTAGCACAATTAGCTATATACTCATTTAATAGTTGTAAAAATTGAACTTGGATTGAAAAAAGTTGATTTCAGTTACTGATGTGTTTTTGGGATCTCTAGTGCTCTGGGAGTCCAAAGGAGTACTAAGCCTTTCAGTAAGGAGTTCTTAGGCCTCTGTAACAACTTGGAAAACAAATGGAAAAAACTTAATAGGAGCTATAAGGTGCAAAATATGCAACCAAAAGAGTTCCAAAAGAGCTATGGTGGCTTATCGGGGCTCGAGTACAAGTAGGGGTTTGATTGCATCAAAAATGAATTCGGAATCATTGGCACACATAGGATGAGTTTTGGTGTCCGAATGAGGTTTCCTTTCAACCTAATAAACCTAGGCAAGAATAGGGAATTAAATAACATTCAAAATAGCTTGGATAATAGAGAAACAAAGCCCAAGGGGCTATACTTACACCGGTTTAGCAAATAGTGCAATCGAGATGGCAATGATACACAATGGTGTGGTTATGATTTTTCTAGTGCGATGACTTCTCTACTCCAAAGAGAAAAACCAAAAATAATGGGGAATTATGAATCCACCTACATGTAATAAAAAAATACAAGAGCAAAGTATAGCCAAAGCAACAAGAAGATAGCTAGGATGTCAAGAAAAGAGAACGGTGTTCATGGGTGGTTTGTGGTGGATTAACGACAACTAATGGGGTGTTAGTTATTGATAGGAAGAAGGGAAGATAAGCATGGAATATGCAAATACTCTGGTTAGTAGGAATATGCAAATACACTGGAGAAAAAAAAAAGAAAGATAAAGAAATAATAATGATAATAATGGTAGGATAGTGATGTAGGTAATTTGAAAAGGAATATAGTAAGTAGAACGTAGAAATTAACTTAAAAATTCTAAATTTTTGGGGTTGTGTATGCAGCTGAAAAATTTTAAGTTTTCTAAAATAGAAATTAAGGTTAGATGAGAAATTGTCTCATGCAACAAAAGCACAAACGCGATATAAACCGTGTACACATGTAGACTAAATTTTTGGAACCCTAAGCAAATAAATTTAGAATTAAGTGAAACAAAGCTCTTTTAACTCGCTTTCACAAGGAGATTCCAATGGGGCTCTTGGATTTTTAGTTTGATGCTTAGTTGAAAAAAGAAAAAAATTCCACTAGCCTAAAAAGGTTGACTTTGAGCTTCCGGCCTAGAATTTAACTTAGTGACCACCAAAGGAATTATCTAAGAATCAAGATTCTTAGTTTTATATTGATTTTTTAAATTGATAGGTAAAATTATGAAAATACCCTTGAGAGTAAAATGGTAATTTTTATCTTTAGGGTAATTTGGTAATTTTATTTTTCTTAATTTCTAGGATTATTACACTTGGATTTCAAATTGTTAAGTTTTAGTTACTTATGTTGTCACTTGGATTCCAAATGATCTTGGGAGTTAGGAGTAGTAGATATAAATATGGGCGTTTTCTAAAATGATGTTTGTCTTGACTAGTTAAACCAAGTTTTCTAAAATGGTGTTTATGTTACAATTTTTTTTTCTTTTGCATTTTTAATGTGTTATGTGTATCAATATGTAACTGAAATTAGCCATTAGATCTCTAAATAAAAAATTAAATTTAAATTTACCAATTTTCATGTATATATAAACAATTAATTTCTCTCTTTGGAACGTAGATGTAGGCAAGATAGAAGCTTTACGAGATTGGTGATGTTTGGTACTTCTAAGTATGTTCATTCACCCAATTTTGTATATATTTGTTCTTTTTAAAAAAAATTTCCAATGGCTAGCTATTGGCCAATACCATTGGTATATCTCCAATAGCTCCAACCGTAAGGAAGTTTTTGAAAACTCCAGCTATTGCAAAAACCAATTACCGTTAGAGAAAATGACACAAGGTTTAGCCGTTGGAAATTCCAAATGAATCAAATTCCAATGGCTAGCTATTGGTAATTACTAATGACCAACTCTTAGGCCGTTGGAAACTTTTTTTCCAACGCTTCATTTGCCAACTTGCCACTTTCCAATGGCCTTATGTTGGAAAATCCAATTTTCCAATAACCATTGGAAAATAGCCTTTTTTTAGTAGTGTGTTTATTATTTCTTTGAATTTCTATTTGGAGTAAAAGAATTCAAGGCATTCTTTTGAGGAGGAAAAAAATCTTGAAAAGAAATTGTTGATGAAGAAGTGTTATAGGAGGAGACAAAAGCGTTCAACTCTCTTTAAATAGAAGATATTGATGATTATTTACTTTTATACTACCTTAGAGAGATAAATTGGTTGGATAAGAGAAAAATTTTCATACTTTGACAATAAGATTTCATTGCTTATTATGCATATGTATGCATTTGGGGATTTGTAAATAGTATTTAATTATCTATCTAACCATTTATGGAATAGTATGACAATATTTGTAGTTTAATTATCAAGTTCATCTTACCATTCATGAAATATTAGGATAATCTTTGTAGTTTGATCTTTAATTTTCTTTGTTCATTAAACATGTATGGAATACATGTATTGAGGATTCCTAGATTACATTGTGTTTTCATTCTTGGTAGATATACATGGTGTGTTGAAATACCAAAAACCATTCAATCTACACTGCATGGGTGAAGAATTACTAAAAAATATTGATTACATGAAATGAAATAAATGCAAATAAAATTGTAATTACAACATCTTATACTTTTATTTGTCACTAGAACTTAAATTAATGACTCCAAAATTTTGATTACCATTTATAGAATATAATAAGCAATTGGGAATTGATCTTTAAAGAAGTCAAAGTTAGAATGAATATTTTGTAGAAGTATAATATGTGATTTCACCTGGCAAGGGACTAAAGTGAAACATTTTCAATGGGTTTAGGACCAAAATAATACAGTTAATAGATTAAAGACTAAAAAAAGTATGATATTTAAATTTAAGTGACAGTCCATGAAATTTACTTAACTAGTATAAAATAGCTCTAGGAATTCAATCAATTTTTATATAGTGTAATATATGATTGTAGAAATGATCTTTAAAATATAAAAATTAGAGCAAAGATTTTGTGAAAGTATAATATGTGATTTCATTTAGTGAGGAGCCAGAGTAAAATGTTTTTAATAGGTTTAGGACCAAAACAAAATGGTTAGCAAATTAGGGGCTAAAATAGTACAATATTTAAAGTTATAGGACTATCCATGAAATTTACTGATCTAGTATATCTATTGCTAGCATTTATTGCTAGTTACCTAACTTTTATATATATATATACCTTAGTCTCCGTTCCTAAAGAAACATTTCATCCTTTATGGGATGGAGACAGTATTTCTTTTAGTTGTTCTTGTCTATGTTTTATTTAATTTTTGTATATTTTTATTGATTCATTCTGATAGCCAAAGTGGTATCAATCTAACCGGATGGACTCATCTTGAAGCTTGGAGAAGGTGAACTAGAGATCTTACACTCAAAGATCACGTTAAAGAGCCGGGATGTGTATTTGTGGAAAACCTTCTGATAATCAAGTTAGCTTTTTGAAAGTGATATGAAGTGATAATAAGGAGAATTCTAATGGTATTATTTACCTTGGGATTTAGAATGGCGTTGCCTTTATATAGTGGTGGAGGAGATTGTAGGAGATCTCCTAGGTAGAAAAGATCCTGCAATACAAGGATTCAGTTGCCATATTTATCGACCTTTTCCTTATCTAACCCGTTTTGAGACCTTTAGTCCTTCTAGAGTGGGCTTCTTATGCACATGGATTCGGGGTTCTTCATATGGGCTTATTCTTGGGCCTGCGTGGTATCAATAACTCCCCCTTGTAAAATGTGGGTTTAGGCCCCACATTTTTTGGGAAGAGAGAGTTGAATTCTGCTATTGCACCCATCTGTTAGTTCTTAGTCACCATATTTTTCAAGAAAAATGAATGTCACCACAAAACAACGCCTCTTTTAAAGACTTTTGAAATGCACCTTTTAATATGTAAACATAGCATTATCATCATTTTAGATTGATGACAGTTGTTACATAGTTTTGGATGCATGGTAGGTTCAACAGTTGTCTAGGAGTCGAAACGACACCCATTTAATGCTCGCTCGAGGAAGTGACCAAGCATGCCCCTTCTGGTAACTGCTTAGTGCCACATTGCCCATGTTTATTCATCTTTAAATAGTGTCATAATTATAGCAATTTTTTAGGAAACAATCGAAGGGCCTTTTTTTTTTTCTTTACAAAAGGCTAAGGTTTTCACCCTTTTTCTTTTACCGTTTATTCTTCCCTATCATACTTAAATTTCTAGGTACATTACTATTACTTTTTGCTACTTTAGAACATTCTTGGAGCTTTTTTGTCAGCCATTCGCAGCTTTCCTTCTTGGTTTTTGACTTCCCATGCTCTTTTTGTCATCTCTTCTTCAACTTCTAATTGGGTTATCAAAATGTTTTTTAGCCTTCTTTAATTCTCCCATTCTAGGTTTTTAGTTTTTTCCTTTGAACTTGTCTTTGGGTTTTCTATTTACTGGTTCTTTCTTTTGATTATGGGTTTAGTTTTTTGGTTTTTCCTCCATTTTTCTTTCACCCCACAACGGTCGCCTGTTCTTTTTGGCAGCAGCCCTTACCTTGTTCTCTCTGGTTTTTCTAGATAGCTTCTAGCAAATCATCCCTGAGAAGGCTGCCGCCAGTAACACTCCACTTCCATCCACCAAGGGGGTTGCTGTTGATGTGGGTCTTCAAAAAAGCCATTCTTTCCTAACTTGGAGGATCTGAAGGAGTTGAAAACACCATTAACTTTTGGGGCATTAGCAAAAAATCTAAAGTGGTCATATTTGACCAACGGGCCAATTGCGGTACTGGAAAAATTCCAAGCAATATTAGCCATAAGAAATGAGAAGCTCTGACGAACAAAATTAACTACCAACTCTTACTTTTACCTACTTTTAACTAAAAGGACAAACTTGTGTGAGAAAAAAAAAAGGAATAACAAATATAAAGAAAACTTTGGAAGCCACCAATTCCACAAAAAATAAAAAGATTGCTTGAGGATGAAGGTCATTCGGATGCTAAAATCAAGACCGACATTCTTATTGTCTTCATGGCCCAACTCTAGGTCGGGCTTCATTTCCCCTGCACCTACTGGTGGAACAATTTTGCCTGCACTATGAGGTGTCACCCTCCCAACTGGCCCCAACTCTTTCACGAACATTAACATCTTTATCATAGCTTATAAGATGGACATGGTGGACCCCATCTCAGAGACGTTTCTCTAATTTTACATGCTCGATCTGAAGAAAGACTGTGGCTTCTTACATATTTCCCCTGTCAATTGTGAAGGCAATAAGTTCTTTACATTCATTGTCTGCAAGGAGTCTTGGACGGACTAGAAGGACCATTTTTTCTTTACTTTAAGGGAACTAGAGTAGGGCTTCCCATGTTCGTTCAACAACGTCCTCTAGCACGCCTCCATCAAGCGCCTTTTTCTTTTCCAAGGCTTCAAGGGGCACAAATCTTACCATGGCATCCTTATGTGGTTGGAAGCCGTAGTTCATAATGAAAATTATGAAGGGCTATTTCTAATCCCTTACATAAAGATTTTGGAAATGAACCTTGGATGGACAGGGATCAACAAGGCCCACCTAACTTTTCCTAATGTGGAGAGTCTTCTTAACTTAGCCCCTGGTTAAAAGGCTTCCCTGATAGAGGCTTTTGAAAAGGCATCAACAGCTTAACAAGGTTCCCAAGATTCTAATAGCTATACTTGTTTTACGCCTTTCCTTGTGCCTGTCTTTTCCTTGGATTCATTCTAATCTTCTTTTCTTTTTTATGCACATATGGGTGGTCACACTCGGGAGCACTTAAAGAAGTGAAAAAGTATTGCTGACAAGCTAGCTAATGCAGGAAAGCTTCAAATATTATTGGCAGACGTTGTCCATGACCTTAAGGCCGTTGGTGGTTCCTCCGCCATGCCTCATTCTCAAACTGCTACTCTGATCTTTGAATTAGAGACACCAAAAGAAAAAGTCTCATAACTCCAATGGAAAAAGGCTCATGACCCAGCCTTCATTTTTAAGAAGACCGAGGTCTCCGAACACAAGAGTGATGGTATGGCTTTCTCTCTTGATGATTTCCAATGTTTCGATGGCATCAATTTGGCATCATTTCATGATTGTTACTGGTCTTTCCATCCAGTTGCTTCTGTGAAGAATTCAAATTGGAGCGACCCCCTTCTTTCTCCCCGAGGTGACGTCCTTTTAGGCTATCTCTATTCTTCCTCCCCTTACCCTAGTTTCTATGAGGGTAGTTTCATATGGGCTAGGTAGTGTGCCTTCATTAGGTGGCGAGGTAGTGTGCCTTCATTAGGTGGCGAATCCCAAAAGCCTCAGGACAACTTCGGAGTAATGCCGGTCGAAAGAGGTTGTAGGGGCAATCGATATTAAGGAGCCATTGTTAGAAGATGAATTTTAGGTGTCAATACTGAAGCCTTTTCAACAAATACTATCCTGGCTACTTCATCAAGGTTGGTGCATGATATTTATACAAGCTCTAGAACAAATTCTACTACCCTCATTGCCGCCTAGCTCACGCTTCCTTGCCAGTTCAAATTTACACTTCCCTGCCAGTATCCAAAAGTTGTGATTAATCTAGGAAAATCTGTAATCGTTCTTTAGGTTGTAATGGTCAAGCCTTCTATAAATTCAATGAAGTTTCAATGAAGAGATTTTTGTTTAATTTTTTGTCATGCCCTTATTTATTCCTTAAGTTTTTCATAGTCAAAGAGGTTTCATTGCCTTAATATGCCTTATATCAGGCTTATTTTAGAGACGACTCATTCCTCATCATGCCTCATATGGGGCTTTTTACCGTTTTTAGCTTTAAACCTCTAGGCTTACTCAAAGTTTTGAAAGCCTTCATCTTGGTTAAGCTAGAAACGCTTCCTGAGGTCGTCACCCCGATAGCCATTCGTGGCCTTCATTTTTTTTGGCTAGCCTATTGGCCCTTTTCAAGTCTTAATTATGGGTCCCATTTTTTGGCCTTGTATCTTGTTGGTCCTATTAGACCTCATGTTCAATTGCTTTCTTTTTGTTCTTATTTTGGTATCACAACCTTTTGATCATCATTAAAATCATGAGAGATCGGCATCATCCTCTTTGATCACACTTTGGAAATGGTACTAGATAATGCCTTCATAGATATTATTTCAGTTAAGCAAAATGGGGACATAAATCATCCGAGTGATAGGTTCTAGGTAACATCCTATCACTAGTGATGCCCGGCGGCATCATTTTCGGAAGACATTGTGACTTCGGGAGGGACTTCCTGAGGGGGAGAACGTTTGCAGCTCGAATTTCCCAGGGGAGTGTGCCTGAAAATACTCAGAAAAGAGGGTTAGGAGGTCCCCGGGGTGTTTTCCCGGGGAGGAGCCTCCGACGCCCTAGTCAATGTCCTGAGAGGTGAAAGAGGGGGGGGCACTACGAAGTTTAGTGGCCTTGCCTGTTTGTGTTTTCTCAAGATGGAGGAGTCGAACCCTTTGCCAGGGTCTGTTCCCTGGTATTTATAGGAATGCCCAGCCCGTTCAGATGACGACACGTGTTCGATCGGATGTTCTTTGAGTTTCTGGGCGTAGAGGACAAGTAGCCGGTGGCAGGCTCCTTGAGCTTTGAACTGAGACAGGTCGTGACAAGACCTGGACGGCGTCGGCGTGTCAGACCGCCATTTGGGGCGGCATGTAACGTCTATGGGCGACATGTCAGAGGCTCCTTAAATGCTCATGTCGTACTCCCGAAGTCCTCTAGGCGAGGTCGTCCTTTGGTATGGATGCCCTTCTTCGGGAGTTATGCTCGTAGTTCGGGGAGTCCTTTAGTTCGGTTGTTCTACCTTCGGAGGATTCTCTCCTACTCGTAAGGGGTAGGCCTTTGTCCCGAAGCCGATCTGTTTGGTCCCCCGAAGGAGCCGGCCATACCTTTGGATTTCCTGGCGTATTAGCCGAAGTCCTGACTTCATGGTGCTCGACTTCGCTCCTGCCGAGGTCAATGACAGTGCTTCTTTTCGAGCTATGCCAGGCTTCCCGAACACAACTTCGGTGGGAAGTATGTACTGGGAGGGGCGAAAGCCCTTCGGCTATCACAGGCCCCCCTCGAAAAAAGCCGAAGTGGAAACTTCGGTTTGTCAGCTTTCGGAGGGCGCCTCTTTGGGCCTTAGGTGTAGTACCTGTGCCGAAGACGGACCTTTCGTCCGAAGACGTAGGCTGTTCGACCATAGCCTGTCCTTTGGTGTCTTCGAGGTAACCTACTTTTTTCCTTTTTGCAGGTCTGTGTGACGTCGCGTCCCGTAACCAGACGTGTCAATCTAGAGCGGTGCGCCCAGGATTTAGGGGTGTCAGAAAGTGTGTCCCTCTTTTGGCGCGATTGCTGACACGTGGCATGTTTGTCATTGGCGAGGGCTGCATCGGATACAACAGGCGCGTCTTTTCACGCGCAGTTATCAGTTACGGCAACTGTTCGCCTTCGTGGGGTACTTATGACGCCAGTTCGCCTACCCCCCTCGGCCTATATATACCCTTGTTCCTTCATAACCTCCTTTTGCTTCTGCTTTTGCTCTCTTCTGCCTTTCAACTGTTTTTGCATTTTCTCCTGCTTTTCGCGGTGATGATGTTAACAAAGTTTTTTCCTGCCACCTTTCACAACGGCGTCTTCAAACCCAGATTTTGGCAAAGCATTTGGTGGGTTTTAACTTCCCAAGTCTTCTGTTTTTCGAGCTTTTTTCCCGAAGTCATTTTTGCCTTTTTCCGAACTCGTTTTTCAGCCGACATGCCTATTCCTGAGAGTTGGCAACCTCTTTTGTCTCACCCTTGCTGCACCACTCCTAAGAAATTAGCAAGATGGAAGACTAAATATTTTCTTCCCTCGTATGCCATTACAAGGTTGCCACGTTCTGACCAATTTAGCTTTTCGAACCGTAGTAACGAGGTTACCGTTTTCTGAGCCCAACTGAAGGCCAGACTTCGGTACCCTCCTCCGAAGATGATTTGCGACTTCTGCCAATTCCATGGCATTGCCGTAAATCAACTTCCGCCGAACTCGTACTGCTATTGTAACGCCTTCCTCTATATGTGTGGCATCTTCAAAATAGAACCCCACTTCATTATCTTTATGCAGTACTATAAGCTTTTTGTGGTCCTGAAGGGTGGCTTTTACTTTATGCTACCTCGGGGATCAGGGAGCAAAAAGTATATGTTCACTTTTGCCAGTAAGGATAGCTGGCGAGGGTGGCAACAAAAGTTTTTCTTTCTGAAGATGGAGGAGGCCTGGTCGTATGTTCCGACCAAGTGGGCTCGGGGAAGGCTGGAGATGGACGTCGTAGATCTGAGGATAATGCTGACTCCCGGGTTGGCTCCCGTATTTGCGGACTTTGACAAACGTATCCAAGCCATCTCCGACTGGGATTCCGAGGTCCCTTCGCGCTCTCTCTACCCCTTCCCCATCAATTGGAAACTGATGACCGAGGAGGTTCTTCGGGAGCTAGGGGTAGTGAAGGAGCACAAGACGGACCTTGGGATACCGGCTCCTGCCATTGCTGGGAAAGACTCCTGGCTGGTGCAACTCCTTCGGGAGGAAGTTACTTACGAAACTTTTTATGAGCGTAAGTTATCTTCGAGTCCCTTTGTTATAATTTCATCTTAGACTCACACTGATGTCTTCTTTCTTTTCCAGAGATGGGTGACGACACTGCTGCCTTCTACAAATCCCTTTTCCTCAGTCAATCCGAGAAAGGTGAGCAAATGAAGAAGGCCGTCTCCCGAAGGCGGAAAGCGACTAGGGCTGGGCCTTCTTTTAAACGGGCGAAGAAGACTGTTCCACCTCTTCAGCCGGAAGTTCTTGAGGAGGTAAGCAGAGAGCCCGAAGCTGCCGCCGCTCCGCCGCCCGAGGTTGCTGCCAACGTCCCTCCGACCGACGTCCCTTCTCGGAGTCCTACTTCGTCGTAGGCTCTTCTGGATGCCTTGGTAGAGGCCCCTTCTGCCGAGGAGGGGCGCAAGAGCAAAGGCAAGGGGATTTCTACCGAGGAGGTTCTGGATTCTGACGATGACGTGGCCGAAGTGCCACCAGGTTCGTTTTCTAGCGAACTGTGATGCCTTCACTTTTTTTGAATTTTGAGATTTACTTGCCTTGACCAGCTTTTTATTTTGCCGTGCAGGGGAGTTACAATTTCCGGGTTGGGCAGACGAGCATGCCCAGAAGCTAGCCCTTCGGGATGCCCGTATCCTAAAGGGGAAGATCCCGAAGAAGCCTTTCTGGTCGTTTACGGAGGACATGAATTTGTACTCCGGAGACTGCCAGCAAATGGCCAAAGAGATCTCAAAAGGGATCCTTACCGAGGCCTCCTTCAGGGCCATTGTAAAGGCTCACCTGGGCGATGATTCCCTCACCACGAAAGTTTCTGAGCACGTTGCCCAAGTATGCTTCGCGCCTTTCTTTTTCCTTTTGATTTCTTCTAAGTATTTGGCTCTCTTTTTTGCCTTACTGACTTTGCCTTTATTTCTTTGCAGCTGCTGGGGTAAGTTGGTTTCCTCAGAGTTCGGGTGGCGAGGTAGGCGGTGTTCTGAGTTTCGGCCTTAGAAGTCATAGAAAAAACTAAGGCCACGTGCTCAGAATTGGCTGCCAAAAACACGCAGCTGGCTCAAGCTGCAGAGAAGGAAGTTGCTGCCGTTCGGGAGGAGTTCCTAAAAGAAAAATAGGAACTTTTGAAGGACTCCTCCTAGAAAATTTCTGTCTTCGGCTCCCAGGTGGCGGAGCTGATCTCGGTGAACGAGGCGCATCAAAAGGAGAAGTCAGAGGCTGAGGTTCTCCTGGCGAAGGCGCTTGCTGAGAAGGCTGCGCTCCAAGCCGAGGTTGATTCTTTGAAGAATGAGCCAAAGAAGAAGAAGATGAAGGGACTGAAGAAGGAGGTCGCAGATCTGAAGAAGGACCTTAAGGACCTTGGGGTCGAGAAGGATAAATCCAACCAGATGACCAAGGTTGGTTTCCAGGATGGGTTTTGCCTCGCTCGGCACCAAGTTCTTCAAAAGTTCCCAGATCTAGACCTCTCTTTCTTGGAGGCCCGAAACATTCCCGAGGGGCCTCGGTGGTCTTGGTCCAAGATTGAGCACCTGAACTTGCCTTCTTCTTTCCCGGCGCCAAAGGTGGTGGAAAAGGATGCAGGAGGTGGTGGCTCCCGGGGCGCCGAGATTCCTTAGTTTGTTCTAGGGTCCTTTGCCTTCTTTTCCTTCTTTTTTGTACTTCTTCCTTTGGCACTCCTTCTTCTCTGTAAGCAAATTCATTTCAAGAAAGACTTTTCTTTTTAGAAAATTTGGCTAAGTCTTTTTGCGAGATTTTTCATTTCCCATTGTCCCGAACACGTTAGCTCAAGAGACTTCGAAAAATCATATCTGCGCTCGTTTTGGCAATCACCTTCGCGGAATTCTGACTTGTACAACTTATGCTTAGGAACTTTTCTTAGAAACTTTTGTACTTAGAATATTTTTTCTAATTTGTTCATTGCCATTTTCCCATCGAAATCCTAAGCATAGAACTTTTTCAAGGCGTCTGAATGCCAAGTATTTTTCAATTCTACGACTTCGGGATCGCCAAGCTTGTACACCCCTTTTCGCACTTCGGCAAGTACCAGGTAAGGTCCTTCCCAATTTGCGCGAAGTACCCCGTGGGATGGCCTTCGGGGTGCAAATTCAGCCTTTCGGAGAACGAGGTCTCCTTTCTTGATTCCCTTTGGCCTGGCCCGTAAGTTTATGGCCGCGGCCACTCTTCGTTGAAAAGTTTTTCTTCTCAGATCAGCTATTTCTCTCTGTTCGCCGATGAGGTCGAGCTTGGTCCTCATGCCAAGGTCATTTCCCCTTTCATCAAACACTTGCACTCGTACTGATGGTCGTACTACCTCTATTGAGATGATAGCCTCTGTACCGAAAACAAGTAAAAAAGGTGTCTCCCCTGTGGCTCTTCAAGGTGTTGTTCGGTAACCCCATAACACGCTTTGGAGCTCTCCTGGCCATTTCCCTTTTGCTTCCCCCAGTCTCTTTTTCAGACCATCTTTTATGGTCCTATTAGATACTTCTACCTGCCCATTGCTTTGGGGGTGAGCTACTGGGGCGAAGTGCATTTTTGTTCCGAGGTCACTGATAAATTCCTGGAATCCCTTGTCTATAAACTGGGACCCATTATCAGCTACAAGTACCCTTGGTATGCCGAACCTGCATACAATGTTCTTCCATACGAACTTCTGCACCTCTTTTGCCGAGATAGTCGCCAGGGGTTCTACCTCGACCCATTTGGAGAAATAGTCTACTGCTACCATGCAGAACTTTATGCCTCCAGGTGCTGTTGGGAGTGGCCCAATGAGGTCTATGCCCCAGACTGCGAAGGGCCAGGGATAGTCAGCCGAAGTTACCAATTCCGAGGATGTCCTATGGATATTTGCGTGCCTTTGGCAATTACCGCATTTCTTGACGAACTGCCTAGCGTTCTTTCTCAAGGTAGGCCAAAAGTATCCTTGGCGAAGTATTACTGCTGCCAGGGCGTCGGTTCCGATGTGCGAACCACAAGCGCCTTCGCGTACTTCTTCGAGGATCATTTCAGTATCTTCTTCGCCAACACACCTCTGTAGTGGATTTGCATATCCCTGCCGATATAATTCTTCACCAATTAGGAAGATTCGACAGGAGCGTCTTCGCATTTTTGCAGCTTCGCTGGTGTCTTCGGGGAGCGTATTGTCTGCGAGATATCTTTTTATCCGGTCTTTCCAGCCTTTTTCCGAAGTCGCTATGCTCAGCACTGTAATGCTCGGGTGGTCTAGCACCTCGGTGCATGTTTTTTATTTTGCCAAGCAATCTGCCTCGGCATTATCTCATCGAGGCACATTTTCGATTCGTACGGTGTCGAACTCCCGGATGAGTTTTGCTACCAATTCATGGTATTTTGCCAAGGTTGGGTCCTTTGCCCTGTAGTCTCCTGCCGTTTGCCGAACTACCAGCTGGGAATCGCTGTGGGCTTTCAAGTTTCTTATGCCAATTTTTCTGGCTAGGCGCAATCCTGCTATGAGGGCTTCATACTCAACCATATTATTGGTGACGTTAAAGCCGAACTTGATAGCCTTCATTACTTCTAGGCCTTCGGGACCTCTAATAATTACCCCAGCTCCCTGGTGTTCGGACCCTGAGGCTCCGTCAACATACAAAGTCCATTCGGGCTCACCTTCGCCAGGATCCGAATGGCTATCCTCGGTGGTGGGTACTTCGGCGATGAAGTCTGCCAGTGCTTGAGCTTTTATGGCTTTCCGAGGTTCATAAGTGATGTCGTGTTCGCCAAGCTCCATACACCACTTGGAAAGCCTTCCCGAATGATCAACTTTCCTCATGACATCCCGTAGTGGTAGACTACTTCGGACGATGATAGGGTGAGCCTGAAAGTATGGTCGTAGCTTTCTTCCTGCTAGTACGAGAGCAAATATAGCTTTCTATAGCAAGGGATACTTGACTTCGACACCGTGTAGGGACTTGCTTACATAATAGACCGGCCATTGCTTCGGCCCCTCTTCTTTCACAAGGACCGAGCTCACAGCTTTTTCTGTGACGGCGAGGTATAACACGAGGGGCTCTCCCTCGCGAGGTTGTCGCAGAGTGGGCAGACTGGCTAAGTAGATTTTGAGTTCTTCCGAGGCCTTTTGGCAGTCTTCATTCCAAGGATGATCATCATTTCCAAGGTTGTTCTCCTTTTTTGTTGCCTTAGTGAGGACTTTGAAGAACGCTCGACACCGGCCTCCGTATCTGGAAATAAACCTACTAAGAGAGGTTATCCTTCCAGTGAGCCTCTGCACATCTTTTATTGTGGCGGGAGTTCGGAATTCGAGCAGAGCCTTAATTTTTTCTGGGTTAGCATCAATGCCTCTTTCTGATACCATGTACCCAAGAAAATTTCCCGAGGTCACTCCGAAGATACACTTTTCGGGATTAAGGTGGATCCCGAAAGTTCTGAGCTGGTGGAAAGTTTCCTTTAGATCCGTGACGTGGTCCCTAGACAGCTTGCTCTTAACTATTATGTTGTCGACATAGACTTCCATATTTCTCCCCATTTGATCACTAAAGACCTTGCTCATCAACCTCTGGTAGGTGGCTCCTGCATTTTTTAGGCCGAAGGGCATCCTGACGTAACAGTACGTTCCCCCCTCGGTGATGAAGGAGGTTTTCTCCTCATCTTCGGGGTCCATCCTTATTTGATGATACCCACTGAAGGCGTCTAGGAAACTTAGGAGCCCGTATTCGGCAGTTGAGTCTACCAATTGGTCTATTAGTGGGAGAGGGTATGAGTCTTTAGGGCAAGCATTGTTCAAGTTCCTGAAGTCGATGCACATTCGGAGCTTACTGCTTCCTTCTTTTGTGGCAATTACCACGTTGCTTAACCATTCGGGGTATTTGACCTCCCTGACGACACCAGCGTCTAACAAGCGCTGGACTTCGGTTTTGACAAAGTTACTTTTATGGACCGAGATGCTCCGTTTATTTTGCGGGACAGGTTTTGCCTCCGGACTTACTTTAAGGCTATGCTGTATTACGCCAGGGTTTACCCCTGGCATATCTTTTGGCGAGTAGGCAAATAGATCTTTATTTGTCAGCAGAAAAGATACAAGTTTTTTCTTGTCACATTCGGCCAAGTTTTTCCTTATTCAGGTATTTTGGCCTGGGACAAGTTCCACTTCTTCTATTTCCGCCTTCGTGGGATCTTCTGTCGCGCCCTTCTTTGGTGCCTTTGCCTCCATCATTTGTGCGAAGTTGTTTGCTGGAGCTTTTCATGCTTTGACAAACACCTTCCTTACTTCGCTCTGATCGATGAAGATTTCCGCGTCTCTATCCTTGGTGGCGAAAGTGACAGTTAAGTATTTCACATCAGGGCAAATGTGTAGATTTCCCTGTGTCTGTCTTCCAAGGATGGCGTTGTATGACGAAGGGACATCCATGACGATGAACCTTGTCATTGTGGAGGCAAATAACTCAACAGTCCCATCTACCGAAGTCCCTTTCATCATTAGGGGAAGATCGATCCATCCGAGGACGGGTAGCTCTGATGGTCCCACCCCGAAGGTAGGCGAGGTGACAAGCTTGAGGTCGCTGCTGGATATGCCCAAGCTCAGCAGCAAATATGAAAACAGGACGTCGTCATTTAATCCATCGTCAAGCAACACTCTTTTTACGTCCCAGTTTCATATCCTTGCCATGACCATCAGTGGGTCGTCATGGGGAAATATGACGGCGGAACCATCCTTTCGGGCCAGCCTCTTCGTTGGACTTTGATATTCCATGACTGCTATTTCTCTGGCCTTCCTCTTTCTTTCCGAGGATGGAAGTCCCGCCATGATTGTTTGTATTACCCCTGCCGGAGGTGGAGGACGCCTCTTTGGACTTCGGTTCCTCCTTCTGTCAGAGTCGTAATCCTCATCATCTGCCTTTCCTTCCTCCTCTTTTCTCCCTTTCGGGGAAAGCATTCGCAGATAACGCCGAAGTTGACCCAGTTTGATCAGTGATTCTATGTACTTCTTCAGTTGGAAGTAGTCTTCGGTGTCGTGGCCGTGGTCGCGGTGGAACTGGTAGAACTTCTTTATGTTTTTTTTTTATCAGCGGTCATGGCCCTTGGCCGCTGAATTTGGGTCCTCTGTCTTTCCATTGTCATAAGGATGTTGGTCCTTGTGGTGTTCAGGGGTGTGAAGGTTGGGAGTTTTCTTCCCCATATTCTCCGAGGTCGTCCTACCTGTTCGGCTGGATATTGGCTTTGCTGGGTGGATCCTTCGGCCCGGTTGTGATCGAACTTCGGTCCACCCATTCTCAGCTCTTCGGCCGTCATATGCTGTTCGGCCCTTCGGTAGAACTCGCCAAGTGTGTCCAGGGGGTCTTTGGAGAATTCGTAAAATAGCTGTGAATCCCTCCGAAGGCCCCGTGTCATCGCGAGGATGCGTATTTCAGGCCGAAAGTCTGGGACACTCAAAGCTTCTCTGTTAAACCTTTCGACATAGTCGCGGATGGTTTTTCCACTTCTTTGCGCTATGTCGAACATCTGGACGGGCATCTTCGCCATCGGCCGACTTCCAATGAATTGTTGTGTGAAGGCCGTAGATAACTCCTGAAACTCTGTGATGGTTCCTGGGGCTAATAAATTGTACCAGGCTGTTGCTGGTCCCGTGAGGGTGACCTCAAAACAATTGCACAAGGTGGCGTGGTCGGCACCGTGCATCATCATGCTGCGTCTATACTTGTTCAGATGAGCCTGTGGATTAGTTCGGCCATCGTACGTTTCCAGCCGAGGTACTCGAAAGTCACCTGGCATGGCTGCTTCAACTACAGCTTGGGTGAATGGGGACTCTTCTCCACAAAAGGTCCCAGATAGCCTGGCCCAAACGAGCTTACGGGCTACCAGTTTTTCCACCCTGTCCAACCTCGCCAATATCTTCTCCAAAAGGAGCGTGGCGCTAGGCTCTTCCTCCTGGTGCTTGTAGGCTTCGTTGCAAGGAGATTGCCTGTGCCTCTTCAGGGAGTGACTTCGACGCCGAGGGGATGGAGACTTCGCCTTGGGTGATGAGTTCTTTTGGTATGGGACTTTAGGTCGCTTAGACCACGCTTGTCCCGCAAGTCATGCCCCGAGGGGCATGTTTTCTGTCGAAGACTCTTCACGGGGGTCCCCACTTCCCGAACTGTGGTAGGTTGGCTTAGGGCTTTTCTCCCAATGGCGTACTGGTGAGGGAGGCATTTGGGTCTGAGTTGGTTGCGGCCACCTTCGGTCTATCTGTTGCGTCATTTCAGCCACAACAGACCGTTGAAAGTCACGCAGAAAACTCATGGTGATGACAAGAGGATGCTCCTCCTCCAGCAAAGAAGTCCCTGGAATGGTTTGCTCAATAGCCGGTTGAACTTCAGGCGCAGACGGGGACCTCGGGAGTCCCTTGTCCTTGGAACGCCGAGTCTCAACGACGGCGACCCGAGGGTGGGTTCCCACAGACAGCGCCAAATGATGCCCGGCGGCATCATTTTTGGAAGACATTGTGACTTCGGGAGGGACTTCCTGAGGGGGAGAACGTCTGCAGCTCGAATTTCCCAAGGGAGTGTGCCTGAAAATACTCAGAAAAGAGGGTTAGGAGGTCCCTGGGGTGTTTTCCCAGGGAGGAGCCTCCGACGCCCTAGTCAATGTCCTGAGAGGTGAAAGAGGGGGGGCACTAGGAAGTTTAGTGGCCTTGCCTGTTTGTGTTTTCTCAAGATGGAGGAGTCGAACCCTTTGCCATGGTATGTTCCCTGGTATTTATAGGAATGCCCAGTCTGTTCAGATGATGACACGTGTTCGGTCGGATGTTCTTTGAGTTTCTGGGCGTAGGGGACAAGTAGCCGGTGGCAGGCTCCTTGAGCCCTGAACCGAGACAGGTCGTGACAAGACCTGGACAGCGTCGGCGTGTCAGACCGCCGTTTGGGGCGACATGTCAGAGGCTCCTTAAATGCTCATGTCGTACTCCCGAAGTCCTCTGGGCGAGGTCGTCCTTTGGTATGGATGCCCTTCTTCGGGAGTTATGCTCGTAGTTCGGGGAGTCCTTTAGTTCGGTGGTTCTGCCTTCGGAGGATTCTCTCCTGCTCGTAAGGGGTAGGCCTCTGTCCTAAAGACGATCTGTTTGGTCCCCCGAAGGAGCCGGCCATACCTTTGGATTTCCTGGCAAATTTGCCGAAGTCCTGACTTCGTGGTGCTCGACTTCGCTCCTGCCGAGGTCAATGACAGTGCTTCTTTTCGAGCTATGCCAGGCTTCCCGAACACAACTTCGGTGGGAAATACGTACTGGGAGGGGCGAAAGCCCTTCGGCTATCAACTAGCATCCATTAGTTTGTAGGCTTTTGCCCTAACTTTATTCTTCACCAAGTACGACCTGTCCCAATTAATCTGTAATGCTTCATGTCTTGGATTTGTTCTTGTTAATTCTGCCCCTTATGAATCTCCTTTTTCTTGTCTTTTTCATCATGAGCCAAGGCCACTTGTTGCTTAAAAGCTTTTACACAAACCTGAGCATCTTTTCTGAGTTTCTCCAAGAAATCCAACATGGCTTTCAAGCCTTGGTTGTTGGCATCACCATCAAACATCTTGACACATAAGGTAGGATGAATGACTTCTACTAGTGAAGGGACTTTCTTCTATTGACCTCTGTGCGGTCATTCGGTAGTCCCACATGACATTTTTGCAATTCTTCTGCCGATCTCCCTTTGGCCTCATCAAACTTCCTTTTCAACCAGTATTTTATGGTGTGATTGGTCACTTTGACTTGTCCATTCGATTACGCATGAGCTACCAACACAAAGTAGAGATGGATGCCCTTATCTTCTGCAAACATATGCATTGGTGGTTATCAAATTGTTTACCACTATCAGTAACGATGCCTTGTGGGCATCCGAAGTGATGAATAATGTTTTCTCATGAAAATTTTATAATCTTGAAGGCCGTAATGGCTGCCAAGGGCTTCATTTCACCCATTAGGTGAAGTAATTGACAATGATAATGTAGAACTTTACCTACCTAGGGGTCGTGGGAAGTGCACCAATTAGGTCAATGCCCCACATTGGTGAAGGGCCAAGGATTCTAAATGGATAAAGCCTCCAAGGAAGGCAACCTTTGGACTCGGGAGTTAAGCTGGAACATATAGCATCATCATATGAGGTCACAAGCATCTTTGTCAACCTTCAGCTAGAAATATCTCTGCCTCAGTGTGTGCCAAATAATCTACCCCAATATGGGCTTCGCAATCTCCTTAGTGGATTTCCCTAAGGACCTTTTGGTATTCTTGGGGAGTCAAGCATTTTTATGGGGGTAAGGTGAACGTTCTTCTGCAAAGACCATTGTCAATAATAGTGAATCATCCTAAACAAATTTTGACATTTCTCTATTCCTTGGCAGTCCCTCTTAAGGTCTCGATTTCAAGGTAGAACCATATAGGCTTTTTTCCAGACACTATTTATGAGGGCCTTATGTTCCAAGAAACAGATCAAGGGCTCCATCAATTCCTCCATCATGGCCTTGGCCTTTAGACAGGGTAAATGGCTTAACATTCCTGGCCCTTGAAATCATTTACACGTACATATGGTCAAATGTCTTGAGCAAATTTCTAACCAAGCTCAAGTACTTACAGAGTGTAAATCCTTCACTTCTGCAGTTTTGTTGGCTTGGTTAACCATCAGCTAAGAATCACTATAGATCAATAGACGTCATACCCCCACTTGACTAGCTATCGTCAATTCGGCTAAAATTGTACGCTTAGTCATGTTGTTGGTTATGGGAAATCAAAACCTTACCCTTAGTGTTGCCTCCATACCTAATGGCCCTCGCAATACAAACCTGGCTCTTTGGTGGTAGGGTCTCAAGGCCTCATTAACATATGTCTCCCAAGGCTCATACTGAATTTCAAATTTACCTAGCTCAATGCATCATTTTATAGCCTCTTGGAATGGTATGGTATTTGGAGAATATATTTTAGTGGTAGCTCTGTTCGAATATTGGTCTTATGTGTCTGAAAGTATGGCTTCAACTTTATAGAGGTTGTAACGAGGGCGAAGATGGTTTTTTATAGGGTACAATATCAGGACCCAGCCCTTTGGAGAGTTCAGGTAATGTAATAGATGAGCCATTGCTTTGCACCCTATTCTCTTACTAGCACAATATTGATCAAGCCATAAGTAACTACTAAGTATAAGATTAAGGGTTCGTTGGGTCAAGACTGTTTGAGTGTCAAGAGCTATTGTAGGTATTCTTTGATTTGCCTAAAAGCTACGCAACATTCTTTCCTCCATTCAAATTTTGCCCCATTTTTTAGGATTTGGAAAAAAATATAAAAAAGGTGGCTTCAGTCACTAAACTTAAATACAAACTGACCAAAGAGGTCAATCTTCCAACTAACTTTTAGATATCCTTTTTTCTATATGGGTTAAGCATCATCAGGATGGGCATGATCTTGTTAGGGTTGGCATTGATTTCTCTTTCCAAAACCATATACCCTAAAAATTTTCCCACTTCAACTTCAAAGATACATTTTTTAGGGATTTAACCTCATATTGAATTACCTCTTTCTCTAGAAAGTTTCACAAAAATCATGAATGCAGCAATCTACCTCTCTACTCTTAATGACCATGTTACCTATGTATACCTCCATGTTACACGTAAATATTTTGAAAAAACTTTGTTCATCAAGTGTTGGTAAGTTGCGCCAACATTCTTCAAGCTGAAAGGCATTATTTGGTAACAGTAGACTGTTTCTCTAGTGGTAAAGGTGGTTAGTTTCTCATTTTCAGGGTTCATTATAATCTAGTGATACTTACTAAAGGCATCCCTGAATGAGAGGATTTTAAATTTGGTAGTGGGATCAACTAACTGGTCAATGGCTGGAAAAAAAAAAGATCATTTGGTCGGGCATCATTTAGATTTATATAATTGACGCACATGCACCATTCCCTATTTTCTTTCTTGACCAAGACTATGTTAGCCAACTATTCAAAATATTATACTTCTTGAATAATTCTTGCCTCCAATAGCCTTTCGATCTTCCTTTAGATGAAATATTTTATTTTTAGAGCCATGTTCCACTTCTTTTATTGAACTGGTTGAGCGGAAGGTCGGCTTATAGCTTATGTGTGATGACTTCAAGGTCTATTCCTGACTTATCACTTTAAAACCATGCAAATATATCCATATTAACACAAAGAAATTCAATGAACGAATTATTTACCTAAGGAATGAGATTTTTCCAATTTTCATCGCCTTGCCAGAAGCTATCTCCACATCTTCAAAGTATTTTGACAAAGGAATCCCTGGCTTGTTGTCAAAAGACTTATCCTTCTCCTTCTTCAACTTTGGCCGTTCCTCGTATCAAATTTATTGAGGGCCTTCTAAGCTGGCCACATAACTCCATCAATCGAAGCTTGGTCTACACATATTAGGATGGATATGGAATTATACATAAGCCAGTCTCTCGATGATAGCATTGTATGATGAAGGTACATCTAGGACTAAAAACTCTGAGGTATGGGAGCCATAGATGACTTTTCCATCCTTTGCAATGCCCACCAACATAAGGTGTACTCTAACCATTCCAAGTGTTGGTACCTAATCCCACCCAACTCCATACGTAGGTTCCAAAACTAGGCTCAACAAGGATCGTAGAATCCTGATTTTTCCTAATAAGTCACCAAAGAAAATATTGGAATTACCCCTCATATCCAAGTATACCCGTTCAACATCAAAATTGCTAATCCTAGTTATAATGACAATTGGGTCTACATGTAGGACCGGGATACGAGACTCTCACACCCCTGACACTTTTAGTCCAAAAATGATTCTCCCTTTGTTATCATATGGATGACCCATTCGAGTGGTCTCATGTTCTTGTAGTTATCCCTTGCAGGGAAGCAAGCTCTTTCCTGTCGATGACCCCTCTCCCGGCCGTCATCGTCATCATCATCATCATCCTTCCTACTAGGCCTCTCTTCTTACTTTTGATAGCTAAAATCTACCTTAGCTACATATTCTCATAGCTTGCCCGCTTGGATTTTCTTATCTATACGCTACTTCAACTACCAACAATCCTTCATATCGTGCCCCTTATCCTTATGGTAACGATAGTACCTTTTCATTTCCTTCTTGTTTGTAGAGCCCATTGGCAGTGCCATGTTGGTACCATGTTTTTTCTCCAACTCATATAAGATATTTTCCCTCATTTCCTTCAATGGCGTCGGTATGGAATTAGGCCCCCTATTCCCCTTCCTTAAGGAAGATCCACCTTTCTTTGCCCTTGGTTGCTCCTTTCGTTATGTCGATTGATTGAGCTCCTTTGCATGCATATATTTATATTCACTAGGTAGAGAAATTCCTCAATGCTTCAATTTTCCTGTAAATCCCAAGCCAACCTGGAATTCTTTTGACAAACCATGGGTGGTAGTAATTAAATATAACTCAAGGGATAGATCCTATACCTTAATTTTCATGAAGTCCCTCAAGGACTCGTCTTTAGCCTGCCTTATCTTTAACCAATGAGCAATTATCTTTAGGGTCAGCCTACATCATATAAAATGTCAATGGAAAGCTTGGGAGAGATCCCTGAAAGATTGGAAACATTGTCCTTTATTAGCCCCGAACCATGAAGTTGCAGCCCCTATCAAAGTGGAATTGAATACTCAACCCATGACAACAGTATAGGTGGTGGATTGGGTCTGTGAAGGCATCATATGAGTCTTCCTTTGTCATCCTACAGTCATCCGATATTGGGGCATTAATGGTCTCTTCTATAAATGGTCAGAGCCATATATAATCTATGCATTTTCAAGATGACAGTGATATCACTGGCTTCGAGGCCGTCGCACTTTGCTTGAAACACTTAGGGAGGTTCTCTAACAAGATTCCTAACCCTAGATCTTGGTGGCGAATCCTGAGGTAGGGCTCATCTTGTATTTTCAGGCATGATATGGCTTTTGGTAGCTCCCTCCGACACCTTAGGGAAGGCTCTTCAAATCTCTTATTAGACAGTGGCCTTCAATAGCTTGAAAAGAGCATATTGGAAGGCCTGAAATTGATTCTTGTCTACGACAGCAGGTTTTTTGCCCTTTTTAAGGTCATGTGGCAACAACAGGGGCTACAGACTCCTTAGGTTGTACTAGAATTTTAGGGGTTAATAGCCCCTCCTGGAAGGTTGTGAAGGTCCCACATTTCTTGGTTCTCATACTCATTTTCATGATGGTCCTGGTCCATTTGTGTTCTCTTCACATTCACCATTTTTGTTCTTACAGATGACACCAAATTGATAACTAAAGTTATACCAATCTAACCGGTTGGACCAGCCTTGAAACTTAGAGAGGGTGAATGGAAAACCTGTACTTAATGATCACGTCAGAGCTCTGAGATGTTTAATTAGGGCTAACCCTCCAATAATCGAGTTAACTTCTCAAAAGTGTATCAAGTGATAGTAAGAAGAATTCTGATGGTCTTAAGTACCTTGGAATTAAGAATGGGGCCCCCTTTATATAGTGGTCAAGGAGATTGTGAGAGATCTTATAGATAGGAAGGATCCTGCAATAATGGGATTCGATTGCTATATTTATCGGCCTTCTTCTTTATCCAACCCGCTTCGGGCCCTCTAGGTCTTCTAAATTAGCCTTCTCCAGCAAATGGATTTGGGTTCTTCATACGAGCTTTTTCTTCCCATATATTTGGCCCCCATGGTATCACATTCCATAACAAAATAATAACAGGAGATCTTTTGATATTTTTTCTATATTGTGATTTACTTGGTTTTTTTATATGTTTTTCCTTACTCTTTTGCACACTTTTGTTCTTCTATTATGTATTTTAGCTTTTCTTATTGTTTTTATTGTTTTTTCGTTGCACTTTTTTTTTGTTATTTTATATATTTTTTTATTTTTTCATTATTTTTTTTCTTTGTTCTTTTGTGCCTTTATTTATTTTTAGTTTTTTTTGTTTTATTGGTTTTTTCTTTGAAATTTTTTGTTATTTTATTTGTTTTTATTATTATTTTATGCATTATTTAGTCATTTTTGTATGTATTTTGTTTTTCTTTCAAGTGTTTTATTTATCTTTTGTGCATTTTTGTTGTTCGTTTATGAATTCTTAATTGTCTTTCTTTTATTTTTTTTTCATATATGTTTAGATTTTTTTTTTGTATATTTTAGTTGTAATTTTATGTGTTTTAGTTGCTCTGTTAAACAAACTCAAATAAGAAGTTAAATATGAAATTAAAATAATACACAAATTGACATAATAAAAAAAGATAAATTCAAGCTTTTCAAGAAAAAGAAAGAAATTGGAAAAGTAAACACCAGAATGCAAAAATAAAAAAGAGGGAAAGGATGACAAAGCAGATAGAAACTAGTGAATGCCACACAACAAAGTGATTGTCCTATAGTAAATGTCCACATATCACTAGTGAATACCACACAATGATCTAGAGATGAGAAATATGCTTGCAAGTTGGATTTTCTGGCTTCAGATAATTTAAGGATTTTCTTCCTAGTGTTATTTTTATATGCGTTTTTTAATGTAGGGTTCAATTGTGATCTAATCCAAGATTCTAAATGAACATCCTTAACTTATGAAAAGGTATCTCACTAAGCATCATCTAATTAGTCATACCTTCTCAACAAACTTGTTGATTAATCAGCAAATTAATCTGAGCATTCCCATGTTGAAGTTCATTTTGTGTGCCAACTTTTATTCTAATGTTTGTAATTCCCATACCTCAATTATCCTTCCCGAACAAGGTCAAAATGCCCCCACACTCATGCAGTTAGGCTTCCTTCCAAATTTGCATTTTGTTTATGGATACTAGGCCTCAAGGTGATTGCTCGTTAGCGTCAATTAGGTCCTGCCTCCTCCATTTGGATTCTTGGCTAAAGTGGGCTTCATCTTTTCAATGACATTGTTAGAAAGTTAATTGTCAAGTCTTAAAATATAATTTTCCATGTGGAATTGGTTGTCATCAACCACATCTTAAATGTGGACCCCTTAATCAGCCGGCCAGGATCGGTGATGAAACAAACCTTTTAGGCTGGTGGTGCAGGATTAAGAGCTATCCACACCCTTGACAGCTTTACTCTTTCCATTAGCGACAAAATAATAGTAAAGATGAAGATGAGATTTGGAAAAGATTAAGAAAAAATTAAGAAAATTGCTTGAGAGCTTGAACAAAGTAAAAGAGAATGTAATAGATAAAAAAGAGAGATTGTAATTGTTAATCTGAGGAAGAGTTGGAAATGAGGCTTTCTATTTATAGGAGAGCCCATGTTTTTTATGGACTAAAAAGACCTAAAAAACTAGTTGTTACTAGTTGTAGTAAAGTGCAAAATGGGAATTTTAGGTCAAAAAACATGTTGGAGTACTTGGGGGCCTAGGAAGTTATTATGTCATCTTTTTTTGTAAAATTTCAAATTTGAGGTATTGGAGGTGTAACAGCTAGCCTAGCCTAACCTAGAACTAGCGTGCCTGGGCTCAGGCTTTGATGGAAGCTGGGCCGTGCTGTTAGTGTTGTGTCCATGAGATGATTGTATTTTTGCACATTGAGTCATGATATTTTATTAAGGCATTAATCCAGCAATTATGTTTGTTGTTTTGTTTTTGCGTAACTTAACAAACATAATTGTAACCCTAGAATAATGATATTCTTAAACGTCCCTGGTCTAGTATTATTGTGGAGCGGGTTGCAATAATACATAATGACTAGAATATGTAGAGACTAATATGAGATATGTAGTCTACATATGGGTACAAGTTGGAGAACTTGTGTACTGGACTGACCCACCATGAGAACACTTCATGGATCGTTATATGAGTTTCATAAATGATTCTCATAGTGATCATGGCATATGTAGTCCTTCGACCTAAGATCATCAAGGTTCCCTACATGTGAGTCACATACTTTGATACTTTCCTTTGTTTCTCGTAACTGAGTGAACTTGAAGGAGGTCATTGGGTATGTCACATATCATGCGGACGGATTTGTATGATCAAGATGGGATTTGTCCCTCCTATGTAACGGGAGTGATATCTTCAGACCCCCTGATAGAGTAAGACTTAGAAAATGCATGGCCATGCTCGGATGAGTTGATATACGATATCAATATCATCAGTTTAAGTTGGTCTACTCGGTAATCAAAAAACTAAAGATTGGGCTATACGAGAGTGACACATTCCATGTCTCGTGCTTAGTCTTGATATCTTGGACAAAGGGACAATGGCATATATCGGTGATGATCATAAAGGTTTAGTCGAATCATCGACAATCTTGTCACTTGGGTAGCAATGATATGTTACTAGACACCGCTCATTGCTTATGATCATAAATGTGATTTATGATCATTGCCAACGTGGTAAGAGCCTATTGGGTCGCACACATAGAGCTATTTGGATCATTAGAGTGCATGGGCTAATAATTTAGGTTTTGGTTTCACAATAATTTCGTATTAATAATGGGCCCAATAGCTGAGCCATTATTAAGCCCGAAATTAAAGCCTAATTGGATTAGGGCTTTGAAACCCATTAGGCCTGGAAGTTGAGTCTCACTATAAATACAACTTCTAGTGAGAAATTCGCAGGTCTCCTTGCCCTAGCCTCCCAAAAGGACAGCCGCACTCTTCTCTTACAATTCCTTGGAGGACACAAGCTAGCACTGCGAGCGCAAGAGAAACGCATCTGCCGGGACGTGGTGGAAGCGTGGTGATCCCGAGAGGCTCGTATGGATACCATAGAGAGCCTGAACACGTCAACTATTCAGGTTTTGTGATTCGACTCTACAGTTGAGTGAGAGATCTCAACCGAAAATTAGGTATGAAAATTTTTGAACACCCGGTTTACCCCGTTTCACTTGGTCCTGGAGGGTTTCGGTTAAATTCCGCTGCGCTGTTTGCCTCCCGAAACCCAACAGTGGTATCAGAGCTACTGGTGAAACTCTAAATCGGGATTAAGTGTTGAATCGCATGATGTTATGTGTTCGGTTGCTTTTCGGCCATGATTAATTAGATTGATTCATGATGCATAAAACCGGAACTTGTAATGAACATATGAGATATATGAAGAAACGATACAAATTGGTGAATGAGATTAACCCGAAATTGATAGGTATGAGATACCTATATGGATTAGGATTCTTGCAATAGTTGCAAAAACCCTAGCTTTGTTCGGATTCGGCCTGTTCGGGCACCGAAAGTAAGGTATTTTTGGTGGCTCGAATGGAGGAGTCTCGGGTGCCTACTTGCTCGAAATAGAAGATTTCGGGCTAAGCAATTGTAAGACAATTTTTGGCGCCGAGGGGGGGACTGCCCCAAGGGCGGCTCCCCTTGACCCCGTCCGCTGACTGGTCAGCGGAACCACCGCCCGCTGACCGACCAGCGGGACCGCCGTATGCGAAGCGCCACATAAATAAAAACTGGTTAATCAACGCGCGAAACTTGGCACGCATCATTGTTGAATGAGATTTGACATGATATGCTGATTGGTGTTTGAAGCATGGTGCATGGTTATAGCCCTTGATTGGTTGTACTTGTAAATACAGCCTGCAAGTCGTGCATTTTCTTATCACTCCCATTGTACATTCTCTTCTCACCTTACTCCCCTCGAATGTAACTCGAGGTTTCTATTATTGATGTAATGGTGCATTATGGGATCATCCAAGGTGGTATGTCCAAGGAGGTGACAACAAAAGGGCAGCCAAGAAAGGAAGAGAAGGAGCTTGTGAAGACTCTTTTCTTTTCTTAGGCTTTTATGATATTCTCATTGGCTTGAGAATATCGCATAGTTTGGGCTATAACCATGTCACGTTTACTTTCTTGAATGCATGAGATGCATGTTTTATATTTGTATGTGATGCATGTATAAGACAACCGGAGATAACAAATTGGTGAGATCAAATGAAAAATCCCTCAAACAAATATTAAGTCGTTAAATGTGATGCCTTCCAAATGTTGGCACTCGTCAAGACTTTGATCAACATTAGGTAGGTTTGCCAAAGCAAAGCACCTATGTTCATCTTGGCAAGGCGCGATGGGATAATAGTGATATCCAAATTGCTAACTTTGGGTCCGACTTAACTAAGTCATCCTAATAGGATTAGGGACTTAGAGGCATAGAGTTGGGCTTAAGCTCATGAGATGAGCTTGGACAAGTGTTGTTCACCCAACTATCCAAAAGTTGCATAAGATGCAATTGGCAAAGAATTGCCTACCTAAATAGCTATAACTTGATAGAAAAGCCAAAGCTGACTTAGGTTGTGGTCAAATATGGATCTTGGCCCACTAGAATACATTAGCGCCAAGGTGTTCCGAAATAATATCGAGGGTTATTATTTTGAGGAAAATAGTGGGAGTATCGTTTAATAAAAGTCCTTATTAAATGAATTAAAATACATGCCTCTTACACTGCATATTTACTGTTGTAGATAACCATGGCACAAAACACATCGACACTTTCGTTGCAATCAATCCTTGAGAAGGAAAAACTGAATGGGAACAACTTTCTCAAATGGTACCGAAACTTGAGGATAATCCTCAAACAAGAGAGAAAGGCTTATGTCCTAGAGCAGCCCATTCCGAATGAGCCTGCTGCCACTGCTCCAAGAGCTGAAAGGGATGCTCACAAGAGGCATTCTGATGATGCTTTGGATGTTGCATGCCTCATGCTTATTACCATGGAATCTGAGCTTCAAAAGCAACATGAGAACATGGGGGCGTTCGATATGATCGAACATCTCAAAATGCTTTTCCAAGAGCAAGCTAGGCATGAGAGGTTTGAGACCTCTAAGGCACTGTTTCAGTGCAAGATGTCTGAGGGAAGTCCCGTGGGTCCTCATGTGCTCAAGATGATTGGGTACATTGAGAATCTTGAGAATTTGGGATTTGCTCTTCAGAAAGAGTTGGCTATCGATGTAGTCCTACAATCGTTGCCTGAAAGCTACAGTCAGTTCGTCATGAACTATAACATGAACGACCTTGACAAGTCCCTTCCTGAATTGCTCAACATGTTGAGAACTACTGAGCAAAAACCTTAAGAAGGCTAAGCCCATTTTGATGGTTCAAAAGGGCAAGGGAAAGGAAAAAAGCCAACAAGAAGAAGGATAAAGCTAATGGAAAGTCCAATGCTAGTTCTTCTTCAGCTGCACTAAAACCAAAGGGTGGTGTGGCAAAGGAAGGGGAGTGCTTCCATTGTAAGCAACTTGGACACTGGAAGCGCAACTGCAACCTCTATCTTGAAGAACTTGCTAAGGAAAAGGGAAGTAAGACTTCCACTTCAGGTATTCTTGTTGTAGAGGCTAACTTTTCTACTTCCTCATCTTGGGTATTGGATACTGGATGTGGATCTCACATTTGTGCAAATGTGCAGGATCTAAATAGAAGTAGAAGATTGGCCTGAGGTGAAGTAGACCTACGTGTTGGAAATGGAGCAAGGGTTGCTGCCTTAGCCGTAGGGACTTATGTTCTCACTTTACCTAGTGGATTAGTTTTAGAATTAGACAATTGCTACTTTGTTCCTACTATTAGTAGAAATTTGATTTCTGTTTCTTGTTTGGACAAGAAAGGTTTTTCATTTATAATAAAGGACAAATGTTGTTCTATTTATTTGAATGAAATCTTTTATGGTAGTGCTTAACTTAGCAATGGGTTGTATGTTCTAGACCTCGAAGATCCAATCTATAATGTGAATACCAAGAAGGTCAGATTAAATGATTCGAACCCAACCTATCTCTGGCACTGTCGCTTGGGCCATATAAATGAGACCCGCATATCCAAGCTCCATAAGGATGGACTTTTGAACTCATTTGATTTTGAATCATATGAGACATGTGAGTCATGTTTGTTGGGCAAGATGACCAAAGCCCCATTCACATACATAGTGATGTATGTGGCCCTATGTCTACACAAGCTAGAGGAGGTTTCCAATACTTCATTACTTTCACTATTGACTTCAGCAGATATGGCTATGTGTATCTCATGAGACACAAGTCAGAATCCTTTGAAAAGTTCAAAGAATTCAAGAATGAAGTAGAGAATCAACTCGGGAAGAATATTAAAGTGCTTCGATCAGATCGAGGTGAAGAGTACTTGGATCGAGAATTTCTTGACTATCTAAAAGAGTGTGGTATAATATCATAACTCACTCCACCAAGTACACATCAATGAAATGGTGTATCTGAAAGGAGAAATCAAACTCTGTTAAACATGGTTCGCTTTATGATGAGTCAAGCTGACCTTCTAAACTCCTTTTAGGGACATGCTCTAGAGACAGCCGCTTTTACACTAAACCGAGTTCCATCTAAATCGGTTCAAAAGACACCATATGAGATATGGAGTGAGAGGCGTCCCAATTTGTCTTTATGGAGATTTGGGGCTGTGACACTTATGTGAAACGTCAATCCTCCGAGAAACTAGGGCCCAAATCTCAAAAATGCCTTTTTGTTGGAAATCCCAAAAAAACAAAGGGTTACTATTTCTACAATCCTTCTGAGCAAAAAGTGTTTGTTGCTCGAACTAGTGTCTTTTTGGAGAAAGAGTTTTATCTCCAAAGGAATAGTGGGAGGAAACTAGAACTTGAAGAAATTCAAGAACAACAAAGAGACATCGAACCTGAAATGGAACCTGAACAGACACCGCAAGATATTGTTCAAGAGTCTGTTCCTATAGCACAGAGCCCACATAGGTCTGGTAGGATTCGGCGTGAGCCCGAGAGATATGGATTTCTCGTGACTCACACCGGTGATGTGATGCTCATGGATCAGGATGAGCCCACAACCTACCAACAAGCTATGTCGGGGCCTGACTCTGAGAAGTGGCTAGTGGCCATGAAATCCGAGATGGAATCCATGTATGAAAACCAAGTATGGACTTTGGTTGACCCACTTGAAGGGGTAAAACCCATAGGGTGTAAATGGGTTTTCAATAAGAAAACTGACATGGATGGTAATGTGATTACCTTTAAGGGACAATTAGTTGCAAAAGGTTTCAAGCAAATTCATGGTATTGACTATGATGGAACTTTTTCACTAGTTGCTATGCTTAAATCCATCTGAATTTTGTTTGCTATTGCTGCACACTATGATTATGAGATATGGAAAATGGATGTCAAAACTGCATTCCTAAATGGAAAGCTACATGAGGATGTGTACATGACACAAATTGAGGGTTTTTTCACTCCTGAGAATGCCAATAAAGTGTGCAAGTTGCAAAGGTCCATTTATGGACTGAAGCAAGCTTCTCGAAGTTGGAATCTTCGTTTTGATGATGCAATCAAAGAGTTTGGTTTTATCAAAAATGAAGATGAACCTTGTGTCTACAAAAAAGTTAATGGGAGCGCTATTGTCTTCTTGGTGTTGTATGCAGATGACATACTACTCATCGGGAATGACATTCCTGAGCTACAGTCTGTGAAGACTTGGCTAGGGAAATGTTTCTCTATGAAGGACTTGGGTGAAGCAGCCTATGTATTAGGCATCGGGATCTATAGAGATAAATCTAGAAAGCTTCTTGGCCTAAGTCAAAGTACATATATTGACAAGGTGCTAAAAAGGTTTAGCATGGAAGATTCCAAGAAAAGATTCTTGCCCATGTCACATGGTATCACTCTTTCTAGATCTCAATGTCTGAGTACACCCGAGGAGAGAGAGCGCATGAGTAAGATTCCATATGCCTCAGCAATTGGATCTATCATGTATGCCATGATATGTACTCGTCCCGATGTCTCATATGCTTTGAGCATGACGAGTAGGTACCAATCGAACCCCGGTGAGAGTCACTGGACAGTTGTTAAGAACATCCTTAAGTACTTATGAAGGACTAAGGATGCATTCTTGGTCGTTGGAGGTGAAGATGAGCTCGTTGTAAGGGGTTACACCGATGCAAGCTTCCAATCCGATAAGGATGATTTTAGATCGCAATCTGGTTATGTGTTTTGTATTGGTGGTGGTGCTGTAAGCTGGAAGAGTTCAAAGCAAGATACAGCAGCTGACTCTACAACAGAATCTGAGTACATTGTCGTCTCTGATACTGTGAAGGAGGCAGTTTGGATCAAGAAGTTCATCACTGAACTTGGAGTGGTTCCAAGCATTGCCAACCCGATAGAGCTCTATTGTGACAATAATGCAGCAATCGCACAGGCTAAGGAACCTCGATCTCACCAACGATCCAAACACATACTCCGACGCTATCATCTCATCAGGGAGATCATCGAGAGGGGTGATGTAAGGATATGCAGGACTTCGACAGACAGCAACATTGCTGATCCACTGACAAAACCCCTTACACAGCAGAAGCATGATAGCCATTCTAGGTCCATCGATATTAGATACATGGATGATTGGCTTTTAGTGCAAGTGGGAGATTGTTAGTGTTGTGCCCAAAAGGCCAATCATGAGATGATTATATTTTTGCACATTGGGTCATGATATTTTATTAAGGCATTAATCCAGCAATTATGTTTGTTGTTTTGTTTCTACGTAACTTAACAAACATAATTGTAACCCTAGAATAATGATATTCTTAAACGTCCCTGGTCTAGTATTATTGTGGAGCGGGTTGCAATAATACATAATGACTAGCATATGTAGAGACTAATATAAGATATGTAGTCTACATATGGGTACAAGTTGGAGAACTTATGTACTGGACCGACCCACCATGAGAACACTTCATGGATCGTTATATGAGTGTCATAAGTGATTCTTATAGTGATCATGGTATATGTAGTCCTTCGACCTAAGATCATCAAAGTTCCCTACATGTGAGTCACATACTTTGATACTTTCCTTTGTTGCTCGTAACTGAGTGAACTTGAAGGAGGTCATTGGGTATGTCACATATCATGCGGAGGGATTTGTATGATCAAGATGAGATTTGTCCCTCCTATGTAACGGGGGTGATATCTTCGGGACCCTTGATAGAGTAAGACTTAGAAAATGCATGGCCATGCTCGGATGAGTTGATATACGATATCAATGTCATCAGTTTAAGTTGGTCTACTCGGTAATCAAGAAACTAAAGATTGGGCTATACGAGAGTGACACATTCCATGTCTCGTGCTTAGTCTTGGTATCTTGGACAAAGGGACAATGGCATATATCGGTGATGATCATAAAGGTTTAGTCGAATCATCGACAATCTTGTCACTTGGGTAGCAATGATGTGTTGCTAGACACCGCTCATTGCTTATGATCATTGCCAACGTGGTAAGAGCCTATTGGGTCGCACACATAGAGCTATTTGGATCATTAGAGTGCATGGGCTAATAATTTGGGTTTTGGTTTCACAATAATTTCGTATTAATAATGGGCCCAATAGCTGAGTCATTATTAAGCCTGAAATTAAAGCCTAATTGGATTAGGGCTTTGAAACCCATTAGGCCTGGAAGTTGAGTCTCACTATAAATACAACTTCTAGTGAGAAATTCGCAGGTCTCCTTGCCCTAACCTCCCAAAAGGACAGTCGCACTCTTCTCTTGCAATTCCTTGGAGGACGCAAGCTAGCACTGCGAGCGCAAGAGAAACACATCTGCCGGGACGTGGTGGAAGTGTGGTGATCCCAAGAGGCTCGTGTGGATACCATAGAGAGCTTGAATACATCAACTGTTCAGGTTTTGTGATTCGACTCTACAGTTAAGTGAGAGATCTTAACCGAAAATTAGGTATGAAAATTTTCGAACACCCGGTTTACCCCGTTTCACTTGGATCCTGGAGGGTTTCGGTTAAATTCAGCTGCGCTATTTGCCTCCCGAAACCCAACACGTGCTAGGCTGGCATGTCACAAACCCCTCCCCTAGAACCCCAAATGGCCCACCACCTCCTGTGACTTGACGCAATGACCACCTCTAGAAGGAGGCACTCCTTATAGTTGTTTTTTTTATATGTTTTAGTTAATCATTTCATATATTTTTATTAACTCATTCCATACTAGAATAATAGCAAGAGATCTTTTGATGTTCTTTTGTATATTTTGTTTTTGTTGGTCTTTTTTATGTCTTTTCCTTATTCTTTTCCTTATTCTTTTGGGAACTTTTCTTCTTCTTTTATGTATTTTACTTTTTATGTTTTTTCTTGTTTTTTCTTTGTACTTTTTTGTTATTTTATACAATTTTTATTCTTTTATGCGTTATTTATGTTTATTTTCCTCGTTCTTTTTGTGCACTTTTGTTCTCCCTTTATGTCTTTTTATTTTTTTTGTTTTAGTTTTTTTTCTTTGCAATTCTTTGTTAATTTTTGTATTTTTCATTATTTTATGAGCTATTTATTATTTTTTTCCAGAATTTCTTTTAATGTTCTTATGTATATTGTGTTTTTTTTTTGGTCTTTTGCATGCGTTTTCCTTGTTCTTTTGCGCATTTTTGGTCTTCTTTTACAGATTTTAGTTTTTATTTTTTTTCTTTGCACTTTTTTATAATTTTATATATTTTTTATTATTTTATGCTTTATTTATGTTATTTTTCCTTAATCTATCGTGCACTTTTGTTCTCCTTTTATGTTGGGAGGCTAGTGTGTAATTATGTCATTTTTTTCCAAAACTTTGAATTTTGAGCCATTTGAGGCTTAACGGCTAGCCTAGCCCAACTTAGGACTAGCATGCCTAGGCCAGTCCATGCTTAGGCCCAGGCTGTGAAGCAAGCTAGGTTGCACTGCGCTGGCGTGTTACATCCCCTCCCTTTGGCGCACAAATGGCATGCCAACTCCTGTGCCTCACCCGAGCCACTCTTGATTTGACCCCAAGCTAGGCTGGTTTGACTCAACCCAATGGCCAACTCTTGAAGGAAGCATTTCATCTAGTTGCTTTTTTTTATATGTTTTAGTTATTTTTTTTTACTTGTTTTGTCTATTTTTATTTCATTTCTTGGTAATCATTTTATATATTCTTATTAACTTATTCTATACTACAATAATAGCAAGTGGTCTTTTGATAATCTTTTGTATAATGTGTTTTTGTTGGTTTTTGGTAAGTGTTTTCCTTGTTCTTTTGGGCACTTTTGTTCTTCTTTTGCGTAATTTAGTTTTTATTTTTTTTCTTGTTTTTTCTTTGCACTTTTTTTGTTATTTTATATATTTTTTTATTCTTTTATGCGTTATTTGTGTTGTTTTTCCTTGTTCTTTTGTGCACTTTTGGTCTCCTTTTATGTGTTTTTAGTTTGTTTTGTTTCATTTGTTTTTTCTTTGCAATTCTTTGTTGTTTTTTTGTGTTTTTCATTATTTTATGCATTATTTAATTACTTTTGTCTATATTTTCTTTCGATGTTTTTTTGTATATTGTGTTTTTGTTGGTCTTTTGTATGTGTTTTCCTTCTTCTTCTGCACACTCTTGTTCTTCTTTTACATATTTTAGTTTTTAATTTTCTTTTAGTTGTTTTTTCTTTGCACTTTTTTTTATTTTATATATTTTTTATTTTTATGCATTATATATGTTGTTTTTTGTTGTTCTTTTGTGTGCTTTTGTTATCCTTTTTTGTTGAGGGGCCTAAGGCATAATTATGTCATTTTTTTGCAAAATTTCAAATTTGAGCCGTTGTAGGCCGGGACTAGCGTACCTAGGCCAATCCACGCCTGGGCCTAGGCTTTGATACAGGCTGGGTCATGCTAGGCTAGTCCGTCACAGCCCTTCACCTAGGCCATCAAGTAGCCTACCACTTACCGTGCCTCCCTCAAGCTAATCTCGACTTGACCCCAAGCTAGGCTGGTTTTGCCCAACCCAATGATTAACTCTAGAAGGGAGCATTTCTTTTAGTTTTTTTTATATGTTTAGTTGTTCTTTTATATATATATATTTATTTATTTATTTATTTATTTATTTGGTAATCATTTCATATATTTTTTTAACTCATTCCATACTAAAATAATAGTAAGAGATCTTTTGATGTTCTTTTGTATATTGTGTTTTTGTTGATTTTTTTATGTGCTTTCCTTGTTCTTTTTGGACTTTTGTTCTTCTTTTTTGTATTATAGTTTTTATTTTTATTTTCCTTGTCTTTGCACTTTTTTGTTATTTTATATATTTTATTCTTTTATGCATTATTTATTTTGTTTTTCCTTGTTGTTTTGTGCACTTTTGATCTACTATTATGTGTTTTTAGTTTTTTTTTGTTTCAGTTTTTTTTTTTGCAATTGTTTGTTATTTTTGTTATTATTTTATGCATTGTTTAACTGTTTTTGTCTACATTTTCTTTTGATGTTCTTTTGGATATTGTGGTTTTGTTGGTCTTGTGAATGTGTTTTCCTTATTCTTATGCACACTTTTGCTCTTCTTTTATGTATTTTAGTTTTTATTGTTTTTTTTTCTTATTTTTCCTTTGAACTTTTTTGTTATTTTACATATTTTTTATTCATTTACACATTATTTATGTTCTTTATCCTTGCACTTTTGTTCTACTTTTATGTTGGGTAGCCTAGGGTGTAATTATATAATCTGTTTTACAAAATTTCAAATTTGAGCCATTGAAAATCTAACAGTTACCCTAGCCCAACCCAAGACTAACTTGCCTAAGCCAGTCCATACCTGGGCCCGAGCTTGGATGCAAGTTGGCCAATGCTAGGTTGTCATGCCAAACCCCCCTAGGCCCACAAACGGCCCCCACCTATTATGCCTCCCCTGAGCTAGTCCCGATTTGACCCTGAACTAAGCTTATTTAACATAGCCTAATGACCACGTCTAGAAGGGAGCATTTCTTCGAGCTTTTTTTTTTAATAAGTTTTAGTTATCCTTTTTTTGTTTATTTTTACTTGTTTTATATAATTTTATTTAATTTTTTTTGCAATCATTTTATATATTTTTATTAACTCATTCTATACTAGAATAATAGCAAAAGATCTTTTGATGTTCTTCTGTATTGTTATGTTTCTGTTGATCTTTTGTATATGTTTTTCTTGTTCTTTTGGTCACTTTTGTTCTTCTTTTGTGTATTTTAGTTTTTATTTTTGCTTTTCTTGTTTTTTCTTTGCATGATTTTGTTATTTTATTATATGATTTATTCTTTTATGTGTGTTATTCATGTTGTTTTTCCTTGTTCTTTTATTCACTTTTGTTCTCCTTTTATGTGTTTTTAGTTTTGGTTGTTTTTTCTTTGCAACTCTTTGTTATGTTTTGCGTTTTTCATTATTTTATGTGTTACTTAATTATTTTTGTCTATATTTTTATTTTATGTTCTTTTGTATATTGCATTTGTGTTGCTTTTTTGTACGTGTTTTCCTTATTCTTTTGCGTACTTTTGTTCTTATTTTATATTTTTTATTTTTATTTGATTTGTGCTTTCCTTGCACGTTTTTCTTATTTTATACATTTTTATATTTTTTTATGCATTATTTATGTTGTTTTTCTTTTTTTTTCGTGTGCTTTTGTTGCCCTTTTATGTTGTGGGGCCTAGGGTGTAATTATGTCATCTTTTTTACAAAATTTCAAATTTAACCCACTAAAGGTCTAACGGCTAACCTAGCCTAACTTAGGACTAGCATGCCTGGGCCCGGGCTTTAATATAGGCTGCGCTGTGCTGGGCTAGCATGTCACACTCCATCCCCTAGGCCCACAAACAGCCTAAACTAGTCCCAATTTGACCCCGAGCTAAGTCGATTTGACCCAATCCAATGGCCACCTCTAAAAAGGAGCATTTCTTTTAGTTGCCTTTTTATATGTTTTAGTTAGTATTTTTTATTATATATTTTTACTTTTTTGCATATTATTATTTTTTTTTTTTGTAATCATTTTATATATTATTTTTAACTCATTCCATACCAAAATATAGCAAGAGATTTTTTTATGTTCTTTATATATCATTTTTTTGTTAGTCTTTTGTATGTGTTTTCCTTGTTCTTTTGGGCATTTTTAATCATCTTTTATGTATTTTAGTTTTTATTTTTTTTTCTTGTTTTATTTGCACTTTTTTGTTATTTATATATTTTTTTATTCTTTTATGTTTTATTTGTGTTGTTTTTGCTTGTTCTTTGGTGCACTTTTGTTCTCCTTTTATGTCTTTTTAGTTTTTTTTTTGTTTCAGTTATTTCTTCTTTACAATTCTTTGCTATTTTTTCTTTTTTTAATTATTTTATGCATTATTTAATTTTTTTCTCTATATTTTCTTTTGATGTTCTTTTATATATTGTGTTTTTGTTGGTCTTTTGTATATGTTTTCCTTGTTCTTTTGTGCACTTTTGTTCTACTTGTCAGTGTTTTTGTTTTTGTTTTGCTTTTTCTTGTTTTTTCTTTTCATTTTTTGTTATTTTATATATTTTTTTATTCTTTTATGCATTATTTATGTTATTTTTCTTTGTTCTTTTGAGCACTTGTGTTCTCCTTTTATATTGGGGGGCCTAATGTGTAATTATGTCATTTAGTGTGTCGAGGCCCTTCCTCTAAACTCATAAATGGCCCACCACCTCCTGTGCCTTGCCCGAGCTAATGCTGATTTGACCCCAAGCTAGGCTGATTTAACCCGACCCAATGACCATCTCTAGAATGAAGCATTTCTTTTAGTTGTTTTTTTTAATTTTTAAGTCATTAATTTTTTTTTTTGTACATTTTTACTTGTTTTCTATATTTTTATTTAATTTTTTGGTAACCATTTTATATATTTTTATTAACTCATTCTATACTATAATAATAGCAAGAGATCTTTTGATGTTCTTTTATATATTGTGTTTTTGGCGATCTTTTGTATGTTTTTTCCTTGTTCTTTTGTGCACTTTTGCTCTTCTTTTATGAATTTTTGTTTTTGTTTTTGTTTTTCTCAAATTTTTGCGCATTTTTTTTATTTTATATATTTTTTATTCCTTTATGCGTTATTTATGTTGTTTTTCCTTGTTCTTTTGTGCACCTTTGTTCTCCTTTTATATATTTTTAGTTTTTTTTTGTTTTTTCTTTGCAATTATTTGTTATTTTTTTTGTTTTTGCCTATATTTTGTTTTGTTTTAGTTGGTCTTTTTGTACATGTTTTCCTGGTTCTTTTGTGCACTTTTATTCTTCTTTTTTGTGTTTTATTTTTTTTTATTTTTTTGCACTTTTTTGTTATTTTATACAGTTTTATTCTTTTATGCATTATTTATGCAATTTTGTTCTCCTTTCATGTATTTTTAGTTTTATTTTTATTTTTTTTGTTTTTCCTTTGCAATTCTTTGTTATTTTTTGTGTTCTTCATTCTTTTGTGCGTTATTGAATTGCTTTTGTCTATATTTTCTTATTCTTTCAAGTGTTTTAGTTATTCTTTAGTGCATTTTCGTCGTTCGTTTATGAATTTTTAATTGTCTTTCTTTTTAGTTTTTTTCATGTATGACTAGAATTTTTTTTTGTTTATATTTTAGTTATTATTTTATGTGTTTTAGTTGGTGTTTTGAACAAACTAGGATAAAAAGTTAGAGATGAAACTAAAAGGCTACACAAATTGACATAACAAAGAAAGATAAATGCAGGCTTTTCAAGAAAATAAAGACATTGAAAAAGCAAAAACCAGAAAGCAAAAATTAAAGAGGGAGAGGATGAATAAAAAAAATAGAGATAAACTAAACACGGATGCAAATATATGAAAAATCCTAAGTACTTCCGTGTAAATGAAATACTACTAATAAATAATGATCCGATTGATATATCCCACCAAACAAATATCATGCTTGATATTTCAGATTCCTCACGATTAATTGTCTTTCTTTTTAGTTTTTTTCATGTATGTCTAGAATTTTTTTTTGTTTATAATTTAGTTATTATTTTATGTGTTTTAGTTGTTCTTTTGAACAAACTAGGATAAGAAGTTAGAGATGAAACTAAAAGGCTACACAAATTGACATAACAAAGAAAGATAACTGTAGGCTTTTCAAGAAAAGAAAGACATTGAAAAAGTAAAAACCAGAAAGCAAAAATAAAAAAGAGGGAGAGGATGAAAAAAAAAAAGATAAACTAAACACGTATGCAAATATATGAAAAATACTAAGTAGTTCCGTGTAAAAAAAACACTACTAATAAATAATGCTCCAATTGATATATCCCACCAAACAAATATCATGCTTGATATTTCAGATTCCTTGGGCAGAGTGAGTATACTTTCAAATGGAGGATCATTCCAATAGCAACCATAACTAAAACAAGCACCCAAAAAATAAAGAATAAGATAAAAAAGGGGCAACTATATCTAAGAACAAAGTAGAACAAGTAGCGGCCTGACCATTGAACAAAACAAGAACAAAAAAGAAATTGGATTGAAATAACCCCCAGATTCACTTTAGCTAATTAACACAACTAACAGAAGCTAATAAAAAAAAATCATTTTAGTAGATGGAAGCTAACAGCAGGCAGTCTCGTAAATTATACACATAACTAAACCAAACCAATAGAGAACTACTAGAAAACCACAATGTACATGACACAAGCACCAGACATGTAACACTGCTTCTGTTATGCCTTTAGGTACATAACTCAATTTCTTTTTCAGAAGTGCCGAACAAAAGAAAGGAGGGGCAATTCCTTAGGTGAATCGTACACTTTAAACCTAGTAGCTCCTTGTTTTCGCTTGCTAAGACGTACAGCGCCGACAGCTTATACATGGAGGAACTACCTTTCAGCAGAGTTGGTAGCCCATGTTTACATCTAGGATACCCAGAATAGGAACCACATGTATAATACAATGGAGACATGCACAAAACAAGGAACTAAAATAACAATATAAGCATTATACACTAAACAATAACACCACCCAACCATGATCTTGAACAATAAGTTCATGTAGAGTCTCATGAAGATATCAACATAAACTATTTTGGGTTTAGTAGTCAAGAGTATTTTCACAAACCATAGAAGGGTTCACATGCAATGGCAAATCTACTTGAAAAGAACTGTGAATTTTCTACACTATGAACCAAATCGGCATCACAAACAATAGCGAGCAAGTACAACAAAGTAAGCTGCTCAAGCGCTTTCACATTTTTCATTTGAGAACACCACAGCCTGCAAACAAACATATACTCAGTTATGTTGAGCAACTTCATGTGAAACACGTAGATTATAAGATAGTAGCGTCAATTGTTTGTCAACAACACTAGCCCACAGCTAGAAATCACATCAGAAATAAGAGAAACAAGCACAGATACTTAAGATTGGTAGCCAACAGTCCATTATATTGCCCATACTAGGACTACCATCTACAATGTACAATCTGTGGAAATGACAAGATCACAGTTTTATCACTTAGTAACATATCAACAAAAGACTTAAGGAACTTATCACTTAGTTCGGCTTGTCATGTTGCATACAATCCGAAAATTCCAATGGTGCAATCCAACATAGAAGCACAGTAGGGTGCAATAGAGGATCATACCCAAAAGTTGCAGACTTATACATCAATCGATCTAAAAATTTCCTTATCCCTACTCATATTGAGGCAACACAATACTAGGGTAATTGAAAAAGTAACAAGAGAAAGGCAGATAAAGCTGTCCATCATTCACTATCACAATACCTACCACCAAAATTGCAGTAAGTTTTCCACTACTAAACTTTCCACTAAAATTACCCCATAAAAAACTATTTAAAGCATGTAAACTCTTACCACATGGTTCAGTTTCTAATTTTTCTTCCTACCTTTTGGGTGTACTGGTGTAACCAATCAGTCTAAGCACTGCTTGCCCTACTTCTCTTAAGGTAACCCATAACCAGGGTGAGAAATTTGACAGCTTAATAGCTGAAAGCAGAAGTTACTCAAAACAACTGAAAGCTGAAAGCAAACTTGCAATTAAATTTCTCTTCTATTCTCTGTGGAAACGTGCACACACATAAAAGCTCTAAATCTTTTACTGCCAAATATAGAATGGCACACATAAAAACTCTATAAACATCCCTAGCCACCTATGAACCTGCTTTTCCATTCCTACACAAGCCCTTCATCTAAAATTTAAATAAGCCATTTCATTTGGTATAACATACGTTGACCAAGCCATTTCTTTTGGTGGCTGGTAACATACTCAAAATAGAACACACATTAGCAGCAATTTTCTTTTCTTCCTCAATTCTACATCCTTCATTCTCTACCATGATTGATAAAGATTCAATATCCGTCAAAATATGGCATCTGGTTAGAAAATCATCATCGGCCTTAAGCTCCTTTTAAATGGTTACATGCAGAAAGGAATTGAATCACATAAGATAGGATATTCAACCACCTTTTGGGGACTGCTTATGAGAACCATTCTCATGGTTCTCATAAAATAACCACTTGGGATGAAAAATTTCATGGAAGCAATTAGGAGCCATTTGCTATGGCCTCTGGTTAGAAAATCATCATCGGCCTAAAGCCTCCTTTAAATAGAATGGCACACATAAAAACTCTGTAAACATCCCTAGCCACCTATGACCCTGCTTTTCCATTCCTATACAAGCCCTTCGTATAACATGTAAATAAGCCATTTCCTTTGGTATAACATATGTCGACCAAGCCATTTCTTTTGGTGGCTAGTAACATACTCAAAATAAAACACATATTAGCAGCAATTTTCTTTTCTTCCTCACTTCTATATCCTTCATTCTTTACCATGATTAATAAAGATTCAATATCCCTTCAAATGTGGCCTCTGGTTAGAAAATCATCATCAGCCTTAAGACCTCCTTAAATGGTTACATGCAGAAAGGAATTGAATCACATAAAATAGGATATTCAACCACCTTTTGGGGACTGCTTATGAGAACCATGAGAACAGTTCTTATAAAATAACCACTTGGGATGAAAATTTTCATGGCAAGCAATTAGGAGCCATTTGCTATGGCCTCCGGTTAGAAAATCACCATCGGCCTTAAGCCTCCTTTAAATAGAATGGCACACATAAAAACTCTGTAAACATCCCTAGCCACTTATGAACCTGCTTTTCCATTCCTATACATGCCCTTCGTATAACATGTAAATAAGCCATCTCCTTTGGTATAACATATGTTGACCAAGCCATTTCTTTTGGTGGTTGGTAACATACTCAAAATATAACACACATTGGCAGCAATTTTCTTTTCTTCCTCAATTCTATATCCTTCATTCTCTAACATGATTGATAAAGATTCAATATCCCTCCAAATATGGCCTCTAGTTAGAAAATCATCATCGGCCTTAAGATCCCCTTAAATGGTTACATGCAGAAAGGAATTGAATCATATAAAATAGGATATTCAACCACCTTTTGGGGACTGCTTATGAGAGCCATGAGAACGGTTCTCATAAAATAACCACTTGGGAGTTGGGATGAAAATTTTCATGGAAGCAATTAGGAGCCATTTGCTATGGCCTCTGGTTAGAAAATCATCATCGGCCTTAAGCCTCCTTTAAATAGACTAGCACACATAAAAACTCTGTAAACATCCCTAGCCACCTATGAACCTGCTTTTCCATTCCTATATAAGCCCTTGGCATAACATGTAAATAAGCCATTTCCTTTGGTATAACAGATGTTGACCAAACCATTTTTTTTTTATAGTTGGTAAAATACTCAAAACAGAACACACATTAGCAGAAATTTTCTTTCTTTCCTCAATTCTATATCCTTCATTCTCTATCATGATTGAGATAAAGATCCCTCAAAATATGGCCTCTAGTTAGAAAATCATCATCGACCTTAAGCCTCCTTTAAATAGTTTCATGCAAAAACGAACCAAATCACATAAAATAGGACATTTAACCATTTTTGGGGAATGCTTATGAGAACAACCCATTTCTTTTTGTATGACATATGTTAACCAAGCCATTTCTTTTGGTGGCTGGTAACATACTCAAAATAGGATAGACATTAGCAGGGATTTTCTGTCCATCCTCAATTCTACATCCTTCTTTCTCTAGCATTAACGATAAAGATTCAATATCCCTCAAAATATGGCCTCTGGTTAGAAAATCATCATCGACCTTAAGCCGCCTTTAAATAGTTACATGTACAAAATAGAATCATACTATAAAATAGGATATTTAACCATATTTCAGGGACTGCTCATGGCTAGCAACTAGGAGCCATTTGCTGTAAGAAATAGAGATTTTGTTCAAAATCAAACATTTCTAGGGACCTGAGAACCGGTTTTTAATCATCATATAAGCCCTTGAACGATTGTGAATAGGACCCACTTAAGCCATCAAAACATGTAAACAGAACAACTTAAGCTCTTTTTATAACATTTATTAACCAAGCCATTGCTTTTAGTAGCTGGTAACATACTCAAAATAATACACATTAGCAGCAATATTTTCTCTATTCCCTCAATTCTGTGCCCTTCATTCTTTACCGTGATTGATGAAGATCACTACCCCTCAAAATATGATGGCCTCTGACTATTGAATCATCATCAGCCTTAAACACTCTTTCAAATAGTTACACACCACAAGGAATCAATCGCATAAAAATGTGGACCTGTGAACCTATTTTTCATCACCAGATAAGCCCCCAACATGTAAACAGGATCACATAAGCTCTTTCAATAACATATGTCAACCAAGCCACTACTTTCGATGAGTGGTGACATACTCAAAACAGAATACACACCAACAGCAAGCTTTTATCTATTCCCTCAATTCTTTACCATGACTGATAAAAGATTCACTGTCACTCGAAATATGGCCTCTGATTAGATTATCATCATCGGCTTTAAACCCTCCTTCAAATGGTTAGATTCCTTTGTAGATCATCATCATTGGCTTTAAACCCTCCTTCGTACATGCCAAAACGAATCAAAATCACATAAAATAGGAATACTTGGTATTGAATAACATGGATTTATGACTGGCAGCCCTCACCATAAAAGTGAGGTAAATCCAGCATTACCAGAAACGGAATACATGTCAGCAGCATTTTTCTCTGCTCTCAAACATTCCATTAACCTTGATTCTTTACCACAACTGATTCACGTTCCCTCTGGATAGAACATCATTGTTCGCCTTAAACCCTCCTTCAAATAGTCACTTGCAACAAGGAACTTAGATAGAATAGGGACATGATTAGGAGTTGAATCATGAAAGTGCTTCCATGATCTGTGACCTGCACCCTTTGTTGTAAAGCCTCCATAAAATAGGGACACTACTAGGAATCACATTGGCATGTAACCAGCAGCCTTGAGGAACAGTACTAGGAATTGCATTTTGAACGCAACCAACACCTTTAAGTATCCGCCTACTACTAGGAATTGTGCCATAGACACAACCAGTAGCCTTAGCTCTACTAGGAATCACATAGACTTGTGACCAGTAGCCCTCGAGATAAAACTCATCTAGTATTACCAGAAACGGAGGTCTAGATTAGCAGCAATCTTTTCTCTGTTCCCTCAAACATATAACCTTCATTCTTTATCATGATTGAAGATTCATTATCCCTCCAAATATGGCCTCTGGTTAGAACATTGCCATCAAACCTTAAAATTATTGCACCCACATGGAACCAAATCACATAAAATAGGGACAATACTAGCAATTGAATCATGAAATTGCTACTATGATCTGTGATCCGCAGGCAAACAGATTATTCTAAAGCCCCTGTAAAAAGTGAACAGGGACGCTACTAGGAATCACACTACCGTGTGACCAGAGGCCTTAAAGATAGGTACTAGGAATTGCATTTTTGCACGCAACCAGCACCTCTAAGCATTGGAGTGCTACTACAAATTATGTTATATAAACAAAACCAGTAGCCTTTGTTCTACTAGGAATCATATAGATTTGTGACCAGTAGACCTCAACATAAAACTGAACAAAGATTTAGAGTTACCAGAAATGGAGGTTTAGATTATGTTTGGCGTTTACGTCGTAGGACCACATTGTCCTCCTCGTTCCAGCAGAGGGAGCCAGAACTGAAAAGAGATTAAAGAGAAAAGTTTGATGGGATCTTATGGACACCACCGGAACCTACCATATCCATCAGGTTTCAGTGTGTGATAAAAACTCTCCATCTTTCTACTATCATTCACCATTAACAAAGAAATCACTTCTCTCCATCATTGTTCCCAAGAATATCTCTAAACAAAATTGAAACAGATCTTGTGTTACCAGAAACGGAGGTCTAGATCTCGTTCAAGTTTTACTAGAAATAATAAAGCAATAAATCCATTTTCAGTCCACGTGAAGCCAAATTAAAATCCCACAAATTGAAAAACACACAGAGAAGCAACCAAGATTGAGAAGAGATGAAAGAGCAGAGATCCATCAAATCCCAAGAACATGATCTGGACCTACCGGATTCAGTAAGTTCAAGCTCAAGAAAATCTTCATCAGCTTTTAATCACCATATAAGCCCTTGAACGATTGTGAATAGGACCCACTTAAGCCATCAGAACATGTAAACAGAACCACTTAAGCTCTTTTTATAACATTTGTTCACCAAGCCATTTCTTTTGGTAGCTGGGAACAAACACAAAACAGAATACACATTAGCAGCAATCTTTTCTCTATTCCCTCAATTCTGTATCCTTCATTCTTTACCGTGATTGACAAAGACCCCACAAAATACGATGGCCTCTGATTATTGAATCATCATTAGCCTTAAACGCTCCTTCAAATAGTTACATGCCACAAGGAATCGATCACATAAAATAGGGACCTGTGAACCTATTTTTCATCACCAGACAAGCCCTCAACATGTAAACAAGATCAAATAAGCTCTTTGGATAACATATGTTAACCAAGCCACTACTTTCGATGGGGTGCTAACATACTCAAAACAGAATACACATTAGCAGCAATCTCTTATCTATTCCCTTAATTCTTTACCATGACTGATAAAGATTCACTATCTCTTGAATATGGCCTCTGATTAGATCATCATCATCGGCTATAAACCCTCAATTCTGTATCCTTCATTCTTTACCGTGATTGACAAAGACCCCACAAAATATGATGGCCTCTGATTATTGAATCATCATTAGCTTTAAACGCTCCTTCAAATAGTTACACGCCACAAGGAATCAAAATCACATAAAATAGGAATACTTGGTATTGAATAACAAGGATTTTTAACTGGTAACCCTCACCATAAAACTCAAGTAAATCCAGCATTACCAGAAATGGAATATATGTCAGCAGCATTTTTCTCTGCTCTCTCAAACATTCCATTAACCTTCATTCTTTACCACAATTGATGCAGATTCACGTTCCCTCTCAGTATGGCCTCTGGATAGAACATCATTGTTCGCCTTAAACCCTCCTTCAAATAGTTACTTGCAACAAGGAATTGAGTTACATAGAATAGGGACACGAGTAGGAGTTGAATCATGAAAGTGCTTCCATGATCTGTGACCTGCACCCTTTCTTGTAAAGCCTCCATAAAATAGGGACACTACTAGGAATCACATTGGCATGTGACCAGCAGCCATAAGGAACAGTACTAGGAATTGCATTTTGAACGCAACGAGCAACCTTAAGCATCCGACTACTACTAGGAATTGTGTCATAGACACAACCAGTAGCCTTAGCTCTACTAGGAAACACATAGATTTGTGACCAGTAGCCCTCGATAAAACTCAAGAAGATCTAGTATTACCGGAAACGGAGGTCTAGATTAGCAGCAATCTTTTCTCTGTTCCCTCAAACATATAACCTTCATTCTTTATCATGATTGATAAGATGCATTATCCCTCCAAATATGGCCTCTGGTTAGAACATAATCGTCAAACCTTAAAACTCTTGCACCCACATGGAACCAAATCACGTAAAATAGGGACAATACTAGTAATTGAATCATGAAATTGCTACTATGATCTGTGATCCGCAGGCAAACAGATTATTGTAAAGCCCCTGTAAAATAGTGAACAGGGACGCTACTAGGAATCACACTACCGTGTGACCAGCAGCCTTAAAGATAGGTACTAGGAATTGCATTTTGCACGCAACCAGCACCCCTAAACATTGGGCTGCTACTAGGAATTGTGTTATATGGACACAACCAGTAGCCTTTGTTCTACTAGGAATCACATAGATTTGTGACCAGTAGACCTCAACATAAAACTGAACACAGATCTAGAGTTACCATAAATGGAGGTCTAGAATATGTTTGGCGCTTACGTCATAGAACCACTTTGTCGTCCTCGTTCCAGCAGAGGAAGCCAAAATTGAAAAGAGATCAAAGAGAAAAGTTTGATGGGATCTTATGGGCACCACCGGAACCTACCATATCCATCAGGTTTCGGTGTGTGATAAAAACTTTCTCCATCTTTCGACGATCATTCCCTACTAAGAAAGAAATCACTTCTCTCCATCGTCGTTCCCAAGAACATCGTTAAAAAAATTAGTACAGATCTGGAGTTTCCAGAAACGGAAGTACAGATCTCGTTCAATATTTACTAGAACTCATAAAGAAAAAATTCATTTTCGGTCCACGCGAGGACAAACTGAAATCCCACGAATTGAAAAACACGAATAGAGAAGAGATGAGAGAGAAAAGATCCATCAAATCCCAAGAACATGGTCTGGACTTACCGGATTCAGTAAGTTCCAGCTCTCAAAAATCGTCCACCGTCAAGAAATTGCGCCTGGTCTGAAGAATCGAATTTCTTCAGCTCTGGCTCCGCTCTAGGGTTTCCCAAGGACATGCGAGAGATCAAAAAGCAGAGATCCATGGAATCGCAAAAATTACATAAAGACGCAACCAGATCTGAAGCACATCGTCCACTGTCAAGAAATTGAATCTGATCGGTGTTGTCCATTATAACATCGCCTGGCACACAAGAAGAATGGAATTTCTTCAGATCTGGCTACGCCCAAGGGTTTTCCATGGAAGATACGAGGGATATATATAGATGGATCACTAGCCGTTGTAAATCGGATTAAGAGTGAAAAAGGCCTCGGCCCTCAACAGTTTTTTTTTTTATTCTTTTGAAAAAGCAAAAAAAAGGTGTATACATGACCTCACGCGTTTCCAATTTTAGGGAGTTTAAAAAAGTTGTGCCAGGGTTAAAAAATTGTAAAAATAAATTATATGGAAACTAATTTTGGATAATATAATATTTTAATTAAAAACATAATTTTATTCCAGTAAAAAAATTGCTACATTTGTTTGTAAAATCTTGTTGCACAAGTAATTTTTAAGAATGAGTTGATTTGTGATTATTTTAATATATAGAGATTATTTTACTAAATTTTTATACTTAAAAAAGTCCAAAAAATATTTTTAAAGCATTTTTCAAAAAATTTTGAATATTTTCTCTTGATTTTTGTTTTCTTTAGTTGAGTATGGAAAAAAATTCAGAAACATTAATAGTTAGTAAAAAAAAGTTATTCAATTGATTATTAACTAGAAAAAGTAGTAGTTTTTCAATAATATTGGTTCTAGGCAAAAAGTCAGCAAATAATGGAATGTTTTTATTGAGAAAAGTACATAGCTCGGATAGTTCAATGCCATGACAAGTAGGGATAAAAGAATAATCGGAAACCCCAATTCAACCCAAACTTAAACTGAAAATGCAAGGTTTGGGTTAGTTTTGAAGGCTAGAAAACATATATTCGAGTTAACCTGAACTTGACCCGAAAAAGAAAGCAAATTTTGCAGTAGAGTTGAGTCAAACCCAAATAATTCGACTCAACCCTAATATTAGTAGTTAGCCCAAATCAATTGTCAATATCTCTATTAAATTTAAAAAGCCCTATGTCTCTAAGCCCATGTTTATCATTAAAACTACTACTTAACCCAACCTAAATATAAACAAAACCCTACTGCCACTTAAACTAAATGCACACAGCTATCCACCTCCCCATTTAAGAACGATCAGTCAATCTATTCAATTTCATTTGAAGTTGAATAACTGACTTTTTTTTTCTGTCTTATGTACTAATAACTTAATATACTAAATTAGGTGGAAAAAATGAATTAACTAAAAACCAAGTTAGCTGAAAGCCAATTTTGGTTTTTAGTTTTTAAATCAATTAACTACCCCTTTCAAACTATCTCAAGTAACTTTTTCTGATTTCTCCTTTTAGTTCCCTTATGTTTATGACCTTCAATTGCTCTTAATTTTTGTCCAATCTCAAACCTATTGGCATAGTGATGGAATTATAGCATAAATAATAAATGCACCTATGTAACAGCAAGTCTATAACTTCCAAACCAAATCAATAAAAATGTAATCAAAGAATAGGCAAACAGAACGGCTAACTATTCAAGAGCAAATCAAAAAGGAATTAAGAAGAACCGAGTAAATCATAGATGGAATCCTCAGTAGGACAATTAATTCAAAAATGGATTATCAACCTCATTAGTAATCAGCGAGGAATTGAGCAAATCAGAGAGGAATTCTTCAATAATGGCTGTAAAAAAAAGAGTGAAATAGAAAGGGAATTGGTGATGGTGACCAATTGAGAATGGTGGGCGGTGTCTTCCCTTGCTCACCAGAATCATTCCAAACTGCAACCATAGTTTCCTAGTTCTTTTTGGTCATTTGTCCCTATCTCACTTTTGGTTTCCTATTCAAATTAGAGAGTGAGGATAAGAGTTTGAGAGTGAGCCTATAAGACAGATGATTGAGGGTGAGGGAAATAACACCTTCCCCTCATCCCTTTTATTTCTTATCATCATAGGCCTTTAGGATAGGACTAGCTCATAGAACAGGCCACTAGTAGAAATATACAAATAAATATGAAAGATTTGGCCAAATCAAGCCCATTCTTAGAAAAAATTAATTTAGTTTATTCAGTTAACCAAATTTTAGTTGAAGTAAGCCAAAAACTAAACCAAATTTATATATTAGTTTTAATTGTAACCGAAAACCAAAATCACATCTAAAATTGGTAACAAAAAATCAAATTTTTTTCAATTTTTTAGTTATTTCGGTTATAACCAAAATCCTTTCCCTTATCTCCATCTCCATCACTGATGTACATCTCATCTGAACTGTTCACCTTCATTGTCCACCTTCTTTGTTCCCCTAAAGTCATGATTTGTCCTTCCCTTGTTCCTTGTTTCCCGTTGCAAATTAAAGATGTTCATCTTCATCTGATGTTTTTCACTTCATTCATCTTCATCGTCTTCATCCACCTCCCCATCTTCATTTGCACTGCTGTGTTTTTCATCCTCCAAATGCTGTATACTGAGGATGGGAGTTACCGTTAGGCAATATAGGTTAGAGCTGTAGGAAGTATCTTTTAAGTGGAATTGGTGCAAAGAGTTGTTTAGGGCATTGTGGAACATTATTTATAGGTGGCATGTGTTGCAATAGTGTTTTTGTGTTCAATTTAGAATTTTCCTAGTAAGAGTAATTTGTTATTGAAAACTGTAATTATTAAGGAAATAATTTGTAAAACATATAATGGATCTACTAAAAAACTTTATTGTTACTATTACTACTGCTATTAATCATAATGTTTGGATATCAAAATTTCAAATTATTATTTTCTATAAGTCATAGTGATAAAAACATACACTTTTTTTATTCTTCTTTTTTATCTAAAAAAACCTAAATATTAGTAAAAAGAGATGATAGAAACCACATAATACTTATCTTGTAAATAGTCTTGATATCTAAAGTAGGTAATAGGATGCCAGAGGCTATTATAGATGAATGGACCTGAAACCAAAGATAGGGTTTGGGGCTCTGAAGTTGTATGTTCGGGAAAGACCCGTCTATACTTAAGTCAATAAAGGGTCGAAAGTGGAGAAAGCTCAGAGAAAAGCTATAGGCTAGAAGATAGAATATAGCTTGTCCCTTTACTCAGAAGGCCTCACACAGGACCTTTGTCATGGTGATCCTAAAGGAAAAGCCCCTTTTATTACATGATTCCCCCATGATTTAGGGGATCTCCTCCTAATGCGTTCCCAATCTTTAATCGTCAACCCATTAGTCATATATTCAATGGGCTCCTTATACAAGGCCTGCATGTTCTTCTTATGTGGGCCTTTTTAATTAATGGATTGAAGCCCAATAAGGTATCAATTAGCCCTCCTTGAAGTAGAAAATAGAGAAAGGCTGAGATGAAGGGATTGTTCTTGCAAGGTTTACACAGGTCAAGTCAGGAATGGTCCAAGACATCATTTCATGAGGCACGAAATAGATTAAAAGCCCATAACTACCCCCAAGCTCTACTTTCCTAACATGATGACCTATTCTCCCTAGCCATAATCTTCTCTACATGCCTTACATTTTTCCCGGAATATGCTCATCATGAGTCACTAAACTTCATTTTAAAGGTATGAGTTCATCTTTCTTAATAAAATACCTATTTTTTTTTTATTTTTTCCTGCCAAAATAGGTCACCAGTACCTAATGCTAATGAAAGGGTTGCCTTCCCCAACTAACTATTGATGTGCATTGACTTTTAGATATAACGTTCAGATTTTGTTACCCAAAAGAAATGATTAGAACCCAAGCTGCTAGGGTCATTCACATGATCACAAATGAGTAATCGTTATCATTTTACAAGATGCAGGCACTTGAGATCACCCAGTTGGAGGTGAAAAACCCCAAGAATGTTTTAGCGTGGCCAGCTGGGTCACATATAAGGGTTCTACATGTTGACCCAATCATCATCATGGTCTACATCAACAACTTTGATGTGGAACAAGTTTATTTAGACACCGGGGCCAACTCTAACATACTATTTTCATTACTCATTGATAAAATTAGGGTTCATAGGTTCTTTCTCAGCCTTATATTTGGGCCCACATATGGGGTCAAAGGGGACTAGGTTGCCAGTCTAGGGATTGTCAGGCTGCCGTCATTGCTTATCTGAGTTACGAGGGAAAAAATAGTCTGACTCCCAAACATTAGAATTCCTCAATCTGGATGTGCCCTTATCATAAATGCGCTTCTCAGGTGGGCTGCACGGGTATAATTCCATCTTAGACCTAATGTAAAATGGCCAATGATGGTCTTTGCTACTACTCTTGAAGATTTAACAATAATTTTCAACTAGGCCTCAGTGAGAAGCGGTTATGTAGATAGCTTGTGTGGGACCCTAAGCAACAAAAGACAATCCAAACTAACTTGAAAACCAAGAAGAATGAGCCCTTCAGGAATGAGCCCAGCTTACTTACCTCGAATGAACCCAATCAGGTAGAGATGCCCCTTAGTAAACTAGTCAAAGTTCACAAAGACTTTGCTCATGAGGTAAAGAATTCATTTACTGAATTTTTGTGGGCTAATATTTATATCTTTACTAGGTGATATGTTATGGATAGACCCTAAGGTTATCACACGCAAACTATAAGTCAACCTATTGGCTTGGCCAATCTAGAAGAAACAAAGGAACATGACACTAGAAAGATGAGATTTATTCAACATAAAGGCATATATAATCTAGGAGGTACGATACTTGAAATGGTTGGCCAATGTGGTCTTGGCCAAAAAAGAGAGTGAGGACGGGCAAATGTGTATGGATTACACAAATCTCAATGATGCTTACCAGAAGGACCCATAGTTGTTGCCCTCGATTGATCAGTTGGTTGACACCACTATAGAATTCAAAATCTTGACATTCATGGATGCTTTCAATGGGTACCACTAGAACATGATAGATCATGAAGATAAGGAAAAGGCTAATTTTATAACAAGAGAGGCCATCTACCACTATCAACGGATGCCATTTGGATTAAAGAACATGGGGGCAACATACTAAAGGTTAATGAACAAAATATTTGTAAACTGACTAGGCTGAAACATGGGGGTGTACGTGGATGATATGATTGTAAAGAGTAAGGCCTTAGATTATCACATTGATGAGTAAACCTTACAATATATGTGATAGTTTAACATTTACTTCAACCCAAGCAATGCATATTAGAGCAGGGGAATTCTTTGGCGTTATGGTCCCTAAAATAGGAATTGACACCAATCTAAATAAAATTTATGCTATTCTTAAAATGCCATTCCCCAAGGATAAAAAGGATATCCATAAGTTGGTTGGAAGATTTACCGCTCTTTGACACTTCATCTTTAGGTTCAAGGATAAGTGTTGTCCTTTATTTGGATCCTTAAGGAGAGGACAAAATTCAGATAGAAAGATGAATGTAGAATAGCCTTCAAATAGATCAAGGATTATTTGAAACAATTCTTAATACTTAAGTAGATTCATCCTAAAGATCCCACGGTCTTGTATCCTGCCATCACCTAAGATTCAATCTATGCAATAGTAATTAGAGATGAAAAGGCTAAGCGGTGGCTAATTTACTATATGTGTAGGACCATACAAGGGGATAAGTCATGATAAGGGTGCAGAAGGTTTTCACCCTAGTTCATTGAGGCCCTATTTTTAGACCTATCTAATCATTGTCAAAATAGAACTCTCATTAAAAAACATTATCCAAAAGCCAAACCATTTTGGTAGGCTGGATAAGTGGTGTATTTAATTGGCTGAGTTCAATATACTGTATGAGCCCCAAATGGTTCATCAAAGCACAAACCTTGATAGACTTTGTTGTAGAGCTATCACTTGTGGAGGAAGACACTGATTATAAGGAGAGCAAAAATGACCTTCTTGGGAATGCACATTGAACGAGCCTAATGCTAAGATCAAGAGGAGGTAGGGCTTATTCTCAAGGGACTACTGGCAATAGAGGTAGCACTGAAAAACCAGTTCTAATTTTTGGTCACTAATATTGTGATAGAATAAAGGTCCCTAATCATTAAACTAAAGATGGCTGGCTGAGCTGGTTCAATGTCTAGTGGTCTATAACAAATCCGAGTTAATCATTAACCAAGAAAATGGGATGGTAGAGTAAAACCGCCCATTCTATATAAATACTTAAGCCTAGTTAAAGATTTAATAAAATTGTTTAACCAAGTGCAAGTTGAAAAAATCCTGAGGGTTGACACCTTGTCAAAAGGCTAAGAGGAAGCCATGATAGAATAATTGTCGAAGCTTTTTATCGACTTTCTTCAATGGTGAAACCCTAAGGATAGTGATTGGAGAAAGCCGATATAGCTTTTTCCTAGGAACAAGAAAATTGAATAGAACCTGAAGAGCAAAAAAAAGTAAAGGTCCATTCAAGATGGTTTCTCATCATAAGTGAGCACTTGTATAAAAGGGGATTCTTGGCACCCTTATAAAAGTACTTGACTATCATTAATGGGATTAAGAATTTTTGAAAATTCTCTAGGGAAAGTGTTGCACCCACATATGATCTAATTTTTTTGGTCACAAAACATTAATACAGGGATACTTTTGGCCAACTATTAGGAAGGACGTAAGAGAGGTCGTCCAATGATGCCATTTTTGTCAAGTCAATCCCTAAATCCATAGACTACCATTCTAATTAGGATGACCCTTATATTGTAAAATGGGAATGCAGGTGATGCGTCTTCAAATTATTAGACTCATATGGTATAGTATTGTCTAGAAACTACCATTTAGGTGACCTATGTTCTTACTTCGCCTACTATTAATCTCCTTTCATATACTAGAATATTATTAAAAAATCATCATGTTTTCTCCAAAGAAACATGGCCTTACTCTAGAGGACCTATAAAAAATCTTAAGTTACCAAAAGTTGATTGACCTCGTTTACTTAAACTGCTAAGGTAGTTGAACAACGGCTCTAAATAGACTAAGATAAGTAAGGATAAAATAAATGGACCTAGAAAAAACTAACTTAAACCAACTAAATGGGGGCATAAAGCTCTAAGTGACCTGATGAAACCTAATAGACTTAAGTTGGAAAATCATAGCCTGATAGACCCTGAAGAAGTTTGAAGGCCTAAAAGGTTTAAATTAAAAATTGAAGGACAGTTTATCATAAGAGTTGCTTAGTGTGAGATGATCAAATGACCATATGATTTTATGATCACATTACTTACTTTATTCTACACTAAATTACTAAATCTATTACTTAGTGTGAATTAGAGTTTTTAAGCATGAAATTATACTTACCTTAGTAATTTTGGTATAGGTCTAGGAGAGCTATAACACATATTAAGTAGAAAAATTGAAGATAGTCTATGTAAATGGTTTAGCAAGGTTTCATATTGTGATTGAAGGCTTTCTACTTATTGTCAATTAGTTTTGAGTGGATGGTTTATCATAGTATCAGAGTCTAGAGGTTTGCTGCATCCTTAGGTATAACCAAAGTAACTAGCAAAATTGAACTGGCCTACATATAAAGGGGTGTATTAAGTGCATATAGTCTAAGTAAAAGGATCAACATGACTTTGCATTATGATTGGAGCCTCTCAACTCATTACAAAGCAAAAACTTCCAAACATTCCTATGCTGTCTAGATTTGATAAAGTTCATAAATTGATTTACTCATTAATCACTGATATGCTCATATTTATACATGTTTTTCCTTAATAATTACTTGTCTTTTGATATGTTTTTGGTAAGAATTGGTGGTTAATTGGTTTATATTTTGTTTTCACATATGATTTCAGCTTTTTTGTGGTTAAGAAGAATTCTGTACAAGTTTTGGAATTGAATTACAAGTTTTGGAAAAATATTGGAGTAAACATAACTTCATACACACCCATGTCAGTACCAAACACACTCTTGTTCACCCCAAAAACACCCCGTTTTCATTGCCACTCTTATGATCCAGACCATGTTATTAAATGGTCATGATTTTTATATTCTAGATTAGGAACACGGCCTTGAACATGACCCTGTTCCAATTTGTGTTTGATTGGTGCTAGGGTTTTATCGAGTTATTTCTGCAGAATGAGAAAAAAACAAGAAAAGAAAAGGTGAAAATATAGAAAAAGAGAGTTTTGTTTTAATAGTAGAAGGCTTTTAGAGGCAGATCAGATGATCAATACCTACTGGTTCGTGGCAGAACAAGGATTTCTTAAAGGAGAAGAATTTCAGAGATGGAGTCTTTGATTCTTAGTTTTCTTTTGTTTCTGTTGTGTATCTTTTGGGGCATGTTAGGCTAATTTCTCTGCTCATGGTTAGAGCAAATGAACCCTAGGATGATGTTATTATTATGATTACTTTTGGTTTAATATAATTATGGATTTCTTTTGATCTATCTAATGTTCTTTCATGCATTGATTTATAGTAGTTAGCCTATTAATTTAAGTCTATTAATTCAATGTTGGATGATAAACATATGCAGGTAATATCCAATATGTTTTTTGTGGATCACCATTGGGTAGAAGGGATAATGTCGAGTTGAAAGTAATAGATCGGCATAATACCTCTAGACTAGGATGAAACTTAGTAGTTGCGTCACAAAACTAATAATGCATTCGTAGGAAGCACAGTAAGACTAGACACCCCATCCATAACTTAAGAATAGGGGTTAGTAACTAGGAGTAATTGAGGGCTAATCTAATTTAGATAGTACTCGACAATCCAAGTTAACTATATGCCTTTTAAATCAAAGTAAGAGTAATGTAATGGATTTCTAGGGGGCTGTGTATCTAAGCATGACATATCTTGATTGTTGATTGTTTGATTGTTTTCTGCTTCTAGTAGTTAGTTGTTTATTTCTTTATTTTTACTACATTAGTTAGTTTAGTTTAACTTTTAGTTGATTAGCTAAACCAGCCTTTTAATTGTCGATTAGATAATAGAAAGATATCGAGTATGGTAGACAACTTTGTTATATGGGAAAAATGATCTTGATACTTGCCACTACTATACTTGAATGATAGATGCGTGATATGCTTATACTTATACATGCTTTTAATATATTTTTCCTTGATATTTGCTTGTGTTTTGATGTTTTTTTAGTAAATTTTGGTGGTTAATTGGTTTATATTTTAATTTTTGGTCATATTTCAGCCCTATTTGGGTTAGGAAGAGTTTTGTGTAAGTTTTGGGGCTAAATTGCAAGTTTTGAAAAAAAATTGGATTAAACATGGTCTAAATCACACCCATGTTAGTCCAAGCATGCCCGGTGTTTCTTCATAAACTCATATGTGTTCCTAGTCATGCCCATGTTATCAACTGTGCATTAAAGTGCGTGATTTTAAAGTTCTAGAGTTCGAACATGGCCTTGAACACTACCATGTCATAAACCGTGTTTGCCTACAGTTAAGATTTTCTTTTAGTTAATTCGGCAAAAAATAGAAGAGAAAGGAGGAAGAGGCAAAAAATAGGCAGAAAGAGAGTTGAGTTTTCAAATGAGAAGGCTACCAGGGGTAGTTCAGATAATCAACACTAATTAATGCCCATCAAATCAAAGATCTCTTAGAGGAAAGGTGATTCAGAGATGGAGACTTCTTTTCCTAGGTTTTTCTTTGTTTCTATTATTTTAATTTTTCATCATTATGAACAAAATTGTCTGCTTATATTTAGAATGGATGAAACCTAGGATGATATTGTGATTATTATTACTTTTTATTTAATATGATTATGGTTTTCTTATGATCTATCCAATGTCCTTTTTTGCCTTGATTAAGAATAGCTAGCCTATTAATTCAATGTTGGATGATGAATATATGCAAGTAGTATCCGGTATGTTTTTGTGGATCACCATTGGGTAGACAGGATATTAATAGGTAGGATATAATACCTTTGGACTAGGGTAAATCTAGTAGTTGGGTCATAGAACAATTAATGCATTCATAAAAAGCACAGCAGGACTAGCCACCCCATTGGTTATTTAAGAATAAGGGTTAGTGAATAGGAGTAATAGGGAGCTAATCTAAATTAGATAGTACTCCAAGATCTAAGTTAATCATATGCTTGTTAAACCAAAGTAAAAATAACATAATAGATTTCTAGGGAGATTTGATTCTAAGTATGATGTATTTTATTGTTGATTATCTAATTGTTTTCTATTGTCGATAGTTAGATAGTTAATTATTTTACTGCATTAGTTAATTAGGTCAACTAGTAGTTAGGTAATTAACCAAAACTCTTTAATTGTCGATTAGGTAATAGATAAATGATGAGTACAGCTGACAACTCCATTCTTTGGGGAAAATAATCTTGATACTTGCCACTGCTATACTTTAATGATAGGTGCACTTGTGTGTGAGTTCAAATATTTATAAGTATAGAGATATTTGACATGTCAACGTTGTTCATTAGTGTAGTGAGAAGAGTTTGTGTGAGCTAGGTGAACACTTCAAGTTTTTGGCATCATTACCGAGGAATATTTGTTGAGATTGCTATTTGAAATATTGATCTTTATTAATCTAGCAATTTATTTCATTGCAATATTTTTCTTTAACTTTTTAGTTTATTTTTAGTTTTCTTATTTCTTATTTTTTCTTGTAGAAAATTTGGTGTATGACTTGTAGCCATCTTGGTGAAGTAGTTGAAGCTGATTCAAAAATTGAAAGAACTTTTAGAAAACTTCATTTCACAAAGGGTTCTGAGTCAGAACCACTATATCTTGAGGTAGAGGAAGAAGGAGAAAATCAAAAGCATTCAATCATGGAATATTATAATCAAGTAAGGATGATGTTGGAATATGCTAAACCCTATCTTGAAGGGACAAAATCAAGATTGTTAGACTACCTGTCAATACCAACAATTTTAAAATCAAGCCGAATAGATGGTGTAGAATTTTGTTCAATTTGATGGTTTGGTAGATGAGGACCCTAATGCTCACATTGCTAGTTTCCTGGATATATGTGATACTTTCAGAATTATTGGAGCTAGTGAAGATAACATCCGATTAAGGTTGTTTTTGTTCTCACCAAGAGGAAGGGCAAATCAATGGTTGAATTCACTTCCAAGAGGTTTTATTGCCACTTGAAATACTATTGCTGAGAAGTTTCTATTAAAGTATTTTCCTCCAGCTAATACTTCAATGTTCTATAATGATATTTCTGCTTTTAGTCAGATGGATTCTAAAACATTATATGAAGCTTGGGAAAGGTTCAAGGATTTGTTAAGAAGGTGTCCACATCATGAATTGCCTATATGGATGTAAGTGCAAACATTCTACAATGGTCTGATTTATGCTTCCAAGCATATGATCAATGCAGCAGCTAGTGGTACTCTAAACAACAAGATGCCTGAAAAAGCACAGGATTTGATTGAGGAGATCACTATAAACAGTTATCAATGGCAATCATCATTAAGAATGAAACTGAGTAAAGTGGATGCAGTGCACAGTTTTGATGCTTATTCAATCATATCAAATCAAGTTAAAGCCTTGATGAAGAAGTTCAGAAATTTTGCTGCTAGTCAAAAGCAAGTTATGGCAATGCAATGTGATCACTGTGGAGGAAAGCATCCAAATTGGGATTGTCAGATGTACAAGAAGAGGAGTAAAAATAAATATGTGGATTTTATCAGAAAATTTTCAAGACCACAAACTAATGTTTATTCTAGGTCAGGTGAACCAATATGGGAAGATTATTCATCCAATATTTGGGCAGATCGAGGGAAGAGTACAAATGGTTAATGCCACAATTTTTTAGCAAAAGCTTAAATTTTGAAGAAACAGTCATAGAGTTTATGGGTAGTATCCAAGCTCACAAGGATATGATGGTAAAGCAGCAATCGGCATTCCAGCGACAGATGGGCCAGATGTCACATACGGTAACAGAAATCAACAAGGTAATTACATCACCAATGAAGGAGTAATTAGAGGCCATTACCTTGAGAAGTGGAAGGGAATTAACTCTTGAAAAGGGCACTACAAAAAAGGAGCCATCAGTTATCAAGAACCGAAATCATTTAACCCGGCAAGAAGCTGTGAAACCTCCTAAAGAAGAAGTATAGCCAGAACGACTAAAGAAAAAGAAAGTCAAGGAGTATCATCCTCCTTTGTTATATTCTTTCCATTTATCTAAGGATAAGGATGAAGAACAATTTGCTAAATTTTTTGCTATGTTTAAACAACTGCATATTAATATTCCTTTTGCAGAAGCTTTAGAGTAAATGCCTTGTAACATAAAATTCTTAAAGACATCCTAGCTAGGAAAAAAATGTTGGAGGAATTGTCTTTAGTTAATTGATTAATAGAGGAAATCTTTTCAAAATGACTTACTAAGGAAAATTGGTGATCTAGGAAGTTTTGCTATTCCTTGAATTATAGGTCATTTGATGATTGGTAGAGCATTAGTAGACTTAGTTGCTAGCATAAATTTGATGCCATATTCCTTGTTTAAAAAATTAGAACTAGGAGAGCCCAAACCTGCGGGATGTGGATTGAGTTTGTTGATAGGTTTATTAAATATCCTAGGGGAATAAACAAGGACGTTCAAGTAAAAGTTGACAATTTTATTATTCCTACTAATTTTTTGATTTTTTATATGGACATAAACTCACAAGTTCCCTTAATTTTAGGATGACCTTTTTGGTAACTATTGGTGCATTAATCAGTGTTCAAAATGGTAAACTGGTTTTAAAGATAGGAACAAAGGAGGCTACCTATCATATTTTAGATACTATGAAACATACTCTTGATAAAGATGATATTTGTTATTCATTAGACTCTTTTGACATCGAAGTTGTTCATTGTTTTCAAGAATGTGTTTTAGAGGACCAACTGGAAGTGTGTGTCGGCCAAGAGGAAGAATTTGAAATAAATAGCATTGAGAAGGAAGAGTTGGTAGTTCAACTGGAAGCCAGTAGAGACTCAGAAAGTGAAGAAAATGACAAAAAAGTCACCCAGGGCACGACAAAGAGAAAAACCTCTATAGAGGAAGCACTGGAATTAGAGCTAAAAATGTTGCCCAATCATTTAGAATATACTTTCTTGGTACCTAATTCCAAATTATGGTCATTATCTCTGTGCAGCTAAGTGAGGAACAAAAATGTAAGCTATTAGCAGTGCTTAAAAAATGAAAGGGACCCATAGCTTGGTTTATCATTGATATAAAGGGGATAAACCCATCATATTGCACACATAAAATCTTAATGGAGGAGAATCATAAACCAGTAGATAGCCATAGTAATGACTAAACTCAAATGTTAAAGAGGTGGTGAAAGTGGAGGTGGTAAAATTGTTGGATGTTAGAGTAATCTAACCCATTTCAGATAGTGTTTGGGTGAGCCTAGTTCAAGTTGTGCTGAAGAAGAGAGGAATGACCATTGTTCCGAACGAGAAGAATGAGCTTATTCCAACATGAACAATAACCAAGTGGGGAGCGTGCATCGATTATAGAAAGCTTAATGATGCTACTAGAAAGGACAATTTTCCACTCCCCTTCATGGATTTAAAGTTACAACACTTAGCTAGTCATGCTTAATATTGTTTCTTGGATGGTATGTCAAATTGTTTCTAGACTTTGATTACTCTTGAAGATCAAGAGAAGATGACCTTCACTTGTCCTTATGGTATGTTCATTTATCATAGAATTCCTTTCGGTTTATCCAATGCCCCTGCTATTTTTCAGTGATGCATGCTTGCATTCCTTGACAATTTTGTGGAGGACATCATGGAGGTATTCATGAATGATTCTTTTTTTCATGGTGATTCATTTGATAAATGTCTCTATAATCTAGATAGAGTCTTAGAAAGGTGCGAGGAAACTAATTTAGTACCCGATTGGGAGAAATGTCATTTTATGGTTCAGAAAGGTATAGTCCTTCACCATAAGATATCTAGTAAAAGTACAAAGGTGGATAAAGAAAAAGTTGAAACTATTTCTAAATTACCACCACCACTATCAGTTAAAGAAATTAGGAGTTTTCTCAACCATGCAAGGTTTAACAGGCGGTTTATCAAGGACTTTTCAAAGATAGCAAAATCACTCACTTAGTTATTAGAAAAGGACACAATTTTTTACTTTAATGATGAGTTTCTTTATGTTTTATTATTCTCAAGGATCATTTAACTAAAGCCCTTGTAAAAAAATTTCTTTTTCTGCTGATATGTCATGCCCTTGGCTAGCTCCCTGTAGACCAAATAATTAGCAAAGTTAGCAATGATTGGGCAGTCAATGCAATTTTGGGTCAGCATAGGGATAAACATTTTCAACTTATATACTATGCTAGCTAGACATTAACTAGTGTACAAGAGAATTATACCATAATTGAGAAGGAATTATTGGCTGTAGTCTTTGCCATCGACAAGTTTCGGTCTTATTTGCTTTGATTTAAAGTGATTGTATACACTGAGTATTCTGCTTTAAAGTACCTATTAAATAAAAATAATGCAAAGCCGAGGTTAATCCAATAGGTCCTTTTACTTTAAAAGTTTGATTTGGAAATCCTAGATAACAAAGGTACAGAAAATCTAGCCATAGACCATCTTTCCAGGCTAGAAAATCTAGAAAGAGAGTTAATAAAAAAGAAAGATATTAATGATTCATTTCTAGATGAGCACCTTTATATGCTTAATTCAAAGTTTGTAGATGAACCATGGTTTGCTAACTTTGCTAATTATTTGGTATACAGGGAGCTAGCCAAGGGCATGACATATTAGCAGAAAAAGAAATTCTTTTCATAGTTGAAATACTATTTTTGGGATAAGCCATTTTTGTTTAGAATTTGTGCAAATTAAATTATACGAGGTGTGTAGCCTACCTAGATATCAAAAAAATTCATAAGCACTGCCATAAAAGGTCTAGCTAGTTGCCATTTTTAGGGCAACACTATAGCACAAAAGGTGTTGGAATTTGGTTTCTATTAGCCTACCCTGTTCAAGTATGTGAGACGATATGCAACATCATGTGATAATTGTTAGAGGTCAAATAATATTTCTCGCTATGATAAGTTGCAGCAACATGAAATCTAGGTATGTGAAATCTTTGATACTTAGGGGATTGATTTTAGGGGTCATTTTCCATCATGTTTTGGGAATAAGTATATTCTAATAGCAGTTGATTATGTCTTTAAGTAGGTTGAAACAGAAGCTTTACCTATGAATAACACAAGAGTCATGGTCAAGTTTCCTATGGAAGTTGTTGACTCGATTCGAAGCCTCAAGAGCCATAATTAGTGATAGAGGTAGCCATTTTTATAATTCCCAATTTGAGAAGGTTATACGAAGGTCTAGAGTTACTCACTAAATGACTACCATTTATCACCCAAAACCTAATGGTCAAGTCGAGTCATCTAAAAGAGAGATTAAATGTATACTAGAGAAAGTGGTCTCTATGTCTAAGAATGATTGGTCATTTTAGTTAGATGACGTACTATGGGCTTATAGAACAGTGTATAAAACACCTATTGGAACGACACCATACTGCGTAGTTTATGGCAAGGCATGCCACCTTCTGGTGGAGTTAGAACATAAAGAAAATAAGGCTATAAAGAATATTAACCTTGACCTTGAGTGTGCAGGTGAAAAACATTTATTGCAGTTAAACGAGCTTGATGAATGGTGAAATTCAGCATACGAGAACTCCAGGATCTATAAAAAAAATGTGAAAAAAATGACATGAGACTTGAATTAAGCAAGGGAAAAAGTTCAACCTAGGAGATCGGTTTCTGATTTGCAATGCACGATTACAACTCTTTCCACGTAAACTTAAATCACGATGGTCAGGCCCATTCGTAGTAACAAAAGTTTTTCCTTTCGGTGTTGTAGAGATTAGGCATTCTTAAAAGGGGCATTCAAGGTGAACGAACCATTAACTAAAACTATATATTGGAGGTGAAATTCCCAAAGTCCATCAGGAATATATCACTATCGAAAACCCTCCATCTAACATCGAGTGAAATACTTTTTACATCAGGCTGATGACGTTAAACCAAGCACTTTCTAGGAGGTAACCTAACATTTCATATTTAGTTTTTGTATATTTTGCTTGATTTGGTTGGCTTAGTTGGTTTGCTTTTGTTTTTGAACATTAACTAGGAAGAGTGAAGGAACAAAGAGTCATGGAAAGGGAAATGAAAAGAGATAAAGATGCAAACACGGTCATCAACACACCCGTGTCCCAAAACATGTCATCTAAAATGGTCTTCTTCACGACTTCATCTATAACCATGTCTTCAGGTATAGAATTATTTTTAATTTTGAGATTCAGTAGCCAAATACGGCTATTGACATGCCCATGTTCATAAGCGTGTCATCTATACACAGCCTTTAGCATGCCTATGTTTCTACTCATGTTAAACTAGAGCTTAAAACTCCAGAAAGCTTACATAGTTGCTCACATGACCATGTCTAAAACAACGTTCACACAACACAGTCATAGACACGCATATGTTCCTACCCATGTTGTGCCTCTGAAGGTTGATGATGTAACTTTCAAGAGCTGAGCATGCTCTTGGACATGGCTATAAAAGAAGGTGTGATAACTTTACACAATCATAAACATGCATGGGAATTTACTAGTGTTTCATATTTTAATTGCACTAGATTTCTCTCCAAAAGGCCTACATAGTTTTAAACATACCCATATATGGCCTAATGTACCACCTAAAACTTAAGTGACATGATTCCATACATGCCTATGTTGCTACTTATGTCCGATTTGTGATTGCAAGCCACTTTTCAATTTTCTTATGATCCAAGACATCTTCCTGATTTTCATCTCTTCTAGGCATGTTTTCAATTCAAGTTTCTTTCCATTTTTACTCTATTATATACTTATTTGCCTCATAGACTTGATAAAAGTGCATTTAAATCATGAAAAATTTGGTTATGAGTTGTGATTGTTCTTTCTATGCATGAGATTTGAATTAAATAAAGATAATTCAGCCGAGAATTAGATCGTATTATGGTTAGGGATTGCTTATGTGTATTACTTAACTTTGTGTCATTAATTTAAGTAAATTTCTTTAGCTTAGCCACATTTCCTTACACTCTAAGTTTCTTAGATTGCAAAGTATTTGATAGAAGTTCTCAATGATTTTATGTACCTTGTCTAATTGATTTCAGCAATTTTTAGGCCATGCTAATCCCATTCAAGGAGTTGGACAATCTTCCATAGGAGATTCCTGCCCACTTTGTGTCTCTTCAGGCCTACTCATTGCATATGGCATTGAGGGAGAAGGTGGTCATCTTCTAGCCACACTTTGACTATTTCACAGCCCATCTATTGGACAGACATGACATCATGGTACGCAGGGGCTATGCACATCTTTGTGTAGCACCCACATTTTCTTTGATGACATTGGTTCAAGAGTTTTATGGCAATGGCGCATATAAGGGCTTATTCACCAAGGCTTCGATGTGGGTGCCTATGTGAAACATAGAGTTTCATGCCTATGTTAAGGATATTCATCATCACCTCAAGATTACTCACAATTAGGGGTACTTTTCTTAGCCTACATCAGCTGAGATTGCTCAGACCCTTTGTGGCTAGCCTATGGCTTGGACCACAACTCCAAGACACAATCCTTTTCTCCCATCTTAACTACTCCTTACTATGAGCCCATGGCTTGTTTTCTTGAATGATTGTTTATATTGTCAACTTCTTGCTGATTCAGTTATAGAGGATAAGGCACTTCTACTGTATGCTATTCTTTCTACTAGGCTGGACGACATAGGCCAGGTTATTGTGTAGACGATTAAGCGAGCTGTTTGTACTCCAACTTTACCCATTATGTTCCCCAACTAATCATAGCACAACTGATAGCACAACATATCACTTGCCCATGTGGAGCATTCCACATTGTTATCCCGCATGCCCAGATGAGGACGAAGATGATGATGAGGAGGCCACTCTTGCATCCTACAATGTTGATCTCGCTATACTCTAGAGACACTACTTCTTTCACCATGTTAGCATCTTGAGAGACACTTATTATTATTTTATTTGCTTTATTTTCTTTTAGTTTTGTTGGACATTGTTATTGGAGCATCGATTGCTCCTATTTTAGCTTCTTTATGTTTTCATTTAGTTACTATATTTGCTACATCTATTGTTATTATTTTTGCTATTGATCATGTTTTCTATTTTCTTGGAAGCTTTCCCATTGAACCAAAGCTTGATCAAATTTTTTATCGATCAAATTTGATAGAAGTTCCCAATGATTTTATGTACCTTGTCTAATTTATTTTAATAATTTTAGGCCATGCTAATCCCATTCAAGAAGTTGGATAATCTTCCATAAGATATTCCTGCCCACTTCGTGTCTCTTCAGGCCTACTCATTGCATGAGGCATTGAGGGAAAAGGTGGTCATCTTCTAGCCATAATTTGACTATTTCACAGCCCATCCATTGGACATACATGATATCATGGTACACAGAGGCTGAGCACATCTTTGCAAGCCACCCATTTTTGCTTCGATGGCACTGGTTCAAGAGTTTTATGGCAATGGTGCATATAAGGGCTTATTCACCAAGGCTTTGATGTGGGTGCCTATGTGGAACATAGAGTTTCATGCCTATGTTAAGGACATTCATCATCACCTCAAGATTACTCACAATTAGGGTTACTTTCCTTAGCCTACATCAGCTGAGATTGCTCAGACCTTCTGTGGCTAGGCTATGGCTTGGACCACAACTCCAAGACACAATCCTTTTCTCCCATCTTAACTACTCCTTACTATGAGCCCATGGGTGGTTTTCTTGAATGATTGTTTGTATTGTCAGCTTCTTGTTGATTTAGTTACAGAGGATAAGGCACTTCTGTTGTATGCCATTCTTTCTACTAGGACGGTTAACATAGGCCAGGTTATTGTGTAAACGATTAAACGAGCTGTTCGCACTCCAACTTTACCCATTATGTTCCCCCAACTAATCATAACACTACTAATAGCACAACATATCACTTGCCCATGTGGAGCATTCCACATTGTTATCTCGTCATGCCTAGATAAGGACGAGGATGATGAGGAGGAAGCCACTCTTGCATCCTACAATGTTGATCTCGCTATAGTCTAAAGACACTACTTCTTTCACCATATTAGCATCTTGATGGACACTTGTTATTATTTTTTTTGCTTTATTTTCTTTTAGTTTTGTTGGACATTATTATTGGAGCATCGATTGCTCCTATTTTAGCTTCTTTATGTTTTCATTTAGTTACTATATTTGCTAGATCTATTGTTATTATTTTTGCTATTGATCATTTTTTCTATTTTCTTGGAAGCTTTCCCATTGAACCAAAGCTCGATCAAATTTTTTTGTCGATCTTTTGGGAATGCCGACTTACACATCACACAACTGAATTTTTTAGGCCAGTATCTGTCACAGCCTTTGGCCGCCTGTGGCTACCTGCTACCTAGGATCGCTAGGAATTCATGAAAAATTCCCAAGTTTTGGTTTGTAATTGTTTGTTTCTATGCTTGTGATAAAAAGTAATGCACGTGACCTAAACTTACTAACCTAGATACTACCATTAAATAATGCATGATTCACTTTGGCATAAAATTTAAACATAAAATAAAACATTCCAAACAATGGCGGTACCGTGCTTAAAAAAAATTATAAAACTAGCCAAAGCCATGAATACATTTCCTACAAGCATTAACCTTATGTACATTATTCAATTATGTATATGAATCACAAACCAAAACACAAACTAACCATTATTGCTAGAGGCATCTAGTACAATGAAGTATTGAAGCATAACCTACTGAGATTATCCTATTAGGCTAACCACCTGAGCTTTACCTCTCAAGTGCCAATAGCGTCGACCTTCCCTTTGTGATCCTAGATCAACCACTTCTCAAGGTCAATCCAACATAGCTAGTATACAACAAACCAATAAACCCGAAGGTACAAACTAGCAAGTATAACTTGTACCTGCTCAACTAGCTCAACAACCATCTCGAGTTATTGGTCGAACCACCCAAACCTGCACATATAAACTAAGGGGTGAGAATCATAGATTCTCAATAAGGGTCTTCTGGGGGTACCTATAAAAAAAACCACTAGAGGGCAACAGACAACAAATGTCACAAATTTACCGCAAACTCATAACGGTCTGAGGCCTAATATACATGCATATACTCGAGTCCCTTGGGACCCTTCCTCATCCTAGTCCTATCGTAACGAGTTCTAGCCTTGAACTCACTCTAGCAAGCCTTGACTTGCCTACTGTGCCAAATTATCACCTAAGCATGAAATAACCTCCCCTTGAATATTATGTGTAGGAGCAATCTAAGTCTACTTGGCGAAGCCAAGTTGGGTGCACTAAGGTCCCACACTAGTGCTTCAGGTCTAGGACCAAGCTAGGCCACTAGGTGTTACTAACCTTTCACCCTTCATGTGGTGAACCTTGACTAGCACATGCCCAATTTAGTTTGGATGTATTAGGTTCCCGCTTTAGCTCCTCAGGCCTATGACCTAAATAGGTAGCTGGGCATACTATACCTCCACCCCTAGGTGTACTAGGCTTCCACTTTAGCCCCTCAGGTCTATAACCCAACTAGGTGACCAAGTGTTACTAAGCTTCCACCTTCCTTGGTGAACCTTGTACAAAACTAGGCTTGGCACTTGTTACACTTCAATGAGTTGGCCATCACTAGGAATCATACTTGCTCTTCTAAGTGCTCCTTGTGTTTCCTAGCACATATTAAGGTCCAAAATGCACTAAGATAGCTTAACTACCTTGCTCCTTAAAGACCCCTCAATGTGCCCAAGTAACTTAGCTTGAGTCTTAAGTCACCTACCTACTTAGAGCTCTTAGTGTTCCTATTCATTCATTAGGGTAACTTGCATTTACTTGGATATTAAGCAACCTCCCAAGCCATGCCAATCTCCCATATTATCCAATCTAGGCTTCCCATGGGCCTTAGAGCTCACATTGTGCCCACATGCACTTATGTGCCCTATTAGCCTCATAGTGCCTTCTTTGGTCCTTAGGTGTTTTCCTTAATTCTATGTAGTTCTTATAGCTTTTGACCCAATCACAATAAAATACTAACCCAAATCATCTTACCAAGCTACAATAAGTTGTGCCATATGTTGCCCACACTAACTGTGCCATAATGCACATGCACCATTCTTAGTTAACTAGGCTACGGTTCTAGTTCACCATTGCTAGTTCACCATGATCCTTGCTTAAACTACTTAGTTACTCACTAGTAATGAATTTAAACTACCTTAGGGATAATTACAAGCCTCAACTAGGGCACCAAAATACCCTTATGGACACACATGGTTCAATTGTGCACACACCATATTCTCCTTGCTTCATTTGATCCATTTGTCTATTTTTCTTCATTCCATTTCCATTATAAATCTTGAATCAACATTGGGAACATGTCTAGGATGTTTAGGAACCAATTAAGAACCAAAAACACCTTATTTGGTTGAGTTCCGAAGCAACTGTGGCGTTGCAGCGTGAGCCTGGCACTGCGACACCAATGTTCTTTTGATGCTGTCTAAAAATGAGTGTCCTGATGCCTAGGCCCTAGCTGGCACCTAGGGCTTAGGAGCACGACCTGGGCATGAATTTTTTTGGCGCCTAGGCACCCAAAACGGTGCCTCAGCGCCAGAAACTTGCCAGCTTCATCGATCTTTACACAAACTATGCACAATTGACTCAAACATGGTTCCAATCACTTCTAGGCTTGCAATTACTAATCCCCAAGGCTAAATATGATGGAAATGCATTAACATAACAAGGAAAACAAGAAATTCCCTTACCTTAAACACATCTAAAGCAAAATCAAGCAGGTTGAGCACCAAAGCTTCTATAGCTCAACTATGAGTTTCCTATGGTTCTAAGGCAAATTCATCACAAATGGAACCAATTCTAGCTCAACTAAGCTTGACTCAACCTCAAAAATTCTTAAGAAACCAAGAACACAAAGGAGAAAAATGTACTCAAGCTTCCAAGGACCAAAAAAGTCCCTTTGAAGCTCAATCCACCAAGACTATGTAAGAGTAAGCTTGCCTTCACTTGGGCACTCCATGGGGCTTCCAAATTCACCAAGAAATGAAGGAAAGAATAAGATTTAGGCATGAATTTTGTGGGAGAATAGAGAGCTACGAGTTTGATATGGAAGGGATGATGAATAGTGGCATTCAATCCACCCAAAATGGTTTAAAACCCAACCTTCTTCACTTTGGTCCTTCAACAACTTTAATTTTGCCAAAAGAACCCCATCTCAAAATAGTGCCACTAACTTTGGTAATTCCATCCCCCACTTTGGTTTCTTGACACTTAGGTCCAAAAGAATTACTTTGAGCTTTAAAACCAATCTTATCACCTCGGGATACAAAATGGTCATTTTGCCCCTGGTGACACTTAGGTGCCAATTGTGTTTGAGGAACCTTTCTAAACCTTTCTACTTGCTTGAAATGCATAACAAATATTTAGTAAAGGATTTCTTACCTTTCAACTGAGTCTTACTTGACTGTTACTGGTCAGATACTTGGAGGGCCATAATAGTATCAGTTTTTATTACCTTTCACTTTTCACTCTATTTTTTCATGTTTGTACTTTGAGGGCAATGTATAGTTTAAGTATGAGGAAGTGGGTAACTTAGGCCCTAAGTTTTATTGGTTTCTAATTAATCTTTCAAATTTTCATTATTTTTTGAAAATTTTTAACCTTTTAGAGCTTAATTATTTTTCAGTCATACTATTGAGCATGTTATTATTGATAGAGAGTGACTGTCATTTTAATGTCTTGAGTTCTTAACTTGAAGATTAAGGAAGTAATTCTTGAAATCTTTCACATATATACTAAATTGTTTTAAAATGTTTTTACAATTCACTAGTAAGCTAGCGGAAGATAGCCTTTAAAAGCTATGTTTGCATCAAGTTTTTGTGTTTAGCACACTGTTCAAGGCATGCTAACTTGTTAGTTTTTATGTTGGATTTGTGTTAAGAATTGGTTAATGGATATTTGGTTGATTGTTGAATAATGAAAAAATGTTGGTATTAATAAGTTGCTACTCGACTATTTTTAGCGTTGAAGTAGGTTGGGATCTACCCTTAAGGTAAGAGTTGCTCACAGGTCAAAAAAAAAATGCTAGAGATAAGAGTATGATCAAAGATCATCTTGAATTGTGTTGAGAAATAACTTGGGTATAAACAGTGCTCCTAAAGTGTATACTTGCTGCAAAATTTGTCAACATATGAAGAGAAATGATTGAAAAAAGAAAGGAATGTGAAAAGTTCAATTATTTGTTCATATCCATGATTTTGTGGTTAGAATGGTTGTGCATATTAAGCTTCGGCTTAGTGTGCCTTGTATTTCTTACTTTGTGTGAAAATTTGGTGTTTTCCTTGAGCTTTGAGAGATATAGGATGCTAGCTTGAGAATGAATTGTTTTCATTAAATTGTGTTGTTTTGAGAAGTATTAGATTGAAGGTGTTGCATACTTGATAGTCTTGTTAATCTCTCAAGACACTTAGTCTTAATCCTTTCTAATTCTTCTTCTGCTCAAGAGTATAATTTTATTTTTCCTTTGCAGAATTTTTTTTTTTGAGTTTTACTTGAGGGAAAACAAAAGTTCAGATCTGGGGAAAAAAATATAATATGTTCATATTTATACATGTTTTCTATATATTTTACCTTGATAGTTGCTCGCATTTTGATGTGTTTTTAGTATATTTTGGTGCTTAATTGGTTTACATTTTAATTTCAGGTCATATTTAAGCCCTATTTGAGTTAGGAAGAGTTTTGTACAAGTATTGGAGCTGAATTGTAATTTTTTGCAAAAAATTGGATCAAGCAAAATTTGGATCACGCCCATGTTATTCCAAACACACTCGTGTTTCTTTATAAACACACTTGTGTTCCTAGTCATGCTTGTGTTATCAACTATGTCTTAAAGTATGTGATTTTAAAGTTCTTGAGGTTGAACATGGTCTTTAACATGGCTATGTTACAAAACCATGTTTGCCTGCTATTAAGGTTTATTTGGGTTAATTTGGTAGAAAATAGAAGAAGGAGAAGGAGAAGGTGAAAAATAGACAAAAAAAAGTTAGGATTTTAGAGGAGAAGACTGCTGGAGGTGGTTCAAATGATCAACATTGATTAATGCGCATTAGATTAATGATCTCTTAGAGGAAAAGTGATTCAAAGATAAAGATTTCTTTTCCTAGTTTTTCTTTGTTCCTGTTATGTTTATTTTTTGGTATTATAAACTAAATTATCTGCACATACTCAGTATGATACTATGATTGTTATTACCTTTGGTTTAATATGATTATGATTTTCTTGTGATCTATCCAATGTACTTTGTTACGTTGATTAACAATAGTTAGTCTATTAATTCAGGGTCAATTCGTTTGAGCTAAAGTCAACTAACTTTTTTTAACTTTTACATCTTTTTTACCTGAAACAAATTTTATTTGAAAGCCAATGTTATGTAGATACAATAATCAATTTGAAAGTAGATTTTTATGATGTTAAATTTTTATGAATTTTTCTTTTTTAAGGCTTGAAACTAGAAAAATTCATAAAAATTTAGTAAGATTATAAAAATTATATTTTCAATTGATTATTTTAACTACATAATATTGGCTTTTAATTAAAATTAGTTTCAAGTAAAAAAGATGTAAAAATAAAAATAAGTCATTTTGTAGTCCATTGACTAAAGTTAAAACGAATTGGGCGTTAATGTGGGATAATGAACATAAGCAGGTTGTATCTGGTATGTTTGTTATAGATCACCATTAGGTAGAAGGGATATTGTCATGGACGGGAATAATAAGTGCAATATAATACCTTTATACTAGGGTAAAACCTAGTAGTTGGGTCATAGAACCATTAATGCATTTTTAGGAAGTGCTATAAGACTAGCCACCCTATTAGTGACTTAAGAATAAAGATTAGTAAATAGGAGTAATATGGAGCTAATCTAAATTAGGTAGTACTCCACGGTCCAAGTTAATCATATGCCTAAAGTAACCCAATATTTTCTAGGGAGATTTGATTACAAGTATAACATATCTTATTGTTGATTGTTTGATTGTTTTCCACTATCAATAGTTAGTTAGTTAATTCTTTTACTACATTAGTTAATTAGGTCTATTAGTAGTTAGCTGGTTAACCAAAACTCATTAATTGTTAGTTAGATAATAGAGAAAATTTAAGTACAGTAGACAACTCCGTTCTTTGGGAAAAATGATCTTGATACTTGCCAATACTATATAATATGTGCACTTGCTTGTGAGTTTGCATATTTATAAGTATAAAGAGATTTGATACATCCACATTATTCATTATTGTAAAAATTTGTGTGAACTAAAGGAACATGCTAGTGCATTTGCCTGTGAGTTCATATATTTGTGAGTATAGAAAGATTTGACACATTAGCATTAAGAATAAAATTAGTATAGTTGGAAGAGTTTGTGAATTGTGAACTTGTCAAGTTTTTGGCACTATTGCCAAGGAATGTTTGTTGAGATTGCTACCTAAAAGATTAATCTTTATTAAATTAGCCTTTTATTTTGCTTGCAATATTTTTTTTAAACCTCTATTTTATTTTTAGTTTGCTAATTTATTGTTCTTTTCTTGTGGGGGAATTAGTGCATGAATCATTTCCATCCTAGTCAGGTGGTGAATGTTAATCTAGAAATTGAAAGAACTTTTAGGAAACTTTACTTCACAAAGAACACCAAATTACAGCCACTACCTCCTGAAGTAGAGCAACAAAGAGAAAATTGAGAGCCATTAATCATGGAAGATTGTAATCAAGCAAGGACTATGTTTGACTATGCAAAACCTTCTTTTAAAAGGATAGAATATAATATTGTTAGACCTCCTGTAAATGCTAATAATTTTGAGATCAAGTTAAATATTACTCAAATTATGTAGAATTATGTTTAGTTTGATGGTTTGGTAGATGAGGATCCTAACGCTCATATTGCTAGTTTCCTAGAAATTTTTGACGCATTCAGAATTAATGGAGCAAGTGAAAATAGCATTCAATTGAGGCTATTTTCATTTTCATTTAGAGGAAGAGCAAAACAATGGTTGACTTCACTTTCAAGATGGTTTTATCAACACTTGGAATACTTTTCTTGAGAAATTTATGTTAAAGTATTTTCCTCTAGCCAAGGCTATAACATTTAGTAATGATATTTTTACTTTCAGTCTAATGGATTGTGAGACGTTGTATGAATCTTGGGAAAGATTTAAGGATTTGTTGAGGAGATGTCCATATCATGGATTACCTACCTTGATGGAAGTGAAAACATTCTACAATGGTCTAAACTATACTTCCAAGCAGATGATCGATATAGTAGCTGGTGGTACTCTAAACAGTATAACACCTAAAGTAGCATAGGATTTTATTAAAGAGATGGCAATGAATAATTATGAACGACAATCATCATCTAGAATTAAACCAAGTAGAGCAGTTACAGTTTAGAATTTTGGTGCTTATTTGGTATTGGCTAATCAAGTTAAAGCTTTAATGAGGGAGATCGGAAATTTTTCAGCAACTTAGAAACAAGCTGTAGTAATGCAATGTGAATTTTGTGGAGAAGGTAATTCAAGTCATTATGGTCAGATACACAATTGGCTGAGTAAGAAGTCCATAGAGTAACCCATATGCCAATACCTATAATCCAGGATGGAAGAACCATCCTAATTTTTTTTTTAGTAATCAGAGGCAACAACAACCACCTGGTTTTCAACCTAGACCGCCATAAAAAAGAAGGTAGACTGTAGAAGAATTATTATCAAAGTGCATGCAACATTCTGATGCTTGGATTGATGCAATTGAATTAGAGTTAAGGAATGTGAGAACAAGCATGCTGAATTTTGAGACTTAGTTGAGCCAACTAGCCAAGATGCTCTCGGAGAAGTTGCAAGGTACTTTACCGGCCAAAACTGAGCTAAAGTCAAGACGAGCATATAATCCAACCTTCCGTCAGAAGGTGGATGGCCATGCAAATGTCAAGTTTTGGAGAGGAAGGAAGAGCCCCCTTGAGTTATCAAGGAGGATGTCTAGCCAATGATGTTAAAGCAAGTGCTTCTTGGGAGGCAACCCAAGCATTAAATTTTTCTATATCTTTTTTTTTTCTATTTTTGTTTTTATTTTTGGCTTTGAACTTCTTATTAGTTGTTAATTGTTTTTTATTTTCCTTTAAATCCATCTTATGTTCTTTCACACAAGAGAATAAAGTCATTTGGGAAGGAAATTTTCATGAAAAGATGGGAAAAAATGCAACCATCAAGTTCATGTAAATGTCAAGAATTTTTAAGTTATAGACCTTGAACATACCCTGCAACAAGCCCATTTTTAGGGTCATGTTAGCTAATAAAGTCTATACACAACCATGATTGCATTGAAAAAAGATTTTTCTAAGAAATTTTTAAATTTTGGTTCCAGAGGGCTAAACACGGTCTTATTCACGCCTATGTTTACAACCGTGTTCACCTAAAGTTAAAAATTTTAGAGAACAAACACATTTGAAGACTTGCCCATGATTTCAAGTGTGTTCACTAAGCATGGTTTTGATCATGCCGGTGATAAAAAAACATGTTACCTTTTTGCTTTCAAAAGTTTTAAGCTTCAGTTTTTAAACATTGTTGTTTGTACGATCATGTTTTAAAATGTGTTTTACTAATACAGTCTCTTTCTTGCCCATGTTTTAACCCATGTAACTCTTTTGTTATTTAAATTTTCTAGAATTCCAAATGCCAAATATGGTTTGTGTCATGGTGGTGTTTGTAAGCGTGTTCACATAAAACGGTCAGTGCCATGCCTATGTTATTACACTTGTTTCAACTTTGAGTTTTGAAAATTTTGGGTTTCAACATCGAATGCAATATGTTCCATAGCCATGTAGCAAAACGTGTTCGAGAAGTATTAATGAACATGGTCTTAAACATGCTCGTGTTCATGATCGTGCCACTCAACTATATAAGGATTATCAAGATTTTTCACTAGACCACCTCCTTATTTCACATGAAACTCTTTCAATCTTCTTCCCTAAGTCCCCATACTAAAACCCTAGCTTCTTTACGTCTTGAGCAAGGTTTTCCTTCATCAGAAGATCTCATTTTTGTTCTTAGATAGTTGATTCCATTCACTATATCTTTACTTCTCTCTCTACTAAGGTAACTTCTCTCTTTAGTTTTATTTGAGTTTCATGTTTAATTTAGTTGACTTCATCCAATTGGTAGGAGCTATTTGAGGTGTTTGATTAATGTCTTACTCCCATTGAAGTTTGTTTTGAGTTTACAGCATGATCTGTGAATATGGATGATGTTGGTTATTTGTATTAGAAGTTGAAAAGTTAGGATGTAATAGTCTATGAACTTAGTGAAATTCTTGATGTGGATTGATGTTTTCATGAGATTGGTTAATGTTAATTAATTGTCATGGATTACTGCTATTCATTAGACCTTATTTGCAATTATTATTTGGATTGAATTTTGAATGCTATAAGGCTTGGTAGTCTTTTAGTGTGATAGTGGATTAGGTTTCTTAAGCAACATGAAAGAGCATTGTTATGGTTTAACTTGATTTATATTCTTTTATTTTTATGCATTCAATTCTGGTTATGATGCCTGATCACCTTGATGCCTAGGTTGAATTAGATTATGTTATATAAAGGATTTCAAATTAATTTGTTTTAGGACTTTAATTGTTGTGACTATGGAAAGATATTATTATAGGATTTGAAATTTGTTCCACTGGTAAATATTTTCTGCCATTTTTAGGATGACGAAGTGCCCATTGAAGCTCCCTACTCGTTCTAAGAAGTTGAACAAGAGGTTGAAGAAGTCCAACCCACTCCTCGATTTCAAGGAGGATTTTCAAATAGAGAGATTTGATAGGCTTGTGAAGAAGCCACTAGTTGCTCGCCGGATCATCAAAAGGATACTCTTACCAAGTTGAACATGAATACAGAGGTCCAAGAACTTGTTGATTTTGTTGGGTGGCTATCAGTTTTTTATTGTTAGGAGCCAGTCTACAGTGAGCTAACCATTAGTTTCTGTGCACCCTAGAGTTGGATACGAAGAACATCAATTGGACCAGGGATGACAAAGTTAGTTCCAGTTAGGCGAGATGAGTTATTTGATGAGCATATATGAGTTTGGGTGGAGGTGTGGCTTTTATAATCCGGAGCACCTTGATTTTGATGAGCACAGGGGCTCACTATATGACTTTGGTAGCAGCACCCTTACTTTCACTGAGTTTTGGAGCAAGATTGTTAATGATGAGCCTCTATACCAGCCAAAGGTTTTAAAGGCGTCAAATTTCCTACAGTCTAATATGTCCATTATTTGCTTGCACATTTTCTAAATGAGGAGAGAGCATGGGAGTCGTGACCAGAGGGATCTCTTTTATCTTTATTACATTATAAGGAGAGTTCACTGCCACCTCGATCATGACTTTGCCTAATGGGTATGAGCTATCGCCTATAAGTTGAGGACAGGGATTATCTATGCCAGAACATTCATCACTAGATTGGTGAAGAACCTAGGCCCACTTCCACATGTAGAGTTTTTGATAGAGTCACTCCGACTAGGGAAGCTGAACTTGGAGTCACTAAAGTCCATGTAGATGCTGAAGAAGATCGCTTTCCCTAATGGCTCATTGAGATTTGTGTTAGAGACCTACGAAGAGATTCAAGGTGAGGAGTAGTCCACTGTTAATACCCTTATTCCCTCCACTTCTACCCCTCCACTTCTACCGGACCCACTTTGCCATCATTATAGTTGATTTTTTAAAGGTAGGACCCGATTTTAAAGAGACTTAAGTTCATGATTAACCGCCTACTGGGTATTGTTAGTCGTCTTTCTACTATTGAGGTGCGTTGCAAGAGTTTGGATGAGGCCATGAGATTACACTTTATGCGTCTTGGAGCTGCCAGACCTTTTAGTTATGTTCCTCCTTTATCCTCCCAATAGGACAAGGATTCTACTGGCTATTTTAAGATGCCTTCTAGCATGGAAGGCCAAGAGCAAGGGGATGAGACAAAGAGGGGCAGATGAGGCTACCATTACTATAATAACATCAACTATTAATGTTATCTACTAGTTCAAAGGAGCTACCGTTGAGGAAGCCCTTGCTATTTAAAGAGTTTAAGAGAGAGTAGAGGAGGAGAGAAAAAAGATTGCTAAGGAAGATACCACAGAGATAGTTGTAGGAGAGCATACTGCCGACCCGATGACCATTGAGCTTAACATAGAGGCCGGGACTACTGAGGGTCTCGTGGAGCAGACATTGATGATGATAGCTCCAGATGTTGTAGCTAATACTCTCATTACAAGATTTTCTCCATCAAGAAATACTTGATGGATTATAAGGCATTCATTCCCTTTTGTTTATGTGTTTATGCTTTATAGATATTGTTTCTTTTATTTATTTTTTTGTTGAATATTGTTATTAGAGCATCGGTTGCTTCTTATGTTAGTTGTTTTTAAATTTCTAGTTTAGTAGTTATATTTCTAGTCTTTATTCCTATTTTTTGTTTAATGATTATATTTTCTGTTTTATTGGAAGCCTTTCCCGACTAAACTTGAGGCTCACACAATTGTTATGGATCTCTTGGAATGCCGACTTATGCACCAAGCAATTGAATTTTTCAGGGTGTATCAATTTCAATAACCTTTTTTTTTTTTTCTTCACTTTGTGTTTTCCATGCTTGTATGTTGAGGGCTATGTACATCTTAAGTGTGGGGGAATAGGTAGCTTAGGCCCTAAATTTCCTTATGTTTAGTAAATTCTTGAATTTTTATGAATTTGTGAAAGTTTTTAAACTTTTGAGTTAAACTTTTTTTAGTCATACTATTGAGCATGATTTTATTGATGGAGAATAATGTTAGTTTATTTTCTTGAGTTTAGTTTATTTTCTTGAGTTCTTAACTTGAATATAAAGTGATTCTTGAGATCTTTCACTCATGTGCTTAAGTTTTTTTAAAAATCATTTTGCAATTCCTTATCAAGCTAGTAAAATATGGTCTCTAGAAGCTATTTTTTTATTAAGTTTTTGTGTTTGGTACATTGTTCAAAACATGTTAAGTTCTAAGTTTCTATGCTTGGAATTGTGGTAAAATTGGTGGATGGAAATGTGGTTAATTGATGAATAATAAACAAGAATTAATAAGGAATAAGTTTCTACTCTACTGTTTCTTAGTATTAAAGTATGTTGGGGTATTTTCCTAAGACAATAGTCGATCATAGCTCAAAAGGATGCTCGGAGCATGAGTATGATCAAAGATCACCCTTGATTGTGTTGATGAAAAGCTTGGGTATAAACAGTGCTCTTATAGTGTACATTTGTTGCTAAGTTTAGCAAGACATGAAGAGGAATGCTTGAAAAAGAAGAAAAATGATTGAAAAGTTCAATCAATTGCCTATTTCCATGGTTTTGTGGTATGAATGGTTGTGCATAATGAGCTTCGAGTTAGCGTAGTTTGTGATTTTTACTATGCAAGAAAATTTGATGTTTCTTCTAAGCTTTAAGATTTAGTGTTAGATTGAAAGTGTTGCATGCTTGATAGTTTTGTTAATTTCTCAAGATCCTCAAACTTTCAATCCTCTCCTCTATTTTTCTTTGCTCAAGAGTATGGTGTTTTCTTATTTTCTTTCTTAGATTTTTTTTACAGTCTAGGACAAGCAAAAGTCCAAGTATGGGGTAAAAAATATGATATGCTTATATTTATACATATTTTCTAGACATTTTTCCTTGGCAATTATTTGTCTTTTAATATGTTTTTTGTAAGAATTAGTTCTTAATTGGTTTATATTTTAATTTCAAGTATTATTTTAGTTCTTTTGTGATTAAAAATGATTTTGCACAAGCTTTGGAGCTAAATTGGAAGTTTTGGCAGAAATTTGGAGAAAACACAAGTACATACGCTCCTATGTCAGCGTTAAACATGTCCGTGTTCATTGCCACACCCATGATCCAAAGTGTGTCATTAAATGTTCATGATTTTTACGTTCCAGATGAAGAACACTACCTTGAACACAACTCCAAACCATGTTTGATTACTGTTAGGGTTTTATCAAGTTATTTCTACAAAATGAGAAAAAAGAGGAAAAGAAGAGGCAAAAATACAGAAAAATGGAGTTTAGTTTCGATAGTAGAAGGCAGTGGGAGGTAGTTTAGATGATCAACAATGATTAATTCACGCTAGAGCAAGAATTTATTGGAGGAGAAGAATTTTAAAGATGGAGTCTTCGACTCTTAATTTTCATTTGTTTTTATTGTGTTTCTTTTTTAGCATGTTAGGCTAATTTTTCTACTCATGCTTAGAGTAAATGAACCCTAAAATGATGTTGTTGTTATGATTACATTTGGTTTAATGTAATTATGGTTTTCTTATGATCTATCGAATGTTCCTTGATGCATTGATTAACAGTATCTAACCTATTAATTCAATGTTAGATGATGAACATATGCAGGTAGTATCTGATATGTTTGTTATGTATCACCATTGGATAGAAGAGATATTGTTGAGTCAGGAATAATAGACTGGCATAATACCATTGGACTAGGGTGAAACCTAGTAGTTAGATCATAGAACTAGTAATGCATTCTTAGGAAGTATGGTATAACTAAACACCCTATCAGTGACTTAAGAATAAAGGTTAGTGAGTAATTTGTAATTTAGAACCAATTAGAATAATACAAATTTGGCACAAAACAATAACTTCAAAAGGAAGATATTGCCAATTATTTAAAACTTCCATTCCTAGCTTCATAATTTAGCCATAATGTAATGAAAAAATTAGTCAAGGTCATACCCTAGCGAAATAGGTGTTGACATTACTTAGTAGATCAAAGCTTCTCACACTCTATAGTGGCTTTTGGAAATTTTCTAGAAGTGCTTGCTTGCAGGTTTTGTAAAAAAATTCAATTTTTTTTAAATAATAAAGGAATTCACTAATATAAAATTCTAATAGAAAATGTCAACTAAATTTTTGGTCACCTATCTGTTGCCAATTAGTTGCAAAATACATTTTGGGGTCTTTAGCCATTGCAGTCAGTCTCTGAACAGTTGCCATTTCATTGCCATTAGATTGTTAGCCTATTAGTAAATAGGTTTATGGCAACCCGTCATTTGGTCGCAAGTCGGTCACCCAAAAACAATTAATAAAATGATAAATTGTTGTAAAAAAATGGTTGAATAAAATGATAAATTGTTGTAAAAAAAATTGAAGTGATTATTATTTAAGCTTTGGGTCACACTCATGGCATGGCATTACATGAATACTGTTATATAACATTATTGTATCATTCATTATAGCCATTTGGTCCTTCTTTAGGGTTCATTTTGAGAATTGGGGCTCCTTTGAGGAGGAAAGCCTTGAACCACTTGGCTGAGTCCTTACAGGTTCGAGTCAAGTTGCGATCATAGTCTATGTAAATAATGCCCATCCTCGGCTTATACCCATCAGCCCATTCCAAGTTGTCCATTAAAGACCATGTGAAGAACCCTTTTACATCTACTCCATCAACCCTGCAAATCATTCACCATATCAAAAAATTTCCTTTTGGTACTCAAAATATTATAAGAGAATGGATAGAAGAGATATTTTACAATCTTGACTACCCTGCAAAGATAAGCAATCTCTTACATAAGTAAGGATTCAAAGCCTGTCATGTTACTTGATATGGTGGGTTGGATGTGAATTGGGCTAAGATGTAATCGCCACCACATTGACAATTAAAACTTCTAAGGATAACTATATATGTGATATATTGTTACATGCCCTATTCTTTGAAGTCATGTTATAACATCTCTTTATTAACATATAACTGAAGTGATAATTGAACAATATAGAAATCATATTACAGTGTTTCACATTAATGAAAGTTTTTATGAATCAATCACAAATTTGGATATTGTTACCTGATTGAATTGTAAACTTCCATGAGATGTCTATAGTAAAAATTTATTCTAAGTAAATCATGGATGCCATAACCAGATATACCTGAAAATCAATATTTACATTGATGCAAACAACAATTAGATATCGTATTGTTTATCTCCATGATTCCTAAATATCAAACTCATAATCATACAACTTACCATTTTCAGTGATATAAATGGTGGGATTTTGATATTTGTTCAAAGTGTAATTTAGGAGGTATCTAATCCCTTTCGGATAGATGGCATATGCATTTTTCTGCACATTAAAGCAAATATTTAAGCTCAATTTTTTAAAACTAAAATATGGCTTATAAAAATGTTTATTGCAAAATTTAAAGCTCATTTGTCTAAATTTAATTTCATTTAAAAGCTAATACTCTATTTAGCTAATAATCACTTGAAATTTTAATTTTTTATGGTAATCAGAAGCTATGCGAGTATAAAGGTAGAAGGGATGTATATTATAGTTAAGAAAATGGAAGAACGCATACTTTTCTAGGACCTAGAAGGCCACATACTAACATAGCTAACATTTTATAGGAAGTTTAGTGGAGACAAAGATTCGAACGCCTGATCTCAACCTCAGTGTCACTAGGGCTTTAGGACAAAAGTTTCAATTTTAAAAAGTTAAAAGGTAACAAATAGTTTGGGGTGTAAGGAGAGTATGGAATTTGTGTTATTACCCATTCCCCAAGACCAGCTGGATTATGGCCATATATTGTTCCTGCAACATTGGGGCAAAAAAAGAAAGAAAGGTCAGGATGTGATATATATTATCTCTAGACCCAATTTATAACTTCTCTTAGAAGACAAACTAATACCGTTCAAAGTAACATTGTAATCAGTAAAATATTTAAGACAGCTTGGATCATAAACACTTGGGTCTGGAATGACATAAACCGCTCCATAGTAATTTAATCCAACAAAGTCAAAAGAACCAATCAACATATATTTTTCTTCTTCTGTGAACTTGGGCAATCGGCTTCCAAGACTCTTTTGCATAGAATCTGGATATTTGCCATATGTTATGGGACTAAGATGCCTACATACAAAAACAGTGTTTAATTAGTTATTATTCCATTAAATTACTTATTAATGACTAATCAATTGTGTAGTACAAGCAATCATTAAGATTCACAAATAGTTAGTACACTAATTACCAGCCATAGTTCTAGTCAAGAGATCGATCCACAGCTTCTTGAGCAACTCTGCTTTTGTTGATTGCAACGAACCAGTGTGAATTCAAAGACAAGCCGATTTCACCCATTTGACAAGTCTACAAATGTATTTCAATGTTACCATTTACATAAACTTGTAAATAGTTTATAAAAAAAACTTGTAAACAATTTGTTGGCAATATAAATTTCATGTCATGACTCCAAATGTAACTAAAACTAATACGCCATAATATGATGATAATGATGATGAAGAAGCTAGCTAATTGACCATTATGTCAATAAGTATGTCTTATGTTACAACATTTGTCCCAGAAGTATACTTTATGTTACACCATTTGTCCCGCCAAGTCATCTTTTTGCCACTCTCTAATGATAAAATATGACATAAAGATGAATGATACAATAACTACATACTTCCAGGACAAATGGTACAACAACTGCATACTTTTAGAAAGAATGGCTCAACATAGGACATAATTCCAGTCGTTTACCCTTGAAACTAACAAAGTGCAGTATGATGATGGTGGTGGTGGTGATGATGACAATGATGGAGCTAGCAAATTAGATTATGTGAATTTCATGTCAACAACCCAAACATAGTTCAAATAAGGTTAGTATCATGAAGATGAAGCTAGCAAGTTAAATTGTATGAATGATAGATATTGTACTGCATATATAAACCTTGAAGTTCTTTCGATGCTCTTGAACAGCAGCCGCATGAGCCAGAAGCATGTGGTGACTGACGATATAGGGTTCAGTACCGGAGTCACCAACTTTACAATGGTGATTAACACTTGAGAAACATTTTGAGCATCGGCCTGGGGCTAGGCGACCCTTTGCATATCCCAAATAACTCACAGTCCATGGTTCATTTATGGTCATCCAATGCTTCACCCGGTCACCAAACAGTTCAAAACAAAGCCTAGCAAAATCTCGATAATCCTCCCTACAATATTCGTTATAATATTTTTTCATTTCCATTACATTCCACTAGAATTTACAATCTTGGATATATAAAATGATTTGGTTTCTATATTCCACAAATCACTTACACAATTCGCTTGCTTCGAAAGCCTCCATACTCTTTTTCTAGAGCTAACGGAATGTCCCAATGGTAGATGGTGACCCAAGGTTCAATGCCTACTCAAATTTTTGGAATAAAACTTGTTAATAGACCAAGAATATTTTTCAATGAATTTGTTTAATTATAACTGCAAGAGTTGTTTATTTTTGGGAACTTTTTTTTTTTTTTGTGTGGTTTTGGTTAAAGAAAAGAACTAGAATATTTAAAGATTTCAATTTTGAATCAGTTGTGTGTATATTAGAAATATATGTATGGTACCATGTTTTAGAAGTTCATTGATAAGGTTGTTGTAGAAATCGACTCCATCTTGGTTCACCCCTTTGCATCGCTTCCCATCTGACGATATAAATACATAAAAAACAAATAAACAAGAATCAATTAAGGATTTGATCTGAATTTTGGGGAAAATAATGATAGCTTAATTAGGTGCTAAATTTGATTAATTATGATATATATGGTGGTTTACATGGCAATAATCTAGCCCATGAGATGGAGAATCTGAAAGCATCCATGCCAATGCCTTGAATCATTCGAACGTCATCCTGTTGCATTATCTTTTGTTAGGGAGGCACAAAAATTATTTGATTGCACAGTTAATGGATATATAAACTCAATTTTTCAAAACCATATGTATTTCTTTTCTTTTTCTTAAGAATAGAAGTACAAAAATATGTGCACGTGTGTGTCAATATATACTACAAATCAAACAGTAATATCTGATTTGTAGTATTTAAATTTCTAAAATATTGTTATTTTTCTTTTTAAGCAACAAATTTTGCTTATTTTTTATCAAGTACCTATAAAACAAAATACTGTCGCAACAGTAAAAAATTAAATTAAAAAACTGAAATGTTGCAAAGAATTTTGAATAGTAGTGTTGTTTACTATTATACCTCTAAAACACATGATTACTTACCTTTTTTATTATTTGTTGGAGAATTGGGAAAACAATCACACACACACACATACAAACCTTACAGCGATGGTAGAAATCGATTGCTACATCTCCATTTGCGCCCTCTGCGATTCTGTCTGCAAATACATCATTTTTTTTTTCTTGTCGAAACAAATTACAGAAAGCTTTTGCCGAAGTAAATTAAAAAGGAGCTAAAACCAAAACATCGATTGAACACTTTTGATCCTAATAATATATATCAGGAAAAGAATAATCTCTCCATAAAAAGCTTTTTTTATTTTCGGATCCTGCGTATATATCAACAATTAATTCATAAAATCCAAAACATAATTACACGTCTAAATCTTTCCAAATTATTTAGGTCGTTTAGTAATATAAAACTGTATATCACCAAACGTAAATAATAATTTTAGGGTCAGGGTCCTTAAATCGAATGCCAACTTCACCAGTTCGGGAACGACTCAGGGAAGAAATAGAGCTACTTCATAATATCGCAATTTGTAACTTAACAAAGATACTTATTAGCTCATCACCTGGGTACCTTCTGGTTGTGTTGCTCTTACTTAAAGTTTGTTAACTGGGTTTTCTATTTTTTTTATCTTATTTCACTAACCATCAAAGTTTTTGTCTACTCTTTGCCTCCCCTACTCAGTTGGTAAAAACAAGATACTGTCTCAGTTAAAACTGGGGTTCGAGGCATGGTGGAGGCACGTCTATGCACAAACTCGCATAAACTTGTTTTGTAACTCTTCTTATCTTAAATATCTACTTGAACACATACTTCTTCTGATTACTAAAAAAACAAAAACAAAGTTTCTGTCTAATATTTAAGGCTCGTGGAATCTGCGAGTACTCCTCTTTGGCTTCTCTCTCGTATTAACAGAAAAGAAATAATAATAATGATCTTCCTGCTGATTCCGATCCAATAAAATTATCTTCTTTGCCGATAAAAAGAATATCACAGTGAGGATGAAAGTAGTAGGATATAAACCTGGATATGTGTGAGTGAAATAATCCCACAGATTGGGGCCTTTACCGCTTTCATTCCATGCTCCTTCTGTCTATGAAACATGAAAATTAACAGTAATAGTAATTTGATGATCCAGAAAAGAACAATAAAGACACAAAATTAGCTTGATAAATCATACTCACAAATTAATACAAAACATTTTCTTGTTATTTATAATTACTAGTATCACTTATAAGTAAAAATGAAAAAACTACTTCCATCTCATTTGCATTCCATGTAAAAACGCTAAAGCTATTCGTAAATAGTAATTCGAACCAGAAGTGAAAATTAATATTCTATCAACTCAATAATCACTTAAAATAAATTTTTTCATAAAGTGACTAAATTATAATTTTTTTACCCAGCCTGAAAATTTAAAAATAATTATAAGATATTTAATTTTTACAAAAAAATTTTAAAAGTTATTTTTCAGCCACTTAAAATATTATAGTATTTTATTTGGTATAAAAGTTAAACTAATAATCATTATAAATACAAAAATACTAAAAAAAAATTTTGAAAATTTCACCCATAGTTTGTTGAGTGTAGAAAAGTTACAAGATCATTAATAAAAGGAGATAGAGGCTCTATATAGGAACAAATTTTTGTAACTATTGTAGATAATTTATTAATGGTTAAAATTAAATTGCTAAAGTTAGCTAAAGATAAAAGTTAAAAGCTACTAAAAACTTCCATATTAGATAACTTTTTTAAAACTATAACACTGTATAATTGTTAATGTTAATACCAAACATGGCTAGAATCATATGTGTTTAGCTAACCTGATAAGCGGAGGAAGAAGAGCCAAAGATGAAACCGGGGGGGAAATCAGAACGATAGATATCTATGTAGCTCAAAGTTGGCTCGAAAAGATTAGCTAAAGCCATCAAGATCATTGCCAAGTTCAACACCTTCAATGCCATAACTCTATAACCTCAAATATAGAGACCTATTTCCTTGTGGTTTTCCTCTTCATTGCTTAAGCCATTTATATATAGAAGCTCTGGGCCAAGTGAAGTTATTTTCTTTTTATTTCTTTCTTTTAGACAGGTGAAGGGTAGTTTTCCTTTTAATTGTGCGACATCTACTCATCTTCATGCATCAATATGTAGCTGGTCATATTGCCTTCAATTTAGCGAGGTACCACAAAATACATTCGGTGCATAGCCATGTGATTTTTAAAAAAATGAGTTATTAGTGATTATTTTGATATGTAGGGATTATTTTCACTTAACCTATTTACCAACTGAAAATTTATATATAAAGAAGTCTAAAAAGTATTTTTTTTAACAATATTTTGGAAAATTTGGGTTTTTTTCATTAATTTTTTTTTCTTGTTTGAGTACACAATAACTCAAAAAAAAATTAATTACTTTTCCAAAATATTATTCAATTGAATAAAAAAATTGGTTTTCAGACAAAATGAGATACAAGTACATATCACATGTGCTTTTAATAGGAAACTGGATTTCAACTTTCAAATAAATTGTAGGCTTTTAAATGAAATTGATTTTAAACAAAAAATGATAATAATGTATTATCTTTAATACAAAAAGTATATATCAATTTTTTTTAGATACAGTCTTATCACATGTAGGCAGAATACCATAAAAATGCTAAAATGTTTCCTCTAGTTCAATTATGCTACTCAACTTTAATTTGGCCAATTATGCCATCAATATTATCAAGTTCGCCCAAAATATTGTATTTTGGGGTTTTATTTGGGGGGGGGGGGGGCTTAAGTAGAAACGAAGAGAAAGAAAGGTGACTAAGTAGAAACGAAGAGAAAGAACGGAGACTAAGATGGCAAACAGTGAGCTTCGTCAATAGTAAAATGATGAACTTTTTATAATTGAGAACTGTTGGAATTTGTGAGTTAGGTCATGGATATGTTGGATCTCTTTCTTTGCCTCAAGATGCAATAGACAGCAGTTCATAATTTGCAGGAATCCTTGTAGGCAGTTTGTGAGAATTGTGCAATTATGAATATTATTAGCTATAGTGAACTTCATGTTGTCATCGATAGCCTTTAGTTTGCATTGCCAAAGTAGAAGGACATCAATTCAACAGTATGTGGTGAGCTACAAACAATTCCTTAGGAAAACAACATACCCATGCCATAACGCCCTTCTTGGAAAAACTTTTCCATGTACCATCCATAAGGAAAATTGTAGGCATCACCATGTAGGGGCCCAAACCCCAAGTCTTAAAGTAAGGTAGGGTGCAAGTGGATTTATGCACAACAAAAAGACTTAGTGATCTTTGGCCACCCGGAGTTCACCTCGAAGGCAATCTCTGTTCATATTGATCTGATTTACTGACTCTGCTACTCCTTTGAACACCCGAGATGTAATAGCCCTTAGAGTTATAAGTCTAATCAGCCAGATAATTAGTTAATTTAATAAATTAATATTTTAGATAATTTATTTGTAAGTCAAGACTTAGTATTAAACGGTCTAGTGGCTTAAAAGAGGTAAAAATTGATTATTTAAGTAGGTTGGACAAAGAAGGGCATTTTGATTATTTCACATAATGACCCATTTTTATTGCACGATTGAATAGAACATGAGAAAATATTAAATTTGAGGTATCACATTTTTTCGTAATTCCCGCTCTATCATCGTGAATTTGTGAATTGACTAGATTGTCGTTTATGTGTAACCCTGAGAAATATAGGGACAAAACTGAATATAACTGAAAGGCTAAGACTGGCCGTGTAATTAATTCTGTGAAGGAATGAGGGGCGGCATAATGCTGGGTTTGATCCTAATGTTTCCATCCGGTCACAGAGAAGGTCCCAACGTACTACTGAGTACAAAGAAGGGACCACCTTAAGACTACATAAGTTGACCTCGCTCATTCTTTTAGCCGGCCATCTTCCTCCTTCATCTCCAAACCACCAAAACCTCTCTTTCTCTCCAAACACCATAGCTAACACCAAATCCAAGCTTAATCCATTGAATTCAAGCACAAATAAGCAAGATTTTGAAGGAAAATAAAGTTTTGTGCTAACCTAAGCTAGGATTTCTTACTTCTTGTCCGAGTACGTTTGGTTCTATTATTTCCCCTATTTTAAGCCTCAATTTATCTCTTTAAATTCTTGAAATTAATGTTAGACTTGATTGTTAAGAGAAATCAAAGGTGCTCAACATGTTTGAATGTGTTCATGAGCTCATCCATGGTTAGTTTTGTTCCTATGGTGTAGTTTTCATCATCTTTGGATTTCTGGTACTGTTCATACGATTTTATGGCAGAAATCATGGCTGGGATGATTCTTTGATGTGTTTCCTAGCTTTAAGATGTAATTTGAGATGCAAATGAGCTAAAACCCAAGAGAACTAAAGCTGGAATTTTGGTGTAGCTGAAACCGTGAGTGTTGAGCTAGGTGTGGTTCAATTCTTTTACAGTCAGCCATAATTTCTTGTTCCAGGGGTTTTAGTAGGTCACCAAGGATGTTATCTTACTTATGAGCTAGTATTTGAGGGCTAAGAAGCAAAGGAACATTTATTTGGAAGTGAATTACCAATGAATGCCATGAATGTGCATTAGTGAAGTTTTGTGGCTGCTGTAATTGTGGTTACTTCCTGGAATAAACTATGTTATTCCAATGATATTGGTGGCTGTTGGTTGTTATAATCTTACTTATACACTAGTATACAAGGCATAAAAAAATAAGAGAGCAAGATTTGGGCTGCATTTATGCTATTAAAAGTGTAAAGAACCACAAGATAGGCAAATCAGAGACAGAAAATTTTGGGCTGTTGGTGGTTGTTTCAGGGGCTGTGTCCAAGTGTTAAAATTGATAAATTGTGCTTAAAATGATTAATATAGGTGTTGGACAAAAGCTACTAAAAGAGGACCTAAGTTTGGGTTGAAACCGAAACAAAAAGGCTAAGTACTTGAAGCTTGCAAACTAAGTTATCTAAGGTAAGAGTTACTTGATTTGTATGCCTATGTGTTAAATAAATTTGGCTAAGATACATGTATATCAAGTGGCCGAATTATTGATGGATTTAACAAGCATGTAAATTGAGTATTGATTGTTACCACCTCACAAAATGGGAGAATTACAAGTGCATCATAATGGCTAAAAACCATTTATTGTGTAATTCTCACCATAGTGTTTGAAGTATGGGGGGTAAAAGACATGATCAACACCTCCTTAAAAGTGTTCCAATTTGGTAACTTGGTCCCCAAGAAAAGCCTTAAGGATTGCTTGTTTGTCAAGCAACCTATGGACTTTTTTGTAAGATTTTGGAAATTCGGGTACCCAATTGTAAAACTTTCACAAAAGAGATTTGGAGAGTTATGAGAAGGATATGAATGGTATGAAAGCTCTATTGGAGGACCAAATTGCTTATGGAAGACAACTAAGGACAAAGAAAACACAAAAAGGCATAAAGGACCTAAGTGTTCTAATTTAGGCCTTAAGATGTGTATGTCTATGACTTAAGTCAAATGGAAGTTTTGTGGGGTTATCCCACATAAGGAGGGCTGCTAAAGGAAGATAAGGATGGTCAAATGTGGGCCAAGAGATTAAGACTAAGAAACCATAGTCTTGTAGCAAGGAAAATGACATAAGACAAGGTTAAGACTACTTAAGTGTGTTTAGTGTACTTTTGACTATTTAAGTAGTCAAGACCACCTTTGCTTCTCTAAATTTCGGTCTCCACCAGCAAAAAGAAAGCCAGCCCTCTCCTCCACACTTCCTCCATAGCCACCATACCTTCAAACTCAAAACTACTTGCAATTGAAGTCAAGGAAGCACAATTGGAAGCTATTTGGTGCTATTGCTTGAGTGCACCTAGGATCAAGCTCCAATTTCAGCATACCCATCAAGGTAAGGGTTCTCTTGCTCTCATGGGTTGTTTTCTGTATTTTCAAACATCCATGGAGCTATGGCTAAGCTTGGAAGAGAGCCATGAGCTTGATGAACCAAGCTTATTGAGGGGAGTGCACTTATTGAAGGTTTTGTGACCTAGTGTGAAGTGCACAGTGATGGCAGCGAATTTCTGGGTTTCTAGGGCCCAAAAGTTAGTACTAACTACTGTTAAAATCCTCCTAAGACCAAGCATTAGCTTGAGGAGGGCTGCCATAGTGATTTGGTTATGTTTATTATGTGTTTTATGGACTAACCTATGGTATATGTTGCTGCCACATTTCATGTGTTTGTTGTTTGTGTTTGGCTGCTGCATTTGGTTGCTATATCTTGTATATATGCATTGTGGTTTTTGTGTTTTAGTGTCTTTGGATGCAGGTTTTAATGATGGTTACATTGCCTATTGAATCCAAGTGTTATCCTTACTAAGTTTCTCAATGAAACTTACTCCCCTCAATTCTGTCATTTCAGGTCCAGCAGAAAGATCACCTTCAAACAAACCTTTGTGGTTTGATTTTTTTATCTGAAATTTTAGGTACATGAACTTCCATATGTCTAGTTATGATCTGGAAAGTTTGGTGATTTTAGGAGCACATTTGGTATTTTTAATGGTGGTACTTACTGTATTGTGCAGCAGCTGTCCAGCATCCTGTTTTTGGAGTCCATTGTGTCTCAGGACCTCTTGTAACCTAGGGTGCGTATTTAGCTGAGTTAAGACCATATTGTAGTGCATGTATGCATGTACATGTAGTGTATGTAAGATGAGACAAGTATGTAAACATTTGAGTAATGTTTTGGCTATGTAAGTGATGTGGTGCAAAGCTGCCTAAGTGTGAATGATAGGCTGCTTACTTGTAAATTCTGTTTTGGCCACATAAAGTTGCTAGATGCAAGAGAATGTAATTAATATGTGTATTGGAAATATATGGGATAGCCTTGGAGGGCTTTCTCCTTGTGAATGAAGTGTTTGCATGGTTTGGAAAAATTGTATGGGCAAAATGGTCCAAAAGTTGCCAGAATTTTGACTCTGGACCTAAAGTTTAATATCTCCCTGTGTAGAATGAATATTGGTATGAAATTTTGACCACACCTAGAGGAAATCTAGAGGGTTAACTGGGATTTGGAATTTCTGGATTCAGAGCCCTGTAGCCAAAGATATGATGTTGCAAAGTTGGCTGAGTTACTGTTCATTTGGTCAGAATTTCGTAACCGACTTAAAAAATCCATAACTTGGTCCATAGGTGGGCTATTGATGTAAAACAAAATTCATTGGTTTTCTCTAAGTCTCCAAATCATAATGGAGCAAAGAAAACATGGGGTTATGAGGCTAGAATGATACAGTTTATTAGTGGAAGTTACAGGTGCAGTAGCTGGCCACTAGAACTTAACAAGATTGCCTAATGTGTGGAAGCCAAAACTAAGACTTGTGCTAGTGTTTTCCTTCTTTGCTGCCATGGTGTGCATGAAATGTGAATATGTGTGTGATGGTTGGACCAATATGCATGTATTTACATAGTGCCCAAGAGGGTCACTTGGGTATGCACACTAAGGGTAGTGTTCTGATGGCCTACAGAACATTACCAATCCTGGGAGTCTAAATGCACAGTTTTGGCACCATAACTGGACTACCCCGGAGTGGGTAACATTGATAGCTATTTAAGAAACTTATATGATTGGGTTTTGTATGAAACCAAACTATGAAGTGCATATGAAGTGTGTAAGTGCATATTTGCAAACTTCAATGTATAGGCAACATGGACCTTAGTATGGTCTAATTTATGGAGAGTATGATGGTTTGAGAACCAAAGATACCTAAGATCACCAAGATGGGCCAAGGCTTAGGTGAACCTAAGAGAGGGAGGTGTCCTCAACCACTTACAAAATCTTGGAATGCTAGCGCTAACACATGTATTTAAATAAGCAAATAGTTCACTCCTGCACATAAAATAATGGATATTAGCAAATACTAAGAAGCTTTCAAAGTAGTATTTGTATGAACAAGTTGGACTTGTCAATTGCAAGAAAAAATGGATAAAGGAATTATGGGAATTAGCAACTCTCATGATTATTGGCCAATAATACGAGTTCCTAGCACTATGACTTGAGCTCAAGTGCACTAGGCATATATCGACATCTTCATGGATAATATGCATGGTCCTATATAGTTGTTTTTCTTATAGGTTATAACCCTTACTGGGAACCTTTGGGTCTCACATCCTTTACATATTTTGTGTGCAGATACTGGTGGACCTGGGGCTAATAACCAATAAAAGAATTGGTTCTTAGTATTTTGATACCAGGTGTGCAGAAGTTAATTACTATTGTACATTGTTGTTAAGCTTCTTTCTTGCAGGTTCCTAATTACTTGGAATACTAACTTACTGGCCTTTGTTGTACAGAGGCAAGGAACAAGGGTACTTGAACACTGTAGTGACGCGTTTTTGGCAGTGTAACTCAGGTGAGATCGGATCCTAAGATTCTTAGTGTGTAGCATATGTATGACACTTTTGTGTATGATATATATATGTGTGTGTGAAACTTATGCCTCTGGTAAATGCTATTAAACTATTGGTTATGTTCCTTAGTAGCTTGTACGGATTCACAATGCATAACAGTATGTTTTATATGAATACATGTTTTGAAACACTGGCTAGTTGCACCAAGTATATATTATTTTTATGGTCATTGACCTACAACTATAGTAAAACGTAGTATAAAAAAAATAATGTATTAAGGATTTAATTAATTAACAGGCCACTAATGAGCAACTTGCACATGCCTAGCACTAAATTAGTGTAAGTTTCTTAGGGTCCTATATGACTTAGATAGGATTATAGGTAAAGGCCTATGACATGAGAGTTCCCTATGAACCAAATGCTCTATAAGGTGTAGATGATAGTTGATAGCCAAACGCTATCGCCTCTATCTGGCCGAACTCCCTGCCACAATGATGGCCAGAAGAAGCTGGCGCTACCCGAGAGAAGGTGCGATCAGGCACCTCGGGAGATAGCCGAAGAGCTCCGAGCCCGGCACGCCAGGAAGCCCCGAGGACACTATTCGCCCCCCAAGGTTGTGAACATATCGCCTTCGGAAAAGCGGCACCAGACATAGCGAGCCGAACATGCTATCCCCGAAGGCGGAACTCCCTGAAACTGGGAACCCCCGAACTGAGGGCTTGTTTCCCGAAGAGGCCCTGTCCGAACTAGAGGACGACCTCACCCAGGGACCTCGAGAGTACGGCAGGAGCATTTATGGAAGCATTTAAGGAAGCCTCTGACACGTCCTTTCACAGACGTCATAAAGTCGCCTGAATAGGCGCTCTGACATACGGACGCCATCAGAATCACATCATGGCCCATCTCAGCACGTGGCTCAGGACAACCTGCTACCAGTTATCTGTCTCCTACGCCCAGAAACTCAGGGAACATCCAACCGAACACGTGTCGTGATCGGAACGGGCTAGGCACTCCTTTAAATACCAGGAATTAATACTGGGCAGGGGGCTGGTTGGTTGGCCAAACACGGCTCCCACACTCTGAGAAAGCTATCAGGCGAGACCCTTCAGCCCTTTGTGCTATTTCCTCTGCCTTTTCTCAGCCACCACTGACTTGGGCGTCGGAGGCTCCCCCCCCGGAAAAACACTCCGGGGGCCTCCTAACCCTTTGTTTCTGAGCTTTCAGGCACTCCCCTTCGGGCTGTCCATTCCACCAGACGTTCTTCCTCCCAGAAGTCTCTCCACCAGTCACCATGACTATAAACGATGAGGCCCCTGGCCATCATTTGGCGCCGTCTGTGGGAACCCGCTCTGAGATCGCCGTCGTTGAGACTCGGTGTTCTAAGGACAAGAGGCTCTCGAAGTCCCCGTCCGCGCCTGAGATACAACCGGCTGCTGAGCAAACACTCGCAGGGACTTCTGCGCCTAAGGAAGACCGCCCTCTGGTAATCACCATGAGCTTCTTGAGAGACTTTCAGCGTTCGGTCGTGTCTGAAATGACCCAGCAGATCGACCGAAGGTGGCCACAGCAAACATAGGCCCAGAGACCCCCCTCACCGACACGCCCTTGGGGGAAAAGCCCCAAGTCTAGACATCGCAGTTCGGGGAGTGGAAACCCTCGCGAAGAATCATCCACAAAAGATATGGCCCTCGGGAAACGGCCTGTGGGACAAACCGGGTCCAAGCGACCGAGAGTCTCACAGCGAAGCAGCTCGGCGCCTGAGGCGAGGTCCTTGTCCCCTCAGCGCTGAACTCGCCCCCCGAAGAGGCGCCGGCGATCTCCATCCCCTGAAGAAGGCCCTAGCGCCACAGTGCTGATGGAGAGGATACTAGCATGGCTGGATAGAGTGGAGAAACAAGTGGCCAGAAAACCCGTTTGGGCCAGATTCTCGGGAACAGGCTGCGAAGATAACTCGCCATTTATTCAGGCCGTTGTTGAGGCAGCCATGCCAGGTGACTTCAGAGTACCTCGGTTGGAGATTTATGATGGCCGTACTGATCCACAGGCCCATCTGACGAAGTACAAACGCAGCATGATAATACACGGTGCTGACGACGCTACCATGTGCAAGTGCTTCGAAGTCACCCTCACAGGGCCAGCCACGGCGTGGTACAATTCCTTGCCTTCAGGAACCATCACTGAGTTCCATGAGTTGTCCACAGCCTTCGCCCAGCAGTTCATCGTGAGCCGACCTACGGCGAAGATGCCTGTGCAGATGTTCGACATAGAGCAGAGGAATGGAGAAACCATCCGAGACTATGTCAAAAGATTCAACAGGGAAGCTCTGAGCGTCCCAGACTTCAGGCCCGAAATCCGCATTCTTGCCATGACACGAGGCCTTCGGCGAGACTCACAGCTGTTCTACGAGTTCTCAAAGGACCCCCCGGAGACCCTCGGAGAATTTTACCGAAGATCAGAACAGCACATGACCGCCGAAGAACTAAGAATGGCTGGGCCGAAGTCTGATCACCACCGCCCCGAAGAGTCCAGTCAACAAGCTCGGCATCCTACCGAATACGCAGGACGACCTCAGAGGATGCGAGGAAAGAAACCTCAAAGTTTCACACCATTGAGCACTTCACGGACCAACATTCTCATGGCACTGGAAAGGCAAGGGACGCAGATTCGGCGACCAAGGGCCATGACCGCCGATAATAAGAAGAGTGCAAAGAAGTTCTGCCAGTTTCATCGCGACCACGGTCATGACACCGAAGACTGCTTCCAGCTGAAGAAGTACATAGAGTCGCTGATAAAAAATGGCCAACTTCGGAAATACCTGAGGATGCCATCCCCGAAAGACAGAAAAATGGAGGAAGAAGGGGCCGAAGATGAGGACTACGACTCCGACAGGCGGAGAAATAGAAGTCCAAAAAAGCGCCCTCCACCTCCAGCAGGGGTTATCTAAACCATCACCACGGGGCTCCCATACTCGGAAAGAAAGTGGAAAGCCAGAGAAATTGCAGTCATAGAGTATCAAAGTCCATCAAAGAAGCTGGCTCGCAAAGGTGGCCCCACCGTCGTCTTCCCCCACGACGATCCGCTACTGGTCATGGCGAGAGTAGGGGACTGGGACGTCAAAAGAGTGTTGCTTGATGATGGCTCAAATGCTGACGTCCTATTCTTGCACCTGTTGCCAAGATTGGGCATCTCCAGCAGCGAACTGAAGCATGTTACCTCGCCCACTTTTGGGGTCGGACCATCCGAACTCCCAGACCTCGGATGGATCGACCTCCGGCTGATGTTGAAAGGGACTTCGGTGAACGGAGCAGCTGAGTTGTACGCCTCCACAATGGCGAGATTCATCGGCGTGAACGTCCCGTCCTCGTATAACGCCATCCTTGGAAGGCAGACAGTGGAGAAGCTGCATATTCGCCCTGATGTGAAGTACTTCACTATCACATTCGCCACCAAGGATGGAGATGCAGAGGTGTTCGTAGACCAACCCGAGGTAAGAAAGGTGTTCATGAAAGCGCGAAAAGCTCCGGCAACAACCTCGCGCAAACAATGGAGGCAAGGGCACCAGAAAAAGGCAAAGAAGAAGATCTCGCCAAGACAGAAATGGAAGCAATAGAGCTTGTTCCAGGTCAATCTACCCGAATAGGGAAGAGCTTGGCCGAAGGTGACAAGGAAAATCTTGTATCCTTTCTGCTGGAAAATAAAGATCTGTTTGCCTACTCGCCAAAAAATATGCCGGGGGTGAACCCTGGCATAATACAGCATAGCCTCAAAGTAAGTCCGGAAGCAAGGCCTGTCCGGCAAAAGAAACGAAGCATGTCAGCCCACAAAAGCAACTTTGCCAAAACCGAAGTCCAACGTCTCCTAGATGCTGAGGCTATCAGGGAGGTCAAGTACCCCGAATGGTTAAGCAACGTGGTCATCGCCACAAAAGAAGGTAGCAGCAAACTCCGGATGTGCATAGACCTCAGAAACTTGAACGATGCTTACCCGAAAGACTCATACCCTCTGCCACCAATAGATTCAACTGCTGAACATGGGCTCCTAAGTTTCCTAAACGCCTTAAGTGGCTACCATCAGATAAGGATGGACCCCGAAGATGAAGAGAAGACTGCCTTCATCACCGAGGGAGGAACGTACTGCTATATCAGGATGCCATCCGGGCTAAAAAATGCAGGAGCCACCTACCAGAGGCTGATGAACAAGGTCTTTAAAGACCAAATAAGGAGAAACATGGAGGTGTATGTTGATGATATGCTAGTCAAGACCAAGCTGCCTGGCTACCGCGTTGCAGATTTAGAGGAAACCTTCCAAAAGCTCGGAGCCTCCGGGAACCGCCTTAATCCTGAGAAGTGCATCTTCGGGGAGACTTCGGGAAAATTCCTTGGGTACATGGTATCCGAAAGAGGCATCGACGCTAACCCCGAGAAGATTAAGGCCCTGCTTGAATTCCGAACTCCTGGCACTGTCAAAGATGCGCAGAGACTCACCGGAAGAATAACCTCTCTGAGCAGGTTTATTGCCAGGTACGGAGATAGGTGTAGACCTTTCTCCAAAGTCCTCACAAAGGCAACAAAAATGGAAGGCGACCTCGGAAGAAATGATCGTCCTTGGGATGAAGATTGCCAAAACTCTGCGACAACCTCGGGAAGGAGAGCCCCTCGTACTATACCTCGCCGTCACAGAAAAAGCTGTGAGCTCGGTCCTCGTGAAGGAAGAAGGGCCAAAGCAATGACCGGTCTACTATGTCAGCAAGTCCCTGCATGGCGCCGAAGTCAGGTACCCTTTGCTTCAAAAAGCTATATACGCCTTGGTGCTTGCAGGGAGAAGGCTGCGATCATTCGGGAAGGCTCTCCAAATGGTGCATAGAGCATGACAAACACGAAATTACGTATAAGCCACGGAAGGCCATAAAAGCTCAAGGCGTATTATCAGGGGCCTCGAAGGCCTAGAGGTAATGAAGGATACCAAGTTCGGCAGACGGCAGGAGATTATGGGGCGAAGGACCCAATTTTGGGAAAATATCATGAGCTAGTAGCAAGGCTCATCCAAGATTGACGTCGTACGGATCGTGGAGGAACATCGGCGGAATAACTCTGAGGCAGATTGCTTGGCGAAGTTGAAAACATAGACCGAGGTACCAGATCATCCGAGCATCTCAGTGCTGAGCATGATGACCTCGGGAACGGGATGGAAAGACCCAATAAAAAGATAACTCACAGAGAATTTGCTCCCCGAAGACCCCGGCGATGCTGCAAGACTGCGAAGACACTCCGAAAGCTTCTTCCTGATTGATGAAGAGTTATATCGGCAGGGATATGGGAATCCGCTGCAAAGATGTGTGGATGAAAAGGATACTGAAATGGTCCTTGAAGAAGTTCACGAAGGCATGTGTGGTTGACACATTGAAACTAATGCCCTGGCAGCGGTGATACTCCCCCAAGGATACTTCTGGCCTACCCTGAAAAAGGACGCAAGACAGTTCGCCCGGAAATGTGGCAGCTGCCAGAGACACGCGAAAAGCCAGAGGACACCCTCGGAAATGGTAACTTCGGCAGACTATCCTTGGCCCTTCGCAGTCTGGGGCATAGACCTTATTGGGCCACTCCCCACAGCACCCGGAGGCATGAAATTCCGCGTGGTAGCAGTGGACTATTTCTCAAAGTGGGAGGAGGCAGAACCACTAACAACTATCTCGGCAAAAGAAGTGCAGAAGTTCCTATGGAAGAACATCATATGCAGACTTGGCATACCGAGGGTACTAGTAGCTGATAATGGATCCCAATTCATAGACAAAGGATTCCAAAAATTCATCAGCGACCTCGGAATAAAGATGCACTTCGACCCAATAGCTCACCCCCGAAGCAACGGGCAGGTAGAAGTATCGAACAGGACCACAAATGATGGCCTGAAAAAGAGACTAGGGGAAGCCAAAGGGAAATGGCCAGGAGAACTCCAAAGTATATTATGGAGCTATCGAACGACGCCCCGAAGAGCCACAGGGGAGACCCCTTTTTCACTCGTCTTCGGAACAGAGGCCATTATCCCACTAGAGGCAGTTCAACCTTCAGTACGGGTGCAAGTATTTGATGAAGGTGGTAAGGACCTCGGCCTCAGAACCAATCTCGATCTTATGGCCGAACACAGAGAAATAGCCAAGCTGAGGAGAAAAGCTGTTCAGCGAAGAGTGGCCACGGCTGTAAAACTTACGGGCCAGGCCAAAAGAAATCAAGAAGGGAGACCTTGTTCTCCGAAAGGCCGACTTCGCACCCCGAGGGCCATCCCATGGCGTACTTCGCGCAAACTGGGAAGGACCCTATCTGGTTCGCTACGAAGTACGAAAAAGCGTGTACAAGCTTGGCGACGCCGAAGGCGTAGAATTGAAGAACACTTGGCACTCAGACGCCTTGAAAAAATTCTACGCTTGAGGTTGGGCGGAGGAGTTATGTTGTACAGAATGGCCTTGAGAAAAATTCTTAAGTGTACAGAAATTATGCAAAACTCCGCAGAGGTGCTCACCATGGTAAAGCGTAGATATGACTTTCCGAAAGTCCCTTGAGCCATCACGCTCGGGAAAGGTGGAAAAGAAAAATCTCGCAGAAGTATTCGCCATAGCCAGCGCAGAGATAATTTCCCGAACTCCCTTGAGCGAACATGCTCTGGAAAATGGGAAGTGAAAAATCTCACGAAAGGTTTTCCGAAGTCCCTAGAGCAAACATGCTCGGGACAACTGGAAAAAGAAAAAATTTGACTGAAGGTTTCCGAAGTCCCTTGAGCAATCATGTTCGAATCAGAAATGCAAAAGCCTGCAAAAAGACTTAGTCAAATTTTTTCAGGTCTTCCAGAAAGTTTTACGAGCAAGCGCACTCGGGGCAAAGGAAGGTAAAAAAGTTTCTTTAATCGCAGGTTTTTCGAAGTCTCTTGAGCGAACGTGTTCGGGACAATGGAAATGAAGAAACTCGCAAGAAAAGACTTAGCCAAAAAATCCTCATTAAGAGCAAAGCTGCTTTAAAATAAAGAACTGCCCGAAGAAGGATTACAAAATAGAAGGAAAGGAAAAAGGGCCCTAAAAATTGGCTAAGGGTTCGCGGCGTCCCGAGAGCCACTCGTCTGGCCGCCCTTTTCCATCACCTTCGGCGCTGGAATTGAAGGAGGAAGTTTCAGATGTTCGACCTTGGACCATTTCCACCGAGGTCCCCCAGGAATGTGTAGACCCTCTAGAAAAGAGAGGTCCAGATCTGGGAACCTCTGGAGAACCTGGTGCCGAGCAAGGCAGAAGCCATCCTGGAACGCGACCTTGCTCATCTGATCAGACTTGTTCTTCTCAAGCTCGAGGTCGTCAAGCTCGTCCTTCAGATCCTCGACCTCCTCCTCCAGGGCCTTTATCTGCTCCTCCCCCTTTGGCTCGTTCTTCAACGATTCGACCTCGGCTCGGAGAGCGTTATTCTCACACGTCAACGACACTATACGGCCGTCAGAACCAGATTTGTGCTGAAGAAGATCCTCGTTGGCGGCGAGCATCCCCTTTATTTGGTCACCGAGGTCGGCGATCTTCCTGGAGGAGTCCTTTTGAAGTTCTTCTTTTTCCTTCCGGAACTCCTCCCGAAGGGCAGCTATTTCTTTCTCAGCAGCCTCTTTCAGCTGATGGTTCTTGGCGACCGACTCTGCCAGTGCGGTCCTTGTCTCATTCATTGTTCGAGTGGCCGAAGTTCAAAAAGCAGCCTCCCTGGCCACCAGAACTCGGAGAAAGGCGGTGTACCCCATCAGCTGCAAAAAATAAACGCAAGGTCAGTAAGAACCAGAAACTTAGGACAGAATTGAAGGGAAAGAGCTGTGAAGGATATACCTGAGCAGCATGCTCGGTAATCTTTGCGGCGAGGGTATTATCCCCCGGGTGGGCCGCCGCTATAGCCCTGAAGGAGGCCTCGGTGAGCACCCCCTTCGAAATTTCCTTGGCCATTTGAGGAACGTCCTCGGAGTACATATTCATGTCCTTCGTGAACGTCCAAAAAGGCTCCTTGGGTATCTTCCCTTGCGGGATTTTGGCATCCCGAAGAGCTCGTTTCCGAGCATGATCGGCCACCCAGCCTGGGGTAGTCAACCCCCCTGCGTGATAAGAATGAAAAGGAGATTAAAGACAAAGAAGCCAATCCAGAAAAAACAAAAGAAGTACACTTTGTCTGGAAACAAACCTGGCGGAACCTCGACAACATCGTCCTCGGAGTCCTCGACGGAAATGCCCTTACCCTTTCGCTTGCGCCGCTCCTCGGCAGAAGGTACTTCTACCACTACAGCACGAAGGGCCTGTGACGCGGTAGGACTCTGAGGGGGAACGTCGGTTGAAGGGACCTCTGAAGCAGCAGCCTCAGACGCCGGAACTTCGGCTGTCCCAGGCTCCTCGGCGGTCTCCTCGGGGATTTCTTCTAGAACAGCTCTCCTTGCCCGTTTCCTCGAAGGCCCCGCGCCAGTAGACTTCCGCCTTCGGGAAGACACCTTGTTCGTCTGGTCGCCCTCCTCCACTTGGCCGGTGAAAAGGGACTTGTAATAGGCGGTAGTCGCGTCGCCCATCTCTGAAAAAGGAGAGAAACATCAGCGTGAGTCCAAGGAAAGAACAGTAAAGGAGTAGAAGATAACTCACTTTCGGCAAGCGTTTCGAAAGAAATTTCCTCCTTAAGAAGCTTGACCAACCAGGAATCCTTCCCGGCGATGGCAGGAGCTGGCATCCCGAGGTCAGTCTCGTGCTCCTTTACCACCTTTAGCTCCCGAAGGACCTCTTCGGTCATCAACCTCCAGTTGATTGGAAAAGGGTAAAGGGCGAGCGGAACGACCTCGGGATCCCAGTCAGAGACAGCCCGAATGCGGGCGTCGAAATCCGCGAACAAGGAAGCTAACTCTGGGGTCAGCAGCATCCTCGGATCAGCAACGTCCACATCCAGTGTTCCCTGAGCCCATTTGGTCGGAACGTACGACCAGGCCTCATCCATCTTCATGAAGAAAAACTTCTGTTGCCACCCCCGCCAGCTATCTTTAGTGGCGAAGGTGAACATGAATTTCTTGCCCCCTGATCCCCGAGGTAGCATGAAATAGAAGCCACCCTTCGGGACCACAGAGAGCTTGTAATACTGCATAAAAATTTTGAAATTGGGTTCTATCCCGAAGACGCCACACATGCAGAGGTAGGCGTTAAAATAGCAGAACGAGTTCGGGGGAAGCTGGTTCACAACAATGCCATGAAATTTGCAGAACTCGCACACCATCTTCGGGGGAGGATACCGAAGACCGGCCTTCAGCTGAGCTCGAAAAATGGTAACCTCCTTACTGCGGTTTGAAAAAGCATAATGGCTAGAACGAGGCAGCCTAGTAATGGCGTAAGAGGGAAGAAAGAATTTTTTCTTCCACCTCTCTAACTTTTCAGGGGTAGTGCAACAAGGATGGGCTAAAAGAGGCTGCCAGCTCTCAGGAAGGGTCATTTTTCGACAGAAAACGAGTTTGAAAATGGAAGAAAATAGTTTCCAGAGAAAAACTCAAAAGAACACAGGGATCAAAGCGCTCTGAAAAACAAAAACCCACCGAAAGATTTGCCAAAATCTGAGGACGCCGTCGTGAAAGCTGGCTGGAAAAAAGCTCTGATTAAGGTAGCTCCGCCACAGAAAGCAAGAAAGTGCAAGAACAGGGGCATAGCAGAGAAGAGAGCAGAAGAGAAAGCAAAAGGAACTTATGGTAGAGTGGGCTATTTATAAGCCAGAGATGGGTAACCGAAAAATCGTCATAAGTACCCTTTGGAGGCGAACCGTCACCGCAACTGCTCTCTGCACCTGAAAAGACACGCCCTCTGTAACCGACGCCACTCTCCTCCAATGGCAAAGCGCCACATGTCAACCTCTGCGCGCAAATAGGGGACACGTCCTCCAAACGTCCCTAGAAAGCTGGGACACGTCTTCTGACATCCCTGGAAAACTGGGATGAAACTGGGACGCGCCGCTCAGACTGACACGCTTGGCCAAACAGACCTGCAGAAACAAAGAGCAGGCCACCTCGAGGACGCCAAGAAACAGGCTATGGCCGAACAGCCCATGACCTTCGGGCAAGAGGTGTATCTTCGGCACAGGCTCCACCTCGAAGACACCAAAGAACAGGCAAAGGCCGAAGAGCCCGTGATCTTCGGGCAAAAGGCGCATCCTCGGAACAGGTTAAGCTTCCAAAGAAACTCCCATACACAAACCTCGGAAAGAGATGCAAAACCGAAGTCTTCATTTCGGCTTTCCAAAGGGGGGCATGTGATAGCCAAACGCTATCGCCTCTATCTGGCCGAACTCCCTGCCACAATGATAGCCAGAAGAAGCTGGCGCTACCCGAGAAAAGGTGCGATCAGGCACCTCGGGAGATAGCCGAAGAGCTCCGAGCCCGGCACGCCAGGAAGCCCCGAGGACACTATTCGCCCCCCAAGGTTGTGAACATATCGCCTTCGGAAAAGCGGCACCAGACATAGCGAGCCGAACATGATATCCTCGAAGGCGGAACTCCCTGAAACTGGGAACCCCCGAACTGAGGGCTTATTTCCCGAAGAGGCCCTGTCCGAACTAGAGGACGACCTCACCTAGGGACCTCGGGAGTACGGCAGGAGCATTTATGGAAGCATTTAAGGAAGCCTCTGACACGTCCTTTCACAGACGTCATAAAGTTGCCTGAATAGGCGCTCTGACATACGGACACCATCAGAATCACATCATGGCCCATCTCAGCATGTGGCTCAGGACAACCTGCTACCAGTTATCTGTCTCCTACGCCCAGAAACTCAAGGAACATCCGACCGAACACGTGTCGTGATCTGAACGGGCTAGGCACTCCTTTAAATACCAGGAATTAATACTGGGCAGGGGGCTGGTTGGTTGGCCAAACACGGCTCCCACACTCTGAGAAAGCTATCAGGCGAGACCCTTCAGCCCTTTGTGCTATTTCCTCTGCCTTTTCTCAGCCACCACTGACTTGGGCGTCGGAGGCTCCCCCCCCGGAAAAACACTCCGGGGGCCTCCTAACCCTTTGTTTCTGAGCTTTCAGGCACTCCCCTTCGGGCTGTCCATTCCACCAGACGTTCTTCCTCCCAGAAGTCTCTCCACCAGTCACCATGACTATAAACGATGAGGCCCCTGGCCATCAATAGTGTTGAACAGATTCATTGACCTACAGAGGATAGGTTTTACAACATCAATAAACCAAGTCCTAAAAAAGTCACCATTTCTCAGATGTTGGATAAGCTGAGTATTATCCCAAACCTTAGTCGAATTTGGACAGTGGAGGAACATATGAGCAAGTTCCTCATCAGCCGCACTACTCCTAAGGAAAAAGGGCAAAAGGGAAAAATGACAACGTTGCATTTGAAAAGCTCTAGTTTCACAGATAGAGCATCATTGCAACATTTCTAAATGAAGGTTTTAAACTTTGACAGGATATTCATTGCTTATAATTTTCTTAGATGATCATCAACGGAAAAAGGCGTAACCTTTCTTAGCGGAAAAGGATTCATCCTTAGAACCTTCATAAATCAACCAATCATAGAGAAGAGCATTGCGTCTTGTGTCATGACAATCGCCTACTTAATATTATGCAGAAAGTGAGTACTTGAGGCACCTAAATCCCAAAAATTCATCTCTAGGTGAAGGAGGTCCACCACCTTCTATGGACTAGGCACTCCAGTTGGTGTACATAAGCTTTCTTTTATTTTATCAGGAGGGATCCCAAGAACCCTATAGTCTATCAGAAGGTCAAAACTTGTCCCATCTCCTACCACCCAACAAAGATAAGGTTCCCAGAGTTGCTGCCCATATATCAAACTACTCCATGCATGGGTTAGGTTATTTCCTACCTTAACCTTCCATAAGGAGCCTCCATTACCATATTTAGCTTAGAAAACTTTAATGACTAGGGAATTATGATCCTTGTGCATCAGCCTCCAAAAAGAACAAGCTCAAAGGGCTTGATTAAAGTGTTGGAGATCATGAATCCCTAGGCCACCACACCCTTTAGGGAGGGTTAAACAGAAACTATCTCTGAAATAAAGGCCATGCTCCTACTTCGTGCCTTTCCACCAAGACCTAATCATTGACTTTGTTAGATCATCAGTCACCATCAATAAGACCTTAAACATGGACATGATGAACACTGGGAAAGAAGGCATGGAAGCTTGAATTAGAGTAAGATGACCTACATCATTTAAAAGCATTGTGGTATGTTCTTACTAAAATATCACTCAAATTTTCAAACATTGACTTCATGTCTTGCTGTTATTTGGTAAATGTTGAGGTATTCCCACAGAGTATGGATGGACTGGATGTCAGGTTTAAAGAAGATAAAGGATTCATTTACAAATAAAAAGGTGGTTAATACTTGGTCCACCAATGCTTACCTTGATTATAGGCAATAGACCAACCGATTGTTGGTGTGAGAGAAAAAAGAAAATGCCTTAGTGTAAGTGATAAACAAGTATGGGGATAAAGGATCACCCACGTGGGTGTTTAAGGGAAAATCATTATGTTAGACTACTATTATCTAGGACTTAATAGGATATTGTGCTAATTTATTGGGTGATAAAGTTAACCCAAGGATCAGGGAACTGCATTTATTCCAACATGACTTGGATAAAGCTTCAAATGAGTTTATCATAAGCCTTGCATATATCAAGTTTTAAAGCAGCCTTGTAACCTTTGGAACCACTTGTTTGATTGATGGACTTGATTGTATGAAAGAGTTCTTGTGCAATGATGATGTTAACCTATAGTGAACTTCTAGGAATAAAAAGCATTTTGACGATAAAAATTTAGACCCCCCAAAAGGGGTTTCAAAATGTTTACCTAAAGTTTTAAGATAATCTTGTATATTGCGTTGCACAAGCTAATGGGACAAAAATCATTAACTAACTTTGGGTGTTAGATCTTTGGAATAAAGGTTAGTCCAATTAAGCCTCAAACTTTACCTAGTAAAATTCAATCATTATAAGTTGTAAAATTCACTTCTTCTATTGACTATATTTATTTATTTATTTATTTTGGCATCCAGAATTGACATACAAAGTATAGGGGCAAGGGGAATGCCAAGTTATTCGAGACCGAGAGGCAACTAAACTAGTATAGAGGCATTATAGGAGACAAGGGAGGGGAAGAAAGGGAATCGATCCATAGCTTGGATAGGGGATTTTGTGTCCCTTTGCCACTTGAGCTCAGGTGGTAGGATGACTATATTTATACATTGCTTTAAATTGTAGGACTAAATTACCATCTTGTACGTGACAAATTGATGTCATTGCCAACCATCAGCAATATTGATTAATAAGGTCGAAGGGGTGGAAGAACCACTATTGCCTGCCCTAAGCTTGCCACTTGTCTCTATATTCTCAATTGTAATCCCTAATATTATTTTAATATCGATTAAGTTCTAGAAGTGAACCTTATAACAACAGTAGCTGAATTTGACTAACTTAGTAACATTGGTGCCTAAATTAGCTAAAATTAAGTTGAGTGGCATAATTGAGGAGGGCAAACATTAATGGCACTTTTGATATTTCCCAACTTATGTATAGTGAAAGGTTTAAGTTGCTTTTGTCAATTTTAATATATATATATATATATATATATATATATATATATATATATATATATATATATATGGGATGGTACAGTTTCAAGCCTAGAATTTTTTGCATTTGTCCAGCAAGTCCACAAACCTCTCAACTTGCAAACAAAATCCAAAAACTTAAAACCATCAACTTTTCTAGTCATAAAATGCTGTTTTCGATACTAAAAATAATGAATTAAGTGTCAGACCAGTATTTTTGGCACAAGTAAAAGTAGGCCACTTCATTTCAAATTAAATTTAATTCATTACTATGCATTATTTTTATATAAAGTGATTTTTTATCCAAATTGTCAATTTATTGATAGGGTTGTAAATTTCAAGTTTAGGGTTGGGCTTGGGTTCACTACTAAAAAAGGGTAATTTACCAACGGCAGTTATTAATGGTCTTGCATTAGTAATTTTAAAATTAACAACACGAGACTCTTGGTAGCAAATCATTGGTAATGAATTTGTTGGAAATTTTTTTATCAACAGCTGAATACTAAGCTATTGGTAATTTCCAATGCTTGGTCATTGGTAACAAGGCTGATGCAAATTATCAATGGTCAAAATTCAAATATTTTGTACTAACGATTTAACTTTTATCAACGTGTTAGGCTGTTGGTAGCTACCAACACATTTAACCGTTGTTAAATTACTAGACCATTGGTAATTTTACCAATGCATTAAAGTGTTGCTACTTTTTTTGAAAGTAAAAAAAATTTAAAGCAATTTTCAATGTAAATTCGTTGGAAACTGCCATTGTTTGAAAAAATATATATATAAAAATTAAAATAATATTTTTTAAAATAAAAAAAATTAAAATTTAGCAAATATTATAAGAAAAAAATGTAGTCTAAACAAATCAATAAAAAAAAATGGTCTATGTCACAATTTACAACCATATATAATGGATCCAAAACTAGAAAAAAAAATTGAGTGGTCTACGTTATAATTTGCTACCATATATTACTCTAGCCCACACAAACAACAAAAGCATAAAACCAAAAGGAGCTAGATTAAAAATCCCTACCATCTCACTATCCACTTTACTAAATAATTAATAAAATGAAACAATAGACCAATGAATTTAAAAAAACCCAAGGAATAGTTACCTAACCTTGTGAATTCCATTTATAGAAAACAAGGACACAAATAACTACAAATTCAAAAGAACATTAGGAAAGGAAACCTAAGAAATAAAAGGAAAAGAAAAGTTTTTTAACCCATGAAAGAACCACCAATTGTTGAGTCACGTGCCGCTTGTCAGTCGACCCCTTGCCCCACCACTGCTGCCACCAGATACGTTCAACTCATTTCCGGCCTACCAACAATATATTCCTAAGGAAAAGTGCGAAAAACACGGTGAAAAACACACAAATTTAAAAAAAAAATTAGTTTCAAAATTTTGAAGCTTGATCTATAAAAATCAGTCATGTTTTTGAAGAAATTTCTTCAGAAGAAGTTAAAAAAGATAACAAAAGGATCAAAACCATGTAAACAAAACCAGGTTTTAAGGGGAAAAAAAAATTTTAACCCGAAATTTTGGAACCACATATACGGAAAATGGTTGATTTTTTTTTTTTTAAGAAATGGCTTTAGGCAAAGTTAAACAAGACGAAACAAGAAATCCAAATATGTAAACAAAAAAAATTCTAGAAAAAAAATCTGGTGGCGGCGCCACCACCAGGAAATTCATCATTACAGTGACATGCCACCATTTTCTAAAAGCTGACAATGATAACATGAAGTGGAAGAAAGAGTGCAAGAGGAGAGACAGAATGAGAGGAAAAATGAGTGAAAACACAAAAAAGTGAGTTGAAATGAGAGAGAGAAGAAAAGGCAGAATAAGATGAAACCAGATGGGGGCTGAGACATTTTATAATACAAATATGAGGGCAAACTCCACTTTAGTCCCTTAATATATATATTGGTTTTAAATTAGTCCCTATTTTCAAATTTGTAATGATTTAGGCCGTTAGAAAGTTACCGATCGTTTAGGCAGTTGGTAATTACTAACAGTTTGGTAAATTATCAACATGTGCGTTTGGCCATTGGTAAATTTTAAATTCCATTTACCAACGGTCCAATGCGTTGGTAATTACCAATGGTCTGAGGGTTGGTAGAAAAGCAGTTGGAAAATAGCTAAATTTTAGTAATCGTTGGAACCCAAAATTTTCAACTTCTCCATCCAAAAAATGTAATCCGACTTGACCCTATTTATTGGCTCAAATAGAATAGACCCTAACCCAAAAATGTAAGGTCGGGTTTCGAGTTTACAGACACTCCATCACCGATTACCACTGCTTTATCTTTGATCCATTCCGTTTTCATCTTCTTCATAATCTCCTTGTTGATTAACGATGATCTGAAGTGGTGAAGCCACGATAACTTTTGAACAGCAATGAACTTGCAAACCAGATGCTGAGTGATGGAATAATGGAATGAGAGAATTAGGCAAACGATGGCAAAGAAAGAAGGCTGAGGACTAACCGTGCAAGGAAGAGTGGCAAAGGGCAACAAGGCAGGAGGTAGAGTGATAGTGCGAAGAATGGTGTAGACAAATGGACAAATGGATGGTGCAGGCGAACAAACAAAGAATAACGACAAACGATGATGACTATGGTAAACGGCGGCAGACGGTGAATGACAGCAAACAACAATGAGGGTTAAGAGAGTGGTAGTTATATGATGAAGGATTAGGGTTTATAATGTTAGGTTAGGTGTTTATAGTACATGTATGTAGGTTAGGCTGGGATAGGATTAGGCTTGGAATGAAGATGTGCTGGGAAAGTGTGTTTTGTTAGTAATTTTATGTTGAATTAATCAGGTTTAACCCAAACTAACCTGATTTTTGTATCTTAGAATTGGCTCGGGTTCAAGTCAACTCGAATGGCACTAATTCCCTCCACTAACCTGACCCTAACTTTAAAAATAGGGTTAGACTTAAACTCTTACACCTCTATTTATTGAAACTTTAAGTGATAACATAATGAGCTTAGAGCCTAAAACCAGGGCCTAAACTACGATAGATTCCCAATAGGGCTTGCTTTGCTACAATCTCTATCCAGTAGGCTAATGCCAATCCCAAAAAAGAATTGGGATCTTACATGGAAAGGAAATCTTCCATCAACAGGACTTCCTAACACAAATGGATCCCATCCAAGTCTATATAAGGAAACCCCCAGGGCACTGAAGGATATGTTCGGCAACCTTATTCCCTAAAGTGAATTTGCCATTTATGGAAAGCGAACTTGACCATCGAAGGGTTCCCCTGGATTTATAATCTCGGGCCCTGATTATGTCCTTGATTGTAGGTTCATATGTTCACATCCCCTAGCAAAGAAACCTGTCCACCCAATTTGGTTTATAGCTCTTCACTTGGCTATCAATTTCATATATATTTGTAAGAATGATATGGTGATGACTGAGATATTACAACGTGACCATGGCTATCTCAACGATGAGAACACCATCGATAACATCCAAAATTCCTAGGAGTGGGCCTTCCATGGCCAAGAGATTGGGTGAAGAACTATTGGTTGTGGGCCCCTTTTACCTCATCGGGAAGAACCACAAGGGCCCTGCCGAACTTGATGATGATCAATTCTAGATCTTCCAACACGTCTTCTTTAAGTTGTTGAAGGATATTGTCCATAGTAAATCAAGAAGGCCCTACCTAAGGATCAAGGAGATGAAGCCAAGAGCTGTTTGGCTCTTGAAGTCGTAGGTATACTCCTACCTAGGGATTCACCCCAGAGCATGATCAAATATGAAAAAAGCAAGTGACATTAGCAGGGTACTTAAAAAGTTGGATGAGATAGAGGAGCGATGAAGACAGCCAATAACCCTCTAGAACATCAAGGACCCATGGTAGATATCGATAGCGTTTGGATCCAGCTATTCATTGGGGACATCAACAATGCTATAACCCTCAAAGGCTTCAGGATGCCTAAGATTGGCCCTTATGATAGGTTGACAAACACTATCAACCTTTTGCAATAATACATTGCTTTTATAAGGCTAGAATGAGCCACAATTGCACTACAAGAAAAATGTGCAAAAGTGACTGACATACCAGTTGTAGTCAATCATTATTAGCAACTGAATCAGTTAGTAACTTTTCATCTAGTCTCTAGTGAAAAGTGACTGAAGAATAACTAACTTGAATGACTGAAGCGTTTAGTTGCTGTTTAAAAGTCAGTCGCTTTTGGTACTTTATTTTTTAATTCTATAAACTAGTAATTGTGCATATATAATTATCCACCAAAATGATGTTTTTAACTCTTCTGGCAACTTTTCAATGTGAGATCCAATAATGATGTACTCATCATAGATGTTTGATGACATCATTTTCTGGCTAGGTAAGAATAAGATTATGGCTATTATAAGGTTGAGTAGCATGAAAATAAAAACCGTGTGATTGAAAAATAGATTTGACACTTAAAGAAGGTGAGCAGTGATGTCAGTAACAACGGAGAAGGTCCACCTGGAGAGCTAGGAGTGTGAAGTTCCTTTTTTGCTTATTGAGCCTTATCACCTTAGATTTCTCTACTGACATCATCAAACTTGATTGATTTCATTTTGATGGTCATCAAGAAAATGAGGTGATGGGATTTTTTGTGAAAATTGAAAAGAAAAAAGATGAAGAAATAGGGAAATAGAGTAAATGAAGGTTTGAATTGAGTTTCAATCCTTTTCGATTTTGAATGAATGTTGGAAAGGAAATGAAGGAATAAGGAAACAAAGCAAAGAAATCAAAAAGAGAAGTGTAAGGGAGTTGGAAGAGGAGATGGCAGTAGGATCCAGTAGTTGAGGGATAAGATTCTGTGGAAGATAGCTTTTTTAAAAAAAAGTATTGGCTAGCAATTAACTAACAATTGACTAGTTTAAATTTTTAATAATTAGCAACTAAAAAGTGAATAATTGAATGGCGACTGAAATTTTAGTTACTAGTTAGTCACTTTTTACCCATGGCCCATGTATGAGCAATCGAATAGCAAGTGAAGGTAATGGAGACTGAAATTTAGTCATAATTTTTAGCCATTTTAGTGCATTTCTCTTATAATGTTCTCATAATGTGTGAAGCCTTTTGTTCCACACAAATGGGGGTGGTAGTAGTACGGTTTGGGATGAATAAGGGTCACTAGTTTTAGTATGGTATAATGGCTTATGAAGGCTAAAATAATCAAATTGACAAATTTGAGCCATGAGGGGTATTTTGGAAATTTTTCATGAGAACCTGTTTTTATTTTGTTAAATGGATGCAGATGGTGAAAATAATCATTTTAAGGTATCAAGAAAAATTTAAAATCCATCTTCATTTATTGGAAAAAGTAGACTTACAATTCTATTTTTATAAGTGGTATAAGTGTATAATCTTGGAACTTAAAACCCTTTTTGAACTTTTACCTTAAATTGAGATTTAAGTAAGTAATTTCGGGAGATTGGGATTTGTCTTGGTCAAAAGGGAACATGAGAAAGTTGACTATGGGATATTTTAGAAGCTAAGAAATATTATGATACATGAAATTAGTATGTGTCTTAATATATACCATATACTTAGTTTTTAGATGAAAGTTTTTCTTGAGTTGATCTCATTTCCGTCTTCTCACCAAAAAAATGCTAGGGTGTGGTTTTGGTTCCAAGAGGTATTGGTCCATACTTTTGGTTGTTGAGCTTCATGCTTTGTTGATATTGGACCAAATATGGTGTATAATCATGCCTTAGCATCCATTTGATTATGCAAAGGCCCAAACTCACTATAGAAACCCTAAGCAGACTAAGGCCCTAGAGATAAAAATGGTGGTGTGTGCTTGCAAATATTGATTCTAGGTATGTGATTCTTATGTTTTAATACTTTTTCTTATGATTGGATGATATAGTTAAAATACTCATATGATTGTGACAAGCGCCTATATGCGTTACGTAATGAAATAACATAGAATAGATAAATAAGTAAGCTATGATTGATTGTGCCTATGGTGATTTTGGGTATATAAAAGTGAGTTTAACAACTCACTATCGACCTAAAATATAGCTTGGAACATGCTTGGTGAACTTATGGTAGTATGGATGGCCAATGTTCTAAAAATGTGCACAAAATAGAATAATGCTCTCACATTAGAAATCTGATGCGACAACAACATTTCCAAATCCTCTGATAAATTGGAGATGTGATTGCATCACATTTATAATGTGACATCATCTGGGATGATGCCCTTGCATAAAAAATGTGATGCGACAACAAGCTTAGTGTGCTGAAATATGATTTGCATTGGTTATTCTAAGCATGAGGCCATCATGGGCTAAGCAGGTTTCACTTATGCTCCAAGAATAAGGCTATCAAGCTTACTATAATATGAAAATGAGTGTGATGACTATTATGGTGCATATAATATGTAATGGCAAGGCCTTTATTACCTAAATAGGGTTAATTTGTTATGGTGTTATTGGACTTGGTGAAAGTAATTTATCAATAAGACTACAATAGTTAAATTAGGATACTAAGGCTCAAAGAATGCCAAAGCTACTCTTAGAGGCACCAAGTGTGCATGGGTAAGGCTCATGCACAGAATGGGGGAAGTGAATGAGTCATTAGCCAAAGGCTAGTAAACTCAAGAAGGTATAAGCACAAAGTGCACTGTCTTAATAAAACTATGGATTAGAGATAAGGTACTTAAAGGGATTTTCAATATTAATTAATGTTATGGCTCTAAAACTATATGGGCTCATAATATGGTTGCACGTATATTTATTGTACATATATGTTGGTCCTATAGGTTGCTTTCTTTGCATGTTGAAGAACTTTTACAAGGAATTATTTGATTTCTTAGCCCTTAAATGTTGTGTGCAAATACTAGTATTGTTAAGGAGCCTAACATCCATTAGAGTGCTTGTTCACTCACTTGCTTTTGCAGGTATGTTTTGTGTAAACAACATAAACTACTATGGTAAATGGTCATGGCATTGTACTAATTAGATGATTATTCCCGACCCATGAGCAGTTAAGGTTTGCAGGAGTCCTTAGGAGAACTTGGGACCAAAGGATACTATGGTACTTGAGAGTACATAAGTTGGGCCTATGGACTGGATCCTATGTTGCGGTGTTGTATGTTTGGAATTTGAATATGCATCTAGTGGTATGTGGATAAATTGAGCTTAAATAAATACTTGCTTTTACTTATATTCATATGTTATGTATATAATGAATTCTTGCTTGTTTGTGTATATAAAGAAAATCTATGGTTTGGCTAAGATTTTCTAATTTGGTTTTAAAAGGTTAGCTATCACATTTATTTATTATTTTTAAATTGAGCCTAAAGCCTAAGCCATAGTAGGGCTTATAATGATTACTTATTTCTTAAGTAAATAGTTTAATGAACCCACAAGTAACTAGAAGGGTAAATGCAAGTTCAATTGGACTAAGTTCTTAATGTCATCGCACTAGCCATGAGTGCGGGGAACCTACTCATAAATTGGAGTGACATAGGCCCTGAAAAGGGGTATAGAGCATTAGAGTGGACCTTATGCATTTTGCATATGGCTTGGACACAACTGCCTATTGTTTTAATTACATCTTATCTTTTATGATTTGTGATTCTATATCCTAACCATTTTATAGTGTTTATAAAGTGCATAGGCCCTTTTCGATATTTCACACGGATTTGCCCTTTTTTTAGGGGCTTTTTCTATTGTTTCACAGACATCTTCATCTTTTTATTTATTGTGATTTCATGATCTTTATAACGTTGTCATGCTTATAATATGATTAGAGACATCAATCTATAAGCTCAAACAGATTTGGAATACATTACAAACATTTCAAGATATTGTTTCAAATACATCTTTATTTTTTAATGAATTTAGATACACAAAAACAGAACAAATTGCTTGTAAATTATTTCTAATACATTTACATGTTTCTTTAAATATTTTTATATATTGTTTTAGAAACTTCTGCATATTGTCTTAGATACGTCTGTAGATTATTTCTTTGCACAATTTAGTGGTAGAGACAACGGAGGCGAGTGACACTGATGCAATCTAGAGGCAAGTGATGAGTAACACAATTTTGAGGTGTCCATGGTGAAATTTGGATGTTCTTGACGACGATGCAGTGTATAGGTGAGCGATGATGGTGAGACCTAGAAACAAGTATTGTCCAAAATGATTTGGAGGCGTTTCGAGGCACAACTTCGTGATCATGGGGGAAGTAATGACGACCAGATCTAGAGGCAAGAGATGATAACCGAACCAAGAGGCAAGCAATGTTGGCGTGATTTGGAGGCTAGTGACAATAGTATTATCCATGGCGATGATTGATTGGAGAAGCTCTGATCTAGAGGCAAAGAGCAGTGGACTGAGAGGAATAGATGACAGGTTATGGAAAGATAGGGTTTCTAGAGGGGGAAAGAGATTTCATCCAGGCATAATTTGGTCAAATTTTAGGCTAGGTGGTGCGTTGTATAAGGAGAATTAAATATGGTTATTATGTCAAATTAGACACATGTTTACTAAAATGTATGTCAACTTTCATAGGAGGAAAAGAATAGTAACCGGATTGATATTGAAGGTGGCAAGCAAAAAGCTTCAAACATATAAATATAAATTCACTATCACCTAACTAGTTAGTAATTGTAGATTAGTTGGTTGATTTATTAAAGTGAAATCCATCATTTTTTTATGTGAGCTAGAGCTCAAGTCCTGGTTTGAACTCTTGACTTGTACAAAAGTTTTCTCATTTTTATAAGCAATTGTGCACCTAGGTATAATGAGGCAGAGTGTAAGATAGGCTGCAATATTTGTATTGCAATCTTCCTTTACACTATAATTCTAAGTATAAAAAGTAAAAGGGGAAGCAAGAATATTGCCACTAATGTTTGCTTGAAAGAGCGATTTTTTCACGACTAATTTTTTCCCAAATTTGTTACTGATCTTAAGATATGAGAGCACTTTGCCATTGATGTTAAGGTATTTGAGTAAATTTGTCGCTAAAGTTACATAATAAGAGTGAAATAGCCATCAAGCCATGGTGCAAATTTAGTGGCAGGTGGTGAATTTGATCTCAAAATGTAAAATTAGTAGTAAATTTGCATAATATTAGTCGAAGAATTGATCATTCGAACAAACACAAATGGTAAAGCTTGCCGCTTTTTCAAAAGTAGAAAAGAAGAAAAACTGGTTACCTGTCTTACAAAGGCGGAAATCCTAGAATGCCCATCAAACTTTTATATGCCCATAAGCCTGTCAAACTGTTTTCCCCAAGTGAGTTTTCAGATTTGGAAAAAAAATCAAACTTTTGGTACAATATTCTAAATTTCTTCAGTTAAGCTACTCACTAACCTGAAACACTTGCGTACGGTGGTAATCTCTGTCTATCACATATTAACTTAATTTTTGCATTTAGCAAGTATGCTTATGTTCTCATATAGCAAGTATAATACTTATTGCCTCTGTTGCAAAATTTTAGCTTACTAACGAATGTAGCAAATCTTAAAGTAACTATCCACTGTAAAATTGTTATTACATCTACAGATCTCTGTTAGGCATCCAGTTGACAAATATAAATAACTAAAATAGATTACAATTTTTAAAGAAATAAAAAAGAACAAAATCATATGAATGCAAATTTTTTTACAAAAGTGATTTACTTACTGAATTTTTAAAATCTATTCAATTTATCAGTATTGAGTTTCAAGATAATACCTTGTTACATAAAATAATGGGTAAAAAGCACTATTGGTAGCAAATCTTTCATTCCGGTAGCAAATTATGAATCCTCAACCATCATTTTGTTGTAAATTGGTCTCAAATCTTTATAATTCATTGCATATTGGCCTCTAGTCCTGGGCAAACAAAGAAACTCAATTTGTAAAGAAGAAAAACTAATATTTTAAATTTTTTATTAATTATTAAAAAAATTATGGCACAGTTTAAATTTATGAAAAAATAGTTATTGAATATTTTAAATTATAATTTAAAAAATTTATTCTAGATGATTTATGAGAATTAACAAATTTAAATTATTCGGTAGTTATCTTCTAATAAATTAAAATTGTGTCATAATCTTCTTAAAGTTAATGGATAATTTAAATTATTAAATTTTTTTTATATAAATCGAGTTTTTGTACCTACCTAGAGCTAAAGACCAATTTATAATGAAGTGAAGGTTAGGGAAAAATTTGCAACGGAAATTAAAAGTTTGGGGCCATAGTGCTTTTTACCATGAAATAAATATTAAAAATACTTTCATTTAGCATAGCTTAAAAAAAATATTTTATAACTATTATATATAAACTCTTATAGTTTCCAGTTGCACGTTAAACAAACGTCTATAACTGGAAGAACAATTCTGAAATGTATTATTAATTTATGGACAAATTTACTATGTCAATTACTTAAAAAAAAACAGTTTAGCGAGAAATGGTGCCTTTAGCCAATAGATTAATAGTAGAATGTGATAATACCCTATCACGCATCCTTAAATTGCCACTATAAATGAGTGGAGCAAGCTGCTCCTGTGGTGGTTGATTTCTCAGCGGGAATTCAATTTTTGACGTACGCCATCATAAAAAATCTAACCGCAAATTTTAGATATATTACATGGCATATATCACGTTGTATATCACTATTATCTTTATAAAAAAAAGATGTTAGAATATTAAAATGAAATACATTAAATTAAAATTTTTTTGCACTCTTTTATATGTCTTCTAATTTTTTTCTCATAATTTCTCAAACAAATATAAAATATATGTAAAATATAATATTTTTATACAAAAAAATAAAAAATGGAATATATAAAAAAAATAAACATTATTCAAAAAAATAATTTATTGATATATAATAAAAAATAAATAATATTTTTATTATTAATAATAGTATTTTTAATACCACATTAAGTTCTTAAATAGCTTAAAATATAATATTTCTATTTTAGACTGTTTTATAAAGGCAACATACGCTTTCCATGTCATAGAGTTTGGTTTTTCAGTCAAGAAATTCTATAAATTGGAGTAATATCAATTGAGGTATTACGTATAAGAAATATAATTAGGAGATATTAATGTCAAAATAAAATTAATATTTATGTCAAAATATGTGCATTAATTATATTTTATTAGTTTACATATTTATGTTTGGTATTTTAATGTAAAATGATAGAAAAATAGCTCACACATGCTATGTGAAAATTTAGAAATCATGATATTCTAATAAAATATACATAAAAAATAAATAATATGTAAAATACAGTGAAATACTGTAAAATACCACCCAATGCTTACTCACGGTAAGAAGTATTTCGTGTTAAACCGAGAAATTGAAGACACTAGAAATAGGACCATGTTCCTCGATTCACGGGCTAAGCCTAATTTGAGTCCCCAGTGTTTGGTTTTGTTTCACTTTATCTCTATGATTATTAAAAGTTACAGTTATGACAAATCTACATTTGTCACACATATCTTGCAATTTGCTGCTAAACCAGTATAAGGCCTCAACATGCTTTGTTTCTTCACTTAGACTCTCAAACATTTCAGAGTTGCAGTTATATCACTCTAAATAACCTTACGTATTTCGTGGGTTTTTATTTGGGGATACTGCTTTTCCGATTATGTGTTTTGTATGGTATACAAAAGAAAATTAAAATCAACCCGTGAATTGATGACAACATGTTCAGTTTCATGATTTGGTATAGACTTCTAGACACATCCCGCCCCTTTCCTTGGAAACCTTAACTCCTAGCTAGTGCTCAAAAAATTCTGAGTAGCCGAAAAAAAAATTCTTGATTTTTGGGTTAAAACAATAGAAGACCTCAATATTACTCTCTCTGTCTCACTTTCTTTATTCTATTTGACTTTTTTAACTAGTTTAACTTAAATATATTTATATTATTGCTTGTTAGAAAAAATTAAAAAATATATATATTTAAAAATTATAGGCCTTCATTTATCATTCACATATAATTTTTTTTATTTATATGCTATAATATTAAAAATAAAAAATTATAAATTAATTACTAAAAAGCAATTTTATGGTAAATGAAGCATTTTTTTTTTTTGTTGCATTCAGACTTCCAAATATTACAAATGCCGCATAATCATTACTTCTACAATATCATGATTACATTTGATTCTCTTTATTTTCACTCTTGATCCTGTTCAAATGGCAACATGGGCTCCTTTCGAGATCGCCCTCTTCATTTTCTCTAAAAGTTGATAACTAGTGTTTCTTCATGAAAGATCAATATTACTTCAAAATACATAGTTCTGCTTTCACTACTTTATTAACGTGAATAACAAAACTACCCATGGCGCGTGGACATTCCTCTAGTAATAATAAATGGAGATTTTCCTATGTTTGACTTAACGTATACTTTATTTCTTTTATTTTTTAAAATTTACACTTTGTCTCTGTTTTTTTTACATTGTCTAATATTAATTTCTAAAACCCTAGTTTAAATTGTATAACATTCATCTTCCAATAATTTCAATCTTTCTAATTTTTTTCACAGTTAATATATATTTTAAATGATCAATTTCTCTTCTCTGTAAATGAATTTTTCTCTTTGTGAATGCAAATTAATATTTTTTTATAACTAATACACATTTTAAATGATTAGTTTTTCTTCTCTATAAATACATTTTTCTCTATGTAAATATAAATAAATATTTTTTAAATTTCAATTAACATGTGAGAAAATATAAAAAATTTTGAATTACTGAAACATAGTTACTATATCGTTTAAATTAGGGTTTCAAAAGTTGTGGTTGGAAAATGTAAAGAAAGTGGGGTTAAAGTGTAGATCTTTTAAAATAGAGGGGTGAAATGTAGGGCAGAGCAAATCTCCAGGGGGTTTCTTTAATTTTCCTAATAATAAAAAGATGTATCAACTTTAGGGATTGCAATTAGGTTGGTCGGGTCGGGTCAGGTCAGGTTATTTAGGTTTGGGTTTAATCGGGTTCTCATGAATTTAGGTTCAGGTCGGGTCATTTGGTTTCGAATTGATTTCGAGTTGAGCGAATTTCGGTTTCAGGTTAGATTGGATCGAGTTTATTTGGGTTCATGTTTAATATAAGTCGGGTCAATTTTAGTTTCGGGTAATTTTAGATCACGTTTCAACTCAAACTCATGTTGACCAGTCAGATTTGTTTGGTTTATTGGTATGTATGTTGAAATCACTTAATTAATTCAAATTTTTTGTTTAACTTTTGTTAAAATTTAAATTAAATAATTTAATTTTTTATGCAATTAATTTATGTTAATTTTTCTTTTCTTAGTATGTTAAATTAAAATTTTCATAAAATTTTCTTAATTACATTTCAACAAATTTGCTATAATCTCCAACTTTTGTTGTAAAATTGCTATGAAATGTAACTCTAGTTCACCATTACTTTATTAGTGACTAAATTGTAAAATTTTAAAAATTATGGTAAAATGAAAAGATTTAAAAAGTTTAGGGATCCACATTGTAATTATTATGGTGGCTAAAATGAAAAAAAATTAAAATTGAGGCATTATTGCACTATATTTAAAAGTTTAGGGACCAATGTTATAATTTGACAATTGCGTACCAAGATCATCAAACTTACTAAATATGTAAGTTACTTATTTTAGAAGAACTAAGTATAGAATTTATTAAATATGAAAGCCTTTAAACATGAAACTTACTAAATATGGATGTTCCTAAAAAATTGATGTTATCAAATATAGAAGCTCCCAGATATAAAATTTATTAAATATGAAAGGTAATAAAAGAGAAAAGTTAAAGTTTAAGATAAATGTTAGAATTAATTGTTAAGGTTTTGAATAAGAGTTAGGAATAAAATTAAGTGTTAAAGTTTAGGATTTCGAAGTTAGGGTTTAGAGTTAAGATTGAGGGCTTAGGGTTAGGATTGAGGATTTATGGTTAAAGTTAAGGAATAAAAAATCACAATTTTTTAAATCTCTGCTGACAATATATTTATATTGATTTAGGTTAAAATCGGATTATATTGGGTCTAGTCATCAGTCATTTTGGATTCAGATCATATCAGTTTCAAGTTTGGATCATTTCAGATTCGGGTCAATCTAGATTTGGGTATTTTGGGTTTAGGCCATTTGGGTTCATGTTTTCTCAGGTTTCATTTTAATTAAGTTCTAGTTCAGGTCATTAGTTTTTCTAATCAAATCAAATCAAGTCAAATTTGAGTTTAGGTAAATAACACCAAGTTACCAGATCGGATCAGATTTTGCTATCCATAATAAACGTTCTCGTAAGCGAATAGCCCTGGAGCTGACAAAGTAAAACGGATAGCTTTCTACACGGCACTTTACTCAAATGCCAAGGTACCTGGGCCATTTTCTTCCTCACTCAGTTCAGGGCGTGCATTCCTCATCCTTTTCTTCTCAGTATACTTCCTCTCTTTTAAAATTATTATAATATTTTTTTTATAACTTAAATTTTGTAATATTTTCATATTTAATAGTTTACTTTTCAAACTATTATTTTGATATTTATTTCTCCTAACTTTCTTAATTTACATATAAAAAGTTAATTATAAAAGTAGAAACAACACAATTTTTTTTTTTCACTTTCTTAATTTTTATAAATTGAGCAACTTTAGTGAGAAGGATGAAGCCCTCTTATCATCTTGGTTGTAGTTGATTTTAAGTAAACAGAAAAAAGAACAAGAAACTGGATAGCTTTATTATTTTCGGAAAGGACAGTTTGGTTTTACCAAATGGAAAACAAAAAAAAAAAAAAAACAGAGAAACATTTACGAGAATTTAGAGCTCAGCTCTGCAAAGGTAGCGGGAAAAGACAGCAAGAAAATACTGGCAAGGAAAACTCTACACTAGGAAAGGATAGAAGGTATATGGGTGAAAAATTCAACTAGAACGCGACGATTTTTAATTCATCAGATAACTGCAGATTAATTGGTTTTCTGCAGAACAATTGGTGCACAAGTGAATGTCAGCACATGCCACAACTGGGAATTAAATTGGCCACTACAATTTGAAGTTTTGATATTCAATGGAGGTGGAGCGGAAAAAAGACAAAAGGTAACGAAGCTATCAGAAGAAGTGAAACGATAACTAAAAATGCTCCACACTTTTCCCGTTTCTTCGTTGATGTGAAAACGATTATGGTAATGATTATGGTGGATTCATGTAGATCTTGATGGTAACGATTGTGGTGGATACATGTAGATTTCAATGCAACTAGGATCACTCTAAAAATGATAATGCCATTGATGGAGAGCAGAATTGCCAAGAACAAGTGGAGGTCCCTTGGGGAAAGCAGGCAAGGTGGAGGAACATTGGAAAAGAGCCCTCATTGCGCTCATGGCCCTTGATGATGACCAATTCTAGGCCGTCTAGCATGAGTTGTTTGAAACACTAAGGGCAACAATCTAGCAGGAGATCTGGGGGGCAATTTCATGAAAACCCAAGGGAGCAGTTAAGAGTCTTCCTGTCAAGAAAGGGATTATGACCCCTCTAAAGGACCCACTATAAGGGTCCAAGTCCCGCTTTGAGGAGCCAGAGGGAAGTGATATAAGCACAATCCTCAAGAGATTAGACTAGATGGACAAACATTTGAAGCTGAAAAATCCTCCTCTTGTGAATCATTCCCCAATCATCGACACAAGTTACATGTCAATGCAGTTATAATTTGCACAAGAATTAGCTTGAAATATCAAGAAGTTTATGGATTGTGCCACTCATTACATGCATGCTGAGGAGCTTAAGAAGCTAGACCCCTAGACGTCACCTCGGAAGGACCAATCGAAGTTGAAGAATAATCGGCCTCTGCCTAGAAAAAGGGGTTAGGCATGAGGCCTCTTACACTCTGCTACAGGATTCAAGGACTAATATTATGTATGCCTTCGAGGGGCGGAACATGGTGACCATGTGGTCCTAACTTTTGCCCCCAATAGCCACCTGCAATAAGAAGTATTGTCACTTGTACAAAAGCCAAGGTCACGACAGAGGATTGCTAGGAACTACGAGATTTTATTACGGTGCTTATCAGAAGGAAAGTTGAAGGAGTACCTCTACCATCCTGTCTCCCCCTGTAGAGGGCTAGAGTATATGCCTCATATAATGGATGATGATGACCAGTACCCTGGTCATGGAAGACGGAAAAAGAGGCCATAGTCCCCCAATTGAAAGGATCTATATAAGAATCTAGGATCTATTTCTGGGGTCATTCATATGATCACAAAGGTATAGTCATCATCACCGCGTAAAAGGCAGGCCAGAGATATTGTATAATAAGAGACCACAGACTCAAGAAATGTTCTAACCTTGGCTGATGAGTCCTATGTGATATCCCCCTATATGGATCCTATTATGAGAACAAACCACATCAAAAATTTCAATGTGTAGTGAGTCTACCTAGATACAAAAGTGAATTCCAATGTCCTATGTTCTTCTCTTCTTGAAAAACTAAGGGTTAAAAGGTCCCCCTTAGCCCCATTTTTTAGTCCAACCTTTGGAGTAAGGAAGGACAAGGTTCCCATTTTGGGTACAATGAAATTGATCATGATAATAATTGGGGCTAGAAAGTGCCTTCTATGATTCTCAAGCAGTGGAGTTTTTTTGTCCTAGACGTACCACCTTTTGACAACACATTATTAGGGAGGCTAACTCAAGTACAATTTCATATTTGGTTGGATGTAAAATGGTTTAAGATTGTTTTCACAACACCTATAGGGGACCCTACTATTTGTGTGCATCAGATCTTAGTTTGGAGGAGTTACATCACAAGCCTAACCTTGGTGATTAGGAACTACCGCTCATGAATGATCTAAAGAGAAGGAATGAAGAGCCTGCTATTGAGGATAAGATTAGTCTGCCTATCTCAAAAGAGTTTGAGGAAGTGGATTTAGCATCAAACCTATCTTTTTAATCACCTTATAAGAGTTAACTTGGATGGCTTAATAAACAAGGTAGTGTGGTTGAGCCTGGGCTAATTTATTTTGTGAAAGTGACTTAACTATAAGTTTTAATAAGGTTGAAGACTCAATTGTATAAAATTGAATAGTTGTGGGCATATTTGTGGGTAAAGTGACTTAAGTGCAAATAAGTGAAAAATAGAAGATCTAATTGACAGAAGTGGAAGGACTTAATTGAACAATTGAAGAAAATTTGGACAACAAGATTTAGGGAGTTAAGTGATTAGAAGAAGGGATTATGGAGTCAATTACAAGCAACTAAGATGATAAAAAGCTAGACTTGGAATTAAATCCTCTGTGCAAACTATGTAAAACAACTATGATAGACCGAAGTCAAGTGCACCTATCATTTTGCAACATAGAATCAGTGATATCAAGTGTTGTATTTCTCAGGTCATTGTGAGTACTATCACTCTCATTGTTTCCATTATTTAGTTGAAAAATTCAAGTGTGGGTTGAAATTGACTACTAATTAAATAAACTAAAACTACTAATGCAAGTAAGCAAACAAAACCAATAAGGAATAGCAGAGAAGATCAACAATCAATCAAAGATATGCTTAAACCTGAATTACCCTGGAATTTCCTTATACAACTCCTAATTTAGCCTAAATGAAATCTAGCATGCTTAGACCGTGAAGACTCCTAGATTAGTTATACTTCTTTCTTCAGATACCAAAACCTTGTTCCTAGGTTGATTTCCTAACCAAAATGTTGCCCTTTCTTCAAAAACATCCCCATTTCATTCTCCTCTCTCATCCATTTTCTCGTCTCTGAGACCAACTTCTAAACCCATCAGAGGAGTGGAAAAAATAATATAGTTGTAAAGTTGGGCACCTAAGGGGCTAAAGACCTAAATTTTATAGGTTAGTTTAAGAGTTTTATAACTTTCTAACTTTACTAGTTGCTGATGTGACACAAAGTATTTGCATTTCTAACAGAAAATCCCTACAGTTATACAATCAGTGACTATTTTGCTCTTGTTTTGTAACTTTAATAACAAATTTACTCTCATACTTTACCATAACTAACAAATTTGAAAAGAGAGAGAGAGAGAGAGAGAGAGAATATTGGTGACAAAATTACCTTTTTGAGCAAACATTAGTGAAAACTTTACCTCTTTTCCATTTTTCATTTATAGTTTGAATCTGATCCACCTTTTTTTTATTCCTAAACAGGTCCTTTGGATATTGATATTGATGTCCTATGGCTTTATTTGGGTTCATAAAATTAGTGCTCAGTCGGGCACTAGAGGAGAAAAGCTAACATATTTTTTCCTCTGCTTTTAAAGTAAAAAAGGAAGCGCAGGCCAGTTCCAGCAATAACCCTCAAACAAACTTTACCCTCAAAAGAAAATACTTCACGCTAGAGACTGAACCATTTTTATCTACTAGCGCTACTTGTATTGCTGTTGGGCCGCAACAGTACGGAAAGGATCTCAGAGAATTGAGGTCGCTTTGATGGGCAACTGTTCCAGCATTTGGTCATCAGAGATTTCAGTACTTGGGGACAGTCCTTGGGGATGTCAGGTCTCAGACCACAAGCAGCTATTCCAACGGCAGCCTGCACCGGAGAACATGAAGCATATGCTGCCTCCCCAGTTACCATCTCCCAAAGCACCATCCCGAAACTATATGCATTGCTCATCCAGGTCTCGGTCACATTCTCTGGGTCCCCCGCAATGATCTGCTCATCACCAAAATAAAGACCAAGTATAATATATGCATCAGCAGCAGATGTTGAAAACACTAATGAGTAAATGGAATATAAGATCAAATTTGTTACGGTCCTGCACAAAGGAGTACTAGAAAGTTGGGATTTGATATGAACAGACAAAATGCAAGGCAACAATGAGAACTTGTTGAAGGAAAAATATAACCTATACCAGGTCCATAGATCAAGCGTAAAAAGGCGAAGGCGAGGAAGTATAAACAGACATGGAAAAAATTATCTACATTCATCCACTAAAAACATGTAATTTATTAGAATATTCATAAAACAGCTTCAAAGAGAAAGAAAGCGAAGATGCAAAATTCAAAGTATAGGCCAATGCTGTTAGAGTAAAGAATTCTGGAAGCCACCACAATATTTTTTTAAAGGTGCGGGCTCCATTTGCTAGACAAATGGGTCAAATTAGCGGCAGCAGAAGTTCTATGTTGGCCCCAGAATGAGACTAATTGCATGAGAATGTTGGGATGCATAAATAAATGTCAAAGAATAAACTAAAGTGTAAGAAAAAGCAATTTGGAAGATGTGCTATAAAGGCACAACAGAATAAAGTATTCACGACAAGGGGTTGGCGCCTACATACATTGAATTTGCATAAATTCACTAGATTTTCTCATTTTTTTTTAACAAAAAAGCTAATTTGTTTTAAACAAGTTCTTCGTTTCCTAAATCGAACTATGACATTATGCACCAGCCATATGTAACCTTAATAATACATCTGTGTAAAGGATATTGTTAGAGCATGCGACATAAAAATAATTGGCAATGAGTAGAGAAGCCCCACTACTAATATAAAGCACCACTAAACCCCGTAATAAGACTATGAGTTTACACCACAAAGAAACTACAGGTTAAAGTGAAGGATTTTCATTGTTATTTGTCTGTCACATTTGTGTGGTTGTGTGCGGTGAGGACAGATGGGCCATGGTGATAAAATGAGTCAACTAACAAACAAGAAGGTAAATACCAACCTCAGGAGACAGCCACCTATAACCATCCATTTCATACTCCATTGCTTCACCAACACTCTTGCAGGCAGTGACGATACCCATGTCTCCTAAACAAGCATTACCATATCTATCCAGCAATATTCTCTGTGTGTTAAGGTCCCTGTATGGGACACCATGATCATTCATAAACTTAACTCCTTCTGCTACATCAGCAGCAATCCTTATTATTTCCTTGGTTTGAAGCTTCTTGTTCTTTAGCATCAAATCATGGACTGAACCACCTTCCATCAACTTTGTTACCACACATAACCCATGAATTTCATCAATACAAACACCAATAAATTGCAGAATATTCTTATGTCCACAAGTCATTAGTTCGAAGAGGTCTTTCCGAAGTTCAAACTCATAAGAATTTCCTTTGTCACATCCTTTCAATTTTTCAATTGCAACCCTTTTCCCCTTGTAAGTTCCTCTAAAAGAGTAGGTTCCAACCTGCTCAATAAACTCAAGACTATCAGAGTTCAACAGACACTTCTGAATCTCATCCCCACCTGATTGAATTGTTTGCCATTCATCAACCGATACAACACATGGTGAGGCTTGAAGCGGCATTTGAAGCTGAATCTTACTGTTCAAATTCTCAATCCCACTCCTATATGTCAGTTCATAGGGCTCTTCTTCAATCTCTCTGAAATCTCTTCCTTTACTGCTTTCCTCCTGGCATCCACAGAGCCCAAATGGTAGCTTTACTGTGGGGGTCTTGGGTTTTCTAATAGATGATTTTAGTGCACTTTCGACCCGTGACTTGAACAATTTCTCTTGCCCAGGTTGAACCAAAAGAAAGATTATCCCAAGGGTAAATCCTTTCTTCTCGAATATCTGAATCTTGTTGCAGAAAATGGAAGTACTTTCAAGAGCACCAGACATTGCTGTCCATGAAATCACTGAATTACAGGCAAATGTAAGCTTGAAAACTGAACCCTGCGTACCATCATCAGACACCTCTTGAATCAGCATTGCAGGGTGATCATCTTCCGATGCCTGCTCTATTAATTTTATATGTAAAAATACTTCCTTCATATCAAAACCCGCCTGTGCATAACTGCAGAGAGCAAAGACAACAAAGGACTACAATAAGAATCATTGGAAGTAAAAGGCCAGGTGCCCTATGAGGAAAACAGAAGTTTCAGCAATGAAAATATCTAAGTTAAATGGTTAAATGTAATGACAGAGAAATTTTTCAGAATAAAAAAAATCAATTACTTGGTTAGGAAAGAAACAAAATTCAGTACATTATTTTGCTACCACTGCTTTCTCTGAAATAGATTAAAATTACGAACTAATTTCTCTTAAGCTAGTCATTAACCTTCACCTCTCTTCTTTTTCCATAACAGCAACAGATACAGTATTGAACAGAATTGAACCTTAAAGGCAAAGAATCATAATGCTTTCGAATATTGGACATGAGCTTCTCAGGCAGCTGGCTACCAGGGTATAGCTGTGTCAAGTTCCGCACAACAGTACCCCAAACAACCTTTCTGCAACTCTCAGATTTGGGATCATCGGAAGAAGCACTAAGCATCTGCTGGTCACGTGCTGAGTCAAGGTTGAGTGAGTTCTTAAAAGAGGCAATGGCTTCAGATACATTCCTGCCCAACTTCTGCAACCGTTTCTGCACTGTTGAAGTGCCCTCAAACTTAGCAGCAGTTGAACTGCCAGAACTGGCAGTGGAGCAACCCTCTGACCTATCCTCTGTGCGCATCAGCACTTGCTCCACCATATCCTCATCAGTGCTGGCTCTGCTTGACCAGCACTCAAGTGCAGCTGACATGACTATACTTTTGCTCAAGTTCACAATGTGGCTTTGACTTGCGCTAAGTTGGAACTTTGTCCCACTTATTCACAGGGTTCCCATCACTCGAGCTTCCAGGCTTGAGCCATTTGAATGTTGCACTTCCACACATCAACTACGTTTGCTCCTATAACAAGCAATGATTTGGTTAAGAAAATAATCAAAGGAGGCTGGCCAAAGAAAAGAGAAAGACATCTAATTCTATTGCCATCATAAATGACCAAATTTAACAATCATAGAAGGAAATCTTAAATCAAATTGATACTACATTTCCTAAAATTTGTTCCCGAAAAGTTTATCAAATACAAAAAAGGGAACTTCATGAGCTTAACAAAGATCTCATTGTTATGAAGCCAGTCTTCCAGTCTTGCTCCTCCTCCGGGCATTTCTTCAGACAAATTATAGGCATTGGACAAAGAAGCCAAAAGAAGACCAACAAATAATAGATTAGCCAGCAGCAAAAACATAAAATTTAGCAAGCAGAAATCTACTATTTTGTCAGCAGAATAGAGCTCAGGAGCTATATCGGAGAAACTGGAAAAGTGTAAACCATTATCAAAATCGAAATGGGAGAAGATCGTATATATAAAATTTACCTCCAGAAGTGAACCTCTGGAGGTTTAGATCTGTGGAAGAAAATATGGATATCGGTCTGAACCAGAAGTGGATCAATCAAATAAAGCTCTCAACTTTAACGCCTGAGGTTGCAAAGAGCAAAGGCAGCCACATAACCAACCGACCAGTCCCAGCTCCAATTACTGCTCGGTTGGTGTTGGTCTCGTTTCCGTAGAATTATTTCTCGGTCTTTTCCAGCTCAATTAATGGGAAAAGTTAGAGCTCAATAATGGCTGCATTAGGGCAAGATTAAAAGTGTTTTGGGTTAATTTACATGGAATGGTCCCATATGGAAAGGACAAGCACCAAAAGGATAAAAAAATGGATACTAACAGTTCTCAAGTCTCTGTACCATGGCTTTGAACATTGTACCGGTTGGTAGGGCAGTTCATTTTGATTTAAATCAGATTAATGAGTATCAATTAATGTCAGGTAAAGTTGGGTTTTCGCGGGTCAAAGAAGGCTGTAATGAAAAGTTCATGATTTTTGCCCTAATTACAACCTTATGCCATTACAGCACAAGGCCTCCATGCTCGGCAAACCTCAATGGACGAACGAACACCAGGAGACATGCGTTACCTCAACAAGAGAACGGACAGCGGCGGTGAAAGATGGATTGAGCACGAAAAACGGTAGGATGTAGTGCTACTACAGAAGATGCGAGTCTCCAAGAGTAGGGAGGGTTGAATTCGGCAGCGAAGGCTGGAACCAACAAAAGGATGACTGGCAGGAGGGGAATGAGGTGAGGGACTCAACACAGAGGATGAGCTAGCTGCAGCTAGAGGCGACAGAAAATGAGATTGGACAACCTGTGTCTGAAGTCGGAGCTCACCGGCGAAGCGGAGATAGTCCTATTGTATCGCAAAGTTCTGTAAATAACTCAAAAAGCATGACCCTTCTCCTATTTCTACTTTGACCCACCTTTGACCCATGGAATAATTCCTTCCCATTAATCCAATTAAACGTTACTGAACTACCCCATAAGCAGTACATACCGATATTGATGTGAAAACAATACAGGGCATTGAGGTAAAGTCTATACCTTATACCTAGCTGTATTAGCTGGTACCGAGTATACCAGTCATCTACTGACCATACAATATCAGTATTGATCAAATAACCTTTTATATTTATTAGTTTTTTGATTTTTTAGGTAAAATATATTCTAAGTATGTGTAATAAATTAATTTTATACCAAATACTTATCGATATTTAAAAGTAAAATTTTACTTTTATTTTTCTCATTCCTTAAAAATTATGTTTTTATCATACATAATGGCATATCTATCAAGAAAAACTCTTAGTTAATCTTCAAATAACTATAGGTGGCCTATAAGCCAACCCTGCCCTCCCCTGCTGGGCCTAGGTCAAATAATTCAAACCCAGGCATGGCATAGTTTTAGGTGGGTTGGGCTTAGGCTTGGCCGGTTTTTTTTAACAAAAAAAAATTATCTTAGAAAAATTCTTGGAGCAATATGAATAAGGATGTTTTTAAATGAGGGAAACATCACCATTAGTGTCAATTTTATTAATTAAAAAGCCAAATGACACTTAAAAAAACTAGAACGTACATTACATTTGAAAATGGAAAAATCTACCTAAAATAACCGAAATGAAAAACCTAAGATCTGTACTTCACAACATAATCAAATTGAATATAATCTAGAAACCAAAATATGAAATCTAAGATATATCCCTGTGCCTTGTCATTGGATGGAATCTCATCATCGGAACTCATCTAGTCTTGCTTTCATAAAGTAGGAAGGGCTCAATCCCGATTACAGACACATACCTCAACGGCCTCAAGTGTAAGTTTTGCCTCGTTTCTCTAAAATGATTCTTTTTCCCGCACTGAATGTTGACTCAACTACAACGATAGAGACTGGGTACTGCCAAAATCTTTTAAGCCATGATGGACAAGATGGGAAATATTCCCTCTTGTTCCTCTACCATTCCAGAATGTCCTCCTTATTATGCTCGAATGATGTCCGGAGATAGCCTGTAGGATGCCTACCCCAAATGGGGCCCTCCCAAGAAGACTACTGAATCGAAGTCCCACGCCAATTGCAATTGGCTAGTTAATTACTTGTCCCATTTAAAACCTTTCATCCATCTAGTTATTAACCTAGAATGAAACATGCATGGGCTTGCTTCGACTTTAAAAAAGAAACATAAAAATAAGCTAAAACATTGCACACAATTGTTAAGACATATTTAAAACACAAGCCAAAGTATAAAACATAAGTGTATTTACTATAAGTAATAACCGTGCATGTGCATCATTACATTAGTAAAGACTATGCACATGCCCAAAAGCAACTAAAATACTACTTGACCTAGAGACATTGGAGGCTAAACTAGCATACATACGTATACTAAAGGATGCAACTAAGATCCATGGTACAATATGTCCTTCCTTATGCCACTTGCCTCTACAAGGCTGCAAGTCCACTATAGTTAGCACAACAACTTAACTAGTAAAACTAGAATCAATAAATGATTCACTAGGTGGTTACCTACATGAATTCACTAGCACAACAACCATCAACGGTTGTCAGCTCCTTATTAATACATTCTACACAACAATAATTAATAGAGTAAGAATTTGAAGATTTCCAATAAGGAATTTGGGTACCTGTAAAGAAACATTAAAAACCTGCAAGCAAAAACTTAAGGATACTCATATATATAATATATGAAATATACTATAAGCCCAATGCAGTCTGAGGGCTAACATATGCGTATATATTTGGGTCCTTTGAGACCCCTCCTTAACCTAGTCACCCCATGCCTAATGAGTTTTGGCCCCTAACTTGCTCCTAGCAAGCCTTGGCTTGCTGACGTCCTAGTGAGCTAAGCTCACTAAATATCCTTCCCTTTAAATACTATGTGCATGAGTAATTCAAGTATACTTGACAGAGCTATATTGGGTGCACTATGGTCCCACGCTACTGCCTTAGGACTGGGTCCCGACTAGGTCACTAGAAGTTACTAAGCTTTCACCTTTCCTATGGTGAACCTTAACTAGCACATGGCCAATCTAGTTTGGGCGTCCTAAGTTCCCACTCTAGTTCCTCAGGGCATGAGAGCCGGTTAGGTAACTAGGCACGCTAAACCTTTCCTACTAGGTGTAATAGGCTCCTACTTTAGTCCCTCAATCCAAGACTTGTTCAGGTGACTAGGTGTTACTAAGCCTTCACCTTCCTTGGTGAACCTTGAATGATATTAGGCTTGGCATTTATTACACCTCAATGAGTTGGTCATTACTAAGAACCATGCTTGCTCTAAGTGCTCCTTGTGTTTTCTAGCACATATTAAGGTCTCACATGCATTAAGGTAGCCTAATTACCTTGTGCCTCAAAGGCCCCTCAAAGTGCTCTAGTAACTTAGCTTGAGTTCTAAGTTACTTTCCTACTTAGAGCTCTTGATGTTCTTCCTAATTCCCTAAGGTAGCTTGCACTTATTTGGGTGTTAAGTAACCTCTCAAGCCATGCCAAGCTCCCACATTATCCATTCTAGGCCTCTTATGGGGCCTAGAGCTTACATTGCGCTCAAAGGCGCTTATGTGCCCTTATTAGCCTCATAGTGCTTTCCTTGGCCCTTAGGTGTTTTCATTAACTTTTTGTAATTCTTGTAGCTCTTGAGCCAATCTAAAGTCAATGAAATACTAACCCAAGTCATCTTTCCAAACTACAGCAAGTTGTGTCATAAGTTGCCCACACTAACTGTGCCTTAGTGCACATGCACTACTATTAGTTAACTAGGCCACGATTCTAGTTCACCAATGCTAGTTCACCATGTTCCTTGCTTAAACTACTTGGTTACTCATTATTAATGCATTAAAACTACCTTAGGAACAAGTACAAGGCTTAACTAGGGCACCCAAACACCCCTAAGGTCACATTATGCACGACTTGCCTTATAGGCTGTGATGCAACCGCCTCATTTCTCTTATCTTGTTGGAATTCGTGCGAATGCATCATCTCATGGTGTGTTCGCATCTCAGGATTTTTTGCCTCCCTCTGGTATGATGAAAATGCACCATCCCATGGTGTGTACGCATTGCCTGGAAAATGTGTTATTTGTGTTCTTCGTGTACAATGGCGCCCTACCTTGGTTATAACCATCCTAGACTCAACAATACTCATTCCCAAGGCCATAATTAACATGAATGCATAAATAGAGCATGTAAAACACTAAATCCCCTTACCTCAATTGAGAAAATTAAGCAACATTAAGCATCTACAAGCAACAAAGGCTTCACTAGGGTGTTCCTATGGTTTCAAGCAAAATCCAACAAACAAGGCACCAAATTAAGCTCAACCAAGCTAAACCCAAGCTCATACAACCTCAAGAAACCAAAAACAACTCAAGAACAAAGAGGGCAAAGCACTACCTAAGCTCCCAATCAAGAAAAACTCCATCCAAAGCTCACCACACAAAATCCTTGCAAGAACAAGGTTGCCCATGGTTGGGTACCTCTTAGAGCACCAATTTCTACCAAGAATTGATGAAGAAATGAAAGTTTAACCATGGAATTTGAGAGGAAATGGAGAGCTACGAAAATGGAAGGTTGAAGATGATGAATAGTGAACTCCTAATTGTCCCAAATTGGTTTAAAATGCCTTTCTCCCACCTTTAGCCACACAACTTCTTTAATTTTACCAAAAAGACCCCATACTCAAATAGTGCCACAAGACTTGGCAATTTAGCCAAACTTTTTGGTTTCTTGTCACTTAGATCCAAAAGAACAACTTATGAGTTTAAATACCAAACTTATTACCACGGGGTTCAAAATGACTAAGTGCCAAATTGAACTAGGAACCATCTACCTTTTTTTAAATGCTTACTTGACTTCCTTATTCAAACCAATTAAGGCATTGAATTAGGGATTTTTACTTGTTTAACAAGTCCTACCTGACCATTAAAAGTCCACTACTTAGAGAGCCGTAACATAGTCATCCCATTTTGTCAATTCTGGGTTTGTAGGTCTAGGCCATTTCAAGAAATGGATGGCAGGGTCGAACTATATTGATGAGGACAATGTCGAAACATGGGCCACCACAGGCTTAGTGGCTTTGACTTTATCAAAATGGAGTTTGTACAACTCTCTCAAATTATGGTCCACTTCAACAAAAATATCAAGTGTAGATATTTGATTCTGCCCTAAGTATATGTGGTAGTATGCCTCAAGCAATTGACAGCAACCTATAATTTTGACATTTGGTTCTAATGCAGTTGTAACTAAATAGAAAGGTGGGATATCTTGGAAATAGTTGAGTCATTTCTTTTGCATTGATTCAATGGTAGGTTGTAAAAATTTATTATCCTTGTACTATTTGAAAATATAGATGATGGTTACAAAATACATCAAAACTTGGTGTACAGTTGGATAGTAAACACAATAGAAAATTTTTGTTATTTCTTAAAAATACCTTAGCAACTCAACCAATTTAAAACACTTCTCCCAAATTTCATCGATGAACACTTATGGGTTTACTCTCAAATTTACAAAATGAATCAAAAGGTTTGTCCACTGTTATGCATCATTCAACATTTCAAATTTTGAGTTCCACCAAGTGGAGCAATCTAATTTAAATTTTTTCCAACTACAAGTTACCCTATCTTCATTATAAAACATTTCAAACTCATGGGCCAATTTGCTCATTGTCTTTAAACAAAGTAGTATATTTTGAATTGGGGTAATTTCGGTTTGTAAAACTTATAAACTATTTTAAACACTTAAATTTAAAGTGTGATACAAGCAACGAATATGGAAAAATATTCCTTCAAGAGGTGGTTTCAACTTTTTAATTAATTCATTCACAATAGTATCATTGTTTGAAGCATTGTTAAAAGAAATGGATAAAATTTTATTAGTGCAAAAAAATTCCTGCAAAGTTTCTAAAGTAGACATCATGATGTTCCAACCAGTATGATTCAATTTCATGCACGTAAATGCAATAATGCATATTTGCATTAACTATTCGTTGTTAATCCAATGTACAATTACACAATAATAATTTTATCCTATAGGTGATATCCACAAATCACTTGTAAAAGAAACACAATGATCAAGGCATAAAAAATATGTTTGTAAATCAAATCTCCGAGATTCATATAGTTTAAAACTCTTTCTTCTAGCAATTTATGTAGACGTTTTATAAGCCATGTTCAAATTTTCAATAATAAACCTTTCTAAATGCTTATCCTTAACTTGTTTCAACGGTTTTTTCCATAATCATCATCCAACTAATTAAACCTTGTATCATAATTTTATGGTTTTATAAAAAAAAATAACTAGTTCATCAAAGCTCCCCATTCTCATCAGTTAGGTTTGAACATCATAAGTACACGTAAGATTTCAATGGACTTTCCTCAAATGCTGTGTAAGTGTTCCAATTCTAAAATTAAGTTGGTGCACCAACTTGTTACTACAATATTTGGACTTTACAAACCTCACATTGCCTTCCTACACTTGCTCAAAAGGTGCCTAAACCGAAGCTTAAGATTCTCGAATTTGCCTCGTGTGCCCTTAGGTTCCTCGCTTTACAGTCTTGGTTATGACCCTTAGGGATCAGTCAAATCCATAGGCAAGTTGACCTCTTTAACGTTGTCATTAGAGAATTAATCATTGAGGCCAAAATCCTAATTCATCATATCGATATTGGCATAATTGTTGGCCACCTCTTGGATGTGGAGTCCTTGGCTTTTACGGAACAAGTGACCCTAGAAAAAAGACCCAACTTCAATGTGAGATGAGGAGCTCGTGCCACCCTTGTTGGTATTTTTCCCTCAATATGTCATTTATGAAAAAAAATAATTAGACATTAAAAAAATATTAAGATAGATTAGAAAAATATTAGGAAAATATTAGCGGGAGTTTAAGAAAAATGATGAGAGATAGTAATGAGAATGAGAGAATGTTGTAGATGGAGAAGGGAGAATGGTGTGAGGAAGAGAAGGAATGAGGCTCTCTATTTAGAAGGGACCCATAATTTTCATTTCCCTAAAAAACCTTAAAAACAAGTTGTTTATAGGAGCTGGATGGGGGTAAAAAGGTAAAATGACTAGTGTGACCGTTTAGGGTTATTTAGGGGGCTTATGGTGTAATTTTACAATTCTTTTGAAATGTTAAAATGCAACAATTAGTTGCTGGAGTGGTCAACCTCGAGCCAAAACTAGTTTTAGGCAGAGCCAGTCCCTTTTGGCACTCCCTTCCTCTAAGCCCTTGTTCAACCAGGTTCTTCCCAGGTTTCCTTCATGCTGGGTTGAGCTCAGGTTTGACAAAGTTAGGCTGAGTGTAACCCGAGCCAGTCTTGAGGCATTCGGGCCCTTTGGCCACCTCTACACATAACCTATACTTCGTAATCTTACAATCTCAAATTTTGGTATATTTTATGTGCTAATATGCTATATTTATATATTTTTTGTTTTTGTGTATGTATTTTAGAGTTTTGGCTTCCACCATAAGCAAGCATTACCCTTCAAATAGAATGGTACTAACTCTACTCTCCGGTGAAAGTTTGGATGGGCATGCCCAAAAAGATTCATTATGGTGGTAATCCATTCATTAACAACATCATGATCTCCATTCCCATGGAAGCTTCATGTTTTATAGCCTTGGAAATTTGTAAAGAGTTCCATCTGTCTTGGAATGACACGCATTTTTGCCCTTCAAGGGTGTACATCCTCTTTAAAATCTTCATCCTCTTTATCATACTCTTCTTCCATTTTAGGTTTCTCGGTGTTTTTTGCCTCCCTTGACTTCAATGTTCAGGTTCACCTTGAAGTACTTCGATCTTTACCCACTATGTTGTTTCCTTCAGGAGCATTTACTACCTCCCTAACCATTGACTATCACTAAATCCTCTATGAAATAGCTAGTGGACCTACTACAAGGAAGAAAGCTAAAGAGATAGCTCAAGCATTTAATACCTTTGTCACTAGCTATTTCATAGAGGATGGGCTTGGATCTTCACATGGAGCTGTTAGAATAGTCAATGAGTGATACTGGATAGATGGCATAGTTTGGTGCTTATTTTTATTGACATAGCCATCCTTGGCCATTGCCTAGGAAGCCTGTGAGAACTGGTTTCATAGTAGTTACAATTGGCTAGCTGTATATGTACACGGATTAAAACTCTATGAAACTAGTTGATTAACCTAGAATATGTAGAATGCATGTTCTTTATGCTTTGACTGGAGTAAATGGAAAACATAAAAACATTCACTTGGCTAAGGTACTTTCATAGAAAACAAGTTCAAATAGCCACAGCATACAAAATCAACATTTGTATAATTAATACTACACATAACAACCGTGTGAAGGCATTTAACATAAAGTAGGCTAATGCCCTCACCCAAGAGCAACCTTAGAGTCTAAGACTAAAAAACATAGACAAATGAGGCAACTAGGTGTACAACACATATACAAGCCTCGAATTAAATCCTTTTTACTAACTCCCACCTTAAACAGGAATCCCAGTGGTGAGTCACAAAAGCCTATCCACGTACTGCTAGGCTCTATGACCAAAAAAGACACTATAGTTAGCACTATGACTTAACCAACAAGTAACCTAAGTAGACTAGAATCACAAAGATTCTACAGTGAAGTACCTACAACTACAAACTACCGTGACAACCTTCAATGGTTATCCGGCCCAACATCATTAGAATCTACACAACATAACTAGGGAGTAAGAATTCAAGAATTCTCAGTAAGGGTTTTCACTTCACTTGTAAGAAAAGTTACTAAAGATAACATATATGTGAACATATGTAATTTCTTGTGAGCTCATACAGCCTAAGGATAGACTTATGTACATATGTCTTAGTCCCTTGGGACTTTTCCTCTACCTAGTTCTTGAACTACAAGACAGAGCCTTTCCAACTAGCAAGCATAGGTTACTAGCCTAACGAATGATAAATCACTAGTTACAACTCCCTTATGTTGTACAGGGGCACTATGGTAGGACTATTGTAGACTAGGCCATAAAGACCCACTAGGTGCACTAAGGTTCCACATCGTAACCTTATGCCCAACGACACAGCTAGGTCGCCGATGGTACTATACCTTTCACCCAAGCTAGTGATACTAAGTTATGATACTTTGTTAACTAGTTTTCTTGTTTATGGTAGAAGTAACCACAAAATCTCAAGAAAACTCCTAGGTCTCAATGGAGTTTTAGAAGCCTTAGAGTACGCTTGGAATACTTCGACCCCAAGGTAACCTAAGGACCCCTTTAGGCCTCCCCTCAAACCTTCTAGCAAAATTGAAAAATTTTAGCCATTATAACTCTGGCGATGAGTTGCCACTGTTGTATACACTCAGATACATTTTCATGAAGCTGGCGACGCATCGCTGGTATTGGCAACACGTCACCAATACCTATGATGTCCAGAATTTTCCAGTTTTGCTGCTACAACCTTTGAAGGCTTACCAAACATGTTAAACATGCTTGGATGGCCTTCAAACTTCATATACATGTAAAAAATGTTGCAAAGACCATAACCAACTATCACAAGCATTCCTATGATGCATTGTAACATCATTCCAAGCTTCAAAAAACTAGTAGTCCATCATGATCAAACTAGCCACTAATTAATGCTATTGCTGAAACTACTTGAATTCATCAAGCAATCACACTCCAATAGTATTAATCAAGCTTAAAAATATAACTCCCTTACCTTAACTTCAACTCACAAGTAAGAATTAATCAACCTTTCCTCAAGAACCAGAGTTCCACAAAGTTCTTCCTAGTTCCATAAATCAAAGGCACAAAACACACAATTACTAACTTCTAATCAAAACCCAAGCTCCCAATCAACTAATAAACAAGAATTCACCAAGAAATCACAAAGTTACCTTACATAAAAAATAGATGATGGTGAGAAACATGATTAAAAACATGAAATTCTTCTTGGAACAAGCTTCCTATAGCATAAGCACCTTTGGTAGCTTCAATTTTCACCAAAACCTTGTGATTTTGAGCTAGAATTCTTAATGAAATCAAGAGAAGAAGGATGAACTCAGGTTTGGGTGAAAAATGGCAGCCCCCCTTGACTTTACCAAGCTTTATAAGCTTCAAAACCAATAAGCCACCAAAGTTTTTAAAAAGTTGCAAAATGCCCCCTTCATTTAGGTAACCATAGTCAAACTTGGTCAAATCTTGTTTATTTAAACTAAACTTAGGTTAAAAGTAAAAGTTAAGTTTTAAAAACTCATTTTTAACACTCAGGATTTGGCCAAACTCTTTGAGATGCAAAATTACCATTTTACCCGATAACCTTATTGAGTGCCATAACCTTCTCGGAACTAGGTGAACTTTGCTAAACTTACCTATTCTTGCTATGTGAACTTGAAATAAGGTTCCAAACAAAGTTTCAAATACTTTTCCTTCCTCAAACGAGCTTCCAGCTAATAAATTCATAACACTTAGAGTGCCAAGACACACAAAATCACAAAAAGCTCAAGAGCATAGCCAAGAGTGCACCCTTAAAGCCCCTTGAAGACACTCTCATGCCATTTTCTTCCACAGCTTGAATTAATGGGCCCTAAAGCTTCAAGGCTTATTTACATGTCTTAAAGAAAGGTCTCAAGCTAATGGAACTCAAAGTTTCTAACAAAATCTAGGAGGCACAAGCACAAACCCTACATAAGCCACAGAGTGCACCCAAGAGCACCCTTAAGGGTTTATGAGGTTTATTTTGTGTTCTCGGTTGAATTTTCTTTTAATTCTAGTTTATTTACAACATTTATGATGTATTTAGGCTTTAGGAAGTATTTTTTTTTTTCACATGAAAAATATGCCATATGCATTGCACACAAAAACAAGTCCAAACAATGTGAAGGACTCCTATTTGACCGGGTTTTCTAAATTTTTTGGTTTAGGGCATCTAATTTGAATTTATTCCTTGTTTTACCCAGTTTTGAGCCTATAAAAAGGCCTCCATTGTCCTTGTAAAACCTAGAATTTGTTGCTAAATAATATTGATTTTGAGAGCCATTTTCTTGAGTTCTTGGTGAACTTACCTTGGTGCACAAGAAAGCTAGTTTTCTTTATGTTCTTTATACTTTTTTTTTCTAACCACAGGTTGGTTAGGGGTGGAGGTAAAATTCTAGCCTATTGGATTGTTGTTTGTGAAACTTGTTAGCATCTTGGGCACATTTCTTAGTCCTTATACCAATAGGTTTTATAGCAAGTGGTATTAGAGCCCCAAGTTCCATCCAAAGACATATCTTAGCGTTCTAGTTTCTATTTTTTATTTCCTTTCATTTTTTTACAATTTTTTCTCTCTATTTTTTACTATTGTTAATCTTTTGCATTATGTTTTAGGCCTGCGCTCTTTATTTTCTAATCTTGTCTTTCATCCAAATTAAGAAAACCCACAAAAAGAGCCAACTAGTGTCACCTTGTTTCTTTCAATTTCATTGTGTTTTATTTCATTTCTGTTTCATTCTTTTTGTTCAAATTTGTTAATCTTTTTTTTTTGTGTTTCCAATATCCAAGAGTTAAGAAAATACAAAAAAAAAATAAAAGAAGGGCCTCAAGCAAGGTTGTTTCAGTATAAAGTTACTTGTGCAAGTAAATTAGGGTTTCTTGTTTATTTGCCAATAAGTAATCACATCTTTGTTTCTTTGGAAGCAAGGACCCAAAAACAAAAGTGTTTCTAGTGAAAAAAAAATAAAGAAGAAAAAAAAGAGTTTCAAGAAACATTTTCCAAAAAGAAGCTTGCACAATTACTTATTTTTGCACCCACAAACCCTAAAAATTTGGGTTTTGAGCCTAAGCCTTTCTTTGTGGCTCTTGCAATCTTCTATTAGAGGGGCTTCCTAAAGTCTTTTATTTAGCCCACCTTTATTTTAGAGTCAAAACTTGGTTTTCAAAGAAATTTAGGCACAGTTCAAATAGAGTTAATATCTCCAAGTTAACGTGTTTTTGGTTTATGGTTGGGCTCTAGGTGAAGAGAAAATGCTTATGACCCCCATAGTTGTTTTATTTACAGCCTAAGGACAATGCCTCATCAAATTGACTTGTCGGTAATTAATATCTTTGTCTGCACCAAAGTTGGGTTTTGCCATTTTAGTGCATCTTTCAATCGTCTCTCTTTCTCATCTCGCCTCCACTGCCTTTGGGAAGTTTGATTTGGTACAACATAGTTGTCGCCCCACTCTACACCATATCTTAGTACCAGATTTATGGCTTCCATGGTTGCCTACTGAATTCTCAATTAATAGTGTTTAAAACTGAGTATGGTTCGTTGTTCTTTAGCTACCAGCTACACGGATAGCCAAATCTAACTCACCTTACCTTTGATCAAGGCAACGGAAATAGTGGACGAGACGAAGTAGAGCTATTGTGTGCAAGATAATGGGGCACTGATAAGATAGTGCGAGACTATCAGAAGAACAGCATTTGGCAAAAGATAGTGGATGAGATGATTAGAAGAGCAGCATCCAGTGAAGGGGACGTTGATGACATGGATTAGAGGAGCAACTGTATGTGAAAAGGATCGGAGCAACTACTATGCAAGATGGATCAGAGGAGTAACTATGTGCACTTGATACCCACTATGAATGGTAGGAGTCATAAATAAAGTAAACTTGAGTAGGGAGAATGATACCATGACATGGGCCCCACTCTCATTACATGTTGAGGTTGCCTAAAACGTGTTAATGTAGTTAAATTAATGCTTGCCGAATAGGCAGTTAGTTTTTCTTGTATGTTTTGAGGATAGTTTTCTTAGAACTTTTGAGGATTCTTTTGAAAGCAATATTCTCACTAACAAATTGAGTGTTTGAATCTACATCTTTGAGTGCAACACGTGAGGTGTGTGTTGTGAGGATATTTAATTTAAAGAATCATAGCTAATCAAGAAGATAGAAGGATTAAAGTAAGGCTAAATGACAAGCCTTCCATGAGAGATAAGAAAGATACCTTCAATAGATTGATGGTGAGGATAGAAAACATGGACTTGAGGTTGCCAATGAGGCCTAACCCTATGCTCTAACTAAGAAAAAGCACAAGGATTGAGGAGCCAGAGGAGGAAAAGAGAGCTTCGCAAGAACAAAGAGTCCTAATGAGGGGGGAGCCTAAAGAAAGCAACAACTTGAACTCCATTAAGCTCACTATTCGATCCTTGCAAAGAAAAGTGATCTAAATGCCTATTAGGAGTAAGAGCACAAGATTGACATAGTGTTTGATTGTAATCACTACTCTGAGAAAAAGAAGGTAAAATTGGCTATAATTGGATTCACTGACTGTACTCTTCTGTGGTTAAATCAGGTAATAAATCTAGAATGAGGAATGAGGAGAAGTCTATAAACATATGGAGAGATCTCAAAGCTTTAATACGGAGAAGGTTTGTCCCTAGTTATTACTATAGGTGTAGCAACGTGACTTTTAGGAGTCGCCACCAATCAGTTTTACTTAGGTCGATTGGATACCTGTTGTGGTCTGCGAGAGATTCTAAGATCGTGAATCCGTTACGCTAAAATAACCTTATTAAAGCGCCCAGAAATTGGTACCATGGGGTTCAGTTTTATCCTTTCCTAACTCTTTATTTCTTAACCTAATCTTTGATTGAAAATCATTTTAATGAATTTTATTTAATTTAATTCCAAACCGTGAATCTTATCAGACCAACCGGATATGGAATCTTAGATGTCCTAGAAATCCCGGAACTTTATCAAATCCACCAAGAATTTGAAAGGAACATCTTGTTCTAGCCCGTGAGTCTTATCAGACCAATCAGATTCTAACGAATAATCCGTCTCGGGATTTTATCAAACCACCAAGAACGGATATTTGAAGGGTCTACTAAATATCTTATAATTTGCCTTAATTTAATCTCTTTCTAATCTCTAAGAATTTAAATTACCTAGCATAACAAATAATTCTTTATGTGTTATCAAATTTTAAGGTGCATTATGAGAGCTGAATAAAGAAAATGAAATCACACTATCTTACAATTAAAAGAAAATAAAGATAAATGAAGAGATAAAAAAAATAAACATCCTAGGTTAAGTCCCTGTGTGAATTAACGGTTGAATTTAATGCATGGTGAAACAAACAAATAAGGAAAGAAGAAAAAATAAATAAATAAAAATAAAAATAAAAACTCGCTGTCAGTGACCTGTATGAAAAATGAAATACGTTAGTGACTTAATGAATGAAATAAAAATAAAAAGAGGGCTAAATAGGGGTTTTACCGAAAGAGATGAAGTATTGACTGGGCGGACGGGTCGGGTTCGCGGGTCGGGATCCGGGTCACGATGGGATCGTATCTGATTCTCTTCTTCACCGACGACAAAGGAGCTGTTGGCGGCCTGGGCTTCACTCGTGGGCGGCTGTGTGGCTGGCGGCTGGATGGGCAGAGGACGACGACAGCAAGGCTTGGAGCGAACGGGTGCGGGAGACTTTCGAAGACGGCGGCGGCTGGCACGGCGTGGAGGGCGATGGCGAGGGCAGCGGCGGCATAGCTGGGAAGCTAAAGCGCCGGCGATTGAGGAGGCGAAGCGTCGGCTGGAAAAAGGGGAGGCGAGCGTCGACGGCAGAGGGGGACAGGGGTGACGGCGGCGAGGGAGGAAGCTTAGGGTTTCTGGGAAGAAGAGAGGAGAGACTTCGGGCTAAGACTGCTGTTTAACCTTTTTCATTAAAAGCTTAGGGTTTTCATTTTTTCTCCTCTTTCTGCCCAAATGTGACTTATATTTATATTAGAGGAGGTTTAAAACGTGATTAACAAGGTTTTGAGAGTTTAAATGTGATCCAAATCAGATTTGAGAAGATTAGGATATAATCTAGATAAATACCAGTTTAAGTCCAAAAAAAACTCTCCAGATGCCTATTCTGCCCTAAATTTTGTGCGAATTCCAATTTGACCCATAACTTCTAGGATTTGTTAGATTAGTCCAAAACTTTGCAAAAACAACCAGATTTTCCCAGAATTTCATAAAATCGCCAGATTCAGCCCAAACTCTCTAAAATTGACAGATTTGCCCCAAACTTTTGAATTTTGCTCAAAACTTTCTAAAAATCCCCAGTTTCATCCCAAACTTTTTCTTTTTACCCAAATTGACCCTACAGGACTTTTAGGACTCCAAATTAGTACCTAAACTAAATTAACTCCTATTTCTACCCTAGATGACCACTTAAAATTCCTAAAGATTTGTAGACCAAAATAACAGTATAACCTAAATGTGACTAGACTAACTAATTATGCAAAACCCTAAAAATGACAAAAATGACCCAAATTCCTAACAAATGACCAAATAGTCCCTAAAAATGAAAATTCTCCCTTAACTAATTTTCATAACTTAAAACTTAAGCAAAAGTCAATGCCCGGACAAAATTGGGTGTCAACAATAGGGATCAACACCTCAAGCTTCAAACATTTGTGCAAGGTCAAAGAAGTTTGGAGGACTATTACAAAGAACTTAAGATGACCTTGACTTGAGCCAACATCATAGAGGATGAGGAGGCCACCCTAACTATATTCATCAAGGGTCTCAATCCTAAGATAGCCAACAAGGTGGAAATGGTGCCCTAAGTCAATATAGAGAACTTGCTACACCATGTCACCAAAGCCAAGAGGATCATCTAAAGGGCCAACGCATCTAAGATGGCTCAAGGAATAAGCTCCACATGGAAGAGGGGATGGAGCAAGGATGCTAAGAATGAACTCTCAAAGCCAAATATGGAGGGCATATCCAAAAATAAATGAGTCTTGTCTTGGGCTTCCCAAGACAAGTCTACACCTCCACCTAAGGGTGCCCCCAAAGCTAGGGAGATGGAGTGCTTCAGGTGTAGAGGCAAGCGGCACTATATGGGGGACTACCCAAACAAGAAGGTTATGATACTAAGAGATGAGGAGGGCTTACATCTGAGGATAAAGATGAACACATTGAGGAGATGCCACCATCGTTAGAGAACATTCCCAAAAGGAAAGCTAAGGCTGAGGATGGTGCCTTTGTCTTTCTTGCTAAAATAGCCCTTAGTATGCAAGTCAAGGAAGAGACCAACCAAAGGGAGTGCATCTTTCACACAAGGTGCCAAGTCCAAGGCCAAGTTTATAGCCTTATTATTGATGGAGGAAGCTGTACTAATGTAGCAAGCTTAACAATAGTGGAGAAATTGAAGCTTCCAATACAAAAGTATCATCAACCTTATAGACTTCAATGGTCGAATGATGTAGGAGGGGTAAGGGTGGTTAAGCAAGTTTTGGTTAATTTTAAGATTGGTACTTACTATGATTAAGTGCTTTGTAATGTTGTGCCCATTCAAGCTTGCCACATCTTGCTTAAGAGGTATTTGCAATTTGATAGAAGGGTCACACATGATGGAGAAAAAAAACTCATACTTCTTTGTCTACCAATGGAAGCCAATCATGCTTATTCCATTATTGCCACAACTGTAGAGTTTTGGGAGCCAAACAAGTGGAGTGAAATATAATTGAAATCCTCCAGGATCCAAGGAAAACGGGCTAAATCGGGTGTTCAAAATTTTCATACCTAATTCGGTTGAGATATTTTACCCAATTTTTGAGTCGAATCATAAAACTTGAAGAGTTGACGTGTTCAAGCTCTCTACGGTATCCACATGAGCCTCTTGGGATCACCATGTTTCTACCACATCCCGGCAGATGCGTTTCTCTTGCGTTCGCAGTACTAGCTTATATTCTCCAAGAAATGACAAGAAAAAAGTATAGCTGGAACTTTTGGTAGGCTAGGGCAAGAGCTGCGAATTTCTCACTATGTGATGTATTTATAGTGAGACTCAACTTCCAAGCCTAATAGGTTTCAAAGCCTTAATCCAATTATGCTTTAATTTCGGGCTTAATAACGGCTCAACTTTTGGGCCATTTATTAATACAAAATTATCATGAAACCATAACCCAAATAAATTAGCCCATGCACTTAAGTAATCTAAAAAGGCTTTATGTGTGCAACACAATAGGCTCTTACCACGTTGGCAATGACCATAAATCACATTTATGATCATAAGTAATGAGTGGTGTCTAGCAACACATCATTGCTACCCAAGTGACAAGATTGTTGGTTATTCGACTAAACCTTTATGATCATTATCCGTATATGTCATTGTCCCTTTGTCCAAGATATCAAGACTAAGCACGAGATATGGAATGTGTCACTCTCGTATAGCCCAATCTTTAGTTTTTTTATTACGGAGTAGACTAACTTAAACTAATGACATTGATAATGTATATCAACTCATCCAAGCATGGCCATGCATTTTCTTAGTCTCACTTTCTCAAGGGCCCCAAAGATATCATTCCCGTTACATATGAGGGACAAATCCCATCTTAATCATATAAAACCCTCTGCATGATATGTGATATACTCAATGACCTTTTCCAAGTTCACTTAGTTACGAGCAACAAAGGAAAGTATCAAAGTATGTGACTCACATGTAAGGAACTTTGATGACCTTAGGTCAAAGGACTACATATACCATAATCACTATAAGAATCACTTATGACACTCATATAATGATCCATGTAGCATTCTAATGGTTAGTCGGTCCAGTACACAAGTTCTTCAACTTGTACCCATATGTAGACTACATATCTCATATTAGTCTCCACATATGATAGTCGTTATGTATTATTGTAACCAACTCCATGATAATACTAGACCAGGGACATTTAAGAATATCATTATTCTAGGGTTATAATTATGTTTATTATGTTGCACAGAAATAAAAGAACAAACATAATTACTGGATTAATATCTTAATAAAATATCATGACTTAATGTGCAAAAATACAATCATCTTATGATTGGCTTTTGGGCACAACACTAAAAACAACAAGTCTTGGAAGAACAAAGAAAACTTCAAAGTAAGGTTGAGAGAAAATGAAAAAGAGGGGAAATTGAGGGCAAGTTAAGAGAACACCTAAGAGACCTTGTGAAAAGAGTGGACATGAAAGGAAGAAGAGATGACGGTTCCTGAGAGAAAAGAATAAGGGGAAGTTGTGTGGAAAGAAAAAGTACTATATGACAAAAATGAGAGATGTAAGGAAAGCCCTTCAAGCACAAAGACCAGTGTTTCTTTTACTTTACAAAGATTCTTTCATTGCTATCAATGATCTAACATCTCTTCCTAGTGTTGTTTTGTCTTTGTTGAAGGATTTTGAGAAGGTGTTCCTTAAAGATCCAAGAGGGTTGCCACTTATAAGAGGAATTAAGAACCAAATTGAACTTATTCCCGGTGCACCTATTCCAAATAAGCCAGCCTATAGAACCAACCCCAAGGAAACCAATGAGATCCAAAAGCAAGTGGAGAAGTTGTTGGGCAAAGGTTTTGTGAAGGAAAGAATGAGCCCTTGTGCTATTCCTATCCTATTGGTGCCCAAAAAAGGATGGATTATGGTGCATGTGCATAGATTATAAGCCAATTAACATAATCACTATAAAGTATAGGCACCCCATCTATAGAATTGATGGTATGCTTGATGAATTGCATGGTTTTACATTGTTTTCTAAGATTGATTTAAAAAGTGGTTACCATCAAATTCGGATGAGGAAGGGGATGAATGGAAACCAACTTTCAAAAAATTTTGGACTTTATAAAGGGTTAGTGATGTCTTTTGGTTTGATTAATGCCCCTAATACATTCATGAGAATTATGAATATTTTCTTACGTGATTACATTGGTAGATTTGTTGTTATTTGCTTTGATGATGTCTTAGTTTATAGAAAAAACCTAAATAAGCATATTGGGCATTTGAAACAAGTGTTAGGGACATTGAGAGAGCAAAAGTTGTATGCTAACATGAAAGAGTGTTCTTTTGTATTGACAAAGTTATTTTTCTTGGATTTGTTATGAGCTCTCAAGGGGTTGACGTTGATCAAAAAAAGGTGTGGACCATCCAAGAATAACCGACCCCAAAATCCATCATTGAAGTAAGATCATTCCATGGGTTAGCTAGCTTCTATATGAGGTTTGTTAGAAATTTTTTTTCTATTACTACACCTCTAACAAAAGTTATAAAAAAGTGTTCAATTTAAGTGGGGAAAGGCACAAGATGATGCTTTCTTGTTGTTAAAGGAAAAGTTATGTCTTGCACCATTTTTAGATTTGCCAAACTTTGCTTAAACTCTTGAAATTGAGTGTGAAGCTTCAAGTATAGACATTGGAGCTGTCTAATGCAAGAAGGTCACCCTATTGCTTACTTTAGTGAGATGCTTAATGGTGCAACATTGAAATATCCCACCTATGATAAGAGCTTTATGCATTGGTAAGAGCTTTGGAGACTTGGCAACACTACTTATGGCCAAGGGAGTTCATCATACACATAGACCACCAAGCCTTTATGTTCCTTAATGGGCCAGGTAAACTAAATAAGAAGCATACAAGGTTGGGTGGAGGTCACTGTGTCATTCTCCTATGTTATCAAATACAAGCAAGGTAAGGATAACATAGTAGAGGATGCCCATTCTATGAGGTATGCTTTACTTTCTGCCTTATGTGCTAAAGTGTTAGGTTTTGAGCACTTGAAAGACTTATATGTTTTTTACCCTGATTTTGGTGAAATTTATGCTAAGTATTCTAAGTTTTTCTTAGAAAATTTTTGTAAAGTTAATTGTTTTCTTTTCAAAAAGAATAAGTTATGTGTACCTAAAACTTCCTTGAAAGAACTTTTAACTAAGGAGGCACAAAGTGGAGGATTGATGGGTCACTTTGGCATGGCCAAAACTTTGCATACTATGAAGGAACACTACTATTGGCTAAATATGGCTAAGGATTTGAAAAAGGTTTGTGAGCAATGCATTGCATGTAGGAAGGCTAAATCTTTTCAAATTTCACAAGGGTTATATACACTACTTCCTACACCTTATTATCCATGGATTGATATTTCAATCAATTTTATAGTAGGTTTGCCTAAGACAATGAAGAATCAAGATTCTATTTTTGTTGTAGTGGATAGGTTTTCTAAAAAGACACATTTTATTGCACATAATAAAACAAATGATATTGTGCATGCAGCTGAGTTATTTTTCAGGGAAGTTGCTAGGCTTCATGTAGTTCCAAGGACTATAGTCTAGGATAAAGACCCTAAGTTCCTAAATCACTTTTGGAGGACTTTGTGGAGTAAGCTTGGCACTAAGCTTTTGTTTTCTACTTTTTATCACCCACAAATGGATGGACAAACTGAGGTAACAAATAATACCCTAGGTTCTATGCTTAAAGCTATCATTGGCAAGAACCTGAATTCTTGGGAAGATTGTTTGCTTCATGTGGTGTTTGATTACAATAGAGCTATGCATACTACTACTGGATTTTCACCTTTTAAAGTTGTGTATAGCTTTAATACCTTAACTCCATTGGATGTTTTACCTTTTCCTATAAATAAGTTTTCTAATTTAGATGGCAAGAAGAAAGCCAAAGACGCGAATAAGTTCCATGAGAAGGTTAAGAAACGAATTAAGCTAAAAAATCAACAAGTTGCTAAGAAAGCTAATCAAGGTCAAAAGAGAGTAACCTTTGAACCTGGAGATTGGGTTTGGTTACAAAAGAGAAAGGAAAGTTTTTCAGCTGCGAGAAGAATAAAACTTCATCCAAGAGGAGATGGACCCTTTCAAGCGGTCAAGAAGATTAGTCACAATGCATACATGCTAAACGTGCCAAGTGATTATAATGTGAGTGCCATATTTAATGTTTCTGATCTTTCTCTAATTGAACATCCAGATTCAGGGACAAATCCTTATAAGGATAAGGGAGTTAATATGAATCTATAAGGTACACTCAAGGATGGCAAGGACCCATTAAAGTTAGCTAGTGGACCTACGACAAAAGAATAAGGCTAAAGAGAGAGCTTAAACACTTCATGCCTTTGTCACTTGTTATTTCATGGAGGATGACTTTGATCTTCACATGGAGCTACTAGAATAGTCAAGGATTCATATTGGAAATATGGCATAGCTTGGTGTTCACTCTTATAGTGCCAAGACACACAAAACCATAAGGAGCTCAAGAGCATACCCGAGAGTGCACCCTTAGAGACCCTTGAAGACCTTCATGTGCCATTTTCTTATACGGCTTGAATTCATAAGGCCTAAAGCTTCAAATTCCTTATACATGACCTAAAGGAAGGTCTCAAGCCAATGGAAATCAATATTCTAGCCAGACCTAGAAGGCATAAGCACAAACCCTACATATGCCATGGAGTGTATCCGAGAGCACCTTTAAGGGTTTATGGGGTTTATTTTGCGTTTTGATTTGAATTTCCATTTAATTCCAGCTTATTTACAATATTTATGATGTATTTATGTCCTAGAAAATATTTTTGTCACATGGAAAACATGCCACACACATTGCACACAAAAACAAGTACAAACTGTGTGAAGGACTCTCAGTTTGACTAGGTTTTCTAAGTCTTTTTGGTTTAGGGCTTCTAGTCCAAATTTATGCCTTAGTTTAACCTAGCTTTGAGCCTATAAAAGGCCTCTATTATACTTGTAAAACCTAAAATTTGTTACTTAATAATATTGCTTTTGAGAGTTTTTTCTTAAGTTCTTGATGAACTTACCTTGGTGCACAAAGAAGCTAGTTTTCTTTGTGTTTTTTATACTTCTTATTTGTAACCACAGGTTGTTTAGGGGTGGGGATCAAATTTCAGTCTTTTTGATTATTTTTTTGTGGAACTTGTTACCATCTTAAATGCATTTCTCAGTCCTTATACCAACGAGGTTCACATCATTAACTATACCTAACACTGGGTCATTTCAACCCTCACTAAGGTCCTGTGTATTTGTAACTTCTGCAATTGTTTCCTCAATTGTACTTGAAATACAAAACCATAAAACATTCCCAAAGCAATTCATATACATATATCATGATATTACTATACTTGCATAAGGACTTATACTTTATCTTAGACACTTGCCTCTAGTAAGACACTTATAAGACTTACAAGCCTTACTATGATACCACTGTGAGGGAACTTGCTTACCTCTTTGTAGGGTGTTCCTAGGATCTTAGATTAATCCGGATTTATAGATCTTGCTCTTAGTTAAAAATGGCTACGTTAACAATTGCATTATTTAAAACTTTACATGCTACTAGTTGATTATCCTATAACATGAATCAATGCATGTTTAACTTCAGTATTTGAAATGGAAGTAATAAATAAAAAATTTTAGATACTTTTCATGGCATTCATAAAACAACTTAAAACATGCATCAAATTCATATAAACACATTTAGTTAAACTTCAAGAAATAGCCTATGTACACATACCACTTAACTTATGTACATCCATAAACAACCACAGTGTATACATAAACATATACTCTAAAGAATTCCATACACACTAGTCTAACTAGAGGCACTATCTTGGTAAACAAGTACCCAACTTGTACAAGGTCTAAGACTATCAAAACAACTCCCACCAAAGCATAGTAGCTCTAAAAATGAGAAGTCTAACTTTTCTTGTACATTTCACCTATATCTGTCAAGGCTATATTAAATAACTTAGCTAGTGCATTAATTTGGCTAACCAATAACTTAGAACCATTAAAGATTCATCACACCTTAAATACCTACACCAAAAACCTTGCTTAACAACCCTTAACTAATGGCCACTAAGTAAGTTCTATGGCGGGAAAACTATCCTCAACCTAGTTCTTCTTACAAGAGCTTAACTCTTGCCTTAGCAAGCTTGGCTTGACACATACTTTACTCATACTCACACTATACAGGAGTTCTTGAATTTGGTGGCTCATTCTTGCTAAGCTAGGCAGCTTAGCTACGGTACTCTTGAGTCTTAAACCCTTACTTAATTACTTAGTCCTTAAGCCACTACTTGTCCACCTCTTACTCACTTAGTTAATGCATTCCAAACAAATCATAATGCATTAATTAAAATTTAAGTTAAAATCCTTTACATGGAATCGTTAATGCAAGTGAAAACCAACTTTAATGTCTTTATGGTCTTGGTTTAATGCCCTTCATTGTACTTTTATAGTAGTTTAGCTTTCATACATAAATTGATTATTCAAAAATCAAAACCAAGTATCTCTAGAACATGAATTAGTTTAAATAGGAACACTATGTTTACTAGTAAACATGGATTTTCTTAGTGCTCTAAATGCACTTATACACATGAACCTTAGTTGCTCGGTAGCGTAGGCTTCAGGTTCTTTCTTATGCTACCAAATTGTACTTATTCTGGACCATTTCTTCTTGCCTCAAATAAGCAAAAACCAACACTAAATTCAACCCTACTAGCATCATTAATTCCAAGAAAACTAGAATATTTGAGCGCACACACATGTGTACAACAACAATTTTGGTGTTGTACCATTTTGCTCTAAAACTGCATCACCTTGGTCTCTATTGTTTGCTGCTTTTAGAAGAAAGTAAGAAACAATATCTTTATAATAAACTCATCCATTTTTCAGCATAAATAACCTAGCCAAAATTGTAAATAGGTGAACTACATTAACACACACACACACACACACACAAACACCTATGGTTTCCATGCCTTTTCTATTTCACATGGTTCAGCTCGATTTTGACCTGTTCTCCTTACAAACTAGCAAGAGTTAATTTAAACACACATAAACCAGTTCAAATAGACTTACAGAATCTAGAACAAACTAGGAAGCAAAAAATGATAGAACCTAATATGTTGCTTGCTGCCTATGAATACTAGTTTTCAGATAGCAGTTTCCAAAGCAAACCTGAAAGTTCACTCAACCAACTTAGTCCAGGAAAGAGAAATTGATTGAGGAAGAAAAAAGATAAGTGATAAATAGAAGCAAAGGTGAGAAATAGAATTATAGAAGTGAAGTTAGAAGAAATTTGATTGGAAAAAAATAACTTGTTGCACAAGTGCATAAAGAAGTTAAGAAAGAAAAATAGAGAAATGTATTGCTTAATGCAACTTGAATCTTACTAATCTGCTTATGAAAACATAAAATATAGGTCTTATTTATAGTTAAGAAATTAGGGTTTTTGGCCTTATATAGATTGAGTGAAAGAAAACGCTAAACCTAGCAAAAGAAGTAATCCTAGTCAAACTAGGCTTAGAACACATAGTTTAAACACTTCTCCTCACTAAATCCATGTGGCATATTTTCCATGTGTTCAAAACTTGCTAATTAGATAAATAACATGTGGGGAAAACAAACTAACTAAGGAAATTAGGAAAACTGTATGGGCATACAAAATAGCTTAGAAGGGCTCCTAGGAGGCTCTAAGGTGCACTTTCGAGTTTACTTGGGGTACTGGCTTGGGCCTCCTAGTTCTAAAAAGCTTTCTTGAGTTTCTTCAACTTAAATCTTCATTATATGATATTATTTGAAGTTCAAAAGGTCCAAGCTTGAAAAACCTGAGTAGAATGTGAGATAGTGTGCAAGGGCTCTATGGCGAACTCTAATAGTACTAAGTGAGCTCTTGGAGTAATTTTCAGGTTTCTTTAACCTTTGTTCTTGTAAGAGGTCTAGAGCTAATCTTCAATGGATCCTTGGATATCTTGGAAGCCTCTAAGCTAGATGGTCCTCCATCATCTCCCCCTTCCTTGAAAATATTTGTCCTCAAGTCATCACCTACATCAAACAAAGATAGGTCAAAAATATTGAAAGTTGCACTAACATTGCACTGACCTCTTAAGTCCACTTTCTAAGCATTGCTATTGATCTTTTCTAGCACATGGAATGGTCCATCTCCTAGAGGTTGAAGTTTAGACTTTCTTTGTCTATGAAACAACTCTTTCCTCATAAGAACCTAAACGCAATCTCCTAGCTCAAATGTCACTTTCTTTTTTCTTTTGTTGGCTTAGGGTGCATATTGTTGAGTTTTATTTTTAATTTACAACCTCACCTTCTCATGTAATGTTTTAACCATCTCGACCTTCTTAGCTCCATCTACACTAGAAAGTTGCCTTAAAGGCAAAGGCATCAAGTCCATAAGGGTTAGTGGATTAAAACCATAAACAACTTCAAAAAGTGAATATCCAGTTGTTTTATACACTACCATATTGTATGCAAACTCAACATGAGGCAAAATTTGAGTAAATTTCATGATTAAAACCTAACCTTTAATTATTATTTTAGTTTTAACCTCAACCTCCAACTTCCAAGTTTAGACTCTCTAACCTCATTTAAACATTTCATTTTGGACCTTTGAGTGATGGAACTTACTAGTTCTGACGAAAAATGCCACATCAGTATAGCATTTTAGGGGAAAATGCTAACTTTAAACCTTGAAAACATTTCCCTTTAACAAAGAATTGTTAAAACATTGAAATTTAAAAATAAAAAAAAAACCTCCCCTTCCATCTCGGCCTCCCTTTCCCCGCCATCGCTCTCCTTTCCTTCCTTCTCCCCATTGATGTTTCTTGGCCTTCCTTCCCTCCCTCTCACCCTCCATATTGACCACTCTACCTACCATCATTCATGGCCACTCTCCCCACTATCATGATCCTAATTCATTTTAAAATTTTCTTCTGACATCGATTCAATGAGCAATTCCTTGACAAATCTAATGCCTTTAATTTTGCCTTCAAATTCGATGTCAATCCTATACTCAAATTGTTGATGAAAGAATTGGAATGTCAATGATCCTATACTCATCATTGATGGGAGAATTAAACCATTGTGAAGTGTTGTCATGGCGATTGATGAACAGGAGATCAAGGAACCTGTCTCTAATGCCAATCCACCAATTAAAAACTGAGTTTGAGGAATTCATCTTTGATTCCAACCCACCAACCTGTGATTTAATTCGATGGAAGTTGTATAACAGTGAACCCAATGCCCTACAATGGAAAAAGAAGCAAAGGGTCGAAGAAGCAAGGAAATGGGGGAGAAAAAGTGATAGTGAATCGGGTGAAGGGATAGGTGAGTGACAGTGGGTTTGAAGGCCAAGAAAGAGGTTGAGATGAGGAGGGGGTTTTATGTTACATTTCAATGTTTTTAGATTTTCGGTTAAAGGGAAAACTTTTCAAGGGTTAAATTTAACATTTTCCCCTACAATTGCATGCTAATGTCATTTTTTCATCTAAACTAATGAGTTCCATCGCCCAAAGGTCCAAAATGAAACATTTAAATAAGACTAGCGAGTCAAAACATGAAAATTAGTGGTTAGGGTTAAAATTGAAACAATAATTAAAGGTTAGGTTCTAATCGTGTAATTTACCCGGCAAAACTTTTTCCCAAGTTTTCAAATACTTTTGAATTATGGACCTTAAGATAGTGATTAAAGTTCTATTTGTTACCTTAGTTTGGCCATCAGTTTATGGATGGCAAGTAGTAAAGAACCTGAGTTTAATACCTAACTTGCTCCACAAAACTCTCCAAAAATGACTGAGGAGCTTCACATCTCGTTCACTCACAATTGTTCTTGAAATTCCATGCAATCTCACAACTTCCTTAAAGAAAATATTGGCAATTTTCATAGCATCATTTGTCTTGTGGCATAGAACAAAATGTGTCATCTTTGAGAACTTATCCCAGCATAAAGATTGAGTCATTTCCATTATTTTTCGGAAAGAGTCCTACAATAAAATCCATACAAATATCAATCCAAGGGTGAGTAGGAATATGTAATAGAGTATAGAGTCCACAAAGGGTTTAGTTTGGACTTATCCCTTTTACACTCAAGACAACAAGCACACAAGCTTTCAACATCTCTTTGCATATTTGGCCAATAGAGCTTTTCTTTTAGCACACTTAAGGCCTTTTCAACCCCAAAGTGTCCCATTAAACATCCTCCATGAGCTTCCTGGAATAACAAAGATCTCAAATAATGCTTATGAATGCATAACTTATCTTTCTTGAAAAGAAAACCATCAACCTTATAGTACTTATCAAAACCCAAATATGTATACTGAGCATATAACTCACCAAAGTCAGAATCACTCTTATACTAGTCCTTCAAGAACTCAAAAAATAAGACCTTAGCATTGATAGCCGAACCACTATTGCCCTTCAAAGCCCCAAAGCCGTGGCGGAGTGTCACCCTTGGCAAAGGTGGGCGCCGCCCTCAATTGATGCGAGCAACAACCTCGGGAAAGCAAGACTCGACACCTTGACCCCTCGACCTCGGTAGTCCCCCATCACCTTTGGAGAGTGGCAGTACTGACCTCGGGAGTATGGGGTATCACCACCCTCGGTAAAATAACCTGACCAACCTCAGGAAAGGAAGACCCACCGCCTTCGGTAGAGGAAAACACCTCCGAGGGTGATTATCCATGCCGAAAGAACTCGCGATTAACTAGAGCAACCTCGGCAAGGAGCCTTCCTATCCCGAAGAAGTCTCTTTCATTAAAGAGATCCCGGGAACCCGGCAAAAAAGGTTAAGGAGCCTCTGACATGCCGGCATCGCTCTGACATGCAGCACTCGCTCTGACATGCCGCCCTCGCTCTGACACGCCACCCTCGTACATCCTCTAACACGCCGACCCCCCGCAATCCTAGCTTCTGGTCAAAACGGCCTATGGACAGCTAGAGGTCCCCACTCCTCACGGTACAAACCGCATCCGACCGAACACGTGTCATTGATCTGAATAGGTTGAGCTGAACGGCCCTCTCCTAATACCCTCCTATAAATGCTTGGGACAAGGCTCTCAGAATGAGGGGGGATTCTTCACTTTCTACTCTCTACTTATTACTCTTCGTTCGACCAAATACTAACTTGGGCGTTAGAGGCTCCTTCCCCGAAAAAACACTCCGGGGATCTCCTAACCCTTGTTCTTTGAGTATTTCAGGCATTCTTTCCCATGAACTCTCTCCTTCAGATGTCCTCCTCACCAGAAGTCCCTTCCAGGCTTTCCATGTCGTACAGCAAAGATGCTGACGGGCATCATTTGGCACCGTTTGTGGGAATTCACTCTCAGGTAGCCATCGTTGAGACTCGGCGTTCTAAAGACAAGGGACTCCCGAAGTCCACGTCTGCGTTGGAAGCTCAACCGACGACCGAACAACCCGCCGCAGGGACTTCTTTACCTAAGGAGGAACATCCTCTAACGATCACGATGAGCTTCCTACGTGATTTTCAGCACTCTGTTATAGCTGAAATGACCCAGCAACTGGACCAAAGGTGGCCACAACCGCATTCGGGCCAAAGGCCCCCTTCACCAACACCCCGTCGGGAGAAAAGCCCGAAGTCTACTCACCGGAGTTCGGCAAGCGAGGACCGGCGTGATGAGTCCTCGACGGAGGACATACCCCCCAGATTCCGACGTACTGGGGAAACGGGGTCCAAAGGGGCTAGGACTTCCCTCTGGGGAAGTTCATCACCTGAAGAAAGATCACAATCTCCCCGCCGCCGAAGTTACTCCCCTAAAAGGAGGCATCGCTCTGCGCTGCCTGAAGCCTCCCAGCAGCAAGGAGAATGCAGGACTACTATCCTCATGGAAAAAATCCTGAAGAGATTGGAGAGGGTGGAAAGACAGGTGGCTCGAAGCCCGTCTGGTCTAGGCTGTCGGAAACCTTCACCAGGGACGAGTCCCCGTTTATCCGAGCAATAGTTAAGGCACCTATGCCAAGCGACTTTCGGGTGCCTCGTTTGGAAACCTATGATGGGCGAAGTGATACCCAAGCCCACCTGACCAAGTATAGGCGTAGCATGGTATTGCACGATGCCGATGACGCCACCCCTTATAAGTGTTTTGAGGTCACCCTCTCCGGCTCGGCAACCGCATGGTACAACTCCCTCGCCCCAGGGACTATGATGAATTTCCAACACAGCAATTCATTGGCAGTAGGCCGACGGCGAAGATGCCCATTCAGATGTTTGACTTAAAGCAAAGGAATGGTGAAACGATCCATGACTATGTCGAAAGGTTCAATCGAGAAGCCCTGAGCATGCCAGACTTCCACCCCAAAATACGTATCCTTGCTATGATAAAGGGACTTCGACGAGACTCACAACTTTTTTATGAGTTCTCAAAAGACCCCCCGGACACCCTCGGTGAGTTCTACCGAAGAATCGAGCAGCACATGACAGCCAAATAGCTGAGAATGGGAGGATCAAAGTCTAATCACCACCATCTCGAAGGCCAAAGTCACCAAACCCGCTATCCAACCGAGAGCGGGGGAAAAACTCTGAAGCAGAAGGGGAAAAGATCCATGACATTTACTCCCCTAAATACCTCCTGAACAAACATACTGCTGGCCATGGAAAGGCAAGGAAACCCGATCTAGTGCCTGAAGGCCATGACTTCAGAAAACAAGAAGAATATGAAGAAATTTTGCCAATTCCATCAGGATCATGGGCATGATACTGAAGATTGCTTCCAGTTAAGGAAGTACATCAAGTCTTTGATAAAGCAAGGCCAACTTCGGCGCTACCTGCGAATGCCCTCCCCGAAAGGGAGGAAGGAAGAGGAAAGGAAAGGAGATGATGAGGACTACGACTCCGACAGGCGTCAAAACAGAAGCCCCAAAATACATCTGCCACCTTCAGCTGGGGTAATCCAGACAATCACCACCGGATTACCTTCGGCAGAAAGAAAGAGGAAAGCCAGGGAGATCTCGGTAAAGGAATTCGGTAACTCATCGAACAAACTTGTTCGAAAAAATGGGTCTACCATAGCTTTCCCATATGACGACCTACTCCTCATTATGGCAAGAATTGGGAGTTGGGACGTGAAAAGGGTGCTCCTAGATGATGGATCCAACGCCGATGTTCTATTCTCCCACCTGTTGCCAAGATTGGGCATCGGCAAAGCTGATCTCAAACCTGTCACATCTCCCACCTTCAGGGTAGGTCCTTCCAAACTCCCTGTCCTAGGGTGGATTGATCTACCCCTGATGTTAAGAGTAATTTCTGCTCAGAACAATCGGGAGCTGTTCGCCTCAGTCATAACCATATTCATAGTCATTGATGTCCCCTCTTCTTATAATGCCATCCTTGGAAGGCAGACTCAAGGGAACTTTCATATTCCACCAGATGTGAAGTACCTGATGGTCACCTTTGGCACGAAGGAGGGGGACGCAGAGATATTGATTAACCAAGCTGAAGTCCGGAAAGCCTTCGTGAGGGCAAGGCAGAGCCCAGTAAGAGTACACACGTAGACCTTGGGAGAGAAGGGCACACCAACCAAAGAATCTACAGAAGGGGAGAAAAGGGACCCAAAAAAAATTGAAACTGAGGATGTAGAGCTTGTCCCGGGCCGAAGTACCCGTGTGGGGAAACACTTAGCCGAAGGTGATAAGCAAAAACTTTGTATCTTTCCTTTTAATGAACAAAGATCTATTTGCCTACTCGTCAAAGGACATGCTCGGGGTAAACCCTTGCATAATTCAGCATAATCTTAAGATGCGCCCTGACGTGAAGCCCGTGCGCCAAAAGAAAAGAAGCTTTTCGGCACATAAGAATAGCTTCATAAAATTCAAAGTTCCACAGTTAATGGAGGCCGATGTAATAAGGGAAGTCAAATATCCTGAATAGCTCAGTAACGTGGTTATCGCCACAAAAGAAGGGAGTGACAAACTCCGAATGTGCATTGATTTCCGAAACGTAAACGATGCTTACCCAAAGGATTCATATCCTTTGCCACCAATAGACCAGTTGGTGGACTCAACCGTCGAGTATGGTCTCCTTAGCTTCCTCGATGCATTCAGTGGGTATCATCAAATCGCGATGAACCCCGAAGATGAGGAAAAAACTGCCTTCATCACCAAAGTCGGTACATACTGTTATATTAGAATGCCTTTTGGGCTCAAGAACGCAGGAGCCACGTACCAGAGGTTAATGAACAGGGTCTTCAGCTCCCAAATTGGTAGAAACATGGAGGTCTACGTCAATGATATGATAGTTAAGAGCAAATTGCCTAGTAGTCATATCACAGACTTGGAGGAAACATTCCACCAACTAAGGACCTTCAGAATTCATCTTAACCCTAAAAAATGCATATTCGGGGTAAAGGCGGGTAAGTTCCTTAGATACATGGTGTCGGAGAGAGGTATTGACGCCAATCCAGAAAAGGTCAAAGCGCTGCTAGGATTCCGAACTCCCACAATGACTAAGGATATGCAAAGACTCACAGGGATAATCATGTCCCTCAGCAGATTCATCTCCAGATATGTGGATCGCTGTCGACCATTCTTCAAAGTCCTCACTAAGGCAGGAAAAAATGGGGGCAACCTTGGAACCGAGGTGCACCCTTGGAGCGAAGACTGCCAAAAGGCCTAGGAAGAGCTTAAAATCTACCTAACCCGTTTGCCGACACTTCGGCAGCCACAGGAAGGAGAGCCCCTTATACTTTACCTCGTCGTCACGGAAAAAGATGTAAGTTTGGTCCTCGTGAAGGAAGACGGGGCAAAGCAGTGGCCAGTATATTATGTGAGTAAGTCTCTGCATGGTGCCGAAGTCAAGTACCCCTTGCTACAAAAGGCTATTTACGCCCTGATACTTGCAAGTAGAAGGCTACGACCCTACTTCCAAGGACACCCCATTGTCGTGCAAAGTAACCTGCCCCTTCGGGATATCATGAAGAAGGTAGACCACTCGGGAAGGCTTTCGAAGTGGTGCATCGAGCTCGGTGAGTATGACATCACCTACGAGCCAAGGAAGGCAATCAAAGCCCAAGCGTTGGTGGATTTCATTGCCGAGGTGCCCATGGCTGAAGAAAGTCAACCCAACAGCGGGAATGATGAACCTCAGTGAGCTCTGTTTGTTGACGAGGCCTCCGGATCCGAACATCAAGGAGCTGGAATAATTCTTCGTGGCCCAGAGGGTATGGAAGCCATGAAGGCCATCAAATTCATGTTTAATGTCACCAACAATATGGCAGAATATGAAGCCCTTATAGCAGGTTTACGTCTTGCCAGAATAGTTGGTGTGAGAAACCAAAAGGCCCACAGCGATTCTCAGTTAGCGGTCCGGCAGATGGCAGGGGACTACAACACGAAGGACCCAACCTTGACAAAGTATCATGACCTCGTATCAAAGCTCATCCAGGAGTTCGACAAGCTACGCATCGAGAACGTACCTCGTCGGGACAACGCCGAAGCAGACACTCTGGCTAAGTCAAAAAAGTCCACCGAGGTACTAAGACACCCGAGAATAATAGTAATGAGCATGGCGACCTCGAAAAGGGGATGGAAAAATCCCATAAAAGAATATCTTACAACTTCCGAGCTTCCTGAAGACCCTCAAGAAGCAGCGAAAGTGCGAAGGCGTTCCAGACGATATTTTCTAATCGAAGATGAGTTATACCGACAAGGGTATGCAAGCCCCCTGCGAAGGTGTATTAACGAAGAGGATGTAGAGAGAGCCCTCGAAGAAGTCCACGAGGGGGCTTGTGGTTCCCACATTGGAACTGACGCCTTGGCAAGAGTAATACTCCGGCAGGGGTACTTCTGGCCCACCCTACGAAAGGACACGAGGTAGTTTGTCCAGAAATGTGATAATTGCCAAAGACACGCCAACGTCCAGAGACTACCCTCGGAATCGATAACCTCGGCTAACTACCCTTGTCCCTTTGCAATATGGGGCATTGACCTCATCGGGCCACTCCTGACTGCACCCGGAGGAGTAAAGTTTTGCGTGGTCACAATAGATTACTTCACTAAATGGATCGAGGCAGAGCCCCTGACAATCATTTCAGTGAAGGACATACAAAAATTCATCTGGAAGAACATCGTATGCAGATTCGGCATACTGAGGGTGATAGTGGCCGACAATGGCTCCCAGTTTCTTAACAAGGGATTCCAGGAGTTCACTGCCGACCTCAGGATAAAGATGCACTTCGCCCCGATAGCTTATCCTCAGAGCAACGGACAGGTAGAGGTGTCCAACAAAACCATAAAAGATGGTTTGAAAAAGAGATTGAGGGAAGCAAAGGGAAAATGCCCAGGAGAACTTCTAAGTATGCTATGGAGCTATCGGACAACGCCCCGAAGGGCCACAGGTGAGACACCTTTCTCACTCATCTTCGGCACGAAGGCCATTATCCCTATCGAGGTGGTTCAGCCGTCGGTTATGATACAAGTGTTTGACGAAGAAGGAAACAACCTCGGCATGAAAACTAAGATCGACCTAATTGACGAACACAGAGAAATGGCCGAGCTTAGAAGAAAAGCTTTTCAGCAAAGAGTGGCTGTTTATGCAAATTCGCATGTCAAGTGAAAAGGAATCAGAAAGGGGGACCTTGTCCTCCACAAGGCAGAGTGCGGACCCCGAAGACCCTCTCATGGAGTACTTCGGGCAAACTGGGAAGGACTTTATCTAGTCCTCGATGAGGTTCGGCCGGGAGTCTATAAGCTCGGTAGTACCGAAGGTAAATAACTGAAAAATACATGGCATTTAGATGCCTTAAGGAAATTCTACACTTAGAATTTTTTCAAAGATTGTACACTTAGAAATTTTTCTAAGTACAGAAAATTTTTTGGAACAATAGCCCCACCTAAAGGATCTAACCGAACAAGGCACAAGTATTTGCTTGAGAAAAACACACATTTTCTCTAAAGGCGCGTCAACCCAACACGGCTGATAAAAACAGGCAAGGTAATGCCAAACGATATTTGCCGAAGCAGGCGTTATGCTGAAGATGGTTGATAAAAAAGCGCGAATAATATCCTCCCGAGGGTCTTAGACCAAAAGTGGTCAAATTAACTCTTGGAAACGAAGATTATCTAAGGAGAAACTTGTCTTAAGACTTAGCCAAATTTTGGAGGAAACAAGGAATTTTATTACAAAGAGGAGATTACAAGAATAAGGTTACGAAGAAAAAGAAAAAGAAGCCCTACACACCTAAGGGACCCCGCCACCATGGGATGCTCCATCGCCAACATCCTTCGCCGCGACCCTCGGTGCTGAGGGAATTGCAAATGGTAGGTTGAGATGATCAATCTTTGACCAGGCCCACAGAGGCCCCTCGGGGATGTCCAAAGTAGCTAAGAAGGAGAGGTCGAGGTCAGGGTACTTCGCTAAGACTTGGTGCCGAGCCAGACAAAAGCTGTCTTGGAAAGCAACCTTTGTTGCTTGATCGGCCTTGTCTTTCTCAACAGACATGTCGTCCAGCTCATTCCTTAGCTTGATGACCTCTTTCTCCAGCTTCTTCGTCTTCGTCTCCGTCTTTAGGGCCCTGACCTCGGCTTGAAGATCAGCATTGTCAGCAAGGGCCTTCGTCAGGAAAGCAGAATCTTCTTCCTTCTCCTTTTGATAGGCCTCGTTGGCCAAAGTAAGCTCAACGACCTTCACGTCGAGGTCAGACATCTTCTGGGAGAAATCCTTTAAGAGCTCCTCTTGGCCCTTCAAGAACTCCTCCCGAAGTTTGGCAGTCTCCTCCTTGGCTATTTTGTTCAACTCAGTGTACTTAACGACCGAGTTGGCACAAAATACTTTGGCCTTCTCCAGGCTCTCTTCAGTCCGGGATCGGATCGAAGATTGTTGTGCTGCTCAAGCTCTAAAGTAGTCGATGTACGCCAAGAGCTGCAAAAAAAAAAAGGACACTTGGTGAAGTTTTGAGCAGAAAAGCAAAACACTTAGAAAAATTTAGAGAAAGGACAAGGGATCTAAAGAGTACCTGGGCAGCATGTTCGAACATCCTCGCAGCGAGGATCTCCTCGTTAGGGCACTCCTCGGCCATAGATTTAAACATGGCTTGGGTAGGCATGCCCCTCGCCATTTAGGGAGCCATTTGCTGGCTGTCTTTGAAGAACAAATTCATGTCCTCCATGAAGGACCAGAAAGGCTCCCTCAGAACCTTGTCCTTCGGGATATGGGAGTCCCGAAGGGCCCGCTTCCCGACGTGCTCCACCACCTAAGCTGAGGGTGCCAGTTCCTCTGCAAAGCCATGTCGAAGTTCCATCAGTACATTGTCCCTTAGCCACATATCCAAAAGGACCTAAATACTAAAGATGTCTAAATTTTCAGAAAAATGGCTAAGGGGCAAACCTGGCGGAACCTTAGCGACATCATCATCGGAGTCGCCGACCTCCTCCACTTCGACAGGGATATATTTGCCTTTACTTCGCCTTCATTCTTTGAGCTCCTCAGCAGATGGGCCCCCTGCCTAAGTGCCCAAAAGATCTCCCGAAATAACAGGACTTCGGGGACTAAAAAGGATGGCCACCTCCGATGAGGGGTCGGCGTGGACCGTGGGCTAGTCCCCGACCTCGGCAGCGTCCTCCGGGGGAGGGGGAAGAAGGTCCTTCTTCGCCTTTTTGGCTGAAGATGGTCTCCCCCCAGACATCTTCTGCCTCTTTGGGGCGGCTTTCTTCTTCTATTCCCTCTTCTCGGCTTGACCGAGGAAGAGGGACTTGTAGAAGGCAGCTGATTGATCGCCCATCTCTGAAAAAAGAAGAAAATATCAGTGTAAGTCCAGAGAAGTACTTAGAGCAAAATTTGAAGAGTGACTTACTCTCAACAAGGGTTTTGAATGTGAACTCCTTCCGAAGAAGCATCACTAGCTAGGCCTTCTTCCCATCGATGGCAGGCGCTGGCATACCGATGTCAGTCTTGTGCTCCTTGATCACCCTTAATTCCCGAAGAAACTCTTCGGTCCTGAGGTCCCACTTGATGGGAAAGGGATACAAAGAGCGCGGAAGGACCTCGGCACCCCAGTTGGCGACAGCTCGGATACTGCTTTCGAAATCCTCAAACCTCGCTGCCAAATCAGGAGTTAACAACTTCTTGGGATCAATGACATCCGTCTCCAGCATCCCCCGAGCCCACCTAGTCGGCATGTAAGACCATGCCTCTAGCACCTTCAGGAAGAAGAACTTTTTTTGCCACCCTCGCCAACTGTCCTTGGTGTTGAAGGTGAACATGTATTTTTCGCTCCCAAATCCCCGAGGTAACATGAAATAAAAGCCACCCTTCGGGACCAGATAGAGCTAGTAATACTTCATGAAGATAATAAAGTGGGGTTCTATCTTGAAAACCCCACACATGCAGAGAAAATCGTTGAAATAAGAATAAGAATTAGGAGGAAGCTGATTTACGGCAATGCCATGGAATTGGCAAAAGTCGCAAATCATCTTCAGAGGAGGAAACCAAAGTCCCGCTTTCAGTTGGGCTCAGAAAACGGTAACCTCGTCATCGTGATTCATAAAACTAAAAAGGCCATGCGTGGGTAGCCTAGTGACCGAGTAAGAAGGAAGGAAAAATTTCGGTATCCACTTCGCTAATTTTTCTGGAGTAGTACAGCTCGAATGAGACATAAGGGGAACCCAGCTCTCAGGAACAGGTTTGACGAACATAAGCGGAACAGGGGAAGACATGATCGGTCAAAAGAAGCGACTTTGGGAAAGGAAGATAGGAGACCTCGGGAAAGAGAAAAATGACTTCGGACGCTAGAAGAAATAAAAATGGTGGAAACCGAGGAAACTAGGGAAAGAAGACCCACCAAAGTGCTTGCCGAAATCAGGATTGGTGGACGCCGTCGTAAAAGGTTGCTGAAAAAACGCTCTGGCCCCTTAGACTGCCACAGAAAATGGTGAAAGGCTTGAGAACGAACGAGAGCAAAGACAGGCCCAAAGGAAAGCAAATGAGGGCTCTAAAGAGGATGAAGGTTTATATAGGCCAAAGGGGGTAAGCGAATCGTTGCCATAATTACCCCGCGAAGGCGAATCGTCGCCCTAACTGCCCCTCGAAGATGAAGTGACGCAATTGATGTAACTAAAGCAACTGTGCCCCAATCGCTGCATGACACGTGCCGCCTAGAACGGGAAACAAGGGCATGTCTCCTGACAGCACAGAGGCCTAAGCAAGGTTATCCGAAAGGACGCGTCTGTCTGATCAAAAGACTCAACGACACTCTGACTTACTGACAGACGGCATAGGCTCAAAGAAAGAGGCTATCTACCTCAGGCTCACAAAATAACTCCGAAAACGACGGAAATTCAGAAAGCTACCTGAGTGCCAAAAGAGCTACCTCGGTGAAACAGACGCACCTCATAATTGCCGAAATTCCCTCCGAAGAAGATAACCTCGGTTACAAATTTAGTCATTACGACTGAGCTAAACCATCTCCTTCCCAAAGACTCTCATAATCTGCCCAAATAGCCGAAGATTTCACTTCGGCCTTCCGAAAGGGGCATGTGATAGCCGAAGCGCTATTGCCCTTTAAAGCCCCAAAGCCGTGGCGGAGTGTCACCCTTGGTAAAGGCAGGCGCCGGCCTCAATTGATGCGAGCAACAACCTCGGGAAAGCAGGACTCGGCACCCTGACCCCTCGACCTCGGTAGTCCCCCATCATCCTCGGGGAGTGACAGTACTGACCTCGGGAGTATAGGGTATCACCACCCTCGGTAAAATAACCTGACCAACCTTGGGAAAGGAAGACCCACTGCCTTCGGCAGAAGAAAACACCCCCAAAGGTGATTATCCATGCCGAAAGAACTCGCGATTAACTGGAGCAACTTCGGCAAGAAGCCTTCCTATCCCGAAGAAGTCTCTTTCATTAAAGGGATCCCGGGAACACAACAGAAAAGGTTAAGGAGCCTCTGACATGCAGCCCTCACTCTGACATGCCGCCCTCACTCTGACACGCTGCCCTTATACATCCTCTGACATGCCGACCTCCCACAATCCTAGCTTCTGGTCAAAATGGCCTATGGACGGCTAGAGGTCCCCACTCCCGACGGTACGAACCGTATCCGACCGAACACGTGTCATTGATCTGAATAGGTTGAGCTGAACGGCCCTCTCCTAATACCCTCCTATAAATGCTTGGGACAAGGCTTTCAAAAGGATGGGGGATTCTCCACTCTTTACTCTCTACTTATTACTCTTCGTTTGACCAAATACTAACTTGGGCATCGAAGGCTCCTTCCCCGAAAAAACACTCCGGGGATCTCCTAACCCTTGTTCTTTGAGTATTTCAGGCGTTCTCTCCCAGGAACTCTCTCCTTTAGACGTCCTCCTCACTAGAAGTCCCTTCCAGGCTTTCCATGTCATACAGTGAAGATGCCGACAGGCATCAAGCATCAAAAGAAGAAAAAAGAACATACCTTCTTGATCATGCATTGGCCACAATGGTTTCTTTACCTTGTTTGTACTTAATATGGTTTGAAAAAGTCTCTATGAACTCAACCCACCTTGCATGCCTTCTATTCAACTTTCCTTGGCCTTTTAAGTGCTTCAAAGATTTATGGTCCATGTGGTAATGAATTCCTTAGGCCACAAGTAATGTTTCCAGGTTTCAAGAATTTTCACCGAGGCATACATCTTTTTACCTTAGATTGGATAGCTCAAGGTAGCTCCACTTAGCTTCTCACTACAGTAAGCTATAGGCCTTCCTTACTACATCAAAATAGCTCCAATACCATGTCCATATACATCAATTTCAACTTCAAAAGTCTTAGAAAAGTCAAGCAAAGCTAGGACAGGTGTATTACTCAACTTGTGCTTAAGTGTTCTAAATGCATCTTCTTGTACCCTTTCCCACTTAAAGCTTACATTCTTCTTTACTACTTCATTTAAAGGTGCAACAATGCTTGAGAAATCTTTTACAAACCTCATATAAAAAATAGCATGGCCATGAAAAGATCTAAACTCAGAAATAGACTTAAGTGCTAGCCACTCTTGCATGGCTCTTACCTTTTCCTAATCAACCTCTACATTTTTTAGCTCACAAAAAAACCAAGAAAAATCACATGGTTAGTACAAAAGGAACACTTCTTAAATTGGCATACAAATTTTGTGCTTTTAAAATTTCTAACACATGCCTTGGATGATCAACATGCTCATGCAAGGTCTTGCTATACATTAAGATCTCATCAAAGTAAACAACCACAAAATTTCCAATGAATTCCCTTAAAACATGATTCATGAATCTCATAAAAGTTCTAGAAGCATTAGATAAACAAAATGGCATGACTAACCACTTATATAACCCGAACTTAGTTTTAAAGGCAGTTTTCTATTCATCCCCCTCCTTCATCCTAATTTGATGATAACCACTTTTAAGATCAACCTTAGAGAATATAGTGGACCCATGTAACTCATCTAGTATGTCATCTAATCCAAGAATAGGATGTTTATACTTAACAGTGATTTTGTTGACCGGCATGCAATCCATACATATCCTACAAGTTTCATCTTCCTTAGGCACTAAGATGACAGACATAGCATAATAGCTCAAGCATTCTCTCACATATCCCTTTGAAACTAGGTCCTCAACTTTCCTTTAAATCTTCTTGGTCTCCTCGGGGTTACTCCTATAGGCTAACTTGTTTGGAATTGGTGCTCCAAGAATGAGATCTATTTGATGTTCAATGCCCCTTCATGGTGGTAGTCATCTGGGCTCATCGGGAAAGACATCTTTAAAGTCCTTCAACAAAGAAACAATAACACTAAGAAGTGTGTTCGTTAAATCACTAGATAAGAACAAGATTTCTTTGTAAAGTAAAAAAAGCACTGGATTTTGTGGTTGAAGGGCTTTTCTCACATCACTCATCTTTATTATAAAGTTCTCTTTTATTCTCTCAACTTTCTTTTGTCTACTTTTACCTTTGGGAACTCTTAACACTCTTCTTCCCATTAAGGTCACTCACCTCACATCTCTCTTTTAATCTCTCAACTTTCCCTTCTTCATTCAGGTCCTCATCTCTCTTTTTCCCCTCTTTGACTTTTCTCTCAGCTTCACCATGAATCTTCCTTTGATCCTTCATGACTTGTTGTCATGACAATGGCACTTATGTGATGGTTTTATCTTTGAATTGGAAGGAGTATCTATTCTTGAAACCATCATGTATGACTCTCATATAATATTGCCATGGTCCTCCCAAAAGACTATGGCTAGCCTCCATGGGAACATTATCACAAAAGAGTTCATCTTTATATCTTCTAATCTTGAAAGTTACCATAACTTGCTTTGTGACCTTCACCTCATCCTCATTGTTAAGCCATTGAAGCATGCAGGGTCTCAGGTGTCTTATGGTAGGTAGCTACAATTTCTCAACCAAAGTAGTATTATCAACATTAGTACAATTTCCTCCATTTATAATCATGCTACACACCTTGTCTCCAATGTAATACCAAATGTGAAAGATGTTCTCCCTTTGGTTGTGGTCTTCCTTGATGCGAACATTCAAGGCTGTCCTTACTACCAATGTGACTCTTTCTTCGACAAAGTCTATCTTGGGTTCATCATGATTGGCTCTTCAAGCTCCTCTCCTTCACTCTCATCCATGACCACTTCTCCAATATCATTGAGCACCATAGTCTTTTCATTGACACAATCTCTTGCTAAATGCCCCTGCCTTGGTACTTGAAGCAAATCTTGTCTCAGTTCCTAGCTTCAAACTTAGATTCAATACTTCCTTCTTCAGGCCTTTAAGGTTGGCTCTTGAATAGTGCCTTGGGTTTGGTCTTGAAGTCCCCCTTCCTTAGCTCCTTCTTCCTCCTATCATTGCTCCATGTTGGCCTTGGTTTAGGGTTTGTTGCCTCTTTCATCTTGAGTTGCCTCTCCACCTAGATGGCAGCATGCAACATATCATCAAGCTCTACATAAGTGTGCAACTCTACTAAGGTGGCAATGTCAGGGTTTAGGCCATGCAAGAATCTAGCCCTGGTGGCTTCTTGATCTTCCTCTAGTTTGACTCTTTATATGGTCACCTCTAATTCCTTGAAACAGTCTTCCACAGACACAGTTCCTTGAGTGAGCCTTTAGAGCTTTTGATGTAGCTCCCTTCGATAATAGCTTGGCACAAACCTCTTCCGCACCATAATCTTCGAATCTTGCCATGTTTGCACTGGCTCTTGTTGGCTACTTTATCTAGAATTCACAACCTGAGTCTACCAAGCAAGAGCATAGTTAGTAAACTACAAAGTTATAATCTTTACCTTTTTGTCCTGGGGTAAGCATAGCACTTAAAGATCATCTCCACTTTGGCCACCCATTTAAAGAATGCCTCAAGATTACTCATTCCTTTGAATGGTAGGATTTGAAGCTTGATCACGTTGAGGTGGGGTCCTCTCTTGGTTGCCCCCTCACAGGTCTCCTAGGTGGTGGTGGTGGTGGTGGCACACTTTCAAGGTCATCCTTTTCATAGTTAATGATTTCATGACTTGTAGATGGATCTTTCCTCTAGGGCACCTCAAGTAAGTAGCCTAGGATGCCTCTTTGGGGTACTTTGGAAGCATTTTTCTCCATCATCCCATGTGACTCCTTTATTCTCTCCATCCGCTCCATCATGGCTTGAAGTTTGGCACTTAAGTCAAGTATAACTTGTATGGGTGAAGTCTCCATTTCTTACTTTATGTCTCAGCCAACTTTCTTAGACGTGATATTTGAAATAAAAGATCCTCAAAAACATTTTTTTTCTCTCAAATTTATTAGTGGAAAATTGCTTAAACAAACAAAACTCCCAAGTTCTAACACAACTCACTCAAAGCACACAAGCACTTTAAATCCTTCAAAACCTTTTAAAATCCTTCTTGAAAGAAAGAAAACATATTAGAAAACACTTTGGAAAGATAAGAAATGGTGATAATAGTATGCCCTTCTAATAAAAGATTGAAAGAACAAGAAAAAAAATCAGGGTTCTTAATATTAGGGTTTCTTGCAACTAGGGTTTTTTTGTTGAAAACCAAAGTTTTTCCTTCTTTTAAACTCTTTTCCAGCCTTTGTTTGTGTTAGTTTTGTGCCTAAAAGCCAATCATGAGATGATTGTATTTTGCACATTAAGTCATGATATTTTATTGAGGCATTAATCCAATAATTTTGTTTGTTGTTTTGTTTCTGTGTGACATAATCAAACATAACTATAACCCTAGAATAATAGTATTCTTAAAAGGCCCTAGTCTAGTATTATTGTGGAGTGGGTTACAATAATACATAAAGACTAGCATGTGTGGAGACTAATATGAGATATGTAGTCTACATAGGAGTACAAGTTGGAAAACTTGTGTATTGGACCGACCCACCATGAGAACGCTACATAGATCGTTATATGAGTGTTATAAGTAATTCTCATAGTGATCATGTATATGTAGTCTTTTGACCTAAGATCATCAAGGTTCCCTACATGTTAGTCAGATACTTTGATACTTCCTTTTGTTGCTCTTAACTAAGTGAACATGAAGGAGCTCATTGGGTATGTCACATATCATGTAGAGGGTTTTGTATGATCAAGATAGGATTTGTCCCTCTTATGTAACAGGAGTGATATATTCGGGCCTCTTAATAAAATGAGATGAAGAAAATGCATGGTTATGCTCGGATGAGTTGATATACGATATCAATGTCATCAATTTAAGTTAGTCTACTCAGGAATCAAGAAACCATAAATTGGGCTATACGAGAGTGACACATTTCATGTCTTGTGCTTGGTCATGATATCTTGTGCAAAAGAACAATGGCATATATAAATAATGATCATAGATGTTTAGTTGAATCACCGACTATCTTGTCATTTAGGTAGTAATGATGTGTTGCTAGACACCACTTATTCTTTATTATCATAAATGTGATTTATGATCATAAATGTGATTTATGATCATTGCCAACGTGGCAGGAGCCTATAAAGTCGCACACATAGAGCTAATTGGATTAATTGAATGCATTGGCCAAATTGTTTGGGTTTTGGTTTCATGATAATTTCGAATTAATAATTGGCCCAAAGATTGAGCCATTATGAAGTCCGAAATTAAACCTAATTGGATTAGGGTTTTGAAACTCATTAGGCTTCGGAGTTAACCCTAACTATATAAACATCATATAGTGAGAATTTTCATAGCTTTTTCCTTAGCAACCCAAAGGATGAATCAGAAGGATTTTGAAAGGTTCCAACCGCACTCTCATCTTGTCTTTCCTTGGAGGACGCAAGCTAGCACTGCGAGCACAAAAGAAACACATCTGCTGGGATGTGGTAGAGGCATGGTGATCTGAGAGGCTCATATGGATACCATAGAGAGCTTGAACATGTCAACTATTCAAGTCTTTATGATTCAACCCAACTATTGGGTGAAAGAACCTGGCCGACTAGGTATAAAAATTTCAAACACCCGATTTACTCCATTTCACATGGATCTTGGAGGGTTTCGATTACTTTCTGCTGCACTTGTTTGGCTCTCAAAACCCTACAGTTTGATTGATATTTATTGATTTTCTTGCTCAACTTTGCCCTTTAGAACTTTGAAACATCTTTTGTTGCAAAAGAAAATGATGAAATCAAGACTTTACAACAAGAGAGAAAATGTAACTTGTATTGAAAGAAAGTAACATGATGAGCAAGGATGCAACTTAAACAGAATAAGAATGAGTTTTTGTTGATATTTTCTAGATATTTTGGATGCAAAACACAAAGAAACACTAAATTAAAACAACACTTAGATGAGTTGAATGAAGAAGAACAAATGAGGGCTTGTGTGGAAGTACTTTGGACACACAAGAAGGAATATAAAAAAGACAAGGAAAAAATGAATTAGGATTGATGAAATATTGCAAGAGCACAATGAACCAAAAGACAAATAACACAAACATAAGATAGATAGGTCCTACCTGTGGAACTTTGGATTTGAAACCACTTGATATGTTGCTTGTTGCCCATGGATACTAGTTCTAAAGTAAACCCCAAAAGTCTACTCCACCAACTTGGTCCAAGAAATAGAAATTGATTAAGGAAGAAATAATAGAAGTAAGAAATAGAAAAAAGGTGAGAAATAGAACTATAGAAGGGAAGTTAGAAGAATTTGATTGGAAAAGAAAACCTTGTTGCACAAGTACACCAAGAAGCTGAGAAAAAACAAAAGAGAAATGTATTGCTTAATGACACTTGAATATTATTAAAATAATCATAAAAACAAGAAATATATGCCTTATTTATAGTTAATAAACTATGGTTTTTGGCCTTACATAGGTTGAATGAAAGAAAAACCCTAAACCTAGCAAAAAAAAGTAATCCTTGTCAAACTAGACTTGGAAAACATGGTTTGAACACTTCTCCCCACTAAATCCATGTGGCATGTTTCCCATGTGTTCCAAATTTGCTAATTAGCTAAATAACATGTGGGGAAAACAAAAAAAAAACTAAGGAAATTGGTCAAAAATGCACAGGCATACAAAATAGCCTAGAATGGGGCTCTTAGGTGCACCTTCAGCTTCACTTGGGGCCTTGGCTTGGACCTCATGGTTTCAACAAGTTTTCTTGAGTTTCTTCAGCCTGAATCTTCATTATATGGTATGATTTGAAGTTTTGAAGCTCCTGGACTTGAAATGCCTTAGTGGAATGTGAGATTGTATGCAAAGGCTACATGGTTGGCTCCAAGAGTGCTAAGATGAGCTCTTGGAGCGCTTTTCGGGTTTGTTTAGCGTTTCTCCTTGTAAGAGGTCCAAAGATGATCTTCAATGAATCCTTGGATGTCTTCAAAGCCTCTACGCTGGATGGTCCTTCATCAGAACCAAACCATTACGCTTACCCTTACCTTGAAAGCAAACCATGCCTTATGGTTCCTTTATTCCAAGCTTGGTTTCCAAGCTCATCTTGCTTGTTTTCTCCTAAAAAAACATCCAAGAACTTAGTTTAAACCTTATTTCCAAAAACTAAAAAACTAAATTAAATCTTAAAAAATAGGGGAAACAAAATTAAATGCTTACCTAAACAATGAGCAAGAAATTCTAGCTTAGGGTAGCACAAAGCTTGATTTCTACCCCAAATCTTGCTTAATTGAGTTTGATATCAATGAGATGATCTTGGATTAAGGTTTGCTATGGTGGCTTTGAAGGAAATAGGGTTTTGACCAGCTAGAGGTTATTGGTGATGGAATAAATGAAGTTGGTCCACTAAATTATAACTATTTCTAGCCCTACCTTAGTAAGTCTTCACGAATCTCATACTTCTTGTCTTCTTTGGTTTTTACCCATTTATGTGCATGCAATTAAAATGTACTAGTTAAAATCATCAAGAAAGATGTCAGTAAAGAACATGCATTTACTAAAAGAGAATAGTGAGGAATAATAAATTGAATAAGCACAAAATTAAAAAGTATAATTAATAAAAAATAAATGTACAAGGGTTATTAAGGAAAGAACAAAAAATAACAAATAAAAAAACCAATGGTAACACATAAAAGAACTGAGCCAACTTACTGATAAGTGAGGACTGAAGAAAGCCCTTGTCGAATTTGCTTTTTGTTTTTCTTCTTGCTTAGAAGAATTAACCAAACGTGTAGAATGTGGACGACAATATAAAAATTATCAAACAATATGGCAACTAATTCCCTTGCTACTGGGTGACCATCAACTCTAATCAATGTGGAATTGTATCTTACACAAGTTAATGCTAAGGTTTAGTTTTAATTATATGTTGAGTAAAGTAAGATTAAGTTAAAAGGTTGTTACTCTATTTTGAGTTCCTCATCAGCTACTTTAATTTCTTCATCAATAAGTACTCTTTCTTTTATAGCATACTTCTTAATGAATGGTTCTGCACAAAGCATACATTTCTTGGAGGAAGATTGTACATAATGCTTCCATCTCTTGGAACAAGATGGCTCGTTTTTATCAAAGGCCTTAAGACAGGGAGTTTTGTAAAGATTTTTTATACATACTCCTTAGGTGTACAATTCTCTTATAAATATATTCTTAAAAAGAATACAGGTATTTCATCAAAAAAACTAAAAGTTTGAGTAGTTCCCTTTTCCATAACTGGTAATAAGGTTTAAATTAGTTTAGACCAATATATGTAATACTACAAAAAGAATAAATAGTGATAGAAAATAAAGTGTATATATAAGTATACAAAAGATAGAAGTATTATTTGTGTGTGTTTCTTTTTGTTGAGTTTGTTTGGCTTGTTTCTCAACTGGTTTTTTAACAAGTTGGATTAAGGTATGGGTATAATAAAAAGAAAGAAGTAAAAAAACAAAATATAATAAAAGCATCATTATAAGTTAGAAGTATATATTTTTACCATGCAAGTCATCTTTTGACTGATCTGTTGGTTTGCTATCTTCCACCTGCTTTGCTTCCCTATCTCCATTCTCATTATTGTCATTATTTTTGCCACTACCATCATCCTGACCTGCATCATCCTCTACATCAATCTTTTCATATGTTGCTTCCTTTACTTAATCCTCATTTTTCTTTTCTTCGATTTCTTCTTCAAAATTGTCCTGTAACATTGTTGAATATAGTTCTTCATATCCCTAAAACTGATTCTTATAAAGGATTTATGTAAAATGCATTTGTTTTGTTAGATATATCTCCATTGTTGATTACTATGTAAATCGCTCATTTGCAACCCCATCAAAGTTATACTAGTTCATGTATTTGATGTAAAATAATATAACTGAATTGAGAATTAGTTATGTCTTCTTTTGTAGGTGATGTCATTTGCAAGTATTTGGAAATTGTTGCTGTTTCATCAGGGTATGCATTCATTACTTCTGTCATCACCTGAAACAACTCTCTGTTGGCATTAGCTTTATTTTCAACACATTACAAAACAACGTCAATTAGCTATTTGAATCTGTCAACAACTTATGTGCCAGACTCAGCTACTTGTTGCTTCTTGTATTGTTTATTTTGTTAGTTCCAAAGGTTTTCTTCTTTCTTCTTTTTGACAATAGCAATGAGTGGATTGTCATTGAGCTAGACATAAAAAATAGAAGTATTATCAGAGATCAATTCGTAATGTATATAAAAACATATATATCATTTAAAAGAACAAATATATATAGCTAACAGAACAACTAGTTTATGTAAAAGAAATACTGGTAAAAATAAAAAGAACAAAGAGATATACCCAAATGAACGTATAAAAGTAGCTAACATAACAAACATAAAAAAATGCAAAACAGATATCTGAGAATAACAACCTCGCTTAGACCAAATGATCAAATTGGTTTTTCTTAATGAATTCTTTTGTTTATGGTTTTGTTGTCCTAGCCAACAATCCTTGGTATTTGTCTTAGAATATTTGGTTGGCTTTTCATCCGAAATCTATCCAAGTATAGCCGCTGTAAAAGATAGATTTTCTATTTTTGTTAGAATGTTGTTGTAATAAGTTAGAAAATATCATTTGATTAAGTTAAAAAGAACATTAAAAAACATTAGAAAGAATAAGCAAAGAAAGAAAGTGTTAATGCTTACCTGTAGGAGCAAAATACACCCATTGATGTTTACAATAGTTTTTCTTTGCTTGAATTTCTCAACTCTAGAAAAAAGTGTATCAAGAAGGTGTTGTACCTAGTTCATGTACTTCATAAGTGATAGATCACTTGTGGCTTTCACAATCTTCCATTAGGTGTGTTGCAATGAAGACAAGGAAATTCCCCTTGAAATTGTCACCACATTGTTCATCTTTTGGCGTGACTTCCTTGATGATACTTAGATGGGGTACTTTACCATCAAGCTATTGAATTCAATTTGTGAACATGGGAGCTTTATAAAAAAAATTGGTGTAAAGTAGCTATATATTTCTACTTTGAAGGTCTAAATAGAATGCCAAAAATAACATGAGTATTAGCATCTATCTCAATTTCTTTACTGTTTGGGATGGTTAGTGTAAGAGATTTGTAGTTATATGGAAAGATAAGAAAGTTGATGAGTTCTTGTCTAACAATGATGGGAGGTAGGTGAAATCCAAGATCAAGCGTAGCTTGTTTTTGGGCTGGTTTGCTTTGGCATTAATTGCGTAGCTTCCTAGACTTCTGATGTCGAGCGTCTTGTTATAATTAAAGACTTGCAAATAGGGTAGAAAATGAGTCGAGTCAATCCGAGTAGGAGAAAAATCAAGCTCGACTCATATGGGATATTTGTTGTTCATGCTCAGCTCGAGCTCATAAGGCAATTAAAGTTTCTTGTTCAAGCTCAGCTCGAATAATAATTCTACAGTTTGAAAAGTGTTCAGCTCGACTTGAATTGGTGAATTCATCAAATAAAGTATTGCATGTACCGCCAAAGTTAACCGACTTGGTGAATTCATCAAATAAAGTAAAATAAAAATAAAAAAAAATTAATTTTATGAATCTTTAGAAGCAAATCACCTTAAAAAATTCTAAGCTACAGTAAATAATAAAATGCATAACAAAAGAAACTTGACCAAGTTAATGTGCCCAAAAACATAGAGATCACTTAAAAGAATCTCTTAAACCAAGCAAAAGTCATGAAAACTACTACTAATGAAAAAGTGTTACTAGTACGCTCTTCTTTGTATTCTATCACCTAAGAAAAAATAACCTAAAACATACATATATATAAGAAATTAAATATTAGTGCTTTTACAACTAAGTCATTGGTAAATAATAATCGAAGTAACAATGAAATAGATATCATAACACTAAAAGTATGAATAATTATAGCTGTTGAGCTTTTAGTCCAAGCATATTTTCAATTGAGCAATTTCATCATTATGTTGGAGTACCACAGTTTGTAAATTAATCAAATATAAAAAAAAATAAAAACAACCCTAAAAAGTACTAGAACACTATCAATAAAATCAAATAATCTTAACCATAATCAAAAAATTAACCTCCAAAGGTTTATGCACTCCAAGATCAGCCCGTAGCCAATCTCCAGCACAAATTAAAGCTTGCATAGTTTCTAGATTCAAGGAACTTCGGTATTATTCAAGAACTCTACCACCTACACTAAATGCTAATTCAAAAGCAACTATAGAATATAAAAATATATAATATGTCTCTCGCCATGGTAAAAAGAATCCGAAACTTGAGAGTGTTGTTTTTCACCATTGCAATACATCAAACTTTTCATCACCTTTGCCAACAAAATGACCTTCCTCTAAATATACATCCAAATCAAATTTAGAAGGTAGAACTACGTCCAATTCTTGAGCCCAAAGATCAAATTCAGTTAAACTTTTACTCTTTCCATTGAAGGCACCCATAGTTGCAGTACCATAATTACCACCAACGCTAGTTTGAAAGTTTGTAATGGTACTTGAAGCCTAAGTAGTAGCATAGTTAGAGTAAAGCTTGTATAAAGACTCATGAACAACATTTATTTGCACATAAGCTTCTGAAAGACGATAAATTTTTTGGAAGTAGAACTCAACCAACTTCTTCTTATATCGAGGATCCAAAATGGCAGTAATTGCCATCAATAAATTGCATTCACCCCAATATTTATCAAATTTCTATTTCATTTTCTTTACCATATGTCTAATGTAGTCTCTTTCATCTAGAATATTTTCATTCAAAATTTGTTTAATTTTTCAAATTTTAACAAAAAACAAATTAACAGTTGTGTATTGCATAGTATAGAATGCATTTTTAGGATCATGAAATATCTGTAATATCTTGCAAACTTCTATAGTCTATTGCCAATCTTCTACAGATGGTAACCATTGATAGTAAGGGTCTTTTTCTCGACACAATGGAAATACCTATCTAAATAACAAAGCAGACTCTAACATAGCATAAATTGAGTTCCAAATTATGGGTACATCCAAAACCATTGATTTTGAGCTAGGCAACTCCAATTGCCTGACAATCTCATTGAACTTGTGAAGTCTTGAAGGTGATATTTTAAAATATTTCACACTTTAACAAATATTCTCAATGACAAACTTTATTTCACTTAACCCATCTTGCACCATTAAGTTCAAAACATGTGCACAACATCTAACTTGAAAGATTTTCCCTTTGAAAAATAGCTTCCCTTTTCTTGATAAATTATCTTTCAGATTTTTCATAACAAGATCATTTGATGATGTATTATCCAATGAGATTGTAGGTACCTTATCCCCCATTCAACCAAACACCTATAGATATAATCAGCAATAGCAAAACCAGTGTCTGGAGGTGGCAAAGGACAAAAAAGAAATATACACTTGTACAAGTTCCAATCAAAATCCATGTAATGTCCAGTGAGACAAAGACATCCAATAGTCTGATTTGAAGTCCATAAATCAGCAACAAGACTGATCCTATCAATTATCACTAACATGCCTTTTAATTTGTTCTTTTCAATAGAAAACACTTTCATGCAATCACTTCTCAAAGTTATACATGATATTCCCTCAAAATGAGGATTAAGAGCCTTCAGTAGAACAACAAAGAGCTTATGTTCCATTATCCTAAAACAATACTCATGAACTATAACCATTTTAGGCATAAGCTTTCTAATCTTATCTTTGTCATACTTATAATTCTTCAAATTCCAACAATGCCTTTAATTCCTTTAGATTCCACAGCCAGTTGTCGCCACTTCTTATTATTCACCTGATGAACAGTATAAGCCTTAATGTGTTGAAGAAACTGGCTGGTTGAACCTCCAACATTGATTTTTAGCAATGTCCTACAATGGATGCATTTTGCCTTCTTGGTTCCATCTGCAAGCTTAACTTCTTCAAAGTCTTTTCAAACTTCATATTTTCATTTTTTTTTCTTTTAATAACCTTGCTTTCATCATTGTTGTTATTTTCATTATCCTTCAAATTAACTAGAACTTTTTTCCCTACAAGCAGTGAAAGAAATCAAAGTAAGTGGCAACAACTTAAAATTGGAAGTAATTTTTCTTTTGAAAGGGAGAATGTATTAAAACTTTTCAAAACTAAATGCACAATGAGAACAAAGCCAAAAGAGCACTTGTATAGGAATAAAACTAAAAAAACACACACTCTTAACATAAAGCAAGGATGAAACACAACAACAAAAATAAAGCTTAAACAACTGGTCTTTGCCTCCAAGTATGACTCTCAAACAACATTAGTAGACAAAGAAGAAATAGAAACACATGCAACAAAACTAACAACAAATCAACACAACTTAAGAACCACCAGGCATTAGCTTTTAATAGGTTTGGATTGAACAAATATTTAAGCAAATATTTTAGCCACCCAAACTAAAAGAACCATCAGGCAGCAGTAGCTTTAACAGGTGTTTTGCCCAACTACTTTAGCTTAAAATGGTGATTTGCTCTATTTCTTTTTTAGAAAATGACTCAAGCAATGAATCATCAAGAAAAAAACTTAAGGGTCTATGATTCAGGTGAAATAGACACAAAAGACTAATCACCGGCACTTGTTAAGTTTCTTCTCAGACTATGATCTACGAGAAACAAAACAATTGAAATCAATTTTTGATTAAAAAAATCAACTCTTTAACAAAAGATAGGGAAAGAACATATGGTACCTTGTTCACCTTCAGAACCTGTAGCCATGGTGATCTGTCGTCAAGCTCAAAAATTTGAAACCCCTTGAAAATTGCAATAGTTCCTATTGCTTTGTAGAAACTTTTTATCCAAATTTTTCATACTTTATGGCTGAATTTCAAAACCTTAATCACTAATTTTCATCATTGTTGAAAAGAAAATCAAGAATCTTTAAACTGAAAAAGAAATAATGAAGTTATCTAGAAAGTTGATGAACGATGAATAAGGGAAAAAAACTAGAAAGAACCGTGAGCGACAAGTGCAAGATTTTATATCATAAGTAGGGGAAATTGCAAATATGGGTTTCTTCAATTGTTCACAAGCCCACCGAGTAGAACATGTAATGAATTGGGCTCAGCTAAAAAATTGTACCAAGCCAAAAATATTGTTCAGGCTTGGATGGAACAAGTCACGAATGAGTTCCAAATTGAGCTAAGCTAGAGCTGTTCATCCATTTTTTCACCCCTACTTGCAAACAAAGTTGTAAATATAATATTCTTGAAAGAACACATAGATAGATGTAAAAGAACAAATATGTAATTAAAAAATAACATGTATCTCAAATAACAAAACAACCAAAAATTGAACAATTGATTATTAAAACAAATAGGTAACAATAAAAGAACAAATATTAGTATAAGAAAAGATATAAGCTATAGCAACAAACACAAGGTAAGCTATCTAAGTAAAAAGAACAAAAAGTGTAAAAAAAAAAAAAAAAAGAAACAAACACAATATTATAAGCAAACAAGTACTAGGAATAAACCTTGCACAGTCCAAATGATCCAAAAACAAACAGGTATCTCAAATAATAAATAAATAAATAAAAGAATAGTTAGCTATAAGAACAAATAGTAAGGATAAAAGAACATATAGTAGCCATAAAAGAACATATATGAACATATATAAGCTATAGAGAACAAACACAAGGTCAGCTGATCAAATACATCCATTAGACCAGTAACACTTACCAGTTCAAAAAAAGCATTAGGAACTCATGAGGACAAATAGATCTAAATAAAAAGAACATATAATAGTTTTAAATGTGAAAACAATAAGGAAAAAAACACATGCAAGTCAAATAAAACAAATAATTTATTATTTGATGACAACAATTACCTCCTTGCTTTTGGTTCATTGTTTTTTTACTTCTTTTATGATGGCAACAACTTTTTTTTTCTTTTTGGCCACATGTGCTTGTTTAATATTCCTTTTTTTTTGTCCATGTTTGTTCTTCAGCATTAACTTGATTTTCTTCTTCTTGCATTGTTCTTATTGCCATGACTTTCATTTTTCTTTGCTTTCTGCATGCAAATAATATAGGTTTCAACTGGATCCAATTGAATCATTTACATTAATATGATAAGATTTATAGTTGCTCAGCTAGGGTTTCCTTATTGTTCTTTTTTGCCATTTTGACGCTTTAAGTACTTTCGTTGTTAACTTAGAAGATTTTTCCAAATTTAGGTATAGGTTTGGCAAGGAATAGGAAGCAATTTAGCGAAGCAGAATAGGTGGCTTACTCGACAATGAAGACAAAGTGATTTTGAACTAACTGTACTTTTGCTTGGTATTGACGTCAACAATATGAAGCTACTAAGATCGAGTGCTGTTATTTATAGCAGAGAACGCAAATTTTGTGGTAAAAGTCACTAAAGGTTACAAATCGCCAATCTAGAGGTTTGGTGGATCCCCCCCCCCCCCCCCCCCTTTTTTTTGAGCTTGTTTGGATATTGAGTTTTGAGCTAGGTGAGTAAATATCTAGTGGCAGTTAACATAAATTTGTTGTTTTAAAGTGTGGTGGCAATTTTTCTATTTTTTAGAAATCATAGTGCAATGTTTTAAATTGTTTGGGGATGACATATCATAACATCATAGCACGGGACATATTTGCAATGTTTTGAATTTTTTGGGGATGGCGCATGGTATAAGCTAGGCCGATGTAATGCTTATTTTTATTTATTTCTTTATTTTTTGGTAAGCAAAAATGAAGTGAAAAAACCAAGTAGGAGAAGAGAACCTAAGGGCCACGATGGTTGTTCAGTGAGCTCAATTAACAATGGGTGTAAGTAGATTCTACCCCTTCGGATGGGTGTTAATGCCTCTTCGGATTATCACAACAGGACACTGTGGTAAAATTATTCTTCAACTTTAGAAGCAAAATAGCGGAATTGATAACCATTTGGGGTGCAGTTAGAACAGTAATAGTTTTTTTTCTCTGCAATCAATTACTATTTTGTCTAATAGTTTGTTAGTTTTGGGAAGCTTTCGAGATAAAAAATGCCTTAACCAAGAGTTGGTAAGGTTGGCAGTTCAGATTGTTGATGCAATAGAAAAGTTTGATCTACTTGTTAGTTATTGTTCCGCAACAGAGTGTTTCTCTTGCTCATAATTTAGCAGCTTTACTTTTTCCTTAAACCTTGTTTTGTTAATTCTGAGTATTAAAAAAAAAAAAAAGTTGAAAATTGACAGTACCCAAAGCCGTGAGCCGTGAATTTGAGGTGAACAAGCCCCCCGGGGGGGGGGGGGGGGGGGGGGGGGGGGGGGGGGGGTTGAAACAGACAAGTGATGGACCTATATATTCCACGCCTTAGTTACCCGGAAAAAAAAAAAAACAGACGATCTAAAAGAAAAATCACAGCCAACCACACCAGTGTGTGTGGCTGCAAACGTTTCTTCACCAGCCTCCAATGGCAATACAAAAACACAAGGCCCTCAACGTCCCACACAAACCAGAATCTATTTCCATCTCGACACGACATCAACTGGAGATAAGATCCGAGAACTCTCTCTGGATTCGTCGGGCTGTTCTTCAATGGCTGCTGCCTCCGTTTCTGCAACCGTGTTTAAGGGCTGGGGCAGCACGAGTTTGCTGGGGGAGGACTACCCAGCGCTGGCGAGGGCGGTTCCGAGGCATGTCCGGGTGTGTAAAAGGCCGGTGAGGCTGCAGCCGATAATGAAGAACGTGAATGAAGGGAAAGGCATCTTCGCACCCATCGTTGTTGTTACTCGTAATATCATTGGAAAAAAGAGGTTCAATCAGCTCAGAGGGAAAGCAATCGCCCTCCACTCGCAGGTATCCTTTGACCTCTACCCAGTTTTTCTTTCTGATGTAAGTTAATCAGTAGAACAACTCTAATAGAATGTCCAATAATTTGGCAAGATGGCAGCATATAAGTCTATTAGTCCAATTTTAGATGATGTGATTTTTTTGGTACGAAGATGAAAATATATTATAATTTATACCATTATTTCTATTTTTACCATTGAAACTAAAATTAATTTTTTTTTTTTTTTTTGGATTTGGGTGTTGAGAATTTAAGAGAGGATTAGAGAGAATAAAAGATTTGGGGCTTTGCGTAATTTTTCAGATTTATGCATGGAGAGTTTAAATTATAATAATAAGGTAAATTAAATATTTAAAAAATTTTAAAGTGAAACAGCTCATTCTTTTTTACATGCCCAAAAAATAAATACTTTTCATCCTTTCTAGGATAGATGGAGTATAGCCAACAGGTAATTTATGGAATCTATGTCTGACACGTTGGCTATAGAACTCAAACATGTTAATTTACCATCTAAAAGGGCGGAATTTATGTGAAATCACTTGCTGGATTTCAAATTGTGATCAGGTGATTACAGAGTTTTGCAAATCTATAGGAGCAGATGCCAAACAGAGGCAAGGATTGATTCGGCTAGCCAAGAAGAATGGAGAAAGACTTGGGTTCCTAGCATGAGCTTGAAAACCAGCAGATCTGGGTCTTGTTTCTTGTTTCTTTTTTCTTCATTTACATTTCCCCCCACAAGTATCTGCCTTCCCTTCTCCCATATGTATAATCTACTTGTTCACAAATTAGTTTAGTTTGGTCATTGAAATAATTAAATCAAGAATTATATCACTTTTCAATCTCGACTAAAGGCTTAGAAACATAATATTAAATACTATAGTATACCACTTACAGCGGGCATGCGGTATGCAGTATATCAGTTTTCACAGTATATCAAAATACCACATGGTATACCGTGACATACCGTACTTATTACAGGTATATTACTTACCACTAATTTTTAAAGTGCTTTGGTCAATTTACCGTAGTATACTGCGGTATATCGTTTGATTTACCATATGTATATCGTATATTGTGAGTTAGATTTTTTAAATAAATTTATATTAATGTACCAAATACATATATTTAATTTTTTTTTACTAAATAATATTTATTTTGTCTTATATATTCCATTTTTTTCATTTTCATATAAAAAATAAATCTTTTTTATATATTTTACTTATATTAGAAAAATTATGTTACAGAATAATTAGAGTACATATAAAAATATGCAAAAAAAAATTATATTTGATGTTTTTTTTATCTTAAACAAATATTTTAATATTTTTTTGGAAAACGGTGACGATATGTGACTTTGTATATCATGATTCATACCTATAATTTGTAGTTACTTGCATCCATCCTAAAGGAAAACAAAAAAAAGGTTCCCTTGCATCATAATTTATTAAATTGGTTGTTTTGAGGTTCATTTAGGAACCTAGAATGAACTATAAAAGGCCAAACTGCATGAATGATCAAGAAACTAAATACCCAATGCACCTTAGGGATAATCAAGCTCGAACTAATGACTTCCACCACGTTAAGGTGGCTCTCTACTACTGAGTTATATCCCTTCCTTGCCTCCATCAAGAAATAAGTATGAATGCATAGAATCCAGTGTCCCTAAAAAACTGGAGATATATACAATTAGATATCAAATATGTACAAATTTAATGTGCAAAGAAAGTGAGACATCTTTATAGATAATGTATGACATATGTACAAATAATATTATAAATATATTACCGATATATTCAATAGTATGTAAAAAGCTCAACATCCAATAAGAAAAAAATGAATGGATGCAACAAATTCCACTTCCTGCTAAATTAGATATATATACAAATCAAATAATAGATATATATATATATGAACGCAATGTAGAAAAAATGTGATAGATATGTACAAATCATGTAAGATATATGCACAAATAAAATTACAAAATATTACTGATATATGTACAAATAAGATCACAAAGGCAACTAAATGAAGAGACACAATGAGCCTAATGACAACAGCGGCCCTCTAGTGCCGGCCATACCTCTAAGCCTCTCTATCTCTTTCTCTTCGTTGGGCAACAACAAAAACAAATAAAGATGACTAACAGAGAAATAGATGCGATGAAGATCGGTGACCCCAACGAGGGTAATGGAGGCTTTCCCGTGTCAATTGTACCTTCGATCTGACTGTAGGCTTGAAGGTAGAGAACAACTGCTGTGATGGTTAAAGATGAGATATGCAAGGGAAAAAAAAGTAGATATGAGAGAAGACGACGAACAGACATTGCCAGGGGGAAAAAACACGCTTAGAATTAACATGTTTTAATGAGGATAAAATAGTAAAATTGCTCGTATGGTGAATGCATGGAAAGACGCATTTTTTTTACCAACACACGGACCTTTGCTTTGTTTGATTTCACATTGGTCTAAATCTTATAAAGCGTTGCATATTGTTTCCCATCCCTATAGGAAGACTGAATTAAGCACATAAACCTCATTCACAAAGAGGAGAAATAGATAATTTGAATAGTTTATTAACTAAAAAAAATGATATAGTTTGAATTTACTAGAATACACTTAACCAAAAAAATTAAATTAAAACTAAAAACTTGATGTTTAACAGTTACATCAAAGTTAACAAATTTTGTAAGGCTACAGACAAATATGCAACAGAATTTAAAGGTTTGTAACTAATATTCAATGAAAGGGGGGGTTAAAGACCAATTTGCGACAGTAATTATAGGCTTTGGACCAATATTGCATTTTACCCCTTTGTTTATACTTAAAAGTTTCTTGATCTGGAAGCTAACCAGATCAACCAACAATACAAGATAACAGAAATTGCATTTCCATTATCCTCTTACTGAGCGTGAATTATTTAGATACATTCATATAGAAGTTTCTTTTAATTACAAATAGATGAAAAATCTTGAAATATTTAAGCTGAGGGGCATTTATATGGTACTAAATTGAGCTAGTTCAATAATTCCAGAATCTGATTTAATCAATCCAATGCATTATGGCCGAGAGAGCCTCATGGATATTGATAACATTTTCTAGTCGAAGAATGATTTGGTTCGAGATTTGGTTGGGATGATAATGGTGAAACCAAATAATGGATTTGTTTGTGTGCTATTGCCATGGATCAAGAAGGTTAATAAAAGAAAGCTTCGAGGCTGCGTCTATTCAGTTCGTTTGAAGATCATGCAAGTATGAGCAGGAAAGGAATTGAAGCTTCAAAAAGGTTCGGGCTCCATTGGAAACAGTGGCCAGTTTTTATTGATAGCTTTCAGTGTTAAAAACTTCAAAGAGCTATCTCACTCTCATCCATCTTAGTCGGTTAACCTTAAAACACTAATCTCAAACGTTATTCTAGACAAAACCTTAAATTTGTTTCCATGGCAGCTGTTAATAAGATTGCCATTTTGTAATGCGTAGCACACAATAGGAAACAGACCTTTAGCAACCAACTTATACAAGAATCAGACAAAAAAAATAAAAGATTGTAGTTCCAATAAGCTGGACGGTAACCCAATTCTCAAGGTTCACTTCCCTTACACGGAAACAGAGTTAAGATCAAAAGATTTATGTACCAAAACACTGGAAAACCTCAAACTTGAGATTAGCGGTAAAAAAACACTCAGAACCCAGAAAATAAACATCGTTAAAACATTGCCAGGGGCAACACAAGTTGCTTTCCAAAATTGAAGCTCAGACACTGAAAGCTGAAGCTGCAACAGGAACATTTCAATTCGATCTTGATCATCAAATGCTGCATTGCAACACTTGCCCACATATTCACCAATCCAATTCAAGTTAATAATGGGAATGGCAGGCCCGAGGAAATGTGAGTAGAACTAACATATTAGTATTCAAATAACTGTCCACAAATTGCATTTCATTCTTGTGCATAAATATAACTCAAAACCGTTGCCGATATCCTGATAAATGATAATCCAATAGCAAGAGGTATCAAAACCAGAGCACGCAACATGGTAAATAAAACATCACAGGAAAACCCTCCTACACGATGGCATTGGCAGCACTTGCAATCCTTGGCCAAAGATCAGCACACTCCTTCGCAATTGGACCAGTGATTGCAGAACCTTTCATTTCCCCCTTTGGATTCACGATAACACCAGCATTATCTGCATAAATAATCGGTCAAGTCAGATGCTTGTAATGGTAGTTTAAGTAATCTCAGAAAGAAGATATAAGAATATCTAGACATGAATGTGCAGAAGTGCACCATGGGGAACTTCATCAAGAAAAACGTTCAATTTTCAAAAATTCAAGTATTTCTAGATGCTATCAGAAGAGGTGAATCCAGAGACTAAAGATGCAATAATCCAGTTTTAAATAAACCAAATTACTATTGTTAACAAATAGAAATACCCAATGCATGCCCACAATGGACAACATCATTATACTGTCCAGTTGAGGGGTTCACTAGTTAAACAGCATACTGGGTAAAGCACAATGGAGAAGAATTAAAAAAAAAACGCTGAATCAGTTTTTAAATGTGAAATGTCATTAACACGGCAACCACTGCAAACAAAGTTTGATTCCTAGCACATCATCACAATGCAATTCTTGAATGAAAAACAGGGATAGAACAAGGCAAACCAGAGATGGCCTATGAAATGTGCCAAAATGATAAAGGTTAAATCCCAATTAAGAAATATCCCACTCGAGATAATATCCGACCACAATACATTTTAGCTGGTCTAAGGAAGCATCAAACAGTTAAATGCAAATCTAGTTGCTGTATCCGGTGCTACTTAACCAGCAACTTTCTATCAAATGTACCAGAACATATAGAGTAGGAAAAAACTCAAAAGCTTAATTGATTATAGAATTTGCAATGCATGTTAAATCAAAAGCCAGAGAATATGAGCCAGCATACTATAAAGCCCTTCTCCATAACACCACAATAGCAGCAAAGCGGATCCATAACAACGACAGCAGCTGCCAAAATAAGCATTCTAGTCCTTGTACCAATGAACATGATCAGGACCAACGCAACCTCATGTATGCACTTTGACAGGGGAAATGAAGAACAAGCAGCAAAAAGTACCTTCAAAGTACATGAAAACCCCATCCTTTCTGCGCCACGGCTTGCGTTGCCTAACAATGACAGCAGGCAACACCTTCTTCCTGAGATCAGGCTTCCCCTTCTTCACAGTGGCCATCACCATGTCCCCAGCACAAGCAGAAGGCAGCCTGTTAAGCCGGCCCTTGATTCCCTTGACTGAAATGATGTAGAGATTCTTGGCACCCGTGTTATCGGCACAGTTCACCGTTGCAGCCACTGGCAGACCCAGTGACATCCTAAACTTGTTACCAGCACTCCCTCCACGTCCTACAAAAACTCGTAACCCATTTTCAGTCATCTAATCGTTTTCCTGCATAACAAATTAAACAAAGAAACGAGAAGAAACCATCGATTTCCCACATGAACTCAGTTTCCCCATCACAATCATACAATTAACACTTTCCCGGAAAAAAAAAAAGAAAAAATCTACAATAAACATGTAAAAGTTCCTACAAGATAATCTACAAGCCCGAGATCTAAACATTCAACACAATTTTCTACATAAAGAACGTAGAATGAAACAATAAGAGAGATTGAGCGACAAAGAGCTGACCTCGCTTCGACATTTTCAACTGGTTGAGACGAAACAGAACTCACAGCTAGAGTTTTTTGCAATTTATAGAGACGAACTAGGGTTGGAGAAGATTTACTGGACTCGACTGGGCCGTCCGACCCTTAGTTTCCTCACATGGGCCTGACCCATTGATTAACTTCCTCCCGAGGCCTTCAGTATCCTGCCGCATTTTGTATCCCGAGTAATCCGAATCAAGTTGTGTTAGTGCTTTCGGGGTAGAGGTGCTCAAAAGGACACGTTGGGTCCAACTCAGGTCATATCTGACTCGAAACCAGTCAAACCTAGCTCGTCACAGGCCTGGGTAAGGCACGGTATATAAGGGGCGGCTATGGGCCTTAGGGAAGAGGGGGATGGACTTTGGACCAGCAAGGGTTGGCTTGTAGGCACAAGACCCGTCTTGGCTCAGCCCAAGACCCGTGGTCCCAGTTTGGTCCCAACGGTAGGGAGACATCGGTCATGTTATATTGGTATAGAGCTGCAAACTAATTTGGAATCGATGGATAACTGAATCAATATTAACAACATTATGGAAATTGTTGGATAAATCCTAGAACGAGGCCGCCAACTATGTATCACTTTACCATCAAAACTTAGGTAATAGGTCATTCTTATACCAAATTTATTTTAATTTAAATTAATTTAATTCAAAATTATTTATTTTTTACATCTTTTTTCATGGAATCAATTTTATTCAAAAGCTCATATTACGTTGGTGTAACAATTGAGTAAAAGTATAATTTTTATGATATTATTATTTTTTATGAATTTTTCTTTTCTAGACACTAAAAATGAAAAATTCATGAAAATTTAACAACACTGTAAAAATTTTATTTTCAATGGTTTATTATATATACCTATATAATATTAACTTTCGAGTATAATTAGTTTTGGACAAAAAATATAAAAATAAATATAAGTCTTTTTGAATTAAGTTGACTTCAATTAAAATAAATTGGTTGTTAATCTATTAATTTTAGATAGAACATTTTTAAATTTTCCATATCAACTCTGTTAGATGTCATCCCTAATAATATGACATCAATTTTAAAAATCTAAGTTTGAATTATTTTTATTTTTTTTAGTAAATTTAAAATGTTTAATAATTTTTTAACAATTAATAAATAACATTATAGTAACTTTTAAAACAAATAGTCTTCAAAAAAAATTGTGTAAAATCAAATTTTAAAAATATAAAAAAATTAAAAAAAAAAAGCCTTAAACTCGGGTTAGGCCTGGCACAAAACCAACACGCCTTTACCTAGGCCCAAGGAACACCTATCCTTTCAGGATAAGTTCTTTCAGATTTTCATTAATAAAAATTTTAATTTGAGACCTAGTGTTTCATTTTTATTTTTTTAAAAATAAATTATATTCCCTCCGTTTTGCATTAATTGACCCATTTGCCTTTTTTTACTAAAGTTTAACCTGAACATATTCATATTAATATGTATTAAAAAAATTCTTAAAAAAGATATTTAGAAACTATGGTCTTTAAAGTTTCATTTTCATATAAAATATTCATATTTTTATAATAAATTTTATAATAAATAATATCATAAATTAGTTGATGTAAATAGTAAAAATGTTAGTTTTGTGAAACAGAAGGAGTAAGTAATTATTTTTTCATATAGTATTATTCATTCAATTTACATATCAATTGAAACTCTATATTTTTAGAAGCTCAAATAGTGCTTTTAAATATTTTTTTGAAAAATTAAGTATTGTTTATTAAATTTTCTTCTCTTTAAATTCATGAAATATTAATTATTTTCTAAAATAATTCTGGTCCATGGATATTAGGTAAATAAAGTATCAACTTCCAAATAGCATTTCTTATAGACAACATCTTAGAAAAAATAAAATAATCCATGATGTATGTATGGTTGTATGTGTATGTAAATATGTTAAGATAGAGAGATCTAAATGGACACAAAATAACCTTTTGATCTAATATGTGCATCCTTGGGAACTTGACCTAAAAATAAGATAAGGTTAGAGAACCTGAAGTTGCATTTTCTTGAAAACTCTACGACAATCAAGTCAGCTGATCATTTGGTCAAGAATATAAGTATAAAAAAACCTAGGAAGAGGCCCTTTTAAGCCATCGGCAATTCTAGAGTCCTCTCTTTTATAGCTCATGTTGGGGTAGTCTTAGGTTGATTAGGCTAATGCAAACCACTGTAATAAGGTCTTTATAGGGACTAAATTGGGCTTAACATATCAATCAAGTCAAGCCATCCTCCTTTTGGTGGCCCGAGATGATGGAAATGTAACAAGAGTAGCTTTCTAGCTAGGTTGGTCGAAGTTAATTAACTATTTGATCAATTGATAGCAAATGCTTCTAAACTATTTGTTTTAAGACAAAGGCTAGCTCTTTAATTGTGAAAGTTTGAGGGGGTAGATTTTCTAAGTAGAGATGTTAGTGAGATGTCAATGCAAATGTAAGGTCTTGCCACTTTTTTCAACTTAACAAGTGATACTTTGAGCTTATAAGTTTGGACAATTTAGTGTAATTTTTTTTCTAAAATAATGGCGGCAAATATAGGCTAGCCTAAATCACATTGGCTTTGGTAACTTTCTCTTTGGGGGTGCTAGGGCCAGTCGCTTAAACATTTTTTTATGGCATGTTTGGGGAACTAGCCAAACCATCACAAAGCTAAGCATGTCAACAAGTTACTAGGTGAAACCATGCTTGTTCAATGCCTCAAAATATTAAAGCAATACCCAAACCCTAACCCATTTGGTTGGATCATTTACCTATCACGGAGTCGAACAGAGTCTGAAAGACCCTGTGATCATTTTCTCCAACAACCCTTTACTTGTCTTGTGAATACCAAAAAAATATTAGAGTTAGAGCCATTTTATATTTTTGTCTTCCAAGCTTCCTGATATGAGTTGAGAAAAGAGAAAAAAAAATACTTCATGCCTTAAGAATAGGAACGTGTGAATTGAACTTTATAATATTAAAACCAGCATTATCATTAAAGCACTAATCAAAACTCAAATTATTCATAAAGAAAAAATAGAGAAGTGGTTGGATCAAATCTCTGATTGGTTGACCCAAGAAATCAAGACTTGTGAACCACAATCAAGGTCAATGTCACAGTCCCATAGTGTGTCTTTGAGTAAAGTCTTCTGATGGTCAAGTTAACTCTTTTGAAAATAAATGCAGTAGCTATGGAAGTAAAGTATTTAGTTGTGCACACCTAGGATGTGTTGTGGGTTTTTCTTTTATACACATAGGTGCCAAACATAGCCCTTTAGAATTGTATTAATAAGGGATTTCCTTCCTTGTAAAAACCTTTTTTATTATATACCTTCCTTAATTAGAACTCTTATTTAACTGAGATTATATGTAAATCAGTTGGATCTAGAAACCAAACTCTAACGGGTAAGACTGAATATGATATTAAATTGGTTATTTATTAAAAAAAAACTATCAACAATCCATAAAAAATTGTGATATGTATAACATATTTTCTCATGAATTAGATTATTTAACATATTAAATTATTTTTAATTCTCAAAAAGTAGAAAACACATGAAATTACTATAATACGAAAGATGAGATATTGAATTAGAAGAGTAATTTAGGCATTGGGTAGAGGTCTAGGGATCAAAATTTTATGAGATCTAGTTTCGAGATCAATCTTTATGAGATCCAACTTCGAGATTAAATTTCACGGGATCTAATTTAAAGAAAGGCCATTTTGACAAAGGCATTGGTGAGAGCTGCTTGCATGAAGACCCCTAGTGAAACATCACCTTAGCAAAATGCCCTTTGGACTAGGGCTCCCAGTCAAACAAAACACCTAACAAGAGCCCTTTGCACTATATGGCAGCAAACACCTTATCTATGAAATGTTGGTAGGTAGCACCTGCGTTCTTCAAACTGAAGGGCATTCGTATGTAATAAAAGATGTCTTCATTGATTATGAAAAAGGTTTTTTCCTCATCAATTGGGTTCATCTGAATTTAATGATACCTACTAAAATAATTTGAAAAATTCAGGTCTTATTAGTCAGTAATTGAATCTACAAGTTGATCGATTGAGGGGTAGAAGTCCTTCAGGTAAGCATTATTGACTTTGATGAAATATATGCAAATCAAAGTTCATCACTTTCTTTTTTAGTGGCAATCACTACATTGTTAAGTTAGTTGAGGTATTTTAATTCTCATATCACCTTGCCTCTATGAGTCGTTAAACTTCTTATTTTATGAAAGCTCTATTTTGGAGGGCAATGTTCATTTTTCTTTTATCTAATGGGTTATGCCTTAGGATATACTTTTAAGCTATGTTAGATGATGTCTAGATTGATACCAGGCATATCCTTCAATGAGTAAACAAATAGATCTTTATTAAAAAGTAAAAATGATAAAAGTTGGGTTTTCCCCTATCTAGACATTTGCTGCCCTATAAGGGTTACTTGGCTCTTCTCCATCCTTGACTTCGAGACTTTTCAAGGATGGTTTGTTTGATGTCTTTGAAGGTTGTGCGCCCAAGATCTAGGCACATAACTTTAATGGTGCTTGTCGGGCTTTGGTAAACAACTTTCTCTCCTAGGTCTAATCAATGTAAATGAAGGCATCTCTTTATTCTGTCCCAAAGGTCACCCTTAGCCCTATTTGGTAATGATGGCATTGTACAGAGATGAGACATCGATCATAATGAACCTTGTCATGAATGAGGTGAAAAACTTTAAGCCAACCTTGATAGATTTTTCCTTAGTATATGAAGGGTAGATCAATCCATCCAAGGACATGCAATTTGCCTAGTCCTACACTGAATGTGAGGTTAGGCATCAGTCTCAACTTTAACTCAAAAATGCCCAAACTCAGTAACACATCAATGTTAAAACTGTCATCACTAAGAACTCTTTTAACATTTCAGCTTTTGATGTAAGCCGTTATTATGAGGCAATCATTATAGGGGAACTTTACGTTTGGCCTTTTATGGCCTTGAAAAGTGATTTGTTAGTTTCCATTTAAGGTAGTCTTGTAGTAATTTTGTGGATGACTTCAGCTAGAGGTTGTCTTTGAGGAATCCTATTGTTTCTTCACTGATCAATATCGTAGTCGTTATCATCATTTCTCTTCTTATTGTTCCTTCTTTTGTGGTTATTTAGGGATAGAGAATGAAGATACTGCCTCATCTATCCATACTTAATGAGGTTTTTTATATACTTCTTTAGTTGATGATACTCTTTAGTGTTGTGCTTGTTAACTTTGTGGTACTTATATTAGATCTTTAGGTTCCTTTCATTGTTCGAGGTTATGGGCATCGAGAATTTAACACAACCTTACTTCTCTAAAGCCAACAAGATGCTAACCCTTAAACTGTTTAACAGGGTATAAAAGGGCTTTTCCCCTCGTTGTTTCCAAGGTCACCCACTTCTACCCACATCGCTTTGAGGTTTGTCAAGTGACATTTTCAGTTTTTTTTCCATCACACTTTACCTCCAATAGTGTAAGTTCTTTGGCATCTATATATATTGTTTGGCCCTCCAGTAGAACTCCTCAAGGCAACAGGTATCTCTTTCAAGAAAACCAAGGCCAATAATGTGCCATGCGAAAGTCCTCGACTTATGGCGAGGATGCATATTTTGGGACAAAAGTTAGTAATGCTTAGAGCTTCTTGGTTGAACGGGTTGATATAGTCTTGGATAGATTCAACATTCCTTTAGACTATGTTGAACATCTAGGCAGCAGTTTTTATCGCCGGCCTACTTCATTGAATTGATGAACGAATATCGTGGAGAGTTCCTAAAAACTAGAAAAAGTACAAGGGTACAAAGGCATTAATTAAGCAATTGTTGAGCATAAAAAAGTTACCTTCAAATACTTGTAGAGAATAAGATCATCTGCTCCATGAATCATCATGTTCTTACACTTGGTAAGGTTTGCTTGGGGGTCATCTTTTCCATTATACATCTGCAAGCAAGGGACCTGAAGTTGATATGGGTAGGTATGTTTAACACTTCTTAGGTGAAAGAGGTCTCGTCATAAGCTGGTGTGTTAGCCAACCTAGTCCAAATGGGCTAGTGGGATAGCTACTTTTTCACCTTGCCAGCCTTTCCAAGAGCTTCTCCATAATAGTAGTCAATGTTTATTCTCCTCTTTTATGAAGGTACTTAGAATAAACGAATAATACTTTCATTCTGGAAAGTAATTCTTCTGGTAAGGAAATTTGTACTTCCTTGAAGTGGAGCACCTTCTTATTGGGTTAGCTTTCTGGGAGTGAGAGGGAAGTTCTACTAGCATCATGTATGCTATAACATAAGTCACTTTTCTAGGAAGACTTCCCTAATGACTAAATAGATATCTTTGGTGAAGGGTCATTTCCAAAGGGTTTTACTTGCCTTAGGCTTTGCTTAAACTTCAAGGGGATCTTCATGACCAAGTTGTGCTAAAAGTCACACTAGAAACTCATGGTCATAGTAATGACTCTCTTATCTTCTAGGGTGGATGTGTGATGCTATGGAAGAGGATCCATATCCTAAACTCTGTTCTTTTTTTAGTGACGTGTTTTAACCATGGCAATCCTTGTTGTGATTCCCAAAGTCATCGCCAATTAATATCTTTCATCATTTTTACAAGAAGAGGTCACCATGGCTGAGATAGGTACAATGAGATTCTGGTGTTAGTCACTTGAAATATAAAAAAGATAAGTTCAGAGGTCCCTAGAGTTTTTTAGGGTAGGAGCCTTTGATGCTCAAGTCAAGTAAAGTTGAGAGGATTCAAGAGTAGCAAAACACAAAGTAGAAAGACTATGACTTAGTTACCTCAAATGTAAAAGTCTTTCACGTATATATAGGTAGAAGTGACTTTTCTATTTCACGGATCCCAAGATTTGGTCGGTGACAGGGCAAACTAAATCCAAAATACTGGAATTCATACTCTAGATGCACCTCTGCCAACTAGCCTCTTGACATCTACAGTTAACAGTAGTTAGTTTGTGCCACAGTAATGATTAAGTCAAGGTGCGAAAGTCTCTTATAGGACATCCCAGGTAGGGACCTTAGTTATGGGTCATTTTAAGGTCTTTGATATGATATTCTAATGTATGTTTTTGGTCAGATTCCCTTGTATTGCTAAGCTCCCCCGATTTGGGTGTTCTTCAAAGTTGTGGTGCTTGAGCGATCTTGATGTCTCAGGAGTATGTTAGCACTTCGTCATTAATGTGTATAAAAGGAGACCCTCACGGTACATCCTAGGTATGCATACCTAAATACCTTTCTTCTGTAGCTAATTTGCCCATTTTTTGGAAAGCTAACTTGACTATCGGAGGGTTTTCCCAAGACATATTCTAAGATTCAAACATTCTCTTTCATTGCAAGTTCACAAGTGTTGGTTCACTATGTCAATTAATCGAAGATATGGTCCAACTACTTCCCTTATTAGTTTGGCTATCACCACTTCTTTTATAAATTACTAATACTCCCTACTTTTTTCTACAACTAACCCAAGTTTGATTAATTCTTTAACTGTAATTATGGTTTTAATATTGTAAAAAATCAATTTATATGTTCCTAATCTTTAACCATAATTATGTTCCTACACCATGAAGTATTTTTTTTTTCCTTTTTTCAACTCATACGAGGTTTGGATTTTGGAACACTAAAAGAAAAAATAAATAAAATGGGGCCCCACTCTAAGATTGTGAGACATTTTTCGGGATAATTACAATTTCCTTCATGAGATTTAGGTGAAATTACACTTTCTCATTACCTTTTAAATACAGTTCAATAGTAACTTTTGAAATCTTAATTTAGATATTACAGTAGTTATCTTTCAGTAATTTCAATATATATGATATTCTTTTTTATAGTTAAGGGATATTTTAAATTATTAGTTTTTTCTTTTTGTATTTCTTTCAGTTCTAAAACAGTATTTTTTAATTTTCAATTAATCATAAAAATATAATATATAAATTGAAATTGCTTGAAGATGAAATTAAGATTTTAGAAGTTGCTGTTGAACTATATTAAAATGGCATGGGCTAAAGTGTATATTTTTAATATAGAATGGAGCAAAGTGTAATTTCACCTAAACCTGTGGGCCAAATTGTAATTAACTTGACATTTTGTTGTAGTGGTAATAAGACCTAAAAATAAATCATTAATCACCTATTAATCTCCTAAAAGTGAATAACTAAGGAAGTGGTTTATTTTAAGGGAATCAATGGTTCACTTTCAGGTATGTTGTTGTTGTGATAACTTGTTGACGCAGCAAATAAAATTTTTCCATTGAACGGGCTTGGTTTCACCCAGTCCTCAATTGATGTGCTTAGCTTTGTGATGGTGTGCTGGCCAGTTCTCTTTTGGGTTAAAAACCAGCTGAGTTTCTTATCGAACAGTTCAAGCTTGAACTCAATTTTTCAGTTATTGAATTGAGCCTAATGAGTTTCGAGCTGCATTTTCAGTTCAAACTCTTAATGAGCTAAGATTTGAGCTTGGTAATGTTCAACTTAAACTCTTATTGAGTCTAACAAGTCTAATATTTTGTAATATAAAAATTAATAGTAATTTTATTTTTAATATGTCTATACTCTAAAATTCTAATTTATATTCCTTAAATCACATTCAAATTTGAAATTGAGCTCAAACTTTAAATTAAACTTGAATCGAGCTCAAACCTCACATTAAATTTCGAGTGTATGAAGCCATTAAGCTAAGCCTGAACCTTTTTAAGACAAGTTTCAAACTCTAATTTTTGAATTTATTGAGCCCAAACATAAATTAAGTCAATTCTTAACAAATCAAGTCTTCAAACATGCGATATTCAGGGTTGACTCGACTCGTGCGTGTCAAAAACAGATTGTTTGAGCGGCAGACCCTAGCACCCCTCTTTTCGCTATTGCCCAAGGCATGGAATAGATGCACGTGGACGGAAGAGTAGATTAATTATTAACAAATAGAGGGAAAAAAGTAAAAAGAACAACAGCGCGAGAGAAAAATTGGGGGAAAATGGCGGAGAACAAAGTGAGCATAGTCCATCAGCTGCTAGCGGTGAAGGAAAATTCTGGCAAAAGCTACAATCAGATAGCGGCGGAGACCGGACTGACCAATGTATACGTGGGTCAACTTCTTCGCCGGCAGGCCCAGCTTAAACCGGAGACCGCCCCAAAGCTCCGGGCGGCTCTGCCCGAGCTGACGGAGCACCTTCTCCTAGAGATGGTAAAACCGCCCATGAGAGGTTTTGATCCTCACATCATACAAGAGCCCACCATTTACAGGTCCTCTATTAGAAAAAAAATCCATTCTTTTTTGGTGGGTTGTAGGGGTTTTCTTCTATCTTCTATTTTTTACGCCTCTGTGTTGGCAGATTGAATGAAGCGGTTATGCATTTTGGTGAGAGCATCAAGGAGATCATCAACGAAGAGTTTGGCGATGGCATGTGAGTCTGATATTCCTTTTCCTTTAATGAAAGGTTTTTAGAATTTTTTATATTTCTGATTCAGTTCGATTGATGGGTGCTTTGGGAATGACTTAAATTTCTAATCAAATGGCTCACTATTGTGTTACCTCATTGATAAGCAAATTCAATTCATGTATTGATGATTCATCCCCCAAGAGAACAGAATGATAGGAAAATACATCTAAGTGAGAATCACTCTTGTTTTCTTTTTCTGGTTAGGGGTTTGGTTGGTTTGTTTGCTTGAAATGTTATTTATTACCTCAAAGAAGTGGCGAATTGGACCGTGTTGTTGGGGGCTTGTTTGTTTAACATATATGGAGAAGTATTTACATGTAAATTTGAAGGTTAGGCTAGCATCACCAGGGCGATGTTGTCCAAATTGCTCAATGGATAGTTGCTAGAGGGGCAGCCATTAAGTTTATTGAAGTTTCACTTCAAGTGTTTGGTGTTTGATTTTTCTAACTATCATTCCTTCTTGTTTTAGCATGTCTGCAATAGACTTCTACTGCTCTGTGGACAAAGTTAAAGGTGTGGATGGTAAAGATCGAGTTGTAATAACACTTGATGGAAAATACTTGCCCCATTCTGAGCAGGTTTGTTCTCTTTCGCACTCCTTCCCGATGAGTGATTTACAATAATAAATATGCCTACAAGCATAGAGCTCATGTGAAGGTAGCACGAGTGGATCTGCAGTTGAATTTGATTTTTTTTTTCTCTTGTTTCTTGTTTTTTTGTTTTTTTCACCAGAAGAGAGAGCTTTATTAAACATCTAACATGGCTCAAAATGAATATCAGAGAACAAAAGTTTTCCTAACAAGGGTGAGGGACTTCGAGTTGAATCTTTTGATCTCAACCGCTTATGGATCCAAGTCACAATATAAGTAGCACTTTTGTTAGCTGACTTTGAAATCAAACTAAAAGAACATGATTTAAATTGCTGAATGAGCATATCAATATCATCCTTGCTAGTGGTCATCCACCACTGAGCTTTTTCCTTGAGAGCAGTAACCAATGCCTTGTCATCTGTTGGTCACATGAGAGACGTAAAGCTACAAAGCTTTCTGTAGATAATTCCTGACAGCTTTTGCACTAGCTATCTGAAGATCATATGCTGGAATATTGAGCCTATTTTCAGCTTTAAAATCTTTTCCCTGAGTGTCTCTAAGCATGTGCACAATTCCTGCACAGTTTGAAGACGCATTCCAATTTCCAGCCACATTAAGCTTGATGAAGTGATTAGTAAGTCTATGCCAATGTGTGGGAAGAGAATTACCTGTGAGTTTGTGATCTAATCTTGTTCCTTGAGCTGCCAGGTACACTGCATATGCCTTCGTAACCCTGCAGAACACACTATCAACTTTGAAAGCTTTGTGCTGGTGAACCACCTCATTCCTAGTCACCCATATATACCACACATGAATAGGATCGCTGGTTTATCACCAGTATGGTTACCTGCTCAATCAACTAGAGCTAGGCTAAAAATATAGTGATGCCTGCTTGTCAATTCTATACTGCAAGCAAGCAAACCAAGTAGCCCTTGTCCACTCAAATTCGAGAATAAGATGTTCCATACTTTCTCTATGGCTGCAGAAAGAAAGTTAAAAAATCTTTTAACATGTCTCTTTAGTCACATTCTGGGTTTTGCCAACTTAACTGAGGCATAATTTCTGTTTCTTTGGAGTTCATTTAGACTTCCATAGAAATTCAAGGTAGAAGGATAAAAGTCCTGATCACATCCTTTGCTTGGAATGATGCGCGCTTTTCACTGTAACTTCTCCTGTTATCTCATTGGGCCAAATCATTTTATCCTCTAGTTGTGTTCCGGTTTATAGGAATTTGTCCTGTGGCCTTCAGCTTTTCTTCTGAAACTACACTAATACACGCTGCAAAAGAACCAAATTTCATGTGTTAGATTCCAAATCTATAAGATCCTTAACCTGTTTGTTACTGATAGAAGCAGGAACATCTCTTAGCTGGTGCAATTTGCATCCTCTGCAGCCTGAAACCACAGTTCATTCTAAATCTGGACATTCTCTCCGTTTCTGATTTCCCAACAGCAGTCATTTTGTTTTTACCACATCTTTGCTTGCCAAGATGCTAGACTTTTCCCATGAAGCCTTTGAGTTTTTATGACATTTAAAAAATTCAATGAGAATAGCGAGAATATTATTGCAGATTCTCTGTTAGTGTCAGTAGGAATCGAGTAGGCTTTCATATGTGAAATTTCATCACCATCTTTCTGTATGATATTTCCTGGACACAACAAATCATTCCTGGGATACAATAAAACCTTGCTGAAACATTCTGTGAAGTAGTGAAATGGTTGCCTTGAGACATATGCAAGAATAAACCTGTAGTAGGTGTCTTTTGAATGCATTAAACTGACTGCGCAATGCCTCTTCTGCAAAGATGCTGCTTCGACTTGTACTAGACAATCGATATACTTGCGTTTCAAGATCCTCATGTACTGTTTGTTTTTCATGCAGAAATTGGAGCACATGGTCTCGAGGAAACAGCTGCCATGAAGGTAGCGTAATCAGCTGACGCAGATCCTTATTGCCCTTATTTCCTCGCGTGAATGGTCTTTAGAGTGATGCTAGCTTGTGTCCCTATCATGTGCAATTCAACTGGTCTGTCTCTAGGTGCTCAGATAAACGGTTTCAACAACTTCAGAAAGTTGGCCTAAATTTTATTTTCTGTTTCAAATTTATCCGCGTTTGATTTCATATTGCAGAATCAAGTATTGTATTGTTTTTTTTTTTTTGCGTTAATGGTACATTTAATCTTTGGATCTCTCCCTCTTCAAAAACTAGGTTTTCTACCAGCTTTAGGCTCCTTTTGACCTTACTAAATGGATAAGTGCTTATTAGCTTTTATTGCTTATTTTCATTTTTGTTTCTTAATTATTTACAACTAATATTATTTGACAGGTAATATTCTATTGAGCAGCGATTTTTTGACCTGATGGTGGACGGTTACTTTCAAGTTTCTCTCTTTATTTACCTAATAATCATTTAAATAATATTGTTTTTTGGCCAAAAAAATTACGAAAATTTTCTTCTTACCTAGTTTAAAAAGGGGGAAAAAAAAGAATTGTTTTTTTTAAAAGAAAGAAAATTGATTTAAAAGTGTTTCGTTTTTTGAACTTCTTAAAGTATAAGGCTTTAATTGATATACAAGTTGAGTGGATAATCATTGTATGGAAAAAAATAATCACTAATAGTTACTTATCAAATCCTTCTCCAATAAGAACCGTGTGAACCCAAGTTTCTATTCCTGTTTGTTCTACGGAGAAAATGGGAGGGAAATGTTCAAATGTGGGATTTCTAACATTCACAATTTTCTTATTATCCGTTAGCTTTTTACGGGCGACAGTTTCTGTTTTTTTTTTTTTCTTTCACTATATGTGTCTTGTGTCAAATTCATGTTTTTATTTAAAGTGTCCGAGTTTATTTGACATGTTTTTTTTTCCCTACATTATTTTCAAAAGAACTGAAAAAAAACATAAAGAAATGTGACCAAAAGACCTCTAGTAATTTACCCCCCAAAGTAACCTTAAAAACCTTTCACTCAGTTCAAGAACTAAAAAAATTAAAGGGTTGAATTAGAAAAAAAAATGTTTTTACTCATAGAAATGTTACAATAAGTTTGGGACATTCAAATCCAAAATCTTAGAATGGATTTTTTTTTTAATAATCATGAACAGAATCAAGAGGGAATATAATTAAGGAAACATAGAAACAACAATATAATGGGCAAGGAACACTCGAGATTTTAGAACTGCTATCACCAAGAATTGATGCATGGAATCCATTAGGAGAAGCATGTGTTATAGTAAGTCCACGATAGTAGTTTTGATTATGAAGGTGCTAGACAACACTTGAAGAACCTGTGAACAATCTGTCAGGATTGTTGCTGAGGAGATCTGATGTGAAGATAAAAAAATTAGTGCTTCATGGATAGCCCAAAGCTCAGCTTCCGAAGTAGAATCACACCAAGGAATGAAGAAGCTTTCCGTTGTTGAGGAAGGGCATCATAGCCCAACTAAACCCAAGCAACTGCACCTTCGCTAATAGAACTTAGCCAAGCTCCATCCATAATGAAAATAGCTAGTTTAACTAGAGAGAGTTGGTTCTGGGAGCATCCCTAAGTACGGCACAAGGTGCATGGAGGATTGAATGGGAAATTAAAAAATCACTACTGAAAATTTGTTCCTAAGAAAAGTTGAAGGAGCAACTCATTTCATTTGACAATAAAAGATAACATGTGGAAAGAAGCATTTTGAAAATTGCATTCATTTCGACCAATCCTAATGATCCAAATAGTAGAAACGAGGAACCAAAGCCAATCTATGGGGAAATTTTTTATTGGGATAAAAGAGTTACAAGTCACGATTCAAAAGACCCATCAGAAGTCGAAGAAGAATGGGTGCAACAGAAATTACTCATAGCTTCCGGGACCTCTGGCACTCCCAAAAGGGATGAATTAATGATTCTGAAAAAGAACAACATTGGGGTAAAAAAGATTCATCAAACCTTCATGGATACCTAGAGTATGCTTTGTTAGCAAGGCTCGGGCAAGCATTTCCACAAAAATGATTTAAATTTTTGCGAAATGTGAGAAGCCTAAATAGATCTTGATGTACTTTTGATCTAAGAAATTAAAAGACCAAAATGCTTTTTTTTAATCTCCAAAGCAGAACTTTGTTTTACATTAAAAGATCCCAATGTACTTCTAATCCAAGAAATTGAATTACGAGCATCCATATTGGAGGAGGAGGGATTTGAAGAATTAGATCAATAATATGCGGCAGGAATAGATTATTGAGACTGGAACTTTCCATCCATGCTTTTTCAAGTTGTAAAGATCAGATACTCTCAAATTAGGATCCTCAGGAACATTTGTTGAAAGGGAACATATGTGTGTTGCAGAAATTCCAGGGATTAAAGCATCATCCCAAACCCTAATTATTTTCCCGTTCCTCATATTCCACTGGAGATAACCTTTAAAAATGTCTAGTCCATACAGGAGGCTACATCAAATGGTAGTTTCATTGCCAATGGACTTAGCAGACCAAACAAAGTGTAAATTGCCATATTTAGCATTAAGAAGTTGGTAGACAAAGGAGTCATTGTTACCGGTAAAGATGCGCCGAAATGTCTTCACAAGTAAGACTTGGTTGAATAGCCTGAGGTCCTTGATTCTAAGGCCCTTGAGACCTTTAGGAAGTTGAAGAAGACCCTATTGCTGCAAGTGAAGACCCTGTTCATCTTGCATTCAGGACCACCAAAAGTGTATAAATTGCTTGGACAAATCATCTAACATCATTATTGGAACCATCAATAAAGACATAATATAGATAGGAATAGAAGATAATGTAGTCTGTATGAGTGTAAGATGACCTGCAGGATTGAGCAATTTTCCTTTCCAGCCTGTTAAATGTTTTTTAATCATGTCCACAAGGAATTGGAAGGAGTGCTGATGTAAAAGATTTTGAGCAAACAGGAAACCCAAGTAGGAAGGAATGGTAGAACTAAGATTAAAAGGCAATAAGCCAAGAATTTCACTCTTGATTAGGTTTATAACATTACTACTGAAGAGCCATTCATAATTTTAGAAATTAATTCGTTGATCGGCAGCAATTTCAAAATTTCGTAGGATTTGACAAATATCTTGGATGGCCGTCATAGTAGGCCTAAAACAAACAAGACAATCATCTACAAAAAAAGTAAATGATTGATCTTTGGCCTACTGCTACTTGGCCAAAGGTCATTAATAATGACCAAAGACTGGAGATTTTCAAGCCGTTCAAAGAACGCTTCAATACATAAAATGAAAAAGTATGGGGACAAGGGTCACCTTACCGTAAGCCAGCTATTGGAGAGAACCAATTAGTGGTACATCCATTGACTAGCATGGAAAAGGAGCTTGTTGTCATACACTGCATAATTAGATGAGCCCATCTCTTTAGGAACTGCATGGCTTGAAGAACTTTTTCAATAATTGACTAATGCAGACTGTCATAGGCTTTCGTAATGTCCAATTTCAGAATGGCCTTAACTTCTTGAGATCCAGTGGAACGGGAAGTGCATGACAAAGCATGAAACAGCTTGTGGGTAATGATAATATTATCCTAGATGTTACGCCCAGGAGTGAATGCATTTTGATAGGGGGGAAACAAAGGTTTAGAGGACCAATTTCAAGCAGTTAACGATGGCTTTAGCAATAACTTTGTATAATGTATTGCATAAATTAAAAGGCCTTAAATCGTCCATTGTACATATGTCTTTAGATTTTAGAATGAGCGTGATAAAATTGTGATTGACCCATTTTAAAAGAAAACCACCATTTAAAAAAGATAAAGCAACAGTTATGACCTTATCTATAGTTCCCCATAAGCGTTTAAAAATGAACGATTGCAGACTGTCAGGACATAAAGCTCTAAAATTGCCTTGGTAAAAAAAAAAAATTTGGATCTTCTTTTTAGTGAAAGGAGTAAGAAGGAGAGAACATTGTTGATTTGTAAGCTTTCTAGTAATATCTACATGGAACAATTTTCGATAGTGGTCCTGATCTACTAGAAGGGGGGGTGTAGGGAGAATGGAAGGTAGCCCTAATATGGGCCCGTATAAATCCATTGATTATCATTGACTTGGAGAGCTAAAATTCTAGACCACATGTGCTTATTCTTTGTGACTTGTTGAAAGAACTGAGTATTAGAATTCCCTCAAGCTAGCCATTTCAATCAAGATTTTTAGGCCTACATACTTTCTTTTGTCGTTGATAGAGTAACATGCTGTCGAAGAAGTTCCTACATTCGAGTTTGGTATTCAGGTAAATTAGGAAGAAGCTGGATCTACATAAGCTTTTGTTTAACTTGATTAATCTTGGTAGGAATGTGACCAAAACAAGATTTATTCCACTGACAAAGGAGTGGAATTAAATTATTGCATTTCGTGACTACACTGAAAATTAAAGAACCCTAAACCTCAGAATTCTAAGAAGATTTTATAAGAGATTCACATTATTCATGGTAGAGCCAAAAAGCCTTGAAATACTGTGGCCAATGGTAAAAGGTCCTATTTGGATTTGTATCTTGTATGAGTGGAAGCATGATCCGACCATTGAATACTAAGATTAATTAAAAAATAATTCAGGGTCAAATCAAACCAATTTTTGTTGGAATAGGCTTTGTCCAGTACCTTCATAACCAATGCATTGCCTTGTTGAAAACTGAACAACTTGAAGTAGGGCCCGTTTGCATGGAGTTGAATGGGTACTAGAGAATCAATAAGAGATCTGACCCAGGAAAAAAAAGAGCATTCTTCCCTAAGTTTTCAAATTCAGCTAAAACTTGGTTAAAATCTCCAATCAGGAGAAGTTGGCCTTGTATGCCAGAGAGAATATCCATGATGGTGACCCAGGTTTGGCCCCAAAATTGGATCTTGGGGTTATTGTAGACATAACCAAATGCCAATGATGAGCTAGCTTATCCTAAATATATAGCAAATAAGATGGTGCTTATTAAACAAAAGCTGGCCAACACAAAAAGAGGAGTGTCATCCTAGCTATAGTCGACCAAGTTCTACAATTAGCATCGACTACTACTTGCTGTTCATACCCTAGGCAACTTTGTGCATTAGTTACAAAATTAGATCCCATCTTAGTTTCTTTTAGAAATAAAAAATTAGGTTGATGATTTCAAACTAATGACTTAAGATGATGCACCGTGGCTCAACCTAAACCCTGACAATTAAAACTAATAACCCACATGGTGATTGTAGGGTTTGTTATGGTACAAACCCTACAAAACCATGTAAATCAACTTGAAAAGCATTCACTATACTAACTTGAGCATTAAAATCGGCAATTTGGTGTTAAAAGAAGCTTAGTTTTCAGCAATTTATTTTGCTGGAAAAGATAAGGGGCCACGAAGAGTTGTTGGCTAAACCAAGTAGGCATGGGGCAAGCTCATTTAACTGTTTTTATGTTTGCTTGAGAAGAAGATTTGGCATTATAAGAGGAACGTAAGCATTTAAAAGAAAAAAAATCAGGCAGGGATATTTCCATTCCCTTCTTGAGTTTGATAATGTTGATCTAATATGATGCTTGGCCAAGTTATTAGGGTGGCCTCTGTCACATTCCTTGTAGTCTGAGTAAAATTGATGAATATTGGAAAAGAAGGGGCAACATTCTTCAAGCTTGAAACGACTTGATCAAGTGAGTTAGGGGTAGAAGGAGCCAGTAGCTGAAAAGACATAGATGCTAGGAATTTCTTATTAGATCCCTGAGCCAATAGATGAGAACAATGCGGAAAATGTTGTTTGGAAAATGACATGAAATAAAAAGAGGAATAAGACTTTTTTGAATATGGAATTATTGTACCTTGTATTGGGCCTGCTTTGAAGACAAAAGAGCCTTGATCCACTGTAGTTAGGCCAAGTGATTTGGGTAAGGGAGATGAAGAATTATAGGCCTCCAGCTAATCAAAAATTTCTTTTGTAGCTGAAATGTCCATCAAGGAATTGGACGACACTGGCGGGCCTTCTGGGATGTAGAGGCCTAAACCTTCTTCTTCTTCATGAGCCGAGGGGTCTATGTGTTCCTCAACCAACTTTTCTTGATATATTTATTCCACCTTAACATGGGCTTGAGCATTCTTATAGTTGAACCCCTAGGAAATTCACTCCTCTGTTATAGTTCCAATTGATCTATGGTTGTCTCCTTCAAAGCACTCCATTTGTCCCTTAGAGAAATTGCCATCAGTCTTACTCGTTTTTACTCTTTTTGGGTTTGAATTCATTAGATCTGTATCACTATCACCTTAAACCCATTTAGGGTTATGGAAGTTTCTTTCTATAGTCTGAAAGTAGAACTTGTAATCAGAGAATCATCATCTCTGAATAAATTGGTTGGAGCGTCTAATTTTATAACCTCTAGAGTGGTTATTTGTTGTTGTGCATTAAAAATGGAGGAGGCCAAATTTGAACTCGTGGCATTTACTGTCTATATGGAGGATGAGTTCGCAACCAATGGTTCAGGAGTTATAACTCAAGGATGAGGTAAGGCTCTTGTCAATTCATCACTTTCGCCTTTGCCAAAAAATTACATAGGCACACCAGAGTATATTTCGGTATTCTTAATTTATGCCAGTTGTAATGTATTTGTATGAGTTAGCCTAAACAACTACATGGCACAGATAAAAAAACTACAAAAGTGACTATCAAAATAAGACTCCATTTTGCCCAAGGATGGATTCAAGCAAGAAGTTCGTATTTAGCCTATTCTGCAACAACATTTGCAAATTTTGGGGATACATTCATATGTGAGCTTTATCCAATTTAAGAAACCTGTACTATTTCTCAAGAAAAACCCTAGTAGAAGAAGCTTTGAAATATCAATCTCACTAAAAAATGAAGAACACTTCAATAATGGACAGTAGTGTGATTAAGATCCATTATCTTAAAAGTTCCTAATTTTTGTGCAATCACCGTTGCAACATAATCTATTAGAAGCAAGATAAGCAAATTGTGCACTTGAACCCAAACTAACATATGATGAAGATCATGATCAGGAAAGATAGATGAGGTAATAAATGGCAGACAGTGACCAGGGCACCATCAAAATTCAGAAGTATCCAGTGGAGGACCTCCATAGAATGCACCTATAAGGAAACTCTAACAATAAACTGATTCCAACCCACTAATCCCACTATTGTAGCTCAACATTTTGGATAACAACCACACAGTTTGAAAGGTTTCAAAGTCCTCGCCATTAAGACTGGCTTGCTACCGAGCAGTCATTGCCCCTAAGCACTGTATCAAACGCTATGATAGACTTGGCCATGTGCACCCAAAATTCTAACCACAATGCAATAAGGTAATAAATATAGACCAGAGCTTGAACTTTGTCGCAAAGGCTACACAGAGAAAAAAATAAATAGACCAACAACAATCATGATATCACCAAGACCAAAAGACAGGAAGCCAAGACTGAAATTAGAACAACTACTAGAGCAAAAACAACCCATCGAAAAAAAAATATGATTTACAAAACTAAAAGGAGGTAAAGAAGATTCACAAGCTAAATTAACAAGAAAAACGCTCTACACCGCTCAATCAAGACTTCACAGCCTCTTTTTGATCTTAGACATAGAACTCCTCCTAGCCTTTAAATGTGAATACCATGCTTGATTTCACAAGTGAATATGAACAACAGAACTTCTGAGTGGACCAAATTCAGACCAAAATTCGCCATAAAAATCAGATCCTGTGAACCACAAATGCACAACCCAACAAGCGCATATTGCTGATATGCTAATATTAGCGACTTTGGAGGCCAAAGAAAATAGGACGCCAATAAAAAAGATTGTGAGATAGTCTCACAAAAGGTGAGAAAAATAAATGTAATAGATGGAATTGACGATTCGTGGATGAAATTAGCAAGAAGAGTAGTGATTTGAAATTAACATTGTAACTGAGGCTAATTTAGGGGTTTATGTTGTTGTAGGTTTAGGAATAAAGTGAACCGATTAGATCTGGATACAAAGAAATCTTATAGAAAGATGAGGGTTTGAATGATGAAATGATTTTAAAGAGAATTAGAAAGATTGACAGATTTTGTTTAGGATTTAAAGGAAAATGAATCAATTTTTTGAATAAGAAAACTCGCCTTTGGGAAAGGAGGAACTATCGTTGTTGAATTATTCGATTCGTTAGAAAGAAAATCGGAATTTAGAGATGGAGTACTTAAATTAAATTGTCTTCACCCATTTTTTATTTTCTTTTTTCTTATAAAGCTAGATAGGTAAAACTTCAAAAAAGGACAATCTTCTCAACCTGGTCTCCATATACTCCAGAAGATAAATATAAGATGGTATTAATATCTCATATCAACTAGTATGAGTACAGTCATATGTTTTTTCAACCTCACTTAATTAAAAGGCCTAGAGATATTGCTCATATTATATTTTAGGGACAAATATCACCTTTGATCATACAAATCCACGTATATCCAATGACTATCTTTTACATCAACTCAATTACGAGCAATAAGGAGTAGTATCAATATGTGTCTCACATGCATGGAACTTTAATGACCTTACATCAAAGAACTATCTATACCATGATCAATATGAAAACCACCTATGAGACTTGTATAATGATCAAGTAGTGTTCTTATAGCTGGTCAGTCCAATATACAGGTTCTCCAACTTGTAATCATATATAGACTACATATCTCATATTGATCTCCATATATGCTAGTCTTTGTGTATTATTACAACATATTCCATACTAATACTCGACCAAAGACATTTAAAAAATACGATTATTCTAGGGTTATAATTATATTTGACCATGTTATGCAAAAAAAAAAAAAAATTATTAAAATAATGCCTCAATAAAATATCATGACTCATGCGCAAAATACAATCATCTAACGATTAGCCTTTGGACACATCATTAACGGACATGTCACGTATCTTTAGCATCAATGATGCGAACTCCTTCAAATACTCAATCACCATACAAAGTTTGCTTCAATTTCTTCAAGTTGCCTTAAGCCAACCATGAGGTATTCTAGGATGAAACTACTTTCAGAGTTGTTTCTTCAAAGAGTCCTATGTCCCAATCTTGGTGTGACTTTCATCATCCATTCAAGTCTGACACTGTAGCTTAGCATTACTAGTATGGTACATTGATGTAATTTGAACCTTGTGTCCCTTTAGCACCTTAACCACACTAAATTATTGTTCTGTCCCACAAGAAGTTTTTAAGGTCTCTAGCATTCCTCTCCTACCAAAGGCATAAGGTTTAGGGATTTTCTTCCTTATAGTGCCCTCACCCAGCCATAACTTTCTCTAGCAAAGCAATCTCTGCATCAATTGCTTAAAAATCGGGCCATAAACTAAGCAACATGCCCATCCAAAGTGTGATTCAACACATGCAAACTATCCAAGAGTACCAAACGTTGATCAAACACAGACACAGATATGTTCAAAAACTTTCCAACAATTGTATCCAAGTTCCCCACTTCATTACCAAGCATCATTATTCAGAGTAAGTAGACACCAATAATGCACAAACAACATTGCTTGGATACTAAATTGTCACAAGCAAAATGAATTCTAGCACATGAGGCATACTTGCTATGACATCAAGCCCACACTTGACCAATCAAGACAACAGTAGCTCAAGGCAACAAGCAAAGTACATTGAAAGTAAAGGCAACACAACCAACCTACGGGCTCATGCCCTAATCCACATTTTCTTACTCATAAAAAATGCTAGGAAAATACAAGTTCACTTGTGTGTGTACCTAGCCATCTAGATTAGTGTTTATAAAAGATAATCTAGAGCTCTGTACTTTACTTGCTTGTCTTAATAGTGTTTATATAGCCATTGATTATAACATATATAACTAGATCATAGGTTGGTACTTGAATGATATTTCCCATTTAAGTGATCATATGGGATCCCTATGATTATGGTCCCTACTTTGTGAGTCAGCTTGTCAAGCTGTTGGTTAGGCAACAATTTACTATCCGCAAGGAAGGACCTGGACATAAAGGTTCCTTAACATCTTGTTAGTCCTTTGTTGTCCTAGGATCCTTTCTGCGTAAAACTTATGTAGGGTTTTAGAAGCCAAGCAATGAAATGGAATTAGCCGAATTCCCTCCAAGGTCCAAGTAAAATGGGGCAAATCAAATGTTTGAAATTTTTTGTTCTTGGCAAGTTATGATCTTTCACCCAACTGTAGAGCCGAATCATAAAACTTGAATAATTGATGTGTTCAAGCTTTCTACAATATTCACATGAACCACTTGGATCACCACGCCTCCTCTAGGTTCTAGCAGGAATGTTCACCTTGTGCTCACAGTGCTAACTTATGTCCTCCAAGGAAAAACAAGATGGGAGTGTGGCTGAAAATTTCAGATCCCTTTCTAATTTCGTACAATGAGACTTACACTAAAAACAACGCTATATAACATATATATAGTGATACAAAACTCCCATGCCAAACAGGTTTCATAACCCTAATCCAATTAGGCCTAATTTCGGGCTTAATAATTGCTCACTTGTGGACAATAATTAATATGAAATTATCATGAAACCAGAACCAAATAATTTAGCCTATACGCTCGAATAATCCAATTGGCTGTAAGTCTGCGACTCTATAGGCTCCTATCACGTTAGCAATGATCATAAATCATTTATGATCATAAACAATGAGCAATATCTAATAACACATTATTGTTACCTAAGTGACAAAATAGTCGATGATTCGACTAAATTTCTATGATCATTATTCGTATATGTCATTGTTCCTTTTTCCAAGATATCAAAACCGAGCACGAGGCATGAAATTTTTCATTCTCGTACAACCTAATCTATGGTTTCTTGATTCCCGAGTAGACTAACTAAAGCTGATGACATTGATGTCCTATATTAACTCATCCGAGTATAGTCATGTATTTTTTCAGTCTTAATCAAGGGGCCCAGAGATATCACTCCTATTATATAGGAAGGACAAATTCAATCTTGATTATACAAATCCCTCCATATGATATATGACATACCAAATGACCACCTTTATTTGGCCTAAATGCACCATTAGTCCTCTAACTTTGCTAACTTGCACGAGTTGGTCCCTTAACTTTGACTCAGTATAACTTAGTCCTTAAGCTTTGCAAAATCATGTGACTTAGTCCTTTAGCTGTCAGGACAAACTACAACTTTAAGCCCTAACTTTCAATCTTTCAGCAAAATAACCTTTCTATTTAGGAACTTCGATTATAACCAAAACTCACAGGTTAATAAACTTTACTAAGTTGTTAAATACTTCATTAACTAATTAAATAAATTAAAAAATGATAATTCAAAAAATTATATACAATAATTTAAAAAATTTATAATTATTTAATAATTTATATTTTTCTTGTTTTTTTTAAATTACTTTGGTTAATTTATTGGAAAGCAAGAAAAATTATCTTTTACACACTCTACTATTATGTTGATCAATTATTTTTTCTAGGTATTTCTTTCTCACTTTTTTTTGTACAAAATGTGCAATATTAGGGACTTATGAATTTAGAAATTATTTTGGAAGAGTTTTTTTAAAGAAGATTTAGTTTTCAAACAATTACTAATGGTATGTATAATTTAAAAGAAAGAAATCTAATGATTACTAATATAAAATTAGCATCGAATCTCCGAAACTAGCTTAATGGATGGATTCCATTGAATTAGAGTATTGACTTTCTTTTATATTGATGGATTCCAACTAGTATTTATATTTTAGCAAAGGATTTAAATTAAAAAAAAATCCATTAATATGCAAGAAATTGAATAAACAAAAAAGGTAAAAAAATTTGAGGAAGAAGATAAAGAAAAAATCATCCAAAAGTTAAAGGTTGATTTTTTTTTTATGTGTAGAAATTGCTAACAATGAGGAATTTATGTTATTAAAAAATTAAGAAAATATATAGGAAAAATAAATAATCAAGGTAAAGGTGGAGAAAATAAAAAATGGATTTTTTTGACCTTTCTAGTTAGAATCCATCAAAATAAAAAATATTAGTCAATATTCTAATTAAATTGAATCCATCCATTAAGCCAGTTCTAGATATTTAATGCTAATTTCAAAATTTTAATTATTAGGTTTTTTTCTTTTAAATTATACATATTATAAGTCTTAAATTGCAATTCTTCTATTACTGTTATTTTTTGTAAAAGAGACATATCTTTTATGTTGCTTTTTTGGATGGTTTATATAGCAGTTTTTTGTATAATAAAATAATTTAAAGACTCATTATAAGAGTTTTAGCCAATACCTATATAAAAGTGGTAAATTTTACTATTTATTTTTAACTTTTTATTTGGAAACAAATGATAAAAAGCCAAGGAAATTATAATACAATGTTAATTTTCATGAGAGTTGCAATATATGAATTAGTTTTAAGATGATGTGGTATACAAATTCTAAATCACAAAATATTAATGCCAAAAAGATTAATTTGGAAAATTATTTGAAAACTAATACTTTAAAAAAATCTTCCAAAATGATCTCTAAATTCTTATCTCTTTAATATTGCACATTTTGTAAGAAAGAAAAGGTTAGATAAATATCTAGAAAAAATGATTGATTAACATAATAATGGAGTGGATAAAAGATAATTTTTTTGCTTTTCAATAAATTAACCACAGTAGTTCCTAAAAAAATAAGAAAAATATAAATTATTAAATAGTTAGAAATTTTTTTAAATTAATATATATAATTTTTTTTGAATTATCATTTTGTAAGTTATTTAATTAGTTAATTATGTAATTAGCAATTCAGTAAATTTTATTAACCCATGAATTTGGTGATAATGGAAGTTTTTAAAAAGAAGGGTTATTTTGCTAAACGATTAGAAGTTAGGACTTCAGGTTATAGTTTTTCCGGACAGTTAAAAGGCTAAGGCTCAAAATTTAAAAAGTTTTAGGACTAAGTTGCATGATTTTGCAAAGTTTGAGGAGTAACCCATACTGAGTGAAAGTTAAGGGACCAACTCATGTGAGTTGGCAAAGTTGAAAGACTAATGGTGCATTTAGGCCCATTTATTTCCACTTAGGTATGGGCAATAAGAAAAAGTATCAAAGTATACGACTCACATGTAGAAAACCTTGATGACCTAAGGTTAAAGGACTGCATATACCATGATCATTATAAGAATTACTTATGACACTCATATAATGATCCATATAGTGTTCTCATGGTGGGTTGGTCCAGTAGACAAGTTCTCTAACTTGTACTCATATGTAGACCACATATTTCATATTTGTCTCTACATATGCTAATCTTTATATATTATTGCAATTCACTCCACAATAATACTCAACTAGGGACATTTAATAATACTATTATTCTCGGGTTATAATTATATTTATTTATGTTACGTAGAAACAAATCATAAACACAATTATTGGAATAATGTCTCAATAAAATATCATGACTCAATGTGCAAAATACATCATGATTGGCTTTTAGACACAGCACTAACAACTTATGTATTGGATCTTACATTCTTTAAAGGCCTTATGAGCTTTCTATGCTATGTGTACCATCATGGGTTCTATAGGCCATGCATTTTGGCTATTGGTGACCCTTGAATTGGATTTATTGCATCAATTTCCTATTATTACAACTGAAAGTACCACTAATGATTACAATAAGCTTTTGTTTTTATTTCAAAATAGGGACTTAACTGATATTTCTTTTTAAAGAATCACCAAACTTCAATTTAGGTCTTTAATATCATCAATTAATTATAGAAAACTTTCTTTAATGTTTTTCATTTTCCCTTTTAAGCATACATATGTATAGCCTATCACATAAATACTTCTTTTTTTTTGTTCAATCACATTTCCTTTTTAGAAGGGAAAAGTCTTTTGTTCTCGAGCCATGAGGACCTATCTTTTTAGCAGGGAGAGCTTAAATTCCTACAATCTAGATCCTTTCAAAATCATGAAATTTCCTTTAATTCATTTTAATTTCTACTCCGTAATCCATCATCGACTATTACTTTATTGAATCCCTATGATTCTATTGGCTTGCTGGTTTTCCTAAATTCTTTATTGAACCCTAAATGTTTATATTTATTCAAAGTTGGTTTGCATCCCTATTCTTTTTTTCAAATTCAAATTTGCCTTTTGAAGCTAGAATTAAAAGGGTAGCAAGAAAACCTCCCATTGTACAATTCTCGATTCTTCTAGTTGTCTTCAGATTTACTTCATAGAAAAGCAGGATGCAAGTTTGTTCATTTGTTCATACCAAAAATGGTGGCTTAGCCATTGAAATCAAGCATGTTGAATCTTTTCTTAACAACCACCACCGGCTACTCTCCGAAGCACTATAAAACTAAATTGGTTTCACCATTTCAAGATAGTAGAAATCATAACATTGTGTGACATAAGTATTTATGACCTGGTAGGCAATCAAGGTGTGAGTAGGAAACATGCAATCTTTTGTCATAAGACTTTATCATATGATAATAGAGAGTTGCTTCAAAATTGTTTGTTGGTTAAAGTATATGATCAATCCTCAATGTTTCTCTAATAACACATTGACAAATGCTAGCAATTACAAGGTCGAATCCAAGACCTCGGTTCAATTGAGTAGAATAGGTATATAACAAAATTTTTGGTTCAACGATATCTAAAAAAGCTTTTAACTTAGTATTTTTGGAATATAGATGGTTCTTTGGTATTTGCTTGACCTTTACAGCCTAATGTACTATATGATAAGCATAAGCTGTAGACTATGTCAATTTGGGTCCAAATTCAAAAGTTACCGGGTTTTTTCCTTTGAGCATCAATTATAGAATCTATTGGTAAAGATTATTTAGGAATAATTGAAAAGGTGTACATGATCCCTATTTTGTCTCATAGATGGAAGTTTCTTTGAGTGGAAGTTTTTATCAATCTTGTGAAGCCTCTTATTCCAAGTTTTTTATTTATGAATGATAAATGTCAATTTATATGGTCAAAATTTTTAACTTTTTGAAAATTTTGAGTGTCTTTTTCTACATCACCACATCACATTTTCTTCCATTTCTTGCTTTGAACTTTCATTTTGTAAGATGGAGAAAGAAACTGAAGTATTAAATGAATTCGTAAATGAGCAGAGTGAAAAAAAAAAAGTTTGGATGAACAGCTCATTGGGATTGTGGCCCTAAGTGGCTCTGCAGCCCTACAGTTCAAAGATTCTGGAAACTAAAATTGGGTCCTAGATGCTACAGCGCCAGTGACCGTTAAGCTTTAGGCGCTCCAACGCCAGATGACCTTTTTGGGCGCGTAGGCGTCCTTGCACCTAGAAAAAAAAGTCCCCCATTTTTAATTTGAATCTAAGCATACTATTGGCTAAAGGATTTTATCCAAATAATAAAGTGAATGAAAGAGACATTTTCAAGAACTAGAAAAATCTAGAACCAAGCTTAGAGACTCTCCACTCTTTTTCATCTTCTCATTTTAGACTTAGGTTTTTCATCACCATTTCTTGCATTTTTTTACCTTCTTGTGGAGCATTTGTGGATTCTTACTTGGACAAGGCTTGGAGGACTTGAAGTCTTGTGGAAGCCTTAAGAAATCAAGCATCTAGAGTTTATCAGGTTCCTTCTTTCCTTCTTTTTTCTTGTGTTTAGACATGAATGCTCTTTTATGTATATTAATGGTTATGTTTTATTTGAGTATGGAGTTTTTTTCCATATATTTTCTATGGTTGTAGCTACTTGAATTGGTTATGTTGGCCGAATTAATGGCTATTTGGCTTTGGCTTTCCTCCATTACTTGTTTACTTTTTTCTTTGAGCTTATTGTTGTGTTGATTGATTAAGGAGCCCTAGTCAATTGCACCTTAAATTTCTTTTAAACTTTTGGAAAATATTAAACGGAATTGGAATTAGGAAAAGAGTGTAGTGACCATGGCCTTATTAGGAGACTAGTCAAAGGCACTAGGTGAAGGTAAATTAAGCTTGATAATGCCTCTCTTGACCTAGCAATTCAGATGGAACTCCATTCTAGTTTAAGTTTAGGAGAGTGACCCTTTTACCTGGGAGAGTAAGGGCCTAATTAGTTACCTTTCACATTGGAGAATAAGGACCCAATTAATTAACTTTACCAAAAAGGAGGAAAACCAAACCATTAGCCTTAATTCACTAGTTAACCAAATCAAGTAGTAAAACCATAGGAAGTGTGCCTTAGTAATTTGACAAAAACCATAAATTTGATTCCATTCTTTCATCCTAGGTTAATAGCATTTCACTTAGCTAAGTTTAGTTACTTGACTAACTTGCTTAAATTTTCATTAAACTTTGATTATGTAGCTAAAGTTAACTTAGAGTAGTGCTACTTGGAAACCAGTTCAATCAATCCTCATGGGAATGATACTATTGTTTAACCAATTTCAATGCCCACTCTGTGCTTGCAGTTAAGGTTTAAAACTTAGAACAGTGAAACTCATGCTAAATTCAAGTAAAATATGAAGGTATCTTCACAATCTGCAAACACTATAGAAGGGTTGCGCACTCATAGCCACATTGCCAATATTATGATTTTATGAAAACTATGATATCATGGGGACATCAACTTTGATTGGTTACCATTCAAAATCTTTTCTTAACTAAAATTTTTATGGACAAATCTTGTAGAAGGAAAACAAGATTCAAGTATTGTACAGGAAATGTCATTGCCAAAATTAGAAGTTGAGTCTGATGATGAGCATGATCAGTTCAAGAATGATGATTATTTATTTGGTAACAAATGTCCATTTGTATGGTGATATCTATTATAGAAACAACCCAACCAAAGGTGGATGAAGTGAGATAACCTACTTTTAAATGGCCAAGAATTTATCAATTTGCTACCAGGTAGATAGTTCATGGTGGCTTTATCATAAAGTCTATAAAGCACGATAAGAGTTAGTCATGGTTCATGTCAGAGCTTAAGGATGATTGCTTAGCTCAAAAAAAGGCTAGATTAGGCTCATTGCCTTTTGATTTTAACTATCAGCGTTAATCAAAGAGGATGTCGAGCGTCAGATAACCTTAATCTCATCATAGATAATATGATCTTTTCATCGTCCAATATGTGTCCTACATATTTTGTGCTCTCTGCTTATAATAATAAATGGTCTATCCCTAATAGTAGTGTGTTCTTAGATGGGGATGGACGCTCTGAATGTTGGGTAGTAACCTTATGGCTAAAGATGACTTTCTTGCTCCTTAGTTGGCTATGCTCTATGGCCTTGCCAAGATCCATCTTTCCTATAGGGGTTTTGGGTGGTTGACCCTCATTAATGCGCACCTTAGCTTTGAAATTCTTAAGTATGAAGAATCATAATGTGTGCCGAACTATGATAGTTCATATCATCTAGGGCCTTATGTGCAGCCACTGATCAAGTATTTTGTTTCTAATGGAGACTAAAGCTAAGGGATCATATATCACCAGGAAATTTTAGTTAGAAGGTTTCATGCATGTTGCTTTTTTGGGCACATTTGGTTGTATGAGGTCTTTTGGTTGGCTAGAGAGGCCACTTTGTTTGCCAAATGCTATAGTCATGGAAGCACCTTATTTTGTTGCATGTGAGAGATGATTTTACGCAGGAATGGCTTCTTGGCCTTTTCTGGTAACTTGGTCTGCATCTTCGATGCACTACCTAGAATGAAATAGAATTAGTTTTGTTGCACTATTTATTACCACATCTTCTAATAGGTGACTTTAACCAAGTTCAACACAGGAAAAAAGTTTGAAGAAAGCATTCATTCTTCAAAGAGTGGACTTATTAAACTCCTTTATTTTGGACCTACCCACTCCATTACAATGGCTTGGGAAAATGGCTACAAAGAAAAGATAATATCTTTGAATATCTAGATAAGGCAGTTGCATCATCATTCTGGCTCCATCTATTTATGGTTGCCACCATCCAAATTTTTTATATTCATGTCACACATCATGCCCTCTTCCTTCTAATAATGAAGCTAGAGGAAAAATTCTACCACAGGCCGCCATGGGGACTAGAAAACTTCTAGTTAAGGTATCTAAAATGCGAGTCAATTCTTAAAGATTATTAGGACCAAAGCATTCTAATATCTTCATGTTCTAGCTTGTTTCCAAGTATAAATATGCAATGACATCTTTAACCTAATGGAATTTGGTCGGATGTTAGGAACCTCTTATTGCAAATTATGGAGCTTCAATAGGAGTTATGGGAACTTCAGTCGAAGGGTGACCCATCATCCTCTATAGACAGTATTGGTCAAAAGAGAAACTAATTGAGGGAGCTACTTGTAGGTCAAGAAAAGTTGTGGGCTCAAAAATCCTACATCAATTGGTTAGCGGTAGGTGGTTCAAATGTAATATTTTTCCATACTCCTATCAAAATAAGGATGAACCATAACAAAATGTGGACTTTCAAGGATATGGCATGTGACACATGGATAACAGACTAGGACTAGATCAATGTTTACATTACAATCTACTTTGCGAGCAACTTTGATCTCTACGACTAACTAGATTTGACTAGGCAATTACATCTTTGTAGGCACGTAGGAAAACAGCTAAGTCCTGAGCAATAATAATACGTGCTAAGGGCATTATCAGATGTAAAAATTAGACAGGTTTTGTCTCAATTATGAAGTTTTAAGACCCTAGGTCCCAATGGGATCCAGCATATAGTCTTCAACATATATTGGTCATTTATTAGGAAATTTATCATCAATGTTGTTTAGTCATGTGTTCAAGGTTGCATCCTTTTGAAGGAACTGAACAGAACTTATAGCACCCTCATCCCTAAGGTTGAGCACCTAGATTCAACGCATGACTTTCACCTAATTAGCTTGTGCAATATGGTTTGTACGATAGTATCAAAAGTTGTTGGCTGACCACTTGAGACCTCTCTTCTAGTGCCTAGTATCAAAACACCAAAATACCTTTATCTCAGGCCTATCGATCTAAGATAATATCATCATAGCCCAAAAGCTGTTGCATACCATTAAATCTACACATAAGGCAAGTGGACCGAAAGATTAGAAGGTTACTTTAAAACTGAACATATGAAAAGATTATGATAAACTTCATTGGAGCTTTATTATAATGGTCCTTAAAATGATAAATTTTTCAAAGCATTGGTTAAATCTCATTATGAAGTGTGTTAGCATTATATCCTCCTCCATCTTAGTGAATGGTTGTCCAACGAGGCAGTTCAATCTAAAACGGGTTATAAGGCAAGGCGACCATTTGTCTCATTACATTTTTAGCCTATACAGTGAAGCCATCAAGTTATAGGTACAATCAATGGGTTAAAAGCAAGTATCTTGGGACCTAACATCAACCATATATTTTTTAAGAATGATTGCCTCATCTTCTTCTATTCTAATGTTAGGTCAACCTACATTTTGAAGGAGATGTTTGACTTTTATCAAAAAGCAACAGGATAAGAAATCAATTTTTACAAATCTAAATGGTGCTTCAGCAAGAATGTTCCTAGGACATTCATTCATATCTAGGAATCTCCATCAATGATGCTATTATGAAATATCTAGGAATCTCATTTGATTGTCACTTGTCAAAGACTGCTTCATTGGACTTTTTGGGCAAAAAAGTTGAGTCCCAATTGGTAGCTTGGAAATGGAAAATGTTAAACCAAGTGCGTCATCTTACATTATTTCAAGCTTCTGTATCATTTCTCCCTATTTACATTATGTCTCTTTTCCATGTGCCGGTAATAGTTAACGACAAACTCACTAAATCAACCATCTAATTTTGGTGATAATGGATGGAGAAAGAGAATGGAATTCATTTTAGAGATTTATTCCACCTAACTCTTGCAAAGAAATTAGGAGCCTTGTGTATTCGAGATCAGAGATTCTTCAACCAAGCCTTCTTAGCAAAAAACACTATAGCATCTTATGCACAAGAGTGTCGATTCCTTTATGTTGAAGGTCATCACATCCAAGTATGGTAGGCATGGTTCCTTATGGAAAGTATAAGAGGGAAATAATCCCACCATCATTTGGTGAAGCCTGATTTTAGGGAGGCAACTTTTGAAGCCTTATTTGTGTTGGATAGTCAAGAATGAGAAAATAATTGATATTCAGTAAAACTATTGGATCCTAGGGACTCCCCAATCAAAGTTAAGAGAAAGGATATCCAACTTACCTAGATTACTATCATCAGTTACATTGGCAAATCTACTTCAAACTCAAGTTAATGGAATTTGGAAATGTTGGCTTTACTATTCCTCGCTGAGATAATTCAAGCAATCGTGAATTGTGTGTGAATGAGAGGGCCAATCAGGGATTGGCTAGTGTAGGAAGGTGCTAGAGATGGATTTTACATAACAAAAAAAGCTATACCTTATCATGACAATCCAAAGCCCCCGGGAGTTGTATCATCAGCTTCATAAGTTCTTTATGAAAGTATGGGCAAAGAATATTCCTCCAAAGTTCAAGACCTTTCTATGGAGATATGTTGCTCTCCTAACAAAGGAAGTGCTATTCAGGAGGAATACAAACCCCACCGCCTCTTTGCCCTAGGTGCAATGAAAAGTCAAGGATCTTGATCACATGTTGCTTTTGTGTCAGGACTTGATTACAGTATAGGCCCAATCTCCTAAGAACCTTTCTCCTAATCTTGGGATTAAATTCTAAACTTGGTTTATAAAAATAATGCAGGTAGCATGAATATCTTTTACGAGAGTTTGGAGTTTATTATTCTAACCTTATGGAGCATAAAGTTGAGCAGCAATGTTATTGTATTCAGTAACCATCAAATGTCAACAAGCTAAAGTATCAGTGCTAGAGGTCTTTTTCATATGAATCTTTTAGCCTTGAAGGAGTAGAAGATTTATATATGTTAGCTTCACCAACTTGCTCCTTCTCTATGTGTTAAGATATAAGGTAACACTTCCTACTATGAGGCCCTTGTGATTTTCTTGATAGATGGCTCTTAGCTTAGCACTTCCAATTTAGGTGCTGTGGCATGGATTCATTGACTGCTAGATAGATGCTTTTGATCTCAGCATTATTGGCTTAGAAAATGACGTGTGTCATTACCCATCATGTGATGTGCACATGTGTGGTCAAAGGGCTAGACCGGCCCACTTAATCAAGTTGAAGAACTAAGTCAGACCTAGTTGAAGTTCAGAGGGTTAAGTATCCTTGCCAACTAAGTTCAAGACCCAATGAGGCATTTTGGAAATATTCAAGATAAAAAAAAACATCTGCGTTGACTAAGATCAAATTTATTTCATTTCAGTATGTTATGTCCATAAATAATACAAATTGGTTCCCTATCAGATCCAACCCAACTAGGAGCTCCTAAGTTTCCTCAATATCTTTTCTTAGTTTCTTAAGGAAAAGAAACCCAAAGTTTGATCATTTCTTATGATTGACCAGAAGTTCAAGATGGCTTTTTTTTTTCTTTTCTTAGGAAAGTCCTTTTAGCATCGTTTTTCATCCTTTCAGCTTGGTAAATGTAAGCTTTCTTGTTGTGTGCATTTGGTTTTTTTTCTTGTTTTTCTTTCGGATCCAAATTTGATTTATTAATTGGTGGTTTTAGTATGTGTGAATTGCTAGATCTGGGCATTGCCACCTTAGGTTGAAGTCTTTTTATTGTTAAATTCAACAATGGTTCTTGCTTCGGTAACTGATTTTTCATTGTTCCGTTTATGTTACAAGCCAAAATCTTCTTCTCTTTTTATTTATCTGTCTTGCAAAAGAAAGAATATTTTCATATGCTTGATGTTAAGCCAGGTGATGGAGATTGGAAAGTTAGCTAGTTAGAGGAATTAGAGATTTTTAATTTTTGTATAAAATGATCAAGTAGTTCATTTTAGATTGCATTTATTTAGGACATGTAGCTACCGCTCTTGTATATTCTGACTATAAAGTTCATTGGATTAGAGGAAAAAATTGTTGGCAAATAATACTCATAGAACTAGCTCATTATAGCCTTCTACTAGTGAGTTGTTCCGACATTAGATTTGTATTTGGGACAATAAGAATAAGTTATCCTGCATATAGGTTGATCTTGGGCTTTGACTTGATGAATTCTAATTATTTTTACTGAATCTCACTCACATTCTAGGTACCTTTAATTATGCTGGGAAACTATAAGCACGCTTTGAGAATGGCTTAAAAGAGTACTACTAATTTTGCAAGTTGTTGTAGAAGACTTGGGTACAACTTTTTGTGTTTGTTTTAAATTTTTGTTCATTCAATGAACTATAGCCAATACTAATAATATTGATTCCATATAAAGGATATATTTGGATGGAAACAACCATCTCATTGTCACTACCACCCATTATCGTAGTTATGCTATCATGTTGCCCCCTCCCCCCCCCTAAAAAAAAGGAAAAAAATGTGTCATAATTTCTATTCATTCTCCTAAGTGTAATTAATAGATTCTCTATTGTCATCAGTGCTTGTAGGTAGCTTTTTTGCTACTTAATTCATTCTATATATTTACAATGAAACAATAAGAGAAATTAGATGTTTTGGTCAATCTTGCTTGGATTTGACTATTTCTTAATATTGAATTTGGATCTGCTCACTTGTTGCAGCTACATGAAAATAACTAATCAATCCTTATATGGTGACTTATTGTTCCTCTATGTTATTGTGTAGGTAGGCTCAATGAATTTGGGGTTGATGGAGGGGTAGCAGCAAAGGAGTTGATACCAAAGTTTGCTATTGCGAAGAAACATATCTTGTCAAAAACTATCGGTTAAAATATTTGAGATTGAAGTAAGTTATTTATACTACTTTAAGCTTTAGTTTTAGATAGGTTTTTAGTAAGTTACTGTTAATTAATTATCTGTCTTTTTGTGCTTTATGCATATATCTGCCACATAATACATTCACTTCATACAAATCAAGCATTTGGTTTCAACTTTCATTGTTCTCAAAGGACTAGGATGAATTCTTTTTATTTTTGGGCAAACATGGGTGCATATCTCATGGTATGTTTTTCCTTACCTAGCTAATGCTGCCCTTCATACCATAATTTCCATGTCTGCAAAAAAATTTTAACCTTGGGACTTTACCTAGCTTATATTGCCATTCATATAGTTTTTGTAGTCACTCATTTACCTCTAATCTCCATATATTTTTTTTCCTGAGTGCAGTCGGTCTACTTGGAAATTAGCACTGTACTTTTGTGTTAGTCCTACAACTACTATCCTAGCTAGCTTACATTCTTTCTTCTCTTGAATAAAGCATTGCAGGTCATTTAAGATTTACTATGTTAAAACTCTTAATGTTTTTTCATACATCTACTGAATTGCATGTAAACTTATTTTGTGGGGCTATTTTATAGAGCATTACACTCTTTGGAGCTCTATTGTTCTTCATAGGGATGGGAAATTATATGCTAAAAGAGCAACAAAAAATAAAGGTTACCCCCAAACCGAAAGTTCCAAAGCTATGTTGATGAAGCAAACCATTATTTATGGTGCGTTCATATAGTGTTCAGAAGTCCTCTCAGTCTCCACTTGCTGACTGTAGATTTGCAGTGCCAAAACTATTTCGTGCCATCTACTACAGCACAACCAAATTTTATGTTTATGAAATCTAGGAAATATAGGTACGCAAGTACTTCACTTTCTATTATATAATATGGATTTAGATTATAATTTTCTTTTGACAAACATGAAAATTTTGATCAAACAAGATTCTGAATCTCACGGCTTCAGTATGCATTGGTGATAAAATGCTCTAGTGATGACTATGAGTCATTTATCCAATTACGGGATTCAATGGATAAAAGAATACAAAAATTACTGCAAATGGAACTCCCATTTGGTAACCAAGAATAACACCATTTAAGGAAAGCATGCAAAAACCATCTCACGTTTTGATATAGGTAAAGGGCATGTTTAGGAATAACTTTTTTTTACTATTATTAGAGTTTTTGATAATTTATTTAACAATAGAGATGAAACTGCTTGAACTAAAAGCTAAAAGTTATTATTAGATAGTTTTTCAAAACTTTTAACCTTAATCTTTAATACTAGTGCCAAATAAGGCAAAACTGATCAATGAACAACTTTATACGAAATGTAAATTATAATTTCTGTTTGCTAATTAAGGTTAGAATTTAGTAATATTATAAGTTTATACAAAAAGAATGACAATTTTACATTAAAAAAAATTCCTACTTTAAACCTCCTAGAGGGATATGACTGATGACATTTCATCACATTCATCTTCATACTTTTTTTTTTCCCTTTCACTCCAATGGCTCATTTTACTTCCTTGAAAGTTGTTATTATTTAAATTCTTTGGTATACAATAGCAATATGTGATGTATATGTTAACCACATAGAGATATGAATTTAGAAATACATCAAAGCTTGGTTTCATACTTATGAAGCCTTTCTTCAGTTCAAAGATGAGAGAAGGAGGTAGGGGTGATAGTCAGATCTTGGCGTTTTGTCTTCATGACAACAAGTTCAAAGAGAATGAAAGGTTTTGGATGCAAGCGGAGTACTATGTTCCTTTTTACTTCACGATTTTTCTTGATGATTAGAAAGCCAATAATCTTAGAAGGTTTCTAAAGAGTTGTGTTGCTTTGTACATTTTTGTGGCTCCAGGACAGAACTCTAGCTAGAGAAGTTTTGGTTTTGCAAGATTCAAAAAAGTCTAGGAAATAGGAGAAGCTAGAAACTAATCTTAGTAAAATTTGGATCTATTTGTGCAAACTAAGAATTGGCCAAGCAAGGAAAACTAATCAAAGAGTTGGAGACAAAGAAAGAAATGGTTTAGGAAGGCATGGTGATCATGATAGCAAAACAATTTTAGTGCATTCAGTGAGAAGTTATGCAGATGTAGTTAAGTTGAAGAAAATGGCAAATTATATTTCATCAAAGCAGGAGTCTGATTATCGATGAGAGGGAGTGTTTCACTCTGGTCTTGAGTAGTAGAATGGTGTTCTTAGGAGCAATCTTATTCATAAAAAATGAGTGTGGCAAACTAGTTTCACTATCTATGATCCTCATCTAAATGGTAAAACTGAGAGTAATGCAAATGCAGTAGTTGTTAATGACAGCAATAACATTACTGGAGTTAAAGGCCATGCCAAGAATCCTATTCTTTCTTATGTGTAAGGGAAGTTAGAATTTGAATGGTTAAATTGTTGTTTGGTTGGCAAAGTAAAATAACCAGATTTGTTAAAGTTTCTTTCTAAAGATATCTTTCTAAAATGCATATATTGATGCCCAACCAATTAGGTTTATAGGCTCGAAAGGCAGTGGAAGACGAGAGGAACCTACAGGCAAAGATAAGGATAGGGCTCACCGGAGTTGTGTGTTCAAGGAAAACACTCTAATACTTAAGTTAGCTAAAAGATTGAGAAAATGTCTAAGGTGGATTTTTAGAAGTAGTACGAGTTAAACATATTTAAGGTTTTCCGTGATATCCTTTTTATAAGTAGTGGTTCCATGCATTCCAAGGTAAGAGTTTCCTTTAATTTTGATCATAACCCTATTATCTAAAGGTTGTAAGAGATATTGTTTCCTATTTGATTTCAAACTCTTTATTATAAGATCAGGCCCACTTTTAATAAGCCTATGAGTACAACTCTAGTGCGTCCAAGTTATAGGCCTAAACCCAGTAGAGTATCAGGGGCCCTCTTTATTGTTAAATGGAGGGAATGGGTACTGTACATTTCAAATTAGTGTGAGAGATTTGAACCTTACTAGCAAAATTAAAAAAATGGGACATGTGGCACTATTGGGTTTCGGGAGCCAAACAGTGCAGCGGAAATTAACCGAAACCCTCCAGGATCCAAGTGAAACGGGGTAAATCGGGTGTTCGAAAATTTTCATACCTAATTTTCAGTTGAGATCTCTCACTCAACTGTAGAGTCGAATCACAAAAACTTGAACAATTGACGTGTTCAGGCTCTCTATGGTATCCACACGAGCCTCTCGGGATCACCACGCTTCCACCACGTCCCGGCAGATGCGTTTTTCTTGCGCTCGCAGTGCTAGCTTGCGTCCTCCAAGGAATTGCAAGAGAAGAGTGCAGTTGTCCTTTTAGGAGGCTAGGGCAAGGAGACCTGCGAATTTCTCACTAAAAGTTGTATTTATAGTGAGACTCAACTTCCAAGCCTAATGGGTTTCAAAGCCCTAATCTAATTAGGCTTTAATTTCGGGCTTAATAATGGCTCAACTCTTGGGCCCATTATTAATATGAAATTAAAGTGAAACCATAACCCAAATAATTAGCCCATGCACTCTAATGATCCAAATAGCTCTATGTGTGCGACCCAATAGGCTCTTACCACATTGGCAATAATCATAAATCACATTTACGATTATAAGCAATGAGCGGTGTCTAGCAACACATCATTGCTACCAAAGTGACAAGATTGTCGGTGATTCGACTAAACCTTTATGGTCATCACCGATATATGTCATTGTCCCTTTGTCCAAGATATCAAGACTAAGCACGAGACATGGAATGTGTCACTCTCGTATAGCTCAATCTTTGGTTTCTTGATTACCGAGTAGACCAACTTAAACTGATGACATTGATATCGTATATCAACTCATCCGACCATGGCCATGCATTTTTCTAAGTCTTATTCTATCAAGGAGCCCGAAGATATCACTCCCATTACATAGGGGGGACAAATCCCATCTTGATCATACAAATCCCTCCGCATGATATGTGACATACCCAATGACCTCCTTCAAGTTCACTTAGTTACGAGCAACAAAGGAAAGTATCAAAGTATGTGACTAACATGCAGGGAACCTTGATGATCTTAGGTCAAAGGACTACATATACCATGATCACTATGAGAATCACGTATGACACTCATATAACGATCCATGTAGTGTTCTCATGGTGGGTCGGTCTAGTACACAAGTTCTCCAACTTGTACCCATATGTAGACTATATATCTCATATTAGTCTCCACATATGCTAGTCGTTATGTATTATTGCAACCTGCTCCACAATAATACTAGACCAGGGACGTTTGAGAATATCATTATTCTAGGGTTACAATTATGTTTATTACGTTACGCAAAAACAGAACAACAAACATAATTGCTGGATTAATGCCTTAATAAAATATTATGACTCAATGTGCAAAAATACAATCATCTCATGATTGGCTTTTTGGGCACGACACTAACAGGCACTTAATGAGCGGTTGAAGAACCTCATTTTAGGGGAGAGGGTGTTTAATAGTCTGACTTGTTTTCTAATCAAACCTTTCATATTCTGTCTTCATTTTTTGCTTTTTGCAAGAAATAATTTTCCTTTCTATTTGTTGTTGTCCCCTCCATGCTAGAACTACTCTTTTCGACTATCTTCTTCATTGATTAATACTAAGTGAGGTACAGTCATCAAATCCCCTTGCTTTTTCTTACTTTTCCTTTTAAATTTTGTTTTGCTAAGACTGGTTAGTTAACCACTATAGATAGGGTTGTCTTTCTTTTCTAATTATTTGCTTTAACTGGTGCATTAAAAAATGTCAAACATCAAAGGGAAGGTAACCCCCAGGATTTTCAAAGATGTTGAGGTTAGGGACATAAATAACGTTTCAACTCCCTGAGATTTTGAGAACTTGAAGAAAGAGACCTTCATTCCCAGCTCTATTTACACTATTAATTTGGATTAATTTTTAAGAGCATGTGATCTCGGGAACAAGCCAAATGTGTATCCAGACTAAGCTAAGGCAAGCTTTAGTTTCGTCTTCACCCTCTGGGACCTAGCTAAGCAACCACTTTGGGCTCGCTCATACTTGGCTGGCCCCTAACATCATATGGTAAGGCATGCTTCTACATTGAGTCTCTACTTTTCTTTTTCTCTATGATACTAACATAGGCCAAGTGCTATTTCCTCAACCTTAAACCCAATTTCTCTAAGCACAATTTTGCATTTCCTTTCTCCACCAACTTTAAAATCTGGAAAGAGTGGAAGTAAAAGTTCTTTTTCGTCTTTAGACCCCTTATGAGATTTTCCTTCATAATGGACAAACAACCTTGTCCCCAAAAACATATGTCCTCTCCCCCACTAAAGATGAAATCTGAGGCCCTTAAGGCTTCTAGAAAGATCATTACATATTTTTTAGACCTCATGAGGGAACAAAGAAATGAAGATTATTCCCCTACATGAATGAAGTTACCTTGAAGGCTTGCAATGTCACAGGCCACTTAGGAGGAAATCAAATCTATACTTATGATTGCCATGAATGCAGGTGAACTCATTGATGCCCTTAAGAATGGAATTGCCTCCTAAGCTATATTTATAATATCACTCTACTTTTCATTTAGAAACCATTTCATAAAGTTGACTTTAGCTGAGCTTTGTTTATGTAAAATTCAAGAGCAAATATATGGAGCCACTGAGGAAGTGTCAAACTATCCTTGGTGCTCTCTAGGGGGCAAAGAAATCCCTTCAAGAGAAAGTGAAAAAGGCCTATGTTGTTACCTGTAATGACTAGCTACAAAAAGTTTCAAGCAAATTCATGGTGTTGAGTATAAGGAGATATTTATGCTAGTTGTCATGCAAAGCCATTCAAATTTTATTGGATATAGCTACACATCATAACTATAAGATTTGGCAAATGGAAGTGTACATGACACAACTTGAAGGTTTTGCCAATCTAGAGAGTGTTAAAAGGGTGTGCAAATTACGAAGGTCCATTTATGAA